>CM070776.1:127864696-128512196 GCA_036346955.1 Dipus sagitta
TTTCCATTCTCCCTTTATGTTTTCTCCCTCCTTTTGCCACACCTAAATATTGTAGGGCCCCAAAGCTCAATCCCAGGACCTCTTCTCCTCACTGTACTTTCTCCCAAAGTGATCTCATGCAGCCTTGGGGCTCACAATTTGATTTGTATTTCAGCAACTCCAGTATTTATGCCACTATACTACAACTTGATCTTAATTTCCAACTCTGATTTAACTACAGGCATGGTGTCTCCATTTTGGTGTCTGAAAGATAAACAAAATTTAATAGGTATCATGTGTTTCAACTAAACCCCCAACTATATCTCCCTGTAAAACAGCTCTGCTGACATCCTTTTGTATGGTAGTTAATGACCTTATCCAGCACTGTGCTGGAAAAGCTGTATCACTGTGGGCGTTGGTAAGGTTCATGAACCTTGGTTTGTAATATTTGCAGATTTCACTATACAAATTCAGTTAATATTATTGATGCAGAGCTATCAATCTGAGGTCACTGTATCAGTCAGGAATATTTGATACAAGACCATTTTACTTTTTTTGTTTTTCATTTTTTGTTTGTTTTTTAGGTAGGGTCTGACTCTACAGACTCGGAATTCACTATGTGGTCTCAGGGTGTCCTCAAATTTATGGCAATCCTCCTACCTCTGCCTTCCAAGTATTGGGATTAAAGACATGCACAGCCATTCCCAGCAAGACTATTTTACTTTTGTTCTTCTCTTTTAGCCATTGCCATGTCCGGGAAACTTGACATTCAATATAATCCCTGTATCTTACCATTTCTCTCCATCCCTTCATTCCACACTGCCATGAACTTTGATCAAGCTACCATTCTCAGATGGTGTCCCTGTTTCCCATTCTTTCCCACTTCCTATCCTTCTTCTCTTGTCTTGGAGACAGAGTAAAGATGTTGGTAGGTAAGTGAGACCATATGAAACCCATACTGAAAACCATCCTTCGTGTTCCTTAGCACTCAGGATACAACTTGTCTCTGACGGATTCACAAGGCTCTGCATGGTCTTGCCCCATCATACTCTCCTCTCCCAGGTCTCAATGATCTCTGTCCTACTCTCTCTGCCTATATACTTCCTTCAATGACTGTTGGCTCATCTCCTTTTATCCCCTGCCCTAGCCCTCACCACATCTTCCCTAGCCCTCACCACATCTGCCCTAGCCCTCACCACATCTTGGCATTCTGCCTCTGTGTCCTCCTAAGGCTACTCAGAGGTCTACTCCAAGAAGTTTCTGCCACCACCTAGCATCTCTGGAGGCTCCCTCTACTGCTCCCACTCCCATCCCTACTGACTTCTTCCCCAAACAAGAGCAGCTGTGAGTGCAGTGTGGCCGAGTGTACTCTCCGACGTCCCCAGGATACTATAAGCTCCATATAAGGGCAAGGGCATTTCCTGGGTGTCTTGTTCACTGCTGATATCCACCCCCTGCCTGGTGACTGGCACAGCAGAATATAAATAAATGGCATAGAGGTGTCATATTTGGAGGGAAAAGGAACTCTCTTTGACACAGAAGAGGAAGATGAACAGAATCATCTATAGAGAGACATTTTAGGTGATTGAAGGATAGTGTATTCAAACCAAATGCACACCTTTATTTTCTCAGAATAATTCAGGTAGACATGAGGTCAAATGTAGCTGTCTCGATTCAAACAGTAAAGCATGGACATTTATATGTGACTGAGAAATCATGAAATCAAGTGAAACTTGCCACTTTTCACTTTCTAAAGCATACATATTGATGTTAAGCCATGAGTTCCAGGGACCTGGGATTATTTATTAGTATCTTGGTTTCTATATATATTTGTAGTGATGAGACGGAAGAAGGGGTGGCCTTGTATTATTTTTCTGAGTTCAATTTGAGGAGTTTCAGATCTCTGCCTGATATATCCTCTCAACTTATGAAATAAATGATTTCCTTGAAACTGAGGAGTATAGAGATGTCCAGTAGGGTTGACATGATGAATTCACTTCACAGCTGAATTTCATACTTCGTTTGCCAGATGCCACTGTCATTCATGATGTCCATGAGGAGAAGATGGAAAATGGACAAAGCCCATCTGATGGCTTCTTGTCAAAATCTGCTCCGGCAGAGTTTATGAATTTGTCAGGAGATGGGATTATGTCCAACCAAGTGGATTCTGTGTCTGATGACTTAAGTGGTCTTAGGAAAGATGGACTGATTCACAAACCCGGCAATAATATACTTGTAGGAGGAGCCAAAAACTGCAGTCTCTCTGTAGATGACCAAAAAACAGTAGCACCTGCTTTGGAAACTGCGCCAAATTCATTGCAAATCACTCCTGCAATGGCACAAGGAATCAATGCTGACATAAAGAATCAGTTAATGAAGGAAGTTAGAAAGTTTGGACGAAGTAAGTAATGCTGGGATATCTATAAATAATGCAATGGGAGGCTCCCATTCTGTGATTCAAAATGTCTCTTGAGGGCGCATTCTTTGAACATTATCAAGCTTTCTCACTTTAAAGCTATTCCTCTGGCTTCACCTGAGAAGATACAGTCACCTTTCTCCCTTGATTCTTGCAGTAGTTTCCTTTTGCTACCATAACAAGTTATCAAACAGCTCACAGCTGAAAAAAAAAAACCACAAATTGATTACCTTACAGTTCTGGAATTCATAATTCTGAATGAAGTTGGTGGCAGGTCAATGATCCTTCTGGAGGATCTAACGGGATGTTTTCTTCCCTTTTCCATCTTCTAACTTAGAAGCTTAACTACTGTCCCAGGATCACTAGGAATGTGGCCCAATACAAAATTGTAAATGTACTTAAAACTTTTTGAGATTTTAGAGAGATTTTTTTTTGTACCTTAGTTGCACAGTTCCCAAATGTAAACTATGTTGATGACAATGTCATGTCACAATATTAGAAGATAAGACATTCCAAAAAGGTTACCTGTGTTCTGTCCCATAGTCCTTTCTCCATCCTGTTAGTAGCATTAGCAGTTTTTTTTCCTCTGACTTTTCCTGTCCTTAATGGCTTTCCTTTCTGACCTTTACTGCTCCATTTTACAAGGATATTTATGGTTACATTGGAACCCCCATGCATAAACCTGAAAAAGCTCTCCATCTCAACACCTTTAATTTAATTCTATCAGCAAATAAATTATATATGGTAACATATTCCCAGGCTTCATGGATTAGGAGATTTATGGATAGCCATCATCTAGACCACCTCATCTGGTTAATGTTGGCTAGAGTTTTCTTGATGGATAGGTGCAGACATTTTGATTTAGTGTTTAAAATACAAATTATTATGTCAGTAAATTTCCACCCATAAGGGGTGATTTCTGGGGATGTTCAATGATTGAATTTTATTGCTTTCATTTTTATAATACCATAATACATTTATTTATTTATTTTAAATCTTAAGAGTATGAAAGAATTTTCAATTTGCTTGAAGAAGTACAAGGACCTCTGGAGATGAAGAAACAATTTGTTGAATTTACCATCAAGGAAGCTGCAAGGTGGGTATGAACTATTGTTTTTTGTTTTGCTTTGCTCTATTTTTAAAAAAATATTTTTATTTATTTATTTGAGTGTGCCCCCCCTTGTCCATCTGGCTTATGTGGGCCCTGGGGAGTCAAACCTGGGTCCTTTGGTTTTGCAGACAAATGCCTTAACCATTAAGCCATCTCTCCAGCGTCTGCTTTGCTCTATTTTGCTTTGGCAGTCAGATCCAATGTGAGACAAAGAGAAGAATAGTCTTTGCCTTGACTGTTCTCAAGTGCTGGTCCTTAATAATTTAAGGTTGTTTCCATAGGTGTGTAGCTTGATATTGTCTGAGTTCAACTCATTCATCCTAGGCTAGTGGGAGCTTGGGTACTGTTTGACATTCTTATTATTTGCTAGGTCATATGCTTCACTAAGGAAAGATTTTTCTATCCCTTTAGGTTGTGACCTTGACTTTGCATACTGCCTTGCATATTATACATCTTCTAGGTATCTTATGGATAATACAATCTCCCTTTATTTTAGGTTTAAAAGACGAGTGTTAATTCAGTACCTTGAGAAGGTACTAGAGAACATCGATTCCCATCACCTTGTCAACAATGTTAATCACATCAACAGCAAATCATCATGTTAATACAAAGACCAGTGAGGAAAAGGGCAAGTTTTCTGTGCCGTAGGATGGAGTGAGATATTGTTACAGCCCTTTAGAATGTTTGAATCATGGAAATAGCCTCACCAAGGCTAAGAAAAAGGATTAGAGCTTTGAATGATTATCTGGAAGTGAAAGTTGGGCTTTTGCCTTAAATATTGTGGTTGAAAGTATTATATTTGTCTTGTTGTTGCTTTTTCCAATTGGGAAAAGTGATGTTAACTGAGAAGGCTAAGTTCATAAAATACCATTGCCCCTGCCACAGGCAATAAAGTTTCCTCATTTGAACTTTGCCATTCCATGCATTTTAAGACTGAGTAGGGACCACCTGCAAGTAGAGCACTATGTGGCATTCTTATCATGTCCTTCAGAAGCATATAAAATCAAAGTAGTAATCTTCTGTGCAGAACAGATTTTTCAACAATTCCTTACTGTGCCTTTTAAACCATGTAATATTCACAATAGTTTGAATCAAAGAATAAAAAAGCTGCTATTTAGATAACTTATTTCTCTCTGGGAAGGAGCAGGGAGAGTCACCAAGCAATCTACCTCCAGCGCTCTTCCATTTTGTCTAGAGACATTACAAAGTGCACCTGAGGCTGCACTAACCTCGAACATTTCTTCTTACATGTGACAACAGAAAGTCTTTAGGTGGACTTATACATTTTGTGCTTTGGAAGCACTAAAAGAAAAAATAATGTGTATATTTTCTTTAACGTTTATACAAAAGTTTATATGAAGCAGTATTGTTATGTTTGTATTTGTAAAAATGTAAGTGTTCAGAGATTTTCACTTTGCATACATAAAATAAAATCATTTTATTGATTTGCACAAGTTCATTGATACATTTCTAGTTTGCTGTCTCTTGTGTACAGTATTCATCAGTTTAACATGTTGACACGGAGTGCTGCATAATATTAGTGGAAGGGTGTCCTGGGAGCCAGACCCTGCCAAAAACTACTGAAGTGGGGAGGCTGCCAGAATCAGGTCTTTAGAACTTGGAAATGTAATAAAAGGTTTGCAGTACTAAATGAAGGCTGAATAATAATAAGAGCGATGGAAACATGGTGGGAAAGCTTTGTGCTACCTACATTTGTCCAGGCTCTTTGAGGACATGAATGTGCTTTTGAAGATGGCATAGTAACTGGACTTAATACACAAGTACTTTAAATCAGTTGTCTTAAATATTAAAGAGCTAAAGGAGCCAGGCATGGTGGCACAGGCCTTTAATCCCAGCACTTGGGAGGCAGAGGTAGGTGGATCACCGTGAGTTCGAGGCCACCCTGAGATTACATAATGAATTCCAGGTCAGCCTGGGCTAGAGTGAGACCCTACCTCGAAAAACCCAAAATAAATAAATAAAGAGCTAAAGGAAAACATAGATAAATAACTAAATTAAACCAGGAGAATGATGTATGAAGAGACAAAGTGGAGAATTCCCTAAAAGAGTTCAACAGCAGAGGCTGGGAAGATGACTCAGCAGTTAAAGGTGCTAGCTTGCAAAGCCTGCAGTCCTGGGTTGAATTTCCAAGCCACCCACCTAAGCAAGACACAGAGAGTGGTGCAAGTATCTGGTGTTTGTTTGCAGTACCCTGCATACCCCTTCCACAGACACGCGCATGCGCGTGCACATAAATATTTTTTTTGAAAGAGTTCAACAGCAGATTTGAGCAGACAGAAGAAAGAATCTGAAATTGAAGAGGGGTTGATTGAATTTACCCAGTGTGGAGCAGAAAGAAAAATGAACAGCAGCTCTCCCTTGAGAAGTCCATATTCCTTGCTTGGGTATGTTTGACTTTCTGTGACTCTCTCAATTCAACACATACTTTCAGTGTGATTTTTCTTTTTTATAAACTAAATTAAATTTTATTTATGTGATAATGAAAAAGAGGCAGGTAGAATGAGTGTGCCAGGGCCTCTAGCCACTGTCAATGAATTCCAGATGCATGTGCCACCTCATGTATCTGGCTTTACATGGATACTGGGGAATCGAACCTGGGTTCTTTGGCTTTACAAGCAAGCACCTTAACCAGTAAGCCATCTATCCAGCCCTAGTGTGCCTTTACTTCTGGTCACCTCCTTTTCTCTTACTTAGCCTTTGTGTTTAAAGACTATATTAAAAATATCTTTTATCACATTTTTAAATTTTATTTATTTATTTGCAAGCAGACAGAGAGGGGAGAAAGAGAGAGAGAGAGAGCATGCTAGGGCCTCTAGCCATTGCAAGGGAACTCCCAAATGCATGCTTCACTTTGTGCATCCGGCTTTACGTGGGTTCTGGGGACTCAAACCCAGGTCATTAGGCTTTGCAGGCAAGTGCCTTAACTGCTAAGCCATCTCTCCAGCCCCTAAAATATCTTTTTAAAAGAGCAATATTTTATTGGACTGGAGAGATGGCTCAGCAGTTAAAGGCACTTGTTTGCAAAGCCTGATAGCCTGGGTTCAATTCCCCAGTACCCACATAAAAGCCAAATGCACAAGGTGACATATGCATCTGGAGTTCATTTGCAGTGGCAGGAGGCCATGGCAAACCTATACTTTCTCTATCTCTCTGTCTCCCTCTCTCAGTCAAATAAATAAAAATACTTTAAAAACTGTTTTATTTATTTGAGACAAACGGACTTGAAGTCAGAAACTGTTATGAGATAGATAAGGATTTTATATGTTGATACGTGAGCGGACCCATCAAGAAGATGAAACAATTAAAAACATTCACTATACAAGAGAGCTTCAAAATGAAGCAAATAATGACAGAATGAAGGGAGAATTCAGAAGTCTACTATAGTGAGAGGCTCAATAATGGGTAGAACAACTATTCATAACATGTCTAGAGGAATAGAGAACATGAACAACACTATAATCAGTCATATCTTCACAGACACCCTCTTTACTGAAAAGCTTGTACCATTATACTTCCTGTATGAACTGTAATTTTTTTTTTTTTTTTTTTTTTTGGTTTTTCGAGGTAGGGTTTCACTCTAGCCCAGGCTGACCTGGAATTCACTATGGAGTCTCAGGGTGGCCTCGAACTCACGGCGATCCTCCTACCTCTGCCTCCCGAGTGCTGGGATTAAAGGCGTGCGCCACCACGCCCGGCTCGAACTGTAATTTTTTACAAGCAATTTTCCATTACTTCTAATCACAAAGCACAGGAGGACTAAGAAGGGCTCCAAGCATTCAAACATAATTTTCTTTAGCTCCTTGTATAATAGCATTCATTTTCATTTGTGAGTCAGTTTTTATCATTCTAGATTAACAGCAGCCCGTTTTTGCCTGTCAGTGAGATGGCTGAGTTATCCAAAGTAGTCAGACGACAATTTCAATTTCTACTTAAGTAAAGCAATTATTTCGAGGCAGGATCTCACTGTGTAACCAAGGCTGGCCTTGAAATATCTCTGTTGCTCAGACTGGCCTCAAATTCATAGTTCTCCTGTCTCAGTCCTTCAAATGTTGGCATTACAGTTGTATACCATTACTCGATGCCAAGGAAGCAAATTTTAATTTCCCTGGTGAATATATTTTTTTCATTTAACTAATGAACTATATAGTACAGCAATGCTAAAAGTTGTTGATACAGGAAGTGTAATTTGCTATTAGATACATAAAATAATGAAACCAGGTGTGGTGGCACATGTCTGTAATCCCAGCACTTGGTAGACTGAGGCAGGAGGATTGCTGTGAGTTTGAGGTCACCCTGCCATGCAAAGTGAGTTTCAGGTCATCCCGGAATACATAGTGAGACACTGTTTCAAAAAAGAAAAAAAAAAAAAAAAAAAAAACAGGGCTAGAGAGATGGCTTAGCGGTTAAGGCATTTGCCTGCAAAGCCAAAAGACCCAAGTTCTATTCCCCAGGACTCACGTAAACCAGATGCATAAGGGACACAGCATCTGGAGTTTGTTTGCGTGCCCATTCTCTCTCTGTCTCTCTTTATCTCTCCCTCTCTCTCTGCTTGTAAATAAATAAATAAAATTTTAAAAATAACAACAAAAATAGTGAGAGAAACCCCTACATTGCTTGTTGACAATGTGAATTAATTATGAGAGAAATACTCATATATACTGGATATTAAAAGGGAACACTGCGACCGTCTCTCTGGTTTCAGATCAGCTCAAAAAGACAATGCCACAAAGGTAAAAACTGAAACTGACACTTCAAAAGGTCATTCCACTGCTTGAGTGGGCCACCTTTTCCCTGAGGGAAGCAAACACAGAGTAATCAACCTGCCACTTGGAAGCTGACTAATCCCTCTGGAATATGGTGTCATATATACAGTGTAGGGTTTGCCTCCACTTCTGGCAGATAGGATAGGTGGCAGTGACTCTGGCAACATCAGTCTTGGTGAACGGAAACTCCTTTTTACATACCTCCATCCCTGACTGCATGACCAGGATGCACCATTGTTTCTTAGAAAATGAAAGGGTGAGCTGTGTATGGTGGTACACGCCTTTAATCCCATCACTACATAGTGAATTCCAGGCCAGCCTGGGCTAGAATGAGACCCTAAGTCAAAAAAAAAAAAAAACAATAACAAGAAAAAGAAAAAGAAGAAAATGAAGGGGTGTTCCTAAGGAGGTCTAAGGGAGGCATCTTAATCCTACAAATTTAAGAAACTTGATCTGTGAATAACTCAAATGAACTTAAATCCTGATTCTTGCTGTGTTTTAGTCAGCCTTCTGCCAATTGGATAGTCCTAACTCCACTAAATGGAGGTCAGATCTATCCCTCTTAGTCCAAAGATTCACATGCCTATCTCATTCAGAAGCATTCACAAACACACCTTGGGGAGCCCGATTATTCTAACCAAGTGTCAAATCATCTGAGTTTTCCTGGGTGGGGAGGAGTGGGCTCACTGCCTAGTGACATGCTGAGAACAGTTAATGCTTTGCTAGCTATCTTGAGTGCCCTTTAATCCAGTTAAATTGGCACCAAAGATTAACCATCATATGGAATATCCAGTTAGTCTCCACAGTGGTCAATACAATACAATATCCAGTTAGTCTCCACATTGGTCAATACATTGACATTGATTTCATGAGATCCTAGGGAGAAGAATAAAGTGACCCTAACCTACAGAACTGCACATTGTGTGTGTGTATGTATTTCCTGTAAACTGCTTAATTTGTTTTGCAGCAATAGAAACCTAATTTATTTATTTAATTTTTTGTTTTTTTATTAAGTAGTTTTGTACTCAGCAAATACAGTCAATTTGGTACCATTATTATCCATTACCTATCCCCTCCCCTTGGCCCCTCCTTGTTGAGGTATATGGGTCATGAATTCTGGAGTTAGCCCACAGTTATGGGTAGGATAAATGTCTGCATATCATGACTCAACATGTGGCTCTGACATTCTTTCCGCCCCCTCTTCTGCAAAATTTCCCTGAGCCATGTTGGGTTCATTTTTGGTCTGCTTCAGTGATGAGGTGTTGGGGGTCTGGGACTCTGGATATCTGATTTGATAGGAGTTGATTTTTCTCTGTGTTGATCTCCTTCCCCCTTGTGCTGGTTCTCAGTTCACAAAGAAAACAGCACCCTTGCTTATTTCACCAATTGTTCTTAGTTTCAGCTGGGGCCCTTTTGAAGTATGATGGGGTGGCTCTCTCCTTAGGATTCACATCTATCTGAAAAAGAGAAGCACATTCTCCAACAGAGAGGGAGTTAGCACCAGACAAATGAGATAACCCTTACTTTTTTATAGAGAATTTAATAAGTGTAGGCCCTCTTGTACCCCACAATTGGTGGTACCTTGATAATGGAGAGCGGGCTCATGTTTTGGATATGGTTCTGACTTGTTTCCCAGCTCCAGCTATGGGTCCTGTTCCACTGAGGGGATCAGTTAGCCAAATCAAGAGCAGCTGGTTTCCCACCATGGCTGTGTGCCACTATTGCACTTGTGTGGGCATCACAACAGGTTATTTGCTGCTAAGTAGGTTGAACCATGAGTTGCTTGGACAGATATTGGTCATTTTCCCCCAGTCGCCCATGTAGCACCTTCTGGCACTAGACGCGCTGACTGTCTGGAGACTGACTCTCTTCCGACTTCCAGCCATGCCATTCTATTTTGCATGTTAACCACATAAGGTGTCTTCAGCAGTAGGGTCTTACCACTAACCTTTGGTGGGTCATCAAGTACTCTGTGAGAAATCTGTCTTTGTTTTAGGAAACCTTGTAGGTCTCTCTGATCAAAAGCTCATTGTGGATGATAGCCCCATGCTGGATCTGGGTGTTACAGGTCAGTGCCCACTAAGAAAAGGAAGAAAAAGATAACTAATATAAAAGAGATAGAGAGAAGAGAGAGGGAGAGAGAGAGGCTTCAGAAGATTAAGGTCAGTCTTCATCATACCCTCTCCAGTGTCTTGTGGGTCAGGTGTTCCCTCTAAGTGCCTGGTGAAGGTTCAGCCATTTGGTCTGCTTTCTAGGATGTAGAATTTTATGGTACCATTGGCGCTTGGGACTAGATTTGTGTTTCCCACCCCCTCCCTTTCCCTCCCCTCCCACCCCACTCATCCTATTGTCTAATCCACGAGAAGCTTGCTGGGTACGTAAGGCATCTTGGGTAGATTCAGGTTAGGTGCTGTAGATGAGTGAGACTATGTGGTGATTTTTTTCTGTGATTGGGTAAGTTCACTGAGAATGATCTGCTCCAGGTTCAACCATTTTACCTCAAATTTCATTGTGTCATTTTTTCTTAATGCTGTATAAAATTCCATTGTGTAGATATACCACATCTTAGTTATCCATTCTTCTAGTGATGGACATCTGGGTTGATTCCAGCTCTTAGCTATTATGAATTGAGCCACTACAAACATGGTTGAGCAAATCTCTCTGGCCTGTGGTTTGAAGGTTAGGGTAGATACCCTAAGGGAATAACTGGGTCTGTTGGTATCTCTATACTCAGCTTTTTCAGGAGTCTCCATATTTCTTTCCAAAGTGGTTGTACCATCTTACATTCCCACTAACAGTGGATGAGTGTTCCTACTTCTCCACATCCTCACCAGCATTTATTTTTATTTGATTTTTTGGTGTTTGCTATCCTTACTGGGGTAAGGTGGAATCTCATTGTTGTTTTAAGTTGCATTTCCCTGATGATTAGGGGTGATGAACATTTTCTTAAGTGTGTGTTTGCCATTTCTATTTCTTCCTCTGTGAACTGCCTGTTGAGCTCTTTGCCCCATTTTGTGAGTGGGGCGTTTGACTTTTTACTGTTTAGATTTTTGAGTTCTTTGTAGATTCTAGAGATTAGGCCTCTGTCAGTTGGATAACCAGCAAATATTTTTTCCCATTCTGTGGGTAATCTATTGGCTTTGCTTATTGTATGCTTGTCTGTAAAGAAACTCTTAAGCTTCATGTGATCCCATTGGTTGATTGACTGTTTAAGATCGTGAGCTACTGGGATTTTGTTCAGGAAGTCTTTTTCCATTTCCTATATCATGGAAAGTACTTCCTATATTTTCTTCCAGTAGTAGTCGAGTTTCTGGTCTTATATTGAGGTCTTTGATCCATTTGGACTTGAGTGTAGTGCATGGCAAAATGTGTGGATCAAATTTCAATTTCCTGCATATAGTTATCCAGTTTGTCCAGCACCATTTGTTGAAGATGCTGTCTTTTTCCAGCCTATATTGTTAGGGCCTTTGTCAAATATCAAGTAGCTATAGTTGCTCGACCCAAAGTCCAGGTCCTCAAGTCTATTCCATTGGTCTATACTCCTGTTTTTATGCCAGTACCATGCTGTTTTTATTACTATGGCTTTGTAATATAGCTTTATATCAGGTACAGTGATGCCTCCAGAGGTATTTCTTTTGCTGAGGATATGTTTGGATATGCGAGGCCTTCTGCCTTTCAATATGAAATTTGAGATCATTTTTTCTTTGTCTTAATGACAATATGTTTTGGAGAGTTTCTCCTTTGGTCCATTCTGTTTGGAGTTCTGTTGGCTTCTTGTATCTTGATGGGCCTTTCTTTTAAGAGACTGGGGAAGTTTTCTTCAATTATTTTGTTAAATAAGTTTTCTATGCCTTTGGTCTGAATTTCTTCTCCTTCTGGTATTCCAATGATCCTGATATTAGGACGTTTAAGGGTATCCCACAATTCCCTCATGTTCTGTTCACAGAAACTTTTGAACTTACTGAAAGTGTTGAACTTTCAAACTGTTTCTTCCATCTTGTCTTCCAGATCAGAGTTTCTATCCTTCACATGGCTGACTCTATTCTTGAGAGCTTCTAGAGAGTTTTGGACTTGTTCAATTAGGTTTGCATTTTCTCCTGCTTTTCTATGTATGATTTCCATCCCTCTGTCAAGCTCTCTTTTCATATCATTTTCTGATTTTCTTGATGCTTCTTGGAATTCATCCTTGCATTTCTTTATGTCTTCATTTAGTATCACCAGCTGATTTTTGATGTCCTCTTTTTTTTCACTCTCCATCATATCTCTTAACTATCTTTGGACTCCTTCCATTTTCTTATCTATTAGTTCTAGTCTAATGATGGCAGCATCCACATGATTATTGGTCCTTTGTTGCTTTTCTGCATGTTTTATGAGTAGCTTGGTCAGGGTTGCATTTCTCATAGCTTCATTTTGGTGTTCTGATCCTAATGACTCTTCTATGTTTTGATTAGAGATCTTCATTATAGGACGGGGTGATCTAACTGGATTTTCTTGCATTTGATTTCTCATGTTATTTCTTTTGCGCTGTGGTCTGCCCATCACAGTGTATGGGCCCATAGGTGGGTGGACCAGCCTGGGCTCAAGCACAATGGGAATCTGAAGCAGCCTGAGGCTATTGCCAAGCAGCCTGGTCTTTGGCTCTCACTTGCCAAAGCTGCCTGAGTTCCTGCCTGGCTGGGGTGCTAAAGTTGCCTGAGCTCTCACGGGGTAATGTGCCAAAGCTGTCTGCACTTGTGCTAGGAGGGACACAGAGGCACCAAGCATTGAAGCAGCCCAAACTGTGGTGTGGCAGAACACTGGGACCCGGGGATGGCACCTGAGCTAGCATAAGTAACAGACAGTCTGAGCTCACGTGTGGAGTATGAAATTGGCCTGGGCTCACGCGTGAATGTGTGGCAGCCAGAACAGTAAGTGGGAAAGTGGGCGGAGCAGACTAAACTTCCACAAGCGGATCAGAGTGGCAGCGGTCACAGTTTAAATTGATCAAGGGAGCCTGAGCTCCAATGGGCCAGCAGTCGTAGCCTGGCCAATGTCACTCGTGGGCAGGGGTAGCAGGGCAATCGCCCCTGTGCAGTGAGGCAAGTGGAAGTATGTTGGCATGGGACCCTTTTCCTACAGTAAGTGCAGGAGTTTCCTGAAGCTGAGACTGTGGTACGGAGGTTGCTTGGGGGCAGGGGAGGGCTACCAGCCCACCTGCTAGGGAATCAGTGATTCCCTGTTTTTTCCCCTCTGTGCCCTCCCACTGGCAATCTATTGGAGATTTCTCTCCCCTAAAAGACCCAGTGAACCTTTAATGTCTTGCCTTTCTTTCCTGTGAATGTGCAGCGCAGTTAGACAGTTGCCATCTTGGCCGGAAGTCCTATTTTTCTTTTTTGGTTTTTCAAGGTAGGGTCTCACTCTAGCCCAGGCTGACCTGGAATTCACTATGGAGACTCAGGGTGGCCTCAAATTCACAGTGATCCTCCTACCTCTGCCTCCCAGTGCTGGGATTAAAGGCATGTGCCACCATGCCTGGCTAGAAACCTAATTTAAAAAAAAGATATATGGCCAAATTTGATGGCTCAAACCTACAATCCCAGCTACAAGGAGGCTGAGGAAGGAAAATCAAAAGTTCAGAGACTTCTTGGGCAACTTAGATACTGTCTTAAATAAAAATTTAAGAGAGGTCTGGAAAGCTGGACATGGTGACTCATGCCTTTAGTCTTAGAATTTTGGAGGCTGAGGTAGAAGAATTGCCATGGGGTCAAGGCCAGCCTGGGCTACAGAGTTTTTAGTTCCAGGTCAGTCTGGGGTACAGTGAGACCTTGCCTCAAAAAAGAGAAAAGGGTCTAGATTATTTTTTCCTCATGTGGTTGTCAAGTTTATATAGCATCATTTGTCGAAAGGGCTGTCTTTTCTCCAGTTGGCATTTTTGGCCTCTGTCAAAAATCAGGTGGTAGTAGTTACTAGAACTTTCATCTGGATCTTCTACTATATGCCATTGACCTATGTGTCTGTTTTTGTTTTGTCTTATTTGGCAGGCACAGCCCTGAATTTATAAAAAAGACTACCACTTGGAATCTTCCTATCCATGAGTAGGCAAACTGCTTCTAGGTGCACAGCCTGAGAAATAGAACTAACTCTTGCGACACCCAAGCAATGGCTAGCTGACATAGTTCTGAAAAGCAATATGTGAGCTGCTGGGGAATAAAAATCATCAACATTGTAAATAAGCAGTGGTTCCTGCAAACTAGAAAATCAACTGGCCAGGCAAGATGTACCCACCAGTGCAATAATGGTATATAGGCATATGGAGATAATCAACTGCTCTCTGATTGGACACGAGGCCTTCTCAGTGGGAGGGAATTTGTGCCTTGTACTAAGAACCAATTCAGAAGACTACAAATTGGACGGTCTCCACTGTTTTTTAGTTAAAAAGAGAGGTTATACTCATCAAAAAGTCTTCTAAATGTCTGTGTTTGTCCCCTTTGATCCATGCTGCTCTCACTCTTAGTTAGAGAAGCTGCTTTCATAGGTGATGGTATAACGGGGTTTGGGGGTTCAGGGAATGAACTTAAACTCAGAACCCTGAGTTCTTATCTATTTTTAACAAAGAATTGAAATAACCTGGCTGAGAAGGATAGTTTATAAGCTGTTACATTTATTCAGGGGAGTTAGAGAAGTGAGGCAGAGTCTACAGACCAAGGATCGGGGAATGGATACACCCACATGGTCTGAAAGCCCATGTGGGAGTGGAGCATGGGCCTGGAAAAACGTGAAGAGGGGTTTTCTAAAACAGGCTTGTGCTTAAAAAAAAATAAAAGGCCAGGTGTGGTGGCACATTAATCCCAGCACTAGGGAGGCAGAGGTAGGAGGATCGCCATGAGTTCGAGGCCACCCTGAGACTACATAGTGAATTCCAGGTCAGCCTAAGCTAGAGTGAGACCCTACCTCAAAAAACCAAAACAATAAATAAATAAATTTTTAAAAGGCCGTAAGAATAGTAGAAAAAGAATGTCTGGGCTAGAGAGATGGCTTAGCAGTTAAGGCACTTGCTGTGAAGCTTAAGGACCCAGGAACAACTCCCCAGAACCCATATAAGCCAGATGCACAAGGTGGTGCATGCATCTGGAATTTGTTTTCAGTGGTTGGAGGCCCTGATGCTCCCATTCTCCCTCTCTCCTCTCTCTCTCTTTCATAAATAAATAAACTACTTTAGAAAAAGAAAATCCTTTCCCACTCTGGCAGCCAGGCCACCAAAGTAGGAAGGATATGGTCTTACCAAAATTGGGACCCTCAAGATTCAGGTGTGGAAAGATGAACAGACAAGAAACTGGAAAAGGACCAACTATTCCTCCCTTCCTGGAAAATTGCTATTTACTGGGCTTAGAAGTGGGGGCTGTCTCATGAAGAGGTTGACACACCTGAGTACAATGCAAGAGCCAATTGGCCTGGGCTCTGACATAGGGGTCCACACACACCTGGGTAATGTGACAGAGAGCGATCTGATTAAGTGAGATGAGAAGACAAAGAATTCCAGTTTTACTGCAGCAGGCTGGCTATGTGACATCCTTTAATATTTCTCTCGTGAGCCTTTCCCTAACTGCCTGCCTTACAAAGCTACCTGACCAGTTCCCTCTCAGTGGCAAATACTGACAGAAGACCCATCAGAATGACAATATAAGAAAGCCAAATGCCTAGCAGGAGAGGAGTCATCTCTATTACATCTGCCAGGGCCCAAGAAACATTACATAGGAAGTGACAGATTAAATATGAGTGCTGCTCTCTCTGCTAACCTGAGAACCTCATCTAGGGCAATGGTAGTAGACACTGAGGAGACTCAAAGCAGGGCTGGAGAGATGGCTTAGCAGTTAAGGCACTTGCTTGCAAAGCCAAAGGACCCAGGTTCAACTTTCAAGAACCCACATAAGCCAGGTGCACAAGGTGGTGCATGCATCTGGAGTTCATTTGCAGTGGCTGGAGGCCCTGACATGCCCATTCTCCCTCTATCTGCCTCTTTCTTTCTCCCTCTCTCTCTCCTCTCTCCAATAAACAAATAAACAAAAATAAAAGAACTCATTAAAGCAGAAAACCAGAGGCTGCCAAGATCCCAATACTAAAGGAGACACACCTGCCAAGGCTCAGGGAATATTGCAGAAGAGAGGATGGAAAGAATATAAGAGCTACATGGTGGGAAAGTGTACTCTGAGGCATTGTCCCCCCACCCCAAGGACTGACTGGTACATTCATGATCCCACAGGGATTACTAGTAATCCCACTGTGGATGGACCTCAGTAGAACGTGGGCAGGGGAGAGGGGATATAAGAGGATAACCCAGTGGGAATATGACCAATTTGCAATATGTGCATATATTAAATTTCCCAATTATTTTTCTAAGAGAAGACTGGGGATATAGCTCAGTGAAGCAGTGCTTGCTTAGCATCTTGCATGCATGAGGCTCTGTGTTTCAATCCTTAGTACCAGGAAATAAGTGTTTCTGTTTAAATTAAAAAAAAAAACTGAAAAATAAGCCTCAACATAACCTCATCATCATATTTATGTTACTAGTAGCATCTAGTAGGCCAACATATTGCTGTGCCCCACCCCCTTTTAGCAGTAAAAAAGATTAATCTACATCATTTTCTCCATATCTTATAAGCACTGTCTTGATATGCTTCAGATCACTTGATTATTAAGAAGTCCATTGCTTTGAGCCATTGGTGGCTTATGCCTTTAATCCCAGCACTCAGGGCAGAGGTAGGAGGATCACTGTGAGTTCAAGGCCACCCTGAAACTATGTAGTGAATTCCATGTCAGCCTGGGCTAGAGTGAGACCCTACCATGGGGAAAAAAATAAGAATTTAATTGTTTTGTAGGGCTATGATTTTGTGTAGAACTGATTTTCTACATTTTGTCTTGCAATGTGTTGCCTTAGATTACTTACTTCTTTCTTCTTAATAAGTATCTTGCATAAATATTACAGAATGATGTTATGTGTGGTATAAGGCAACAGTGACAAAAATTTTAAATGATTCATTTAAGATGAGACTGGAGAGTTGATATAACTCTAAACTAGTAAGCAATAGTATATTTCTACCCTTTCCAGATAAAGCCAAACCATTCCTCATGGTAATTAATGAAGAGAAAAACAAAAGCATTTATCTAATCAGTACTATATATCAGGCACTCAGGGATGTGTTGATCACCAAAGCAACAAACCACAAATAGAACAGCAGGTATATTTGATTCAAGTATCATATTAGACTTATTATAATTGTCTATTATTCTATATAATCCAGTTGTTTCTGCACAGAACAGTTCAGTGGAAATGGATTGTACAATAACCACTTGCAGATTTCAAATCTTTGATGGTGTCACACATTATCACAGAGTAGTTTGGGTGAAACCAGAACCCACTGTAAAGTAGAACTGAGACAAAAGTCCTTGATGACCTGATTTTATTAGCCACTACAATGACTAGTGAGCCACAGTAACATTTTGATCAAATTGCAGTTCATTCAAATTTAACATTGTGTCATTCTTGAGAATTTGAATTACTTAAACATTTATTTATTTCTCTATTTATTTAAGAGAGGGGAGGGATAGAAAGGATGCACCACGGTCACCTGCCATTGAAAATGAATTCCAGACCCATGTGGCACTTTGTGCATCTGGCATTACATGGGCCCTGGTGAATCAAACCCTGGACCATCAGGCTTTGCAAGCAAGCACCTTTAACTGCTGAACCATCTCTCCAACACCAGGGGGGATTGCTTAAGTTTCTTTCAGTAATACACTAGTAATTGGCCACAGATCCATTTGAGGAAAGTTGGGACAACAGTTAAATGCATACATATTTGGCAGTGGAACATGGTGTGTTAGTCAAATTTACATTAGTACAAGGAAATACAAGGAAAATGATTATCTTGGCTCATAGTTCTGAGCTCCTTTCCAAGTTCAGGTGATCAATCCCTTGGCTTTGGTCCTTTATGAGGGTGGAACATCATGGCTTGTGGGCATGGTGGAACAAATTCACTGATATCATGAGCCAGGAAGCAAAAGAGAAAAATAGCATAAGCTAGGGTCCTTTATCCCTTTCAGGGCTACACACTCAATGACCTGAGAACCTCCTCCAAAGCCCTACCTCATAAGGGTTCCATTACCTCCAACTCAAATCACTCTGGGGGGAGCAGCTTTTAACATAGGGGCCTGTGGAGGACATGCACCTAAACCATAGCACATGGTTCTTCCCCAAGACCAAAACAACAACAATTTCTGACCAACAAAACAGTCACAACTCTCTTCATAGGTTACTGGATTCCTTTTAGGAAGGTAATTCACCAGTTTCGCTTAAAGTCACATCCATAGCCCAACTAGGTGGATGAAACTTGGCTTTGAGGCTATAGCAGATAATTTTTTGTTATGTTTCCCCACACACAAGTCAGGGAATATTTCCAGTCATTTATGTGGATATTCTCTGGGAGTTTGAGATCCTAAAAAAAAACATCATTTTCTTTCACAAGTGCTCCAGACATTTAGAGGCAGCCAGTCATGTTCATTAGGCTCCTCATTTGACAGTATCCACAGGCACTATGGAACATGAGGACCTTGGTTTAAAGAGATGATTAGAAACACAAAGAGGTATGGCACAAAGAGGTCATAGGCAAGTAAGGGCATACTAGAGCAGCACTTCAATGAGAGGTCTCTCCGAAGCCAGACTGCTTTCTACCCCAACAATGTGACCTCACCAGACTCCAGCTCTTTTGGCTTCTGCTGAACCAATGCTTTCCATTAGTCCCTGTTCCTCAAATGAGGAACATTCACTACTCACATGCCATTTCTGACAGGATCTCCCAAGGGGAGAGAAGGCATAGTTTTCACCTGTCTCTGCCTTACTGTGTCAGCTCTGAACTCCCAGGAAGATGTTCCTATTTGACAGAACCTAGTTCTTCTCACCCAGTTTATCCCTGACCCTAAGACCAATTTTTCTCTCTATAGTCCCCAAATGAGATACTTGAAAACTAACCAATGACCCACTTTGAACTCCACTCTACCCCAGGATTACAACCCCTACTAATACTTGGCCCTGTTTTTTTTTCCATGTATAAATGTTGGGAAGACACATTTGAGCACATAAAAGGTGCCAGGTATTGGCTATATAGCAAGTCATCTCCATGCTCAAATTCTACCTTCATACAGCATTTTGAGAGGGAAGAATCTATGATTTACCCTTAACACTTAAGAAAACTCAGCCTCCTGGGATTGAATCATCTCTGTAAGATCAGATACTTGACTGGCAGCTGAACTCAGAGTTAAACCCAAAGGGTCCCTTATCTTTATTGGTATCTATCCAAAGCCACAGTACAGGGTGAAGTTATGGGAACAATGAGGGCTCCAATGTACCACAAAGTCCACTGAAAATTGCAGATAAAGCTCAATACATACTGCTCAAAGTTTGTCCAAGAAATACCAACAATATTTACTCCAAAATACACATGAACTTAATTTTTCCCAATAGATGTTGCTACATATGAAAAATATAGCCATTACTATAACATATGCCCCTCCAAAATGCATAAGAACACTATATATAACATAAATATTCCTTTTCCAGGGCTGGAGGGATGGCTTAGCAGTTAAGGCATTTGCCTGCAAAGCCAAAGGACTCAGGTTCAATTCCCCAGGACCCACATTAGCCAGATGCACAAGGGGGCGCATGCATCTGGAGTTCATTTACAGTGGCTGGAGGCCCTGGCGTGCCCATTCTCTCTCTTTCTTTCTATCTATCTCTCTCTTTCTCTGTCAAATAAATAAATAAAAATAAAATATTAAAAAATATTCCTTTTCCATTGTCACAACAGGTATTCTTAAGCTTATTTTTCCTAGAATCACTTTTAAATTTAATTTTTAAGCAGCATTATTATTACTGTTATTAGTGTTTTGAAGCAGGGTCTCACTTTTAGTCTAGGCTGACCTGGACCTCACTCCAAAACCCAGGATAGTCTTGAACTCATGATGATCCTCCTATCTCAGCTTCCTAAGTGTTGTGATAAAAGGTGTGTGACACTACATCTGGCCATTTTTAAGCATTATTAAAGAAATTGGAACTTGTGTTTTTGTATGTGATAGATATCTTTCCCATATTATAAGCTAACTGAGAATTTCAAAGATAACTAATTTTTTTTAAAAAAAATTACAATGAGGGCTAGAAAGACAGCTTAGCGGTTAAGGCACTTTCCTGGGAGGCCTAAGGACCCAGGTTCAATTCCCTAATACCCATGTAAGCCAGATGCACAAGGTAATGCATGTGTCTGGAGTTCGTTCACAGTGGCTGGATGCCTTGGCACATCCATTCTCTATCTGGCTCTTTCTCTCTCTCTCTCTCTCTCAAATAAATAAATAAATAAAAATAACAATGAAACTGAAATAGGATAGCTGTGACTTCAAGGCCAGTTGGAAACTACACAATGAATTCTAAGTCAGCCTGGACTAGAGCGAGACCCTACCTCAAAAAAAAAAAAAAAAAAACATAAACATAAAACCTTGGCCAGTATGGTGGCACACTCCTTTAATCCCAGTACTCAGGAGGCAGAGGTAGAAGCATTCCTGTGAGTTTGAGGTCAGCCTGAGGTTACATAGTAAATTCCAGGTCAGCCTGGGCTACAGTGAGATCCTGCCTGAAAAAATAAAATAAAATAAAAAATTAAGGTGGGTGTGGTGGCACATGCCTTCAATCTCACCACTCGGGAGGTAGACATAGGAGGATCACTGTGAGTTTGAGGCCAGTCTGAGTGAATAGTGAATTCCACGTCAGCCTGGGCTAGAGTGAGACCCTACCTTGAAAACCAAAAATAAATAGATAAATAAATAAAACAATGACAGGGCTGGGGAAATGGCTCAGCAGTTAAAGATGCTTGCTCACAAACCCTGCTGGGCTGACTTCAATTTCATAGTCCTCATGTAAAGCCAGATATACAAAGTGAGTCTGGAGTTCATTTACAGCAGCAAGAAGCATTGGTACGCCGGGTGTGGTGGCGCACACCTTTAATCCCAGCACTTGGGAGGCAGAGGGAGGAGGATTGCCGTGAGTTCTAGGCCACCCTGAGACTCCATAGTGAATTCCAGGTCAGCCTGGGCTAGAGTGAAACCCTACCTCGGAAAAAAAAAAAAAAAAAAAGAAGCATTGGTACATCCAAGATCTCTCTATCTTTCTCTCTCTCTTACATAAATAGAGAAATAGGTAAATAACTAAATAACACTGACTACAGAATATTAGCCACATAGATTAAAAAACAAATTTACAAAAACCCAGTGAAAGTAATTGCAACTACTTTGGTAGGAAAGGTATTTGAAAGAGAAATACTTTTGTGTGCCCCCCTTCAGCTATCAGACTATTAAAACAATGGGCCTCAAAGAAATTTCAACAGGAATCCCATGCTGACCCTTGTGCCAGCCAAAGGAGGAATTTGCAGAGAGATTTCACAAGTTCTGACAACTTAACATATGCATATGTTTAACTTTTGTTTCACCCTTTCTATAAAATTGTTAACTCTGCTATTTAAAAAAGGCAGAGACATTAAGAGTATTTCTTTCCCTGGTTTGGCCAAATTGTAAATAAATCAAGTTTTTCTTCATGAATTCACTTCTTAATTTAAGATGTGGCAGGCTGATCTAAGGTCTCCCACAACAACTTTGGCAAAGGCATCCAGTAGGTAAATCCGTAGCTAACCCTAGGTTAGAATGTACGGGAACTCCCAGCTGCTGGGAGATTTTCCGAGTTTCCTAACCCTTGCGTGTCAATTGCTTATAAACATATACTGATAAATTGGTAAAGGAAAAGAGTTTTTGGCCGGACTTTTTTTTGTGAAAAGTACTTTAGTTGTTCGGTTGAAGTCCAGGCCACAGTTTGTTCTGTGTTCTTGCCATGAATTTTTAAAGTCATGTTTGAAATGCTTGCCATTTTGAATGTCCCATTGAGCCATTGACCAAATGGTTGGTTGGTCATATGACAAGAAAGTTCAGATTTTGTTTGGCCAGAGGACTCACTTTGCTTGCTTTTCTGTATAGCCCAATTTGGTTTATGGTTTGATTTTGTCTACATATTTGGTGAGTGAAACCCACTTGGACTCATCTTGAACCACTTCATAGTATCAGCTGATATTGAGGTAGTTTAGGAGTAACAGGCCCTGAAAGTAAACTGAAAGTGGTTAAAAATGAGAAATGTCCTTGAACATATAGGGGAAGAAATGTCCTCAGGCCTGTAGGGAAGTAATCTGATTCTTCCTCATTTCTTCTTCCCTAAAGGAGCACCCCTTTTCCTAGGTTCCTCTTCCTAGGAGTCTAAATGGGTTTATTCCCTTTCCCACAAACCCAGCTACGCCTGGACATCTGAGGTGGGGGCTAGACTGACTAGCTCAACCTGCATCCAGTAAACTCCCATAAAAGACCCCAATTAGGGTCACCAGGTAGGTTTTCCCATTTCTGGGAACCCCATCCGGCCCTACAGCAGGAACTCTATCTTCTCCCCTTCTCTTAAACTCCATAGTAAAATCTTTCTAAACTTTATGTTCTATGATCTGTGAATTTCATTTGATGAAATTCATAGATAAGGATCTGTAGTCTATTGACTCAGTGGAAGTTTTGTGTGGCCATGAACATCTGGCACCCTAACTTCTGAGTTATAGGTCAACTAAGAGCTGAGAAAAGCTCTATCATTTGCAAAGACACCCCAAATTCTTATATCATTTTGAGATAAAATTTCTCTGCAGAGAGATAACTAAATGTTTGGTTTCTGCCTTGTTTTGTGGTAAAAATAAGTATGTGGCACGCAACTCTAATCCCAGCACTTGGGATGTGGAGGCAAAAGATTTAGGAATTCACGGTCATACTTGGACACATAGTTAGCTCCAGACCAGCCTTGGCTACGTGAAAGACCATTTCAAAAAAATGTAAATTCTTAGAAAACTTGTCTGCTTCCATTTGCATTTGAATGCATCTTTGTGATCTCTCTATTGTAATTTGTGTATACATTAAACATAGTACATCTATGCTGTCTTGGTGGCCCCAAGACTGAATTCCTGATGACTGTATTTTTCATAATCTAATAGTGTACATAGCTGTTCCTATGTATCATTTTCTGTATTAGTCTGTGACTATAAGAATGTGGTATGGAGGCTGAAAATGTGATGGTTGTATCAAAAGTCTCATTAGAAATTTATCTACATGATGGCCCTTTGGACTCTAAAGAGAAGAGAGACAAATGTTCCTTCTAGACCACTCTATATGACTCCAGGCAGCTAGAGTCCCATTAAAAAAGTCTTTTGGAACTTTCATATGTGTATAAAATGTATTCTGATCCTTCCACACCAATAACTCTCTCACCCCGTCCCCTCTCACTAAAATACTTCTTTCCATTTAATCTGTAGTCTACTTTTATTTTTAAAATATTTTTATTTCTTTGCAAGCAGAAAGAGAGAGAAAGAGAGAACATGGGCAAACCAGGGACTCTTGCCAATGCAAACAAACTCCAGATTCACATGCTACTTTGTGCATGTGGCTTTATGTGGGTATTGGGAAATCAAACTCTGGCCTTCAGGCTTTACAAGCAAGTGCCATTAACATTGAGCCATCTCCTCAACCCTCTATCCTGCTTTTTTGTTTGTTTGGGTTTTCGAGGTAGGGTCACGCTCTAGCCCAGGATGACCTAAAATTCACTATGTAGTCTCAGGGTGGCCTTGAACGTACAGTGATCCTCCTACCTCTCTGCCTCCCAAGTGCTGGAATTAAAGGTATGTGCCACCATGCCCGGCTTTCTATCCTACTTTTAGGTCATGGTCTTTTGTTTTGTTTTGTTTTTAGAGGTAGGGTCTCACTCTAGCCCAGGCTGACCTGGAATTCACTATGAGCCTCAGGGTGGCATCGAACTCATGGTGATCCTCCTACCTCTGCCTCCAGAGTGCTGGGATTAAAGGCGTGCTCCACCACGCCCGGCTCATGTCGTGGTCTTTTTTGGCCCACTGAGTTAAATTAGGATCATTTGCATGATCGTGGTTAGGAGGTTACTTACTGGAGAACAGGCAATCCACCAGTGGTCACATCCCTGAAGTACATGACTCCTCCTCTTCCAGCAATCATCAGTGGCAGCTACTCTGGAAAGCTTAGAGACTCATGAATTCCTCTGTCATCCATGATAAAATATTGATTATACAGTTAACCATATCTGCTGTGAGTTCATGAGTGTAATGGTCATGTCATATCCAAAAGGTGCCATTCCATGGCCCTCTTTTCATCTACCTGCTCTTACATTCTTTCTGTTCCATCTTCTGTGAGGCTTCCTGGGCCTTGGAGGGGATAGTTTAGATGTTATGCTTACAGGTGAGCACACACTAGTCAGTTAGCCTTGATAACCTTGCCAGTTATGAATCTTATATTAACCTCTGCCCTTTGCATAAAGAAACTTAAATAACCAAGGTTGCAAGTTATGAGAACAAACATTTAGAAGGCAGGTTGACAAGATGTCCATTTAGTATAATCACAGTAATGGGTCTCTTCTTCAGGTCTAAGTCTCTAGCCACAGGGTTTTGGCCAGATTTATAATTACAATACCAGGTATGAGTCCCCTCCATGAAAATCAGAGAGTAGTTGGTTGTTCCCATACTTTTCATGCCACTATTACACCAGTGGGCATATTGTGCCTTGTGAAGTACGCAGGGTCCAGAGCTGGTTAGGTCAGTTGATGACTTTTCCTCCCCAGCAGCTTGCACAGCACCATCTGGCACACAGAAAGCTAGGCAACAGTGAGGAAGCTGCCTGCTCAGGCTTAGCTTAGTTTCTTTACATTCTGCAACTGATATGGGAATTTTGGGTTGTCTTTTCAGAGCACCATAGCCTTTATTGGCTCTTGACTGGGCTATAACCTAGGAGTTAACATGCCAGGAAACTCAGTGGTCACACAAAATTTCCACCGAGTCAGTAGCTTCTGGATTCTTATCTTATGAATTCAAAGAATTGAAAACCACTGACCAAAAGTTAAAGTTTATTAGATTATAGATAGGCTTGTCCAAGGATGCAAGAGGATGTTCCAGAAAACAAGGAAGCCCATTCCAACACCTTTGAGAGTGTCTTTTTTTTCTTCAAGGTGGGGTTTTTCTCTAGCCCAGACTAACCTGGAATTTACTATGTAGTCTCAGGGTGGCCTTCAACTCAAGGCAAACCTCCTACCTCTGCCTCCCGAGTGCTGGGATTAAAGGCGTGCACCACCACGCCCAGTGAGAGTGTCTTTTATATGAGACTCTTGGATGAGTGGCTAGATTCCTGACACCAGGTGTCTGGGGTCAGGTTCTGGGGAAAAGATTAGTTTCCTTACATTCCTTCCTCTCCCAGGAGATTTTCCTTAATGGCACATCTGACCTGTACCAAACTGGAATGACCTAGATTCTTTACTATAGGCTCCAAGACATTCCCTGTTTAACCATATTACTAGATTCTTAACAGAGATTTCAGGGATACATTACCTCATGACGTGTGGTGATCTAATGGGGAACCACATAGGAAGATACTCTGTCCTTGGATTGGAAGGAATTCCAACAGTTGGTTAACCTGCACCTAGAGCCACCTCATGCCCCTTGGTGTTGGGGTTCCCTGATACAGGTAAGAGAGAGGTAAAACCTGGCACATTGATGCCACCCTGGGAAGGAATGCCCATTGAGCGAAATACACGGATCCAAAAGACTCCCCTCATAACTAACTTTTTTTTTTTTTTTTTTGGTTTTCGGTTTTTCGAGGTAGGGTCTCACTCTAGCCCAGGCTGACCTGGAATTCACTATGGAGTCTCAGGGTGGCCTAGAACTCACGGCAATCCTCCTACCTCTGCCTCCCGAGTGCTGGGATTAAAGGCGTGCGCCACCACGCCCGGCTATAACTAACTTTTAACTTCATCCATCAAAACATCAAAATGGCCAGGCGTGGTAGTGTACGCCTTTAATCCCAGCACTTGGGAGGCAGAGATAGGAGGATCACTGTGAGTCCAAGGCCACCCTGAGACTACATAGTGAATTCCAGGTCAGCCTGGGCTAGAGTGAAGCCCTACCTCAAAAAAAAAAAAAAATCATAATGAACCTCTAATCTAAATCTCAGTGTGTCTCCATAATTTCTAAAAATAACTGACCATTGTACCCATGGCCACTTCAATTTATATACATTCAGTGCATACTAAAATTATTATTCTTGGCATTCCTAATTTAAAATATGGGATTTGGGGACTTGGGTTGTTGCCTTTCTGGTTGGGCATTTTTTTTTTTTTTTTTGGCTTGGCACATAGGAAAACAAAATTTGGTTATTTAAGGTTTTTATCTTAGTCAGGCTTAACTATAGATATTGAAATGTTAACTTTTGAGCTTCCTGGTGGAAACATTAGGATGTGGCACTTTCAAATGTTAATTCTGGAAACAAGGGTGAGGAATAAAAGCCCTTGCTGCTGGTTTACATGAGAGAGAATCACAATGATTTACAATGAAGTTTGAAAATAAAAGCAGACAGTCTTTATTTGTCATAAGTTTGGGTTTAACTAGTCATTTAAAAACCTGGTAAGAGATAGCTTAGCGGTTAAGGCACTTGCCTGCAAAGCTAGAGAACCCAGGTTCGAATCCCCAGTACCCATGTAAAACACAATGTAGTGCATGTGCCTGGAGTTTGTTTGCAGTGGCTAGAGGTCCTGCCATGCCCATTTTTTTTCTCTCTCTCTCCTCTCTTTCAAATAAGTAAATAAAATATAAAAACCTGACAAATCTACACTGTAAGTATTATTAGCTTTTTATAATCTATGTACATGGCATATTTGAGTCTATTAAATATGTTTCATAAAACCTTAAAATGCTTTCAATGTGTCACATGCTAGAGGGACAATAAGTGTCTAAAATACTGAAAGTGCAGTTTGCTTATATAAAACAACATTCAGTCAGTCATAAGATAAATATTTTGTTAAATTATAAAATTTTTGTACTGGCTACACAGATTTTTGTTGTTTTCTAGGCAGGGTCTCACTCTAGCCCAGACTCATCTGGAACTCACTCTGTAGACACAGGCTGGCTTTAAACAAATAAAGGACCTTCTTCCTCTGCCTGTCAAGTACTGGGATTAAAGTCATGCAACACCATTCTGACTTTGGTTACATAGTTTTTTTTTATTTAAAAATATTCAATTTATGGTCATAGTCAAGAATTCAAAGAATAGAAATGGACATACATAGAAAAACCATGTCCTCACATCCCAGTCCCAGCACTAGGAGTATGAGTATCATTCTAGAAATGTTCTGTCTAAATAGAAATGTAAATATTTCTCATAAAAAACACACATGGGGGCTGGAGAGATGGCTTAGCGGTTAAGGCACTTGCCTGCAAAGCCAAAGGACCTCGGTTTGATTACCCAGGACCCACATAAGCCAGATGCACAAGGTGGCGCATGCGTCTGGAGTTTGTTTGCAGTGGCTGGAGGCCCTGGTGTACCCATTCTCTCTCTTCCTCTCTCTTTCCCTCCCTCCCTCTCTCTTTCCCTCCCTCCCCCCTCTCTCTCTCTCAAATAAATCATTAAAATATAAAAATATTTTACAAAAACAAAAATCATTTCATGGGAATATTTCCACATCAGTACAGTCAGACTCCCTTCAGTCTTTTCAAAAAGTATTTAAATGATTGTAACCAGTTACCTATTGGTGGACATTTAGATTGATTTCTCAGTATTGTGTATGTAATGTCTTCACATGCTGGCACACTTATAGAGATGAGTACTAAGAACATTTTGTTCTGAAAAGTTTACATTTTTATTTTACTTATCATTTCCAATGATAGAAGGGATTCTGGTGATTGAAACAGACTTGATAGCAGTATGGGTGGCTGGCGGGTGGACTTGACAGAGCAGGAAATCACTGTACTAAAGAACAGGCGGTTTCCTGGCATCCAATCCATCAGCTCCTCAGATATCTCAGATGAGTAATTGCACATCACTTCCAGGAGTTAGAAGGGTGAAATCTCTCTCTCTCTCTCTCCCTCTCTCTCTCTCTCTCCCTCTCTCTCTCTCTCTCTCTCTCTCCCTCTCTCTCTCTCTGTGTATCACCATTTCTTCTGAAGGAAATCACTAAAGTAGCTCATAGTGACATAACGGTTCAATATAATCTTGTATTCATTTGATGGTCCATAAGATGGGACAAACAGCATAAGATGGTCCAAAACTAGCATTGAGAGCATGACAAGTATATAAGATCTTATGAGTTTTTCAGAATGGGCTATTTGCACAGACTTTATTGGTTGAGCATACATAGCTAATCCAAAAACCCTGACTCTGAAATGCTCCAAAATCCCAAACACTGACCACCATATTGGATCATAAATGCTCAACCTGAACTGTGTTAAGGGTGAAATGTGGCAGTTTATATTCAAATTCAGTGGCTAAAACAATCCTTTTTAAGAAGATGAAATATAAGTTTCTGTGTGTTAATTTTCTCTGGAAAAATATGACCAGCCAAAATCAGAAATTTTGTAGCTGTCATTTTCTGGGCACATTCTTCTCCATATAACAGGACAAACAATGACCCTTTAGTGAAAAGAGGCTGATTACCTAAATGGCCTTCCACTTTGAGGCAGTTACTTATATTCTCAAAGAGTACAAGTACTTGAAGAAGAATCTCCTTTTTAAAATTTTTGTTTATTTTTATTTATTTATTTGAGAGCGACAGACAGAGAGAGAAAGAGGCAGAGAGACAGAGAATGGGCGCACCAGGGCCTCGAGCCACTGCAAATGAAATCCAGATGCGTGCACCCCCCTTGTGCATCTGGCTTACATGGGTTCTGGGGAATAGAGCCTCAACCCAGGGTCCTTAGGCTTCACAGGCAAGCGCTTCAATGTTAAGCCATCTCTCCAGCCCCAAGAATCTCCTTTTTTATATGATCATCATAAAGGGACAGAAATGATGAATCCACTTGGGCATCAAGTTGTCCTCTATCATGGCTAGATGTTCAGACAAATCCAAAAGCAGTTTCAGCACTTGAACCTTGGTGCTTCCATTTCCAGTAAGTAGCAGGTGGAACAGGTCTGTAATGTAGTTGCTCAGCATGTGCTGGTGGTCATTGGTAATAGTCATGTTTGTAAACAGCCTCAGTCCAGCCAGCTGCGCAGGGGAGTTCGGGGCATCAGCGATGATGTCCTTAGAGGCTTCGTTGATGTAGATCTTTATCTTGATTTGCTTTTCAACATTCACACTCAAGTTGTTGAGTGCACTTAAAGCTTTCTCTTTAATATTGCCATTTGGACTGCTGATTTTGTTTCCAACAATTAGAACACCAACCATTTCACAAACAATGAATGGCTTGTTTAGTTGAAAAGGCTGCATTGTTAGTCACAGTGACCAAGACCTTTCCAATGACAGGGTCCTCAGTTGACTCAAGCAGGTAAAGAAGTTTCTCAAGTTGTTCTGCATTTAAGACATATGAACCATTGGTTAAATCTTCTGTGGACCATGAGGGGTGCAGCCGGTGCCCACCGCATCCGCTACATCCTTGCCACTGGCAGCGCATCAGCAGGTAGATGCAGTAGCAGGGCCCAGCACCAGGTCCACTGCCACCCAGCACTTGTCCTGTGTGCCACCTGTGCCACCAGGGAAGCCTTGCCAGAATGTGCTTCAGCCCAGGGACAGATTTTTTCTTTTCAAGGTAGGGTCTCACTCTGGTCCAGGCTGACCTGGAATTCACTATGTAGTCTCAGGATGGCCTCGAACTCATGGTGATCCTCCTACCTCTGCCTCCCGAGTGCTGGGATTAAAGGCGTGCACCACCACGCCCGGCTCCAGAGACAGATTTTGATAAATATTGTCTTCTAAATATGCTAGAAATTAAATTTTGTTCTTTTTAAAAATGTTTGTTTTCTTTTTTTTTGTTTGTTTGTTTTTCGAGGTAGGGTCTCCCTCTGGTCCAGGCTGACCTGGAATTAACTATGTATTCTCAGGGTGGCCTTGAACTCATGGCGATCTTCCTACCTCTGCCTCCGGAGTGCTGGGATTAAAGGCATGCGCCACCATGCCAGGCCTTTTTTATTTTATTTGCAAAGAGAGAAAAGAGACAGAGGGAGAATGGGTACACAAGGGCCTCCAGACACTGCAAACGAACTCCAGACGCATGCCCCACCTTGTGCATCTGGCTTATGTGGGTACTGGGGAATTGAACCTAAGTCCTTTGGCTTCACAGGCAAGTGCCTTAACTGCTAAGCCATCTCTCCTCCCCCAAATTTTGTTCAATTTTTAATAGCCAAGGATGAGTAAAAATGAGAGAACATAAAAAATTTTATGTTAATCAAAATGGTGTGAGATTTTGAGTGCAGAGAGTGGATTGGATTCCATAAAGATGCAGGAGATCCCAGGCCTGTGGATCCAACTTTGGGTCTTTGCCCATGTTAGGAAAGAATTGAAAATGCTCCTCAAATAAGGGTAACTTATGAATTATAAGGTTTATTTTAGGGACAGTTAGGATCCAGAGGGAAGGCGAGCAGGAAGGCCTAAGCCCAAAGAAGTGCTTCCCCAGGAAGGGGGAGGGTAGGTGGAGAAGGAGAAGATTTCCCTCACATCTCCGGGAAGGAAGCCTTTGAGACACACACACACACACACACACACACACACACACACACACACACACACACACACGGAAAGCAAAGCAGGAGAGCCCAAGCCACAAGAGCTCCCTCGCACAGTGGGTCAAAGAAGACCAAGGTAGAATAAGGGGCTCAGAACTTAAAGAGAGATCACCCATGTAGATAAGCAGGAGAGTAGCCAGAATAAAACAGGTAGAAAGTAAGCAGTAAAACCCTCCCTCAGCTGAGAAAGAGAGCTTACCAAAGGGGATAGGAAGCAAGGACCAGGACAGCCTGGACCCTGGAGAGTGAGAGAGTTTACACATTTATGGATCACACATCCAATTAGATTCAGCCTCATCATCAGACTCCGGTGTGTGATGGAGAGACCTGATTGGTTGGTGGGCTCAAGAAGCTGACTCAGAAAGAGCCAGCACACAGGTGCGATAAGCTGGGGAACTTGAAGAAGCAGCAGGAAATTGTCACAGGAGTTGATGCTTGTAGCCATCTTGGATGAGGCTGGGTGAGGCATGGGTTCTAGTATTGCCAGGGTGGGCAAGGTGGCATCTCCTTGGGTCTCTGTCCCTGGCTGATTACCTATATAAAAAATTACCTTTTTCCTCTTCTCTATCAAAAATACCTCTAAATAATGTACACTAAAAACCACCTCAAGCCAGGCATGGTGGTGCACGCCTTTAATCCCAGCACCTGGGAAGCAGAGGTAGGAGGATCACTGTGAGTTCGAGGCCAGCCTGAGACTACATACTGAATTCCAGGTCAGCCTGGGCTAGAGCAAGGCCCTATCTTGAAAAAAAAAAAAAGCCTTCTCATTAGCTAGGTATGGTGGTGCAGATCTGTGTACACTGTGCTTGGGATGTGGAGGAAAGAGGATTAAGAATTAAAGGTCAGCCGAAAGTACAAAGCCAGCATGGGCTACATGAGACCCTGTTGCAAACTGAAACAAAGCTCCTATTATTAGATCATGACCATACATCTCTTTTCTAGGAATACTTACATATACTATTGGTAAATATGAGAATATTATTAAGGCTGTACTATTTATAAAATATTGAATATATGTGTCTGTTAAAGGTCTTTATGTTAAGCACTCAGGAGGCACAGGTAAGAGGATCACCATGAGTTTGAGGCCAGCCTGGTACTACAAAGTGCCAGTTAGCTTGGGTAAGAGTGAGGCCCTACCTCAAAAATAATAATAATAAATTGTGTTAAATTCCCTTCTAATATTTGGATTATAGGAGATCATCGTCTATAGATAGTAACATTTGGGATCTGGACCAGTCTTTATATTATTCTGTATGCAATAGACAAAAGTCTATAATAGTCAGGTTGTTAGGTCTTACTGAGAGAGAACATATCTTGCATTTAAAAGGTGGCTAGATTATTAACATTATTTTTGTTAAGTGCTCAGAAAAATTTTAAACTAGTTTATGTTAGGTAAACTGAAATTGCAAATCTAAATGATAAAAATATTAAATATGTAGGGGCACTATCTCATGGTTTGGGGGCTTTTCTCCATATAAAATACACATATATTTTGGTCACTATTATAAGCAAGAATCAGAATCCAGACAGCACCCACTGAAATTTCCAGATTCTTGTGTCCTAGGATAGTGGGTTGGTCAGAGACACATTGATAGTGGAGAAGCAGACACAATTTATTAAGAAAGAGCACTTCCAAGGAAAGAAGTTGCCAGTGCTAGGGGAAAAAAAAAAAAAGTTAGAAGGTCAACAGCGCCCATGCCTGGCAAATTGGGGACATTGTATCTAGCAAGTGCTTTTTCTATGCATGGTCTCTGTATTACATGTCAGCCTTGATGGGGAGAAGGGTTAGAGTCAGATATATATAATCTGGAGTTCTTTTGCCATACTTTCCTACCTCAAATATTCCCTTAGAGCTTTAGTTCCAGAAATCATTTTTTTTAATTTCTTGGAGAGGAAGAGAGAGAAAGAGAGAGAGAGAGAATTGGGTGCACCACGACCTCTAGCCACTGCAAAAGAACTCCAGACACATGCATACCATGTTCATCTAACTTATGTGGATTCTGGGGAATCAAAACTAGGTCCTTTGGCTTTGTAGGCAAGCGCCTTAACCACTAAGCAATCTCTCCAGCACCCTGGAAATCTTTTTTGGGGGGATCTTAAGTATGATGATCAGTCTCCTATAAGAGGGAGCACAAAATTCTCTCCTTATTGCATCCATTGGATGGAGAGGATGCTTTGTATCACCTGTAGTAGGAGCTGGATGAAATCCCTGCATCAAAAGACTTTAAGGGCTGGAGAGGTGGCTTAGCGGTTAAGCGCTTGCCTGTGAAGCCTAACGACCCCGGTTTGAGGCTTGATTCCCCAGGACCCACGTTAGCCAGATGCACAAAGGGGCACACACATCTGGAGTTCGTTTGCAGTGGCTAGAGGCCCTGGCGCACCCATTCTCTCTCTCTTTCTCTCTCTCTCTCTCTTTCTCTCTGCGTCTGTCGCTCTCAAATAAATAAATAAAAATAAACAAAAAATTTTTTAAAAAGACTTTAAGGTGTGTGTGGTGGTACATGTCTTTAATCCCAGCACTTGGGAGGCAGAGGTAGGAAGATAACTGTGAGTTCGAGGCCAGCCTAATGATACATAGTGAATTCCAGGCCAACATAAGCAAGAGTGAGACCTCAAAAAAAAAAAAAAAAAAAAAGAGTTTAGTTTCAAATTGCCTTATCTTAGAAGATATAAATGTTGAAAGGAAATTAAAAATGGAAAAACTAAATAAGAGTAGTTTAATTATGACAACCAAGGGCCTCAGAAAGGGCAAGAGCCCAGACCAACTGTGGCCATGATTGACTCAGGAAAGCCATCCTTATCTAGCATGCTCCAAGGATAAGATCCCTTTAATGGAAAAAACACTCTACTGATGGTTATATATTGAGGATGAACAATTTTAAGAAGGCATCCAATGATGGAATTAAGAGAAAATCAGTGTGAGGTTTTAATCATTAGTACTAAAAGAAAAATAACGAATAAAAATGAAATTGATTGCTATAATAGATTTATAAATAGGGCTTATCTTTGTATTTGTAAGATGTTAAGACAACCTTTTTGCTTGTTTGAAGATAATGTTTAAGTCTTTTCACCTTTTAGCAGTTTGCAAGTTTTGATGGCCTGTCTTTTAGATGTGAGGTTGAAGAAACTCAGAAGGTAAAGATTTTATTTTAGAGAATAACTTTCTGAGGTTTTTTTTTTTTTTTTTTTTTTTTTTTCCTTTTGGTCTAGGTGGTGTAGGCCTCTATCTACCTTGAGAAGGGTCAGTAAACATCAGAAGATATTTATGTCCTTGACAAAGAAGTGTGACTAAAATCTATTTGTTAATCTCTTTTTTTTAAGAATTGAGATTCAGTCAGATAACATCCTGGCTAGGAATATTCAATTATGCATATCACCTGTTCTTTGCTTATTGTTTTAAACTTTAAATGTAAAACTTAGTACCTCAAAGATGGACCTGGGGGATTCAGACCTCTCTATTATCTTCTTCCACCATGGTCACATGATTAGTTTTTCTCTTTCTATCCGTTGCTTTATTATTATTATTATTTACTTGCAGTTAGAGAGAGAATGAATGGGCAAGCCAGGACCTCTTGTCACTGTAAACAAACTCCAGATCTTTGTGCATCTGGCTTTCCGTGGGTACTGGGGAATCTAACCCAGTCCATCAGGTTTTGTAAACAAGTACCTTTAACCACTAAGCACCTCTCCAGCTACTCTCTTTAATTGGTATATTGGGTCTGATATATTGGGAAGCTAAACTTGCAGGGGCTGCCAGAGTCACGTAATTGGCCCTACAGCTCCAGTTACACTATGAGTTAAAAAGGTATTTGGGCGGGTTTAACAGTTTAATTTTCTGTAACCACTCACTTATAAGACAGTTGGTACCATGTAAATGACTTACAAACATGAACATATGTATACAACACATATATACATATAGCTATAGAAAAGATTTTTTGTTTGCATAATTTATCAGCCATCAACTATCTGACACAAACCATGACAGAATGATAGCTAATTTTTTATTGACAACTTCCATAATTACAGAAAATAATCCATTGTAATTCCCTCCCTCCCCCCACTTTGAAAGTCCACTCTCCCTCTCAATCAGTCTCTCTTTTATTTTGATGTCATCTTTTCCTCCTATTACGATGATCTTACGTAGGTAGCGTCAGGCACTGCAAGGTCATGTATATCCAGGCCTGTTTGTGTATGGACGAGCACATTATAAGGAGTCCTACCATTCCTTTGGCTCTTACATTCTTTCCACTACCTCTTCCAGAACAGACCCTGAGCCTTGGAAGATGTGAAAGAGATATTTCAATGATGAGCACTCCTCTGTCACTTCTTCTCAGCACCATGGTGCCTTCTGGGTCATCCCAAGATCACCACCATCTGAAAAGAGAAGCTTTTCTAACCAAAAGTGAGAATAGCATTAATATATGGGTATGAACATTAACAGAAGTGCTTACTGGGCAGTTTGGTGAGCATAGCAGACACATTTAGCCAGATACCAGCAGACATTACACCCCTAGGGCTCATGACTACCCTTGTTGTAGGTTTTCAGTATCAGGGAGATAGTGGGAATAGTAGACTAAAATCTCATCAAAGCAGAAATTCAGAGGTTGCAGAGAGCTCAACACTAAAGAGACTTATAACACATGCCATGGCTCATAGAACATTGAGGAAGAGAGGGCATAGGATTCTAAGAGCCATAGGGAGAGAAGGTGTATCCCAAGACATTGTCCCTTGCACTGAGAGTGACTGGTGCATTCATGACCACACAGTGAATACCAACAACCCCACTGAGGAGGCCCCTCAGTGGAATGGGGTAAGAGAGAGGAGAATAGGACCAATATACAATATGTTCATACTGTAAAGTGCATAATTAATAATAAAAGTAATTATAAAAAGTTTAAAATATCTAAGTATTCCTTATAAAATATGCCTTTTATCTTTGGGATAATGAAATATATGTGTAGATGAAACTAGAACACATAGATTTTTCACATCTTCTACTAACTTGAACAAATATTCATCAAAAAGATTTGATAGGACTAGAGTGATGACTCAGCAGTTAAGGTGCTTGCCTGTAGAGCCTAAGGATCCATGTTTGACTCCCAGATCCCACATAAACCAGATGCACAAGGTGACACATGTGCAAGGTGACACATGTGCAAAAGGTGGCACACATGTCTGGAGTTTGATTACAGTGGCTAGAGGCCCTGGCTTGCCAATTCTCTCTCTCTCTCGTCTCTCTCAAAAAAAAGGCCAGTCTGTTGTGCTTGCCTCAAAAAAAGTTAAAAAATGATAATTTAAAAATAATATTTCTGCAAATGAAATCCATAGCAGTTAATCTAATAAAGGATTTTTATTGAGGTAGGGTACCACTCTAGCCCAGACTAAATTGGAACTCACTCTGTAGTCCCAGGCTGCCCTCAAACTCTCACAGTGGTTCTCCTAACCCTGCCTCCCTCCTGAGTTCTGAGATTAAAGGCATGAACCATTACTCCCAACTCTAATAAAATGATTTTAATGTACATAATATAGAGGTATTTTGATTAACAATGTATTTATGTGTCCTTTGCTTATTTTTTTTTTCCTTTTTTTGAAACAAGCTCCATATGCATACGCCACCTTGTGCATCTGGTTTTATGTGGGTACTGGGAAATTGAACCTGGGTCCTTAGGCTTTGCAGGCAAGTGCCTTAACCATTAAGCAATCTTTCCAGCCTCCTTTGATATTTATTTTAGCCTCAAATATTTTAAAAAAGAGGAAATGAATTTAATTTCTTTTCAGAATATATTTTGGGAGAACCATATCAAAATTTATGTAGCCAACATAGAATTTTGTAGCTTAATGAATCTTTAATCTTATGACTTCAACAAATAATGTTTTGCAGAAACAAGTTGTACTCAAAACATTTTGAAGTTATAAAACATACTTAATAGACTCCAAAATACCATTTTAGTAGGTTTCAAGAAGTTAAAAATACCTAAGTTTACAAGGTAGTATAAATTTATTAGATTTTTAAAATATTTTATTTCATTTATTTATTTGACAGAAAAAGAGGGAGGGAGGGAGGGAGGGAGAGAGAGAGAGAGAGAGAGAGAGAAGGGACATGCCAGGACCTCCAGCCAGTACAAACGAACTCAAGACATGTGTGCCCCTTTGTGCATCTGGCTAACGTGGGTCCTGGGGAATCGAACCTGGGTCCTTTGGCTTTGCAGGCAAACGCCTTAACTGCTAAGCCATTCCTTCAGCCCAGATTTTTTAACATACAGTTAAGTCTAAATTATATTTATGATAAATTAACATCGTATTTTTCTTTTTAAGTTGTTAAATGTCTGTTTAATTCCTTTTATTTTAAATCATTTTATCCTTTTTTATTTTGTGCATATGAATGTGTATGTATTACATTTGTTTAAAAGGAAATTGTGTATGCATGTTTGCCTGTGGATGAATGCATGTGTATCTGGGTTTGTGTGCATGTGTGTGTACATGTATTTTTAAAAAATATTTTATTTATTTATTTGAGAGAGAGAGAGAGAGAGAGAGGGAGGGAGGAAGAATGGGTGTGCCAGGGCCACCAGCCACTACAAAATGAACTCCAGACGCATGTGCACTTTGTGCATCTGGCTTACGTGGGTACTGGAGAATTGAACCTGGGTCCTTAGGCTTTGCAGGTAAGTGCCTTAACTGCTAAACCATCTCTCTAGCCCCTGTACATGTATTTTGATGCCAGAGGTTGACATCAAATATCTCTCTTGACCTCTCTGCACTTTATTAACTGAGGCAGGGTCTCTCAGTTGAACCTAGAGATCACCAATTCAAGTAGTCTAGTTATTCAATTGCCCCAAGCAACCTCTGTCAACATCTCCTGAGAGCTAGGATTACAGGTGGTAATTTTGCCTACACAGCATTTATGTGGGTGCTAGGAATCTAAAATTCAGTTCTCACTGTTGCACGGTAAGCACTTTATCCACTGAGCCCTCTTCCTAGCCTTCATTTTAATCTCTTATAAATCCTGTGACAGTAATTTTTCAAGATACTGAAAACTGGCATTTGAGCTAGTTAATATTTTAGTTAGGGCTGACTGAAGTGAATTCCTCTTCTAACCAGTTTTGTGGTTTGCAGGTACAGTGTGATGTATGCATGTGTATGAGCAGATGGCAAACACAGTGTGTCTTCCTCTATCACTCATCTGTTTGTTTCCTTGAAAGACAGCTTCTCACTGGTTCCAGAGCTTTCCCTCTTTGTGAGTGCCAGTGATTCTCTGGTTTCTGTTCCCCTAAAGGACTGGGATTACAGATGTGCATCGCCATACTCAGCTTTTTATGTAGGTGCTGAAGAACTGAACCCAGGTGGTCTCATGCCCTTGCAGGCCCTTATATGTGTGCAACGGCAAGCAGTCTTACCCACTGAACCAACTTCTCAGCCCCCATAACCAGTTTTTTTTTTTTTTTTTTTAGCTCTAAAGTTTAAAGTTAAATTCCTGGATCTTTACAAAAGGAAAAAATATGTGGGCAACACCTCCTATATATTAATGTAGTCCAAAATACTATACCTGTGGTGGTTTGATTCAGGTTGACCCCCCAAAATTAGGTGTTCGGAACGCTACGTTCCCAGCTGATGGAGATGTGGGAATTAATGCCTCCTGGAGGCAGTGTATTGTTGGGGGTGGGCTTATGGGTGTTACAGCCAGTTTCCCCTTGCAGTGTTTGGCACATTCTCCTGTTGCTATTGTCCACCTGATGTTGGCCAGGGGGTGATGTCCACCCTCTACTCATGCCATCGCTTTCCCCTGCCATCGTAGAACTTCCCCTCGAGTCTGTAAGCCAAAATAAACCCTTTTTTCTACAAAAGCTACTCTTGTTCGGGTGATTTCTGCCAGCAATGTGAACCTGACTGCAACAGTAAAGTGGTACCCAGGAGTTGGATTACTGCTAGACAACTGACTGTGTGGCAGTGGCCTTTTAGAGCTGATTTTCAAGAGGAATGTGGAAGGATTTGAAACCTTGGCCTAAGAGATACCTTTGCAGTGCTGTAAATTCAGCTTGATGGACTATTCTGGTTAGAGTTGAAAGACCTGAATGCAGTAAGAACTATGGGCTGTGAGGTTTGGCTTATGAGGGTGAAAAAGAACTTTGCCTGGACTGGGCTAGAAGCAGTTTGTGTGAGAGGCTTGCTGTCATGCCTGTGTCCTGAGAACTTGTGCAGGGTTGCAGTGCATAGAACCAGACTGGTGCGAGCAGAGGGATATGGCACAGAAAGAAATGTTTAGGCCAAAACTGCTGTCTATTCAGCTGCAATTTAGAGATTACAACCATTGAGATTGGGCCAGCTGACCTGCATTGGGGCAACAGGAAGAATGTAGACTCTTTTGAAAGGGCCTGAGTGCTCAAGGCGTGTCCTGTTCTTCAAAGTCTGCTTTATTCCCCCCTGGATTAACAAATTAGCACCCTACCTGGTATTGTGGAGTATAAGAAATTCAGGAAAGAGATGGTCATTGAATTTGCAATGCAGTCGTGTGTTTTGGAAATGGCCATGGGCAGTGTGAAGCAGGTTTGCTGGATGCCTGCATGGAGACCTGATGGAGCTGTGAAGATGAACCATGGGTTGCAGTGGAGACCCAGTGGAGATGCCAGGACCACGAGATGGCTGCCAAGAAAAGCTGCTGACCCGGAATGAAGTTTTCCAGGACTGTGAGTAGCTGCAGGAGCAGAATTGGAATTCCAGAGATGTGTTGCTGGTTAGAATTATTGGACTTGGAGATTTATCATTGGCTAGAGTTGTTGGTCTTGGAGCTACAGAGTTTGATGTTTATCCTGTTTTAAATCTTGTATTGGTTGAATATTTATTTGCTATGCCCAATACCATGTTTTGCAGTGTGAATGTGTATTCTATTCCATTATGGGTTTTGGGGGGATTTTTTGATATTATGGCTCAGTTAAAAGACCTTGGATTATGGTGATGTTTGAATATCATTAGGATTGATAAAAACTATGGGGACTTTAAAGTTGGACTGAATGCATTGCCTTTTATTTACATTATGGATGGTAATCAGTTTGTGGGAGCCAGGGGTGGAAAGTGGTGGTTTGATTCAGGTGTCCTCCATAAACTTTAGGTGTTCTGAATGCTAGGTTCCAGCTGATGGAGATGTGGGAATTAATGCATCTTGGAGGCAGTGTATTTTTGGGGGTGCTTATGGGTAATATAGCCAGTTTCCCCTTACCAGTCTTTGGCACACTCTCCTGTTGCTATTATCCACCTTATGTTGGCCAGTGGGTGATGTCCACGCTCTGCTTAAGCTATCCTTTTCCCCTGCCATCATGGAGCTTCCCCTTGAGCCTATAAACCAATATAAGCCCCCTTCCCCCCAAAAGCTGCTCTTGGTTGGGTGATTTCTGCCAGCAATGTGAATCTGACTGCAACAATACTCAAAACGATCACACTTATACAATTACATTTTAAATTAGGCATGCTAAGAACAGTAATTTTAGCATGTATTAATAAATGTAAAAATGAAGAGGCCACAGGCATTTTTACTCAGTTATTTTATAGCATATTAGGAACAGATTGAATTTTGTCCCATGCTATCTTAAAGCAAAAATGGTCCATAAGTAATTACACGAAACCAATTATCATAAACACACATGACACAATTAGATTATATCATAGTATACCTAGTATAAGCAAAGTAGAAAGTTTTCATCTCGGGCTGGAGAGATGGCTTAGCGGTTAAGCACTTGCCTGTGAAGCCTAATGACCCCGGTTCGAGGCTTGACTCCCCAGGACCCACGTCTGGAGTTCGTTTGCAGTGGCTGGAAGCCCTGGCGCGCCCATTCTCTCTCTCTCTCTATCTGCATCTTTCTCTCTGTGTCTGTCTGTCACTCTCAAATAAATAAATAAATAAATAAATATTTAAAAAAAAAAGAAAGAAAGTTTTCATCTCTATCTAAGGAGGAACAGACTCCTCAAAAGTTAACTTCAGGGCTGGAGAAATGGCTTGGAGGTTAGGCGCTTGCCTGTGAAGCTTGATTCCCCAGGACCCACGTTAGCCAGATGCACAAGGGGGCACACGCATCTGGAGTTCGTCTGCAGTGGCTGGAGGCCCTGGCGTGCCCATTCTCTCTCTCTCTCTCTCTGCCTCTCTCTCTCTCTGTCTGTCGCTCTCAAATAAATAAATAAAAATAAACAAAAAAAGTTAACTTCATTCCTCCATATATAGTTTGTAGTTTGGATCTGCAGCCACCGTGCTGGAAGAAGTGTCACTGGGCAGAACTTAAGGTGTGATGGTGGGTCGGAAATTCCAATCTAAAGATTGCAAAGTGCCTAGAGTGCCTAGAGTTCCTGAAGTGTGCTGTGTGGTTTTGCTTTTTGCTTTTTCTCTCTCTGCTTGGTCCTTTAAGAGGGGGCCAAATTCTTCTGCAATTATGGAACTTCCCCTGGATCTGAAAGCTTCAATAAATATCCCTTTCTCCATAACTGTGCCTGTTCTGGAAGTTCATCTCAGTGACCTGAAGCTGTGTGCTACACCCTCATAGCTTCCTGGGTTTTGTCCTCTGTGACTTCTTCTGTTCTGTATAGGGAAAGCTTTGTTTTCTTTTTGTGTGTGTGTTGTTGTTTTGCGTTTCTTTTATAAAATTTATATTTATTTATTTGCAAGCATAAAGAGGGAGAGATGGACCCAATCGGGAGGAATTCCTCAATTCCAATCTTCTTCCTGGGCAGGAAAAAGAATAGAATCTTTTCTATCTAGAATCTAACATTCTGAGTTTTGGGAAATGTTACCCAAACGACCAATTTCTGTCTTGCCTGAATCCCAACACGGACTAGAATAGTGCTCCAGACTGGGAGGCATGCACCAGGGGCTGCAGTACCATACATGGCCAGTAGGGGAAGGCCCAGTACCGCAGATAAGCACAGCATCTGAATAACCGCAGAATCACAGGCGGGGGATTGGGGGGCTTCGCAGTAAAAACCAGCAAAATACATTTGACTCATAAACCCAGAAAGAAGAGATGCAGAGAAGACTTTGGAGGTGTTCAGAAGCCCTAGTCAGAACAAGTAGGTAAGATCTTTTCTGTACAGAGCAAGACTACAAAGTCTGGGAGACGTGGCTGATTTTGCAAATGCTGAAATCCTAATAGAATTTGACAAAACACACAGAGAAATACAGTCCAATTAAACAGTAAATTACCTATCTTTTGTGGTGCTGGGAATCAAATTCAAGGTCTAATGCATGACAAGCAAGCATACTACCACTCGGCTACATCTGCAAACTTAAAGCAATCAATTAAATCTCCAAAAACAGACTCTTAAAAAGGACAGAAGGGCTGGAGAGATGGCTTAGTGGTTAAGCGCTTGCCTGTGAAGCCTGAGGACCCCGGTTCGAGGCTCGATTCTCCAGGAACCACGTTAGAAAGATGCACAAGGGGGCGCACGCGTCTGGAGTTCGTTTGCAGTGGCTGGAGGCCCTGGAGGGCCCATTCTCTCTCTCTCTCTCTTCCTTTGCCTCGTTCTCTCTCTCAAATAAATAAATAAAAATTTAAAAAAAAATTTTAAATGACAGAAACGGAAACTAAGCCATCATGCGGATGCTTTATGTATTTTTGTCAGGTTTAACCATCTTTACCTTCTCTTGTCCCTCTTCCGCTCCTGCTGAACTCTTTGTTCTTCACACCTAGGCACCCTTCTATTTTTCACATTTTTTTTTTTTTTTTTGGTTTTTCGAGGTAGGGTCTCACTCTAGCCCAGGCTGACCTGGAATTCACTATGGAGTCTCAGGGTGGCCTTGAACTCATGGCAATCCTCCTCCTTCTGCCTTCCAAGTGCTGGGATTAAAGGCGTGCGCCACCACGCCCGGCTTTATTTTTCACATTTTTAAGCTAAGTTTCTCTAATTATTTTGTTAATATTTAATTTTTATTTAGTCATTTGGGTGAGAGAGAGAGAGAGAGAGAGAGAGAGAGGGAGAATGGGTGTACCAGGGCCTCTAGCTACTGCAAACAAATTCCAGATGCATGCACCTGGATAACATGGGAAATTCAACCTGTGTCCTTTGGCTTTGCAGGCAAGCACCTTAACTGCTAAGCCATCTCTCCAGCCCCTTTCCACATTTTTCACGAGTTTAATTAAGGTTACTTACATGAAGATAAGTAAGAAGTTATTTACTGGCACATGGGCAACTAACTGACCAGTGGGTACACTATTGCAGACAATGTGTCTCCCTCCCCCAGCAACCACTAATTGTCAATAGGTTCTCAGGAAGGGATGGGGCCTCACGAGCTCTTCACCAACCATGGAAGCATGTTGATGTGCTCAAAATTGTGCAGATATTGCGCAAGTAAGCACATATGCCCTGAGTTCATGAGTGCAACAACCATGTCATATCTGGAAGACAGTTGTCCGTAACACTGCTCCCATATTCTGGCTCTTGTATTCTATCTACCCTATCCCACTATGTTCTCTGAGCATTGGATAGTGTGATAGAGATGTCCCATTTAGTGCTGAGCAATATATACTTTTATTCTCAACACTTTCAGTCTCCCTAGTAGTCACTTTGAATGGCAAAGACAGGCTTTTTGGACCAAAGGTGAGAATGACACTAATCTATAGGCATAAACATAAATATTTATAGAGACATTTGATGGGCACAACACATCCATTTATCCAAATAACAGTACTGGCTTTCCTCCTGGGCCCTTTGACTAGGCTTGCATTACCAGGCCTGAATTCTCTTCTGTGGAGCAGGCTACAAATCCAATCAGAGAACAGTTGGTTATCACCACAATAGTTATGCCATTGTTGCACCATCTTGCATGGCTGGTCAGTTGTGTAGCTTGAAGAGTCCATTGCTGGGTAAGTCTGTTGAATATACCCCTCCTTCAGCAGTCTGCATAGCACCTATCAGCACTATGACAGCTTGCCTGCAGGGAGGAATTTTCTAGCTCAGTTTCTGCTTGAGTTTTCACTGTGTTCCAACTGGAGCAAGTGGTGTCTGCTACAACGGGATCTTATTATCTATCTCTGGTGGCAATAGCCTGTATTATTTTGGAGGTCTCCGGGGTCTCCATGACCAACAACTCACTGGGAGTTATCCCACCCAAATGCTAGAATTTTTGTATAATAAGCCAAGGCTTCTGGGAGCAGCATTATCCTCTCATGCAGGGGTCTTCTTTTTAAATTCTGCTTTTTAATTATGTTTTTTAAATTAGATCACAAAGGAGGAGGTTTACATATAGCTTTTTCATAATGTCTTTAGTTTTGGTTAATCCTCCTTCACCCTTTCCTGTCCTCCATCCCCACCCCATCCTCACTTAAACCTTTCCACACCCAGTATTCTGCTTCTTTACTTTCATATCCCACGTATTCTATTGTATCCTCCTCCTCCTCTACAGACTCTTTCCAGTGACATAATTATTTTATTATTTAAGTTTCTAATTTATGTGTGTGTGTGTGCATGTGTGCATGTGTGTGTGGTATGGTGTGGTGTGTTCAGGTGCATGTGTACATGGCCCAAGCTCTCTTGATGCTGCAAACCAATGCCCACCTGGTTTTATGGGGATGACGGGGGAGTTGAACCCAGGCTGGCAGGCTTTGAAAGCAAGCACCTTTATCTGTTGAACTATCTACCCAGTCCCTAGAGTGACATATTTAAGGTGAAAAAAACCTGCCAACTTGGAATTCTGTATGCTATGAAATTATCTTTTAAATGTGAAGAAAAAAAAAAAAGACTTTTTCAGACAAGCAAAAGCGTAAAGTATCTGTTGCCGATAGAACTGACTCAGAAGAAATGCCACACGTAAATAAACAAAATCCCATAGGTCAAAATTCAGCAAGTTAAAGAAAAGCATTGATAAAGGAACAAATGAAAGTAAAATAAAACCTTTTTCTTTTTTCTTTTTCTTTCCTTAGGAAGGGTTTCACTCTATCCCAGGCTGAGCTAGAACTCACTCTGTAGCCCAGGCTGGCCTTGAATTTATAGCAATCCTCCTGGGATTATAGGTGTGAGCCAATATCAAACAGATAATAGTTTGCCCAAAATTGTAATAGCAATCATGTATTCAAGTTTGCATGCTTCTGTGTGAGCGAAATAAATGACAGCAATGATGCAAAAAATAGGAGGGAGGAAGCAAGGATTTTTGTTACTATAAGGTACTTAATGTGATATGCAAAATATGCATGGTGATTATAAGTGGACATGGCTTTGTTATACACATTTATTATATAGTCTAGGAAAAATACTCAAAAAGTAATGAAAGAAGTACAACTGATATGTTAATAGGGAGAGAAATAGAATCAAAAAACTCAAAACCACATGAGGGCTGGGTGTGTTGGTATATACCTCTCATCCCAGCTACTCTGGAGAATGAGGAAGGATTGCAAGTCTGAAGCCAGCCTAAGCTACAATAGCAAGACTCTATCTTACACACACACACACACACACACACACACACACACAAACACACACACACACACAGAGAGAGAGAGAGAGAGAAAGAAAAGAAAAATGCTGGAAGACAAAAATAGAAATTAAAGACACAAGTAACAGAAAACAACACATGGTAAATATTTAACTATTTCAATAAAATCATTTTGAGCACAAATAGTCTAAAAACACCAATTAAGAGATTCTTAGAAAAGATGATCTGTTGCCTAAAAGAAACTCACTTAAAATATAAGGCACATGTAGATTAAAATTAAAGACATGAAGAAACAGATACCATGCATACAGTAATCCAAAGAAAGCAAGAGTTGTTAATTTCAAACAGAGCAGACTTCAGAGCAACAAAAGTTATCATGGATAAAGAACGAAATTCGTAGTACTAAAGGGACCAATTTTTCAAAACTATCCATAGCAACCAAAAGTCAAAGTACCTGAGGCAAAAGCTATTGGAAAAGCCAGGAGAAATAGGTGAACCCACTTCTTAATGTTGGAGATATCAATACCCCCATATTATAAATGGACAGATCCAGCAGGGCGTAGTGATGCATGCCTTTAATCCCAGCACTCTGGAGGCAGAGTTAGGAAGATTGGTGTGAGTACGAGACCAGCCTGAGATGACATAGTGAATTCCAGGTCAGCCTGGGCTAGGGTGAGACCCTACCTTGAAAAACCAAAAAGAAAGTAAGAATGAATGAATGAGGGCTGGAGAGATGGCTTAGCAGTTAAGGTGTTTGCCTGCAAATCCAAAGGATCCTGGTTTGATTCTCCAGGACCCATGTTAGCCAAATGCTCAAGGGGGTACACGCATCTGGAGTTCGTTTGCAGTGGCTAGAGGCCCTGGTGCGCCCATTCTCTCTCCCCCTCTTTCTCTCTCTCAAATAAATAAATGAATAAAATATATATTTAAAAAAAGACAGGATGAATGAATGAAAGAGAGAGAGAGAGAGAAGGAAGGAAGAATGAAAGAAAAGTGCAGCTCCAGCAGGTAGAAAATCAGCAAAATTATAGTGAAAATGTAAAATGGTGAAGCCACTTTGAAAGAATGTATAAAGATTTTTAGAAGAATTAAAATAGAATGATTCCACCATCCAGCAATCCTACGTCTAGGTATATATCCAAAAGAATTTAATCCAGGGCCTTCAAGGGATATCTGCATACTTGTTTTCATCTTAACATGTTTTTCTTTATGACATTATTCACAACAGTGAAGACATGAAACCAACAAATGTCTGTGGACAGATAATTGGATAAAGGACATGGGACATATGTAGACAATGGATTACTACACGGCCTGAAAAAGGATTCCTGCCACATGGATGAACCTTGAGGAAATTAGCCAGTCACAAGAGGACAGATACTGTATAGCCACTCACAGGCAGTGGCATAGAAACAGGAAGTGAAAAGGTGGTTACCAAGATCTAGGAGAGGTGGCAAAGGAATGAATGAGGGTTCAGTAGGTCTAAAGCCTCACATTATAGATGAAAGTTCTAGAGTCCTGTGGCAGAGCAGCATGAATGCATTGGATCAGACTGATTCATTTGAAAAGTCAAGGGAGCGAAATGGAATACCATGTCCTTTTAAAAATTTTTATTTACTTTTTTTTAGGTTTTTCAAGGTAGGGTCTGGCTCTAGTCCAGGCTGACCTGGAATTCACTATGTAGTCTCAGGGTGGCTTCGAACTCAAGGCAATCCTCCTAACTCTGCCTTCCAAGTTCTGGGATTAAAGGCATGCGCCACCATGCCTGGATCATGTCTTTTTAATTAAAATAAAAATATGATGTCCTGTGGTAGATATAGATGGGGAAGAGAGTTAAGCTCTCTCCTCCCTCCCCTGGAAGATCTTGTCAGAAAGGACAAGTGAGTAGAGAATGTTCTTGATTCAGGGTCACTTGACACAAGGGAACCAGTGAGAGATGATGAGTTTATTAGTGGTGTGGTGTGGTGTGGTGTGGTGTGGTAGGGCTACGGGGACAGAAACAGTGAATTGAGGGAGCTCTGTTCTTAAGGAGCTTGCATTCCATTTGAGAGATAAAGATTCAAATATTCAGAGAAAAATTAGATACTGGAAATTCACCAAAAGAAAGTTGGAATGGGATGAAGAGATGACAATGGAGTGGTTGGTAGTCAGGGACAGCACTCTGAGGGGAGGCACATAACCCTAGAAAGGGACAGAGAGCCAGGGGGCTCTGTGCACTGCTCTGAAAGGCTTCCTTGTGCAAAACACCCTCTTTCCTGTGGTCAGAGCAAGAAAAAGACACACATTTTTTGAGGGCTTCCTCTTCAGGTATAGATTGCAGCCTGACTCTGGTCTTTTCTTTTTGCACATCTGCCTCCAATTACAATGGCAAATGAGAGGGAAACAGGTGCACATTGGCTACCTAGTGAGCTGCTACTAATGCATAAGGCCACTCCCTGTGATAAATTACCAACACACAAACACAAGCATATGTGTGGGCATATGTATGCACATGTATTCACACATACATATATCCATTACTATCTTTTTTTTGAGGTAGGGTCTCACTCTAGTCCAGGCTGACCTGGAATTCACTATGGAGTCTCAGGGTAGCCTTGAACTCATAGTGATCCTCCTCTCTCTGTCTCCCAAGTGCTGGGATTAAAAGTGTACACCACCATGTCTGGCCCATTGCTATCTTTTATTGGCTTTCCTTTTCTAGTTAAAGCCTGACTTATTGGCACTGAGCAAGGTTCCAGAAAAAAAATATTAAGGATGAGTTTCCTGAAATTATTTTGGATTTCTGAAATTCCTCCTTGAATATGACTCTATTTAAAAATATCAATGACCTAGTTTCCAATGGCAAATGATGTCTTAGCCTATGGCAAGAAGTGGCAAGGGATAATAGAATAAAAAACTAAAACCAGAACTATTTTATGACCCAGCAATCCCACTACTGTGTATATATCTAAAAGGATTGAAATTAGATTCCTATAGAAGTATTTGCATTCTCACAATCACTGTAGCATTATTTATGATAACCAAACATTAAATTGATTTAAAAGCATGTCAAAAGATGAGTGGAGCTGGGTGCGGTGGCGCACTCCTTTAATCCCAGCACTCAGGAGGCAGAGGTAGGAGGATCACCATGAGTTCGAGGCCACCCTGAGACTACATAGTGAATTCCAGGTCAGCCTGAGCTAGAGTGAGACCCTACCTCGAAAAACCAAACAAACAAACAAAAAAGATGAGTGGAGGATGGAGAGATTGCTCAGTGCTTAAGGCATTTCCCTGCATAGCCTAACAACACAGCTTCAACTCCCCAATGCCCACGTAAAGCCAGATGTACAAAGGGGTGTATTCATCTGGAGTTCGTTTGCAGCAGTTGGAGGCCCTGGCACAACCATTCTGTCTCTCTTTGCTTGCAAATAAATAAATAAAATATTTATAAACATGAATGGATGAAGAAAATGTGACACATACACAGAGGAATATGCTTTTTAAAAGAAGGAAATTCAGCCAGGCATAAAGGTGCATGCCTTTAATCCCAGCACCCGGAAGGCAGAGGTAGGAGGAGTGCTGTGAATTTAAGGCCAGCCTGGAACTACAGAGTGAGAGCCAGGTCAGCCTGAGCTAGAGTGAGACCCTACCTTGAAAAAGCCAAAGACGAAGAAGTAGAGGAGGAGGAAGGAGAAAAAAAAGAAGAAGAAAGAAGTTCAGCTGGGTATGGTGGCTCATGCCTATAATCCAAGCACTCAAGAAACTGAGGTGGGGCTGGAGGGATGGCTTAGTTGTTAAGGTGCACTTACCTGCGAAGCCAAAGGTCCAAGGTTTTATTCCCCAGGACCCATATAAGCCAGATGCACATGGTAGCAAATGTGTCTGGAGTTTGTTTGCAGCGGCTGGAGGCCCTGGCAAGCCCATTCTCTCTCTTTCTCTCTCCCTCTCTCAAATATATATATATATATATATATATATATATATATGTGTGTGTGTGTGTGTGTGTGTGTGTGTGTGTGTATGTATGTATATAAACTGAGGTGAAAAGGATCTCTCAGTGAATTTGAGTTCAGTATAGATAGAATACATAGTGAGTTTGACACCAACCTGAGTTGCAGAATGAGACTCTGTCTCAGAAAAGGAGAAAATTCTGTCATTTGCCACAATATGGTTAATCCTGGAATCTGTTGTTAAGTGAATGACAAATATTACATGAGTTCACATGTGGATTCATAGAAGCAGAACTCATAGGAGCAGAGGGGGAGAATGGTGGTTGGTCAGAACTGAGGGGTTCTAGGGGTTAAAGAGTTGTTGGTCACAAGATGCAAGATTTCCGTTAGATCAGAGGAGCATGCTCAAGAACTATTATGCAACCTACTGACCATAGTCAATAATAACGCACTGTCATAGTGATGCATTGTACACATGAAAATTGCTGAAAATAGGGTGTTTTTTGGATTTTGCTTGTGGAAACAGGGTCTCACTCACTATGTAGCCCAAGATAGCTCAAATTTGTAATCATTTTGCTTCAGCCTCCTGAGTGCTGGACTTATAGGCATTGGTTACTATGTGTAGCTTTGAGAACAGAATTTAAATGTTCCTACTTCCTATTCCCTCCAAACTATGTAAGACAATGGATATCTTATCTTGAATTAGGGATTTTTTAAAAAAAATTTGTTTATTTTTATTTATTTATTTGAGAGCAACAGACAGACAGAAAGAGGAAGAGAGAGAGGGAGAGAGAGAGAGAGAGAGAGAGAGAGAGAGAATGGGCACGACAGGGCCTCCAGCCACTGCAGATGAACTCCAGATGCGTGCGCCCCCTTGTGCATCTGGCTAATGTGGGTCCTGGGGAATCAAGCCTCGAACAGGTGTCCTTAGGCTTCACAGGCAAGTGCTTAACAGCTAAACCATCTCTCCAGCCCTGAATTAGGGGTTTTTTAATTTATATCTATCTATCTATCTATCTATCTATCTATCTATCTATCTATCTATCTATGAAAACATTATATTGTACATTGTGGTAGTTTGAATGGATGGCCCCCAATATATTCAAGAGTTTATTAAAGCTTGTAACTTATTAGATTTCCAGCTGCCTAGCTGGAGGAGGTGTCACTGTGGGTGGATCCTAGGGTCTAACTCTGAGGCGTCATTGGGGGTGGATCTGAAATTCCAACCCAAGGTATTCAGGGTTTGAGCTCTGTCTGGGGTTCCCAGATCGTGCTTGTTTATGGTGCTGGTGGTAGTATTTCCCTCTGAGTGGACCTGTAAAAGAGGGCCAATTTCTTTAATTTTTTTTTATTTATTTACTTATTTGAGAGAGAGAGAATGGGCATGTCAGGGCCTCTGGCCACTACAAGTGAACTCCAGATATATGTGCCACCTTGTGCATCTGGCTTATGTGGGACCTGGAGAATCGAACCTGTACCCTTAGGCTTCACAAGCAAGTGCCTTAACCACTAAGCCATCTGTCCAGCCCAAGAGGGCCAACTTCTTCTGCCATTATGGAACCTTCCCTGGATCTGTAAGCTTCAATAAATGCCATTCCTCCCATAAATGGTGTCTGGTTTGGAGATTTAAGACCTTAGTGTGAAGCAGACTACAACATGCATCACAAATATTTATAATTTTGTTATTCAATTAAAGATAAATTAAAAATAAAGATGTATCTGTGAAAATAAAATTTTTAAAAATCCTAAAATATTGAAATTGAAAATATTGAAATAGATGCAGACTCTGGTGAAGCTGAGTTCATTGATTCTGAAATTCTGAAAAGCATTTTTATTGGCAGAAGTACACTTTTAACTCTTGCCTAAGGAGGTTACTTCTCCATTATATGAAGACTCTGTAATTGGTAGTTGTCACACCTGAAGTGGTGGTCTTGGAGAGCACTGCTGAGTCCCCTTAAGAATCCACAACCTACCATCATTCTCCCATAAACCCAAAAGTGAGGTCCAAAATATGATCCATGAGGAGTTGTAAGAGCCCCCCTCCCCCTCCTCACATGCAGAAGCATGGAAAGTGTGTGTGGAAATGGATTTTAAGCATGCCATATGAAGGTGGAAGGAAAAGAATATTGAACAAATTTAAGCTATCAATATGGGCTTAGGCTTAGGATCTGGATCAATGTTTTCATTTCATTGATGAAAGGAACTTTTTGTATAGTTTGTCCAGTCTGTGAGCAGAAATTTGGCCCAGAGGTTATCTACTGTAAATTAAGGACACATGTAAGAGCTTTGTGTACTCACAGGAAGACATCTGAAGACAATGAGACTGCAGTGTTACAATGAATGGACTATGTGAACTGTTTGGCTCTCTCCACAGGCCCTGAGGACATGACTTCCAGCAAGGCTGTGAAAAATTATTTCCTAAGGAGAGCCCAGGCACCTGTGAACTATTGTGTTTGTTAGAAAGTGCTGTGGTTTTGCCCTTGAGGAAGGACCATGCATGCTACATTGCAAAATAATTATGCTGTTAACTGTACCAACTTCTGCCAAATGGATCTGTGATCCATTACTAGAGTGATGATGTGTTGTAAAAGGTAAGTGCACTACTCAAGGCTCTCCAGAGAAATAGAAGCAAGAAGATATGAACATTCAAGAGAAAGAGTAAGAGAGTTTGAGGAATAACAATAGTGTTGAGAAATAATTGTTTTTGGCAATTATGTAGGCTACAAAGTCCCACAACCTGCAATTGGCAAGATGGAGGCCCAGAAAAGTGCATGGCATAAATCAGTATGAACCTTAAAGCCTGAGAACTTTGGGAGCTGATAGTACAAATCATAGTGTAAGGGCATAAAAATATCAATGTCCCAGCCTAAGTGGGTAAACAAGAAGCAAAATAATAATAATAATAATAATAATAATAATAATAATTCCTCCTTCCTCTGCGTATTTGTTCTCATCATGTCCTCAACAGACTGGATGACTCCATCCCATGTTAGAGAGATGCTACAGTTTTGATGTATCCTTCAAATTTCATTTCCCAGTGAAACAATGTTAAGAGGCAGAACCTTAGATCTTTTCCTCCTAATTCCAAGGTTCAAAGTCACAGCCTTGTGCATGTCAGACAAGAACTCAACTAATGAGAAACATTCCCTGTCCAGAGAGGTGATTAGATCATGTGGGATCTGTCCTCACAAATGGGTTATCATTATTCTTGGAGTGGGTTAGGAATCACCAGAGCAACTTTTTTATAAAAGTGAATTTGGGGCTAGAGATATTGCTCAGTGGTTAAAAGCACTTACTTTCAAAGCCTGCTGGCCCAGGTTTGATTCTCCAGTACCCACATAAAGCCAGATGCACAAAGTGGCACATGAGTCTGGAGTTCATTAGCAATGTCAAGTGGCCTTGGTGCACCCATTCTCTCTCTCTAAAATAAATAAATAAAAATATTTTTAAAGTGAGTTTGGACCTCTCTCAGCCTCTCTAACCATACAATGCACTTTATGACACAGCAAAAAATTCTTTTTGAGCCAGGCGTGGTGTTGCATGCCTTTAATCCCAGCACTCTGAGAGGCAGAAGTAGGAGGATTGTTGTGAGTTCAAGGCCACCCTGAGACTACATAGTGAATTCCAGGTCAGCCTGGGCTAGAGTGAGACCCTACCTCGGAAAAAAAAAATTCTTTTTTTCTCTCCTTTTTATTTATTTGAGCAACTAACTCCAGATGCATGCACAACCATATGCATCTGGCTTATGTGGGCACTGAGGAATCAAACCTGTATATTTAGGCTTCACAGAGAAGCACCTTAACTGTTAAACCATCTATCCAGCCCCAAGAAATTCTTTTTTTTTTTTTTTTGAAAATCTCATGTCTGGAACCGGGAGATGGCCTGGGGGTTAGAGCCTTTTACTGTGAAGCCAAAGGACCCCGGTTCGAATCCCCGGGATGCATGCGAGCCCGATGCACAAGGGGGCGCTCGACAAAAGTATACCTCTAAATTATTTATTGATACTTTAAATTACACATATCCTCAATCCAAATGTAATGATGTCTTCTGAAGTTGACGTGTTCTGAAGTTGGTGCTTGATGATCAGAAGCAGGTGGTACCAAAGCAGTGTCCTGATGGCCTCATCACATTCCCCAACATTTAAGCTTATTTTTTTTGTTTTCCTTCTTTTACTTCCTCTTCCACCATTCCCACCTGGTGCATCCCTGAAGCCCACTGTTGGCTCTTCCTAAATGGTGTTAAGGACTGCTGAGTTAGCCATGCTGCCCAATATACCACAGCTTTGGGCTTTAACTGTTCTGAAGCATCTGGATCTGAACAAAGAGCTCTGTCCCCACTGAACTCAGCACGCACTGCCAGTCTTCCGAGGTCCCCTTCCCTTGACTCCCCATGACACCTTGTAAAACGGATCCAAGGAACCTCTTTGGCCCATCTACAGATAAAACATTTTGATTCTGTTTTACTGTCTTCAGCCTTCTAAGTAGGTAGATGTAGGGTTTCATTGTAGAAATCACTGGTGGTTGTGACAGCCATTCATGTATGTGTGTGTTATGTTATTTGTCAATTACATGGCAGTTGGAAACCCTCTTACTCCTTTTGACATTATCCCATCAAATGTTACTGCATCTCTACCATTTGTCATGCAATAGGACACTCGGCCTGTATTAAAAGGGCCAAGAGTAAATGCCTTTTTTGTTAAAGATGTCTGTAGAGTTGGCAGTTAATGCTGAGATTTGTCAAATAGCCCTTTCAAAATACTTGTGAAATATCCGAAAAATAAATTGATCTACCTAATTTTTATTGAAAAAAAAAGAGAAAATCTCATGTCTGTTTTATTATGGCACTGGGATCCTTTTCAAAGTCACTATGTACCAATGAGTAACTTAGCAGAACTTTTAATTTTAAGAATTTATACCTCTTTTCTTTTATAAAATAGGGTTTGTTCTTCATGATGCATCTGATCTCAAACTGCTGGACAAGAAATTCTTAATAAGGTGTGGGCCCCTGATTTTAGAGTTCTCAGTATCTACAATTATAAGGAATAAAATCTCTGCTCTTTGTAAACTTCCCAGTCTCAAGTATTCTGTCATGGAAGTAAAAATTGTCAAAGACAATGAGGACAATATACTTTACTGAGTCCAACATTTCAAAAAAAATGGTTTTTGCTTTTTTTTTTCCAAGGTAGGGTCTCACTCTAGCCCAGGCTAACATGGAATTCACTATTTAGTCTTGGGGTAACATTGAACTTACAGCAATCCTCCTACTTCTGCCTCCTGAATGCTGGGATTAAAAGCATGTGCCACTACACCCAGCAAGTCCACCATTTCAAATGCTATAACAAATACCTCATAAATAATGCTGAGCCTGGGCATGCCCATGGTGCAGTAAAATTGAAACTTAAAACTAAACATCATGGCAAGTAATCAGAATTCTGAGATCATTCAGTATTGTCTATGAACTAATAACACACATTTCTGGAAAAACAAAATTTCACTGTGGTTCAGGGATCAGAATAGTAACTTATGGAGGTCATATGAATAATGTGGGCTTTACTTCAGATCCATTTTCACTAATTGGTACCTGAAATCACTCTCCAGTCATTGCCCCAAAGACATAGCATATTATTATAGTAGACTATTCAGGAAATGGAAGACAGGCTGTTATAGAAAAATCCAAGTGCCAGGTATGGGATACTTCCCAGTGAATTGTTAGTCAGGGAGGCCTATGAGGCCTCCAAAACAATACAGGCTATTGTCAAGGCTCCCGGTTGCTCACCAGAACTAGACAGTAAGATCTTATTGCTGAAGACATCATATGCTTTGGTTACAAGACACTGAGAAAACAAACTAGAGCTAAGGAGGAAGCTGCCTCCCTGTTGGCTAGCTGTAATAGTGCTGGAAATTACTATGCAGACTGCTGGCAGAGAAAAGTCATCAACAGTCTTAAGCAGCAGTGGACCCTGTGAGGTACACAACTGGCCAGCCAGGAAAGATGTGCCCACTATTGCAATAGTTGCATGTCTGTTATGGGGGTAACCAACTGCTCTGTGATTGGATTTTAGGTCCACTCCATGGGAGGAAATTCATGCCTGATACTGAAAAGCTAGTCAAAAATCTATGGCTGGGAAGGTCATAATCCCCAAGGGGGAAACTACTGTTATTGTCTGGATAAATGGATATATTTTGCCCATCAAATTGTCCTCTAAAGTTTATGTTTATGCCCACAGATTAGTGCTGCACTCACTTTTGGCCAGACGGGCTTCTCTTTTCTGATGTTGGTGCCCACTGGGCAGACTCAAAACTTGTCAAGTGCTGAAAAAAAGTGGCAGTTGAGTGTTCGGCAATAAATTGACATCTTTATCACTATCACCCACTCTGGGGCTCAAGAACCATTACAGAAAAGGTGGTGGCAGGATTGTAGGAGCCAAAGGATGGGGAAGAGTGCTTTGGGACACTGTCTTCCAGACACAAAAGTGGACTTGCATTCATGACCACCTAGCAGCTGTTGTCACCTGCACAAGACCTGCACAATATTGGACCCATCAACATGTTGTCATGGATGATGGAGGAGGGCAAGAAAATTGACATCAAAATAGAAGAGTAATTAGTTGGAAAAAAAGGGGATTCAGTGAAGGGGGTGGGGAGGGTGAAAAGAATGGTGATGGGAGGGGATTATGATCAGGGTATATATATAAAGTTTGTCCACCGAGAATTAGCGCCTAGCTCAGATTACTGTGAGAGGGCTGAGTGGGCCTGGAAAGATGTTTCAGATACAGATGGTATCAACATAAACATCAGTGGAGTCAGCCTTAACCATGAGTGAGGGCCAGGGCCTGAGAAACCCAAAATAGGTGCTGTTCTTCACCCCTCACTCCTAGACTGCCTTGCACCAATAGCTTGAAAAAGACAGACAATTCCTATCTGGACCCACCTTGCTGCATCCTTGATGGTAAATTCAACAGATGTTATCTTGAATTCCAGAGGCTTTTGCATTTATTCAAGCAATTCAAAAGTTCCTTCACATTCTGAAGATAATACAAGAATACTTCAGTATTTTTCAGAAATAAAGAAACAAAACCCAGTCTTGATTAATCCAAACCTCAGCAATCATGCTTCTAGAGATATATTAAATGAATTAAGTCAGTCTAAGAAGGACAAATATCATATATTTTCTTTAATATGTGCATATTAGATACTATAGATACATAAAATCATACATGTACTGATGACATGAATATAGAAATAAAAGTGTTTGGAAAGCAAAAAGAAGAATGGGAGGAGTTAAGGGAAAAAGGGGAAGGTAGCCGGGCGTGGTGGCGCACGCCTTTAATCCCAGCACTCAGGAGGCAGAGGTAGGAGGATCGCCAAGAATTTGAAGCCACCCTGAGACTACATAGTGAATTCCAGGTCAGCCTGGGCTAGAGTGAGACCCTACCTCAAAAAAAAAAAATGAAAAAAAGGGAAATGATACTGTGGTTTTAAAAAAGGGGGGTAGTGGAGTATGGGGGTAGATATACTCAAAGTATATACTTGTGTGAAAATAATTTCATATAACCCTATTTAATTTTTAAACATTAACATGTTCAGAAGGACAGGAAAGTGAAGTCAGAACAAAGAGGGCACTGGGAGCAGGAGGAAGAATGAAGAATTTTCACAATAACTGAGTAATCTATTGAAGATCACTTAAAACTTAGCTGCTTACTTTTCAAAATATATTCCTTGAAATATTGTCCTAGGAGTGAGAGAAAATAAATAAAGAAAATAATTTTGCTACTCTTTCACACCTTTGATGATTTAACATGCATAGGTGCCTGGCTGCATAGAAAGATGCTAAATTGCTGAGAAATCTGCTGCAAAGAGACTACTTTAACTATGCTTAGGTTTCTTCATTTCAAATTTGAACATGCTCATCTCCCCAGTAATCTCTATTCACATTCCAAGGATTTAAATTGAGGTTGAGAAATTATTGCATTCACATTACAGAAAAAAGTAAATAATTATTACCAAATATTGTGGGGCATAAGTAAGAGTCAAATCATATCAAACTTTGGTTAAGAATAAAAAGCCAAGTTATAGTCTAAACATATAAAAAGTATTTTCCATGAAAGTACAGGAAAAACTTGTCCAAATATAGGAAAAATATGAATATGTAAACTTAGGAGGGGATTGTGAATACCAAAGAGACATGACCAGAAAAGAATCTGTTCATATCATGTTAGAGGTAGGATAGCAAGAATGCAGAACCAAAGAACCAAAGAAAGAAAACTGAAAACTCTCAAAGTACCAAGTTACTTACAGTGGCAAATCTATCAGAATATGAGACTTCTCAGCTAAAACCCCAATGGCCAAGAGACAATAGGTTGATATATTTCAGGATCTTCAAGGAAGTAACTGCCAACCAAGATTATTATGTCCAGCAAGTCATCCTTTAAAATTAGTGAAGAAAAAAGGGCCTTACTTGCTGGACTTGTTTGAATGTAAAAGTCCCCCCTAGTAGCCCCATGTGTTTGAATTCTTTATCCCCAGACAGCAATACTGTTTGGAAAAGCTATGGAACCTTTGAGAAGTAGAGCCTTGCTGGAGGAATGTATCACTGGGGGTGGGCCTTGAGATGGTACAGGCCAGTTCTGCTAGCTCTCTCTACTTCCTCCCTATTGATATGAAGATGGGACACAAGCTCAGTCTTACCATGGTTTCCTCACCATGACAGATACTTCCTCCAAAATAATCTCTTTCCTTCCCTAAGCTTCTTCTGATCAGGGATTTTATTCCAGAAATGAAAAATGAACTAAAGTAATTTATTAATATTAAACCAGAATTATAGAAGACATTTGATGGAATACCACTTACAGAAGTGAAGAAATATATACAGGTGCATGAGAACTTGAGAAAGAAAAATATAACTCACTGGAAGAGAGAAAAATGAGAATTTAGAAGGTAGCATTCTCAACCCAATGAAATCATTTTTAATATGAATGAGAAACTATTACATAGATTGTAGGGCTAATTTTAAATGTCAGTGGCCTCAACTGTCTAATTCAATGGATAAAAAAGATTCAGTTGGTACCTGTGTCCAGATCATAAAACATTCAGCCTGCTTGTTATTTCCTCCCCTCAGTTCATGTGACAACAAGTTCACTCAGACTGCTTAACCACTTTACATAATTGCATAACCCCAATGTTTATTTTTCACAAATCTATCCATGAGTTACTCTGTATCATCTGCTTTTATTAAGTCTCATCACATCACTGCTTGTGGAGTTGTATAACTTTCCTCTGTGCTACTGCTCGTACACAGTCTGTCTTGAAATCCATCTTCCCTGCTAATTAAAAATCCCTACAAAGAAATTTCCAGGCACAGATGACTTCACTAAATATTCTAACAGACATTTCAGAAACAAGTATATGAACTTTAAGTAAAACTTTTCATGAAAAAAATAATAAGTACAGGTCTGGAGAGATGTCTTGGCAGTTAAGGCACAGTACCCATGTAAAGCCACATGCACAAAAAAAATGGCATATGCATCATGCATCTGGAGTTCATTCGCAGCAGCTGGAGACCCCGACACACCTATTTTCTCTGTCTCTCTTTCATTTCTCTCTGTTTGCAAGTAAATAAATAAAAATATTTTTAAATATAAGTTCAATGTTTCTCAATCCAGAGAGAACACATTGCATTGACCATGAGAGATGCCTTTATCTTAATATTTTGAGAAAATGATATAATTTGAATTTCTATGAAAGAATTAAAAACTAAGACAACTAGAAATTGCCCCAGCATTAATAAACTTATGAAAATGAATAAAATGCTTTATTTCATTTTTTTGTGTATATATGGGGTACATGTGTGTGTCTGTGTATGTGTGTGTGTGCAGAGGCTAGAGGGAGATATTGGGTATCTTTCTCAATCTCTCTCCACCTTATTGTTTTGGTGGTGGTGGGGGGGTTCAAGGTAGGATCTTGCTCTAGTCCAGGTTGACCAGAAATTCATTATGTAGTTCTAGGGTGGCCTTGAGCTCAAAGCAGCCCTCCTATCTCTGCCTCCCAAGTGCTGGGATTAATGGCATGTGCCACCAGCCTGGCTACTCCACTTTATTTTTTGAGATGGAGTCTCTTACTGACCCTGGTACTCACTTATTCTACTAGACTAGCTGGCCAGCAAACCCCCTGGACTCTCATGTCTCCACCTCCTCAGCACTGGGATTACTGGTGTGCACTGCCACACTCATTTTTATATAGTTGCTGGAGATCTGAATTCTAGTTCTCATGCTTGGGCAGCAAGCACTTTACCAACTGAGCCATCTTCCCAGACCAAAATATGTTATTTTATATATGTAAAGTCAAATATTTTTCTACACAAAATATTTGCCCATTAATAAAAACATATAACAATGGGGACTGGAGAGATGGCTTAGCGGTTAATTGCTTGCCTGTGAAGCCTAAGGACGCCAGTTCAAAGCTCGATTCCCCAGGACCCACATAAGCTAGATGCACAAGGGGGTGCATGCATCTGGAGTTTGTTTCCAGTGTCTGGAGGCCCTGGCGCACCCATTCTCTCTCTCTGTCTCTCAAATAAATAAATAAAAATAAACAAAAAAGTTAAATAAATATAACAATGTAGCTAAATTTAAACTTTTGTAAACATTAGAGGAACATTACACATTGTTTTTTTTCTTTAATGCTTTCAAGCATAAAGTGCACAACCTAGAGACAACAGTACTTAAAGGACTGTTTCATAAGCTCCAAACAATTATTTTACAAGAGTTTCACCGGTTCTGAAAGCATGGCTCAAGAAGAGGAAGATGTTAGAGATTACAATTTGACGGAGCAGCAGAAAGCGACCAAGGCCAAGTACCCTCCGGTCAATCGGAAGTACGAATATTTGGACCATACAGCTGATGTCCAGTTACACGCATGGGAGATACACTGGAGGAAGCATTTGAGCAGTGTGCAATGGCCATGTTTGGTTACATGACAGATACTGGGACTGTGGAACCACTCCACACAATAGAAGTAGAAACTCAAGGTGGGGAGAAGAATTTTCACTGTCCAAGCACCCTCAGGGAACAGAAGTTAAAGCAATTACATACTCAGCAATGCAAGTGTACAATAAAGAGAAGCCCGAAGCCTTTGTGATCATTGACATTTCAGATAACCAAAAGAAAAAAGGAAAGACTCCTATGAAGAGCTGATAGCTTTTCTTCCTTCTGAGAAGATATAATGATTTGATTTCTAGAGTATTTTTTTGCCAAGTGGAAACTTACAGGACAGAAAATTTTAACTTCTAGTTTCACTTTCAGAAACAGAGAATCAGGGTACAGCCTGATAATGTATTCTTCAATTCTTGAGGAACCATTTTGGTACCTTCTTTGTTAATTCCCTGCTATGTACCCTTCCGTGGAGCAGGAGCCCTCCAGCCTGGTCTCAGAAGGAATTACTCACTGCTACAAGCAGCAGTTGGGACTGAATCCAATTTGAAGTGGAGTAATGAGCTGGGTGTGGTGGTGCTATACAATTATGTCATCTCAGCACACAGGATCCTGCATTCACAGCTGACTTTGATGATATAGCAAGTCCCTGTCTTGAAAAGAATACCTTGAAAAAATACTTTTTTTTTTTTTTTGGTCTATGCATGGTGTTGCACATCTTTAATCCCAGCACTTTGGAGGCAGAGGTAGGAGGATCATTGTGAGTTCAAGGCCACCCTGAGACTATATAGTGAATTCCAGATCAGCCTGGGCTAGAGTGAGATCCTACCTTGAAAAGTACAAAAAAAAATGTCTTCTAGCCCAGGCTAACCTGGAACTCATTATGACTGTGTAGTCCAGGCTGGCCTGAGAATCATAGCAATCTTACCTCTGCCTCCTGAGTGCAAAGACTGAAGGCGTAAGCCACCATGCCTGGCTGAGAAAATACATTTCTACATCTAAAGTTTTACTTTTTTAATTTTATTTCAAAGTAGGGTCTCTAGTCCAGGCTGACCTGGAATTCACCATGTAGTCTCTGAATGGCCTTGAGCTCACTATCCTCCTATCTGTACCTCCAAGTGCTGGAATTAAAGGCGAGCACCACCATGCCTGGCTAAAGTTTTGCTTTTAACTTGGCTAGGGTATTTTATTTATAATTAAGGGATGTCATGATTTTGATTATTTTGAGACAGCAGTCCTGGATTTTAGGTGCTTTTCTTGGTAGACCTGATAAGAAGACAGCGCTAGGAGGAGTCCTGATTTTCTCTTTAGTTACCCCTGCCCTCCTCCCACAGGTAAGGTCTCACTCTAGTCTAGCCTGACCTGGAATTCCCTCTGTATGACCCAGCTGGCCTCAAACTCACAGTGATCTTCCTATCTCTGCCTCCTAAATGCTAGGACTAAAGGGATATGCCACCAGACCTGGCTCTCTCTAATTTCTTTGTAAGCCACAATGATAATACTTTGGTATAAGAAAAAAATCTAACACTACATCTTATGAATAGACCCTTCTGACATGTAAATTTTGTATATTTTTTAGTGCTAAGGAATGAGCACTAGCATGCTAGCCAAGTACTCTCCACTGAGCTACAGACCCAGCCCTAATGAGTAATTTTATTTTATTTATTTGAGAAAGACACAGATAGAAAGACAATGAGCATGCCAGGGTCTTCAGCCACTGCAAAAGGTGCTTGCCTGCGAAGTCTAAGGCCCCAGGTTCAATTCCCCAGTACCCATGTAAGCCAGATGCACAAGGTGATGCATGGTTCTCTATCTGCCTCTTTCTCTGTCTCTGTCAAATAAATAAATAAATAAATAAATAAATAAATAAATAAATAAAAATAGCCAGGCATGGTGGCGCATGCCTTTAATCCCAGCACAGGCAGAGGTAGGCGGATTGCTGTGAGTTTGAGGCCACCCTGAGAGACTACATAGTGAATTCCAGCTCAGCCTGAGCTAGAGTGAGACCCTACCTCAAAATAAATAAATAAAATACTTTAAAATAAAACAAGCCTTCAATCTCAGCACTTAGGAGGCAAAGGTAGGAGGATTGAGGCCAGCCTGGAACTACAAAGTGAGTGCCAGGTCAGCCTGGGCTAGACTGAGACCCTACCTCGAAAAACAAAACAAAATTGAGCTGGAAAACTGGGCGTGGTGGCGCATGCCTTTAATCCTAGCACTTGGGAGGCCACCCTGAGACTACATAGTGAATTCCAGGTCAGCCTGAGCTAGAATGAAACCCTACCTTGAAAAGCCAAAAAGAAAAGAAAATGAGCTAGAGAGATGGCTCAGCAGTTAAGGTGCTGTTTGCAAACCCTGATGGCCTCGGTTCAACTCCCCAGTACCCTCATAAAGGCTAGATGTCCAAAGTGGCACATGCATTTGGAATTCTTTTGCTGTAGCAAGAAGCCCTGGCACACCCATTCTCCCATCTCTCCTTGCAGATAAAGTACATTTAAAAACAAAAAAGTAGAGTTTCATATAACAGTTACCTTTATGATATACGTATTTATATACACAAACAAGTCTAGTAATTATACTTTTCTGGCTAAAGGTTGACTGATACACATTTTGGCATTAAGACTGGTTTCCAAATCAGTAGAATTTTAATTTATTTTATCCTGGTTATGAAGAAGCTATGTTTATTTTTCTTTTAAATCAAGTTCTGGATGTATACAAAGAAATTCATTTCATTGCAACATTTTCCTGTATATTTTTCATTATATTTGGTTCTTACCCTCCACTGCCTTCCCATCTGCTCTTGTTGATCCTCCACCCCCCCCCCCATCAAATATCCTCCCTTCTGCTTTCATGTCATTATATACTTCATTTCCCTCTCTTGGGAGCAGACTTTCAAAATGATGCTTTCCTTAAATCCATTCTGGGTTTCCTGGACTGGGTCTTTAATCTTGTTTCATTTATAGACTTTAATGACTCTATTTCTATTCTGTAAAGAGAGCACTGGACGTCCATGGCACACAGTGGGAGAAGGAACAATTATTCAAATTCCCACCTTTAGAAAGCTATAATCAAATACTATATAAAAGAGAAGTCCGTGGGTCAAATGAAACCTTAGTATAATTTAGTCAAAATAGAGTACTGGCTGGGCGTGGTGGTGTACACCTTTAATCCCAGCATTTGGGAGGCAGAGGTGGGAGGATTGCCATGAGTTCAAGACCACCCTGAGACTACATAGTGAATTTCAGGTCAGCCTGGGCTAGAGTGAGACCCTACCTTGAAAAAAAAAAAGAAAAAAAATAGAATACTATATAGTTGATGTATTCTTTGTAAAAGTACTAGAGAACTTAAGGACAGAAATGATGAGCTCAGAACCATAAAGATCCTACTCAGAGTCCCAATAAAGAACCTGAAAACTTGTTGAACTGACTTTGGAGGAACCATTATTATCACCAGGGCAAGATATGGACAAATAAAACTTACAGTTTAGCAAAAAAGGATGCAAAGGAGGGTCAGGGAGATAGCTCAGTGGTAAAGTGCTTACTGCACAAGTACGAAGACCTGAGTTCAAATCCGTAGCAACCACATAAATTGTCAGGAATAGTAGTGCATCTCTGCAATTACAGTGCTAGGGAGGCAGAGACAGGAGGATCCCCAAGGCTTGCTGGATGGCTTGTTTAGCCCAGGTACAAGTAAGAGAAAGTGTCTTAAAAATTAGGGGAGAGCTGGACGTGGTGGTGCATGCCTTTAATCCCAGCACTTGGGAGGCAGAGGTAGGAGGATAGCCATGAGCTCGAGGCCACCTGAGAATACAGAGTGAATTCCTGGTCAGCCTGGACTAGAGTGAGACCCTACCTTGAAAAACCAAAAGAAAAAAAAAATTTGGGGAAAGAGAACAGTGACCGCTAGCCTCCATGCTCACGTATGTTCACCCTTATGCATATGAATCCACATATGCACACCACACACATATACATGCAAAACCAAAACAAAAAAGATGCATAAGAGTTACAATGAGAAAATGGGCAGGAGACCCCTGAGCTGGGCAGGGTTTTTATTTCCAGAGCACCTTTTTTCCTCTCCTCTTCTTCGAAAGTTCATTGGGACATGGATCACCTATATTTTCTTTACGTACAAACATTAATTTTCTGAGCCAGGTATGGTGGTACATGCATTTAATCCCAGCAATTGGGAGGCAGAGGTAGGAGGATTGCAGGGAATTTAAGGCCAGCCTGAGACTACATAGTAAATTCCAGGTCAGCCTGAGCTAGAGTGAGATCCTACCTCGAAAAACAACAACAAAAAATAAACATTAATTTTCTGAAATTCAAATCATATAAGCTGAAGAGAGGAAGAGGTTATTACAGAGGCCTCTCTTTAGAATTCAGAATATTATGTGAAAAAGATGGGTTACTAAAAGATTAGAGAAGCCAGGTGTGGTGGCACATGACTTTAATCTTAGCATTCTGGAGGCAGAGAGGGGAGGATCACTGTGAGTTTGAGGCCAGCCTGGGAATACAGAGTGAGTTTCAGGTCAACCTAGGCCAGAGTAAGACCCCACGCCAAAAAAAACAAAACAAAACAAAAAAGATTAGAGAAAAGAAGTTTAGGAAAGGAAGGCAAAAGTAATGGTTTCCAGTTTCAGGGCAATGACCCCAGAAATTGCCCTACAGAGCTGGAGAATGCAGTGTTACAAATGAGGTGCCTCAATGCTGAGAATCCCGCATTTAAGCCATTAAAGAGGTTATTTTATCTCTGTCAAACAACATTGGTATTGCATTTTGTATGGCAAGGGATCAAAATACTTCAGGAGTGGGTTGGATTTAGATTTTTTTTTTCTAAAGAAGGGTCACTACTGAGCCCAGGAATGTTACCAAGTGTTGTGTCACTTTCCCAGGGAGTTTTAAAAGCATTGTCTGCCTCTGAATCAGGATGGGGTGGACAGAGCAAAAAAGACCTCTAGTGAAGGCCAGTTGGACAAGTAAATGGGTTGGTTAGAGGTTATTCATAATACAGGCAGCTGTACTTACCAGAGTTGCCATTGCTACTCACTCCCCGCCACAACCCACCCCCAAACTCCAGCTCGGTAGAGCCTATTTTATAAAATTTTAAAGTGTCTGTAGTGCCCAGCAAAGGCAGAGAGAAACCAGACCATGGGTGCACTCCATTCTTGTCCTCATCAGAAAGGCGAGGGACTCAGTAAACACTGTCAGCCCTTAGGATGGCTGGCTTTGGTTTGCTGCAGTCTGACATGTAGCCTCTGTGCACAGGACAACTGAAAGGTGGTCTGCTGCAAAATGATGTCACTCAGTCTAGAATTTGGAGGACTCATCTCGCTACACGTCAACTTTTTTTCAGTTCTAACATTTATGTGTGTGTTTGTGACATGTGTGATGTACTATGTGTGTGTGCACATGTATGTGTGCAGATGCATTTGCCCTGTATGGCCAGAGCTGGATGTCTGTGGTCCTCTATTGCTCATCCAGGTGTTTCCTTAAGAATGAGTCTCTCACTGAACCTGAATCAGCTGGAGATTTTTTTGTTTCTTTCTTTTGGTCAAACTGGTTGATTCTGGAGTCCTAGTAATTTCCCATTCTCTGCTCCTTACAAGACTGAGGTTACAAGAGGGCATGTCCACTCCCAGCTATTTAGATGAGTATTGGGGAACCAGACTTAAGGCAAACCAGGCCCTCATGTTTGTGTGACAAGCGTTCTTACCTGCTGAGCCATCTCCCCAGCCCCATTCTTACATTGTTTTTTTTAAATTTTTTGTTTTTATTTTTATTTATTTATTTGTAAGTGACAGCGAAAGAGGCAGAGAGAGAGAGAGAGAGAGAATGGGTGCACCAGGGCCTCCAGCCACTGCAAACGAACTCCAGATTCGCGCGCCCCCTTGTGCATCTGGCTAACGTGGGTCCTGGGGAATCAAGCCTCGAACCGGGGTCCTTAGGCTTCACAGGCAAGGGCTTAACCATTAAGCCATCTCTCCAGCCCCTTACATTGTTTTTTGAGGTAGAGTCTCACTCTAGCCAAGGCTGGCCTATAATTCACTATGTAGTCACAGGGTGGCCTTGAACTCATGGCGATCCTCCTTCCTCTGCCTCCCGAGTGCTGGGATTAAAGGCGTGTACCACCACACCTGGTCCCTATTCTCACATTTTGACCGCTCTTTAGTGATGGTATTTGACCCTTTTATGGAGAAATATTATTTCTTTTAGTGTGTGTAATGAGGGTGAAGCACTGGGCCACTATGCTATCACAACAGTATAGCCTGCACTGGCAAATGTTTACTTCTAGAACAAAATGGACACAAATCAACAGTCCATGTCAAGCCAGGTGTTGTGGTGCACGCCTTTAATCCCAGCACTCGGGAGGCAGAGATAGGAGGATCGCTGTGAGTTTGAGGCCATCCTGAGATTACATAGTGAATTCCAGGTCAGCCTGGACTAGAGTGAGACCCTACTTCGAAAAACCAAAAAGAAAAAAAAGTCCATGTCCATGATCAGGATCAGGTAGAGGCAGAAAATACACAAAAGCACAACAGAAGACATCTAAATGATCTTTGTTGTCATTAGTATCTGTTTATTATCCTTGCTTTTTACTACGTAAGCACAACATGTGGTGCCGAGGAAGGCACAAATACCTCCACTGTGAGAAGTTAGCATGTCCAAGGTCATTTTGATTTGTAATCCTATCTTCCTCATTTATGTAGGCCATGTTGTTGTGTGTGAGGTTTAATGCTTCCAGAGGAAAATTGATGAAAGCCTGTATCAGAATTAAAACATCTAGAAACCCTTCTGGAGGCATGAGAAGGAAAAGGTAGGATCCCTGTCATACCAGCCTGCAGGGAGAATAAGCAACGCAGGCAGGTACCATAGATAGGATCAGACAAATATGACCACCAATCATTCCCACACTATCATTCCATTTTTGTTTGTGTGTAGTATGTAGAAGGGATTTTGTCCTATGGTCCATTCTGTATCACAGAAACTACTGATGCAGGATTTGGGGGTTCAAGAGGGGTTCTCTAAATGCATGACCCTCAAGTTTGGGTTTTGTCCTACTTTTAACAAATAATTGATAAAGACAGACTCAAGAAGGATAAATGATAAATTATTGCATTTATTTATGGAGAAATCACAAATTGTAGAGTTCATTTAAGGGTTAAATCATAAATTGTGGGGTTTGTTTAAGGGAGATTGAGATCTAGGAAGGAAAGATAGAGCAGAGTAATAAACACATGGGAAGTAGGAAGTGCACTCTCATGTGGAATCACTGCATAGTTTATAAGGTTCGTTTAAGAGAAATTGAGGTTTGGGGAAAGAAAAAAAAAACTGGAGTAGAGCCGCAACCACATGGAGGGGAGTTAAACAGACTTTCAAGGCAAGGTTGAGGTAGGGCCACACATAGAAGGTGGAATTTAGGAATTTGTGTAGGGAGACTTCGAAGGAACACACATGACATCTGCCAGGGGCTTTCCTGTGGAGGGTAGTTAAGAGGGCAAATGGTTAGGGTAAAGGAAAAATAAGAGGGAAAATATCAAAGCAGAGACCAAGAAATCCAGAGGAGAAATGAGTAATGAAGAAAGTTACACTCATGGTTCCCCTGAGTTTAAAGAAATTACACAGGTGGCAGACCCAGAGTTAGTGAAAGCACCTATGTGGTGAGTTAGTGAAAGCCTCCATAATCTGGGGTGTAAAGGAAATACGCAAGTGGTAGATTAGGAGACTAGAGGGAAATCATGAACGTAACCAAAATGAGAAGTTACCCCAAACTATAAAGCACAAGCAGAAGAGTTCCCCCAGACCAAGAAACAGTTTTATGATCCTCTCCCTACCCAGAGGCTGGGTGAGGCAGAAACTAGACTCACTGTCCCTGTAGCAGAGGAAAGAGAGGGAGGCAGAGCAGAGTATTCCAGAAAGTGGACTGGGGTGGGGCAGGGTGGAGCTAGCAACAGGTAGAAGACAGAAGCCTTTATAGACCTGATTGTTTTTTAGATTTGGCGGTCTGGGCCAGCCCATTTGAGCCATCTGTCTAGGTAGCATGCTAGACTGTGACAGCAGGGGACACTAGAGATCAGTCCTGATCAGATTCAAGTTCCATTTCTGCCAAGAGTTCCGTTCTTGTGTCAGGCAAGGTGTCAGGTGGGGTGGCATCTTCTGGTTCTCCCTTAGCCTCAATCTGTAACTGAAACTGCCTAAAAGGGGCTAGCTTTCTCCTATCCTCCTTCACTATGAAGTATTCATACAACTCTCATGTGGCAACCATCCTGTATGTTGATGAAGACAAGTGTCAGTTTTATTATGTCTTTCAAGACAAAAGGAAGCATACGAATACAGGTGTCCATGCTCAGCTTTTCTTCAGGTTAGTTCGCCCCATACTGTGATATGCATGGTTTTGTTGTTTATTTTCTGTACTGGAGATTGCACCTCATACAGGCTAGAAGAGAGCTCTATCACTGAGCTATATTCCACCTCATCTATTTGTGTGTATTGTGTGTGCATGTGTGGCATGTGTATACATGTTCATATGTGTCAGGATGTGAGCTGGCTTCCAGATATAGACAGCTGCACAGGACTATATGTGGAGACCAGAATTTGACATCAAGGGTCTTCCTTTATCTGTTCTGTACTTTTTTTTTTTTGAGACAAGATTTCTCACTTGAGCCTGGAGTGCCCTGATTGGGCTAGACAAGCTAGCTAGCAAGCTTTGGGGCCCTCCAATGTCTGTCTACCCAGAGCTGGGATTATAGGCATATGCCACTACACCTGGAATTTTACATAGTTGCTGGTGATCCAAACTCAGGCCTTAAACTTGAGCAATTTTACCTACTGCACCATCTCCCAAACCTGTTTTTATTTTATTTTGACACAGGGTCTTACTAAATTGAACAGGCTGGCCTTGGTCTCAGTCTGTAGTGTAGTCCAGGTAGACTTTGAACTTGTGAGACTCCTGCCCTGTGGTATGCATGTATGTACAGATAGATTAATATTTATGTAAGTGCTTCCTCACCCCCACCAGGGCCTCATCCTGGATCCAAGACTGTAGCACATGCTCCCTTTTATGTATGCTATATGAAGTAAAGCCTCATCTTGGCACTGAGGTCCCCCAGAAAGTTTGTTTGACTACATATGAGAATTCACCACATACTCAACAATTGCTTTTAATGTGGGTTGCCATTGTCACTACTGATGGCCAGAAGAGGATCACCTCAACTGTGGCTGCTTGTAATAGTAATCTGTGGGTACAGATATGTGTTTAGGTTACATGATAGCTAATCTTATTTTTCAACTTGTTGGAATTTAGAATCACCATGGAAACAAATTTCTGGGCATGTGTGTGAGGGAATTAATTTCTATATTAGGTTCATTGAGGAAGACTCACCCTCAATGAATGGCATCATACCATGGGTTGTGGTCCTGGACTTAGTGCAAAGCAGAAAGTAAGCTGTGCTTCAGCATTCATCACTTTGCTTCCTAACAGGATTGCAAGTGTCCATTTACCTTGTTCTCCTGCAACCATGACTTTTCCACCACTAAGGACTATATCCTTTGGAACGGTAAGCCAAAATAAACCCTGAACTCATTAAGTCACTTGTCATTAGGTATTTGATTACAGCAACCAGAGAAGAGTAACTACTACAGATTGCAATTTCAGTGGATCATCATATCCACTTAAAAAATAGTAGTGGCTTCTCTGCTGGGTCCTATGACTTCGTTAGGCAAGGCTTAGGTTCCATCCAATGAAGTAGGCCTAGGATTCAACCAGGATGTAGTTGGTTACATCCATACTAATTGTACCATTATCACACCAGTGGCACATCCTGCATGACATGTTGATAATGTAACACATAGGATCTATAACCCAGTAGGACTTTTAGTAACAATTCTTCCCAGTAGCTTTTGTAGTACTCTCTGGCACTATACATGCTAGCTATGAGAAGTTTCCAATTCAATTTCAACTTGATTTTTCTATGTCTTATATCCAGTGTACATACTATCTTTAGCAATAAGGACTTATTATTCAGTTTTGACATGCAACTGACTGGTGTAATAGTAGTTTGTATGTTATGGAGTTTTAGCTACTTCCTTGGGCAACAAGTCATACATAGGCCATCTGTGGCACTGAAGTTTTTATTTAAAAACCATATGGAGCCGGTCGTGGTGGTACACGCCTTTAATTCCAGTACTCGGGAGACAGAGGTAGGAGGATTGCCATGAGTTTGAGGCCACCCTGAGATTACATAGTGAATTCCAGGTCTGCCTGGGCTAGAGTGAGACCCTACCTCGAAAAACTATATATATGTGTGTATGTATGTATGTATGTATGTGTGTGTGTGTGTGTGTGTGTATATATATATGGATTTTGTAAGCATCTTTGTTTACTCATTTAGGGTGTTTTTATTTAAATTCTTTAGCTGTTATCTTAGCAATCCTTTTTAAAAAATCAAACTAACTTCTGTGGGGTTATGAGGCATGCAGAAATGTAACTGCAATGCTTGAACTTGTGATGCCTGTCACACAAACCTCGATGAACAGAGACAGAAATTGAATCTTTAAGTTGTGCTTTATTCAGAAAGCTGAAAAGACAGCAGATGAACATGCTATTCAAAACCTGTCTTTCATCTCATCTCCAGACATCAGGCTTTAAACAAAGGCAGTCAATCAGGGAGCTAGGAAGTTAGCTCAATGGATAAAGCATTTCTCACACAAGCATAAGGACTGGAGTTCATATCCTTAGCACTTTTTTGTTTTGTTTTTTGAGGTAGGGTCTCACTCTGGCTCAGGCTGACCTGGAATTCACTATGTAGTCTCAGGGTGGCCTTGAACTCACGGGGATCCTCCTACCTCTGCCTCCGAGTGCTGGGATTAAAGGCATGTGCCACCACGCCCGGCTCCTTAGCACTTTTGCAAGTGCTGGGTTGGTGTGGTAGCTCACCTGTAATCCCAGCACTTAGGAGGTGGAGACAGGGGGTTCCTGGGGCCAGCTGGCTAGCTAGACTAGCCAATTATCAAACTCTAGGTCCAAATTAGAGAGAAAAGAGAAAAGCGATGGAGGAAGGCACTCAACATCATCCCCTCTCCTTCATACCCACACCCACATACATGTGCACCCACACACATACAAACATTCAGACACACATGTGCACACACAACACACACATAAAAAGAGACAGACAGCTGGGTGTGGTGGCACACGCCTTTAATCCCAGCACTCGGGAGGCAGAGGTAGGAGAATCGCCATGAGTTCAAGGCCACTCTGAGACTACATAGTGAGTTTCAGGTCAGCCTGAGCTAGAATGAAGCCCTACCTTGAAAAATCAAGAGAGAGAGAGAGAGAGAGAGAGAGAGAGAGAGAGAGAGAACCAACACCTATCAAAATCTCTCTTAATTAACTATGTTTATCTTCTTTAACCCATGCTGCTTTCACTGTCCATTGGAGAATCTGTTTTGTCTTTTACAGAAGGCAATGAAAACCGGGGAGAACCAAAATCCACCAACATGACAAGATAGCTGATCCCTATCATGAAATGAGCCACCTCTTGCACATCATCCAGGTATCACCACAGAGGAAATGGCAAATTAAGCATGAGTGCTGCTCTCAGGGCAAGCCTGACAACCTACACCAGGGGGGTGTCAATAGGCACTCAAAATACTGCAAAGCAGAAATCCAGAAGTTGCTGAGAGCTCAACAAAAAAGTAGACTTATAATACGCGTGCCAAGACTCTGGGAACATTACGGAAGAGGGGTTGGAAAGATTGCAAGAGCCACAGGATGGGAAGGAGTATCCAGAGGCGTTGCCTTCTCCCCATAATGACTGACTGCTGCTCTCATAACTCATAACCCCACAGTGAATATGAGTAACTCCACTGAGGAGGACCCTCAGTGGAATAGGGTGGGGAGGAAAGGAATGGGACCGACACATGATTTGTCCATACAACAAAGTTTCTAATTAATTAAAATTAAATAAAAGAGAGACAACCAGTCATATTCCAAAGCTCAGTTTTGCCCCTCTGGTCCAGGTGGTCAGCCACATTTCTGAGATAAATGATGTCTGCGCTTCTCTTGTTAGCATCCTTGCACTCATAAAGCACTTCTTCAAATTCAGAATCTATGTCGTTTCTGTCAGGATCAGCCTTGTACTGGGCTGGGGTGAGATTAACTCAGAACAAACAGACCAGGAACAGTGTGTATGTGATAAGCTATTCTAAGTATGTACAGATTCCTTTCTCCAGTATGGAGTACAAATATGTCCTATAATACAAAAAGTCAAAGTTCCCCTACCTGTCCCCCAGTCCGTTATCAAAACTACCATTATATTTGGCTGTTCACAGCCCAATTTTGTGGATCAGTCTTTGTGAAATGAGTATTTCTATTACTGGTGTGTGGCAGTATCTCCACAAATGAAGACATATTTGTATCCCTCATGCATGAGCATAGACCCTATGTAATCTGCCTGTCAATCACTTACTGTGCCTGCATAGCTCGTAGCCAGGGGCAAGACTCAGGTGTCTGCACAGCATGCAAATGTCAGCATACTTCAGGGAGATGCCTTCAGCCTTGGCTGGTTTCCAGCCTATGCTGTCCCGCCCCCATCCCCTAATTTCACATATTCTCAATGAACACTATCCTTAGATATCTGGGGACAAATGACTCACATATTTGTGGAGGCATGAGCCTTTGGATATGAGGCTGGAGAGGGCTAGGTTAGTGGAATATGTCAGCCACATGGCAGGCAGGTAGTGGTTTTCGTTTATCTTATTTAAAGAAAGTCATGAGAGACAGACAGGGGGGAGAGAGGATGGGCATGCACTAGAGCCTCTTGCTGCTGCAAGTGAATTCTAGACACTTGCGCCATTTTCTGCATCTGGCTTTATGTTGGTACTGGGGAATTAAACCAGAGCAGGCAGGCTTTGCAAGCATCTTTAACTGTTGAGCCATTTCCCCAGCTCCATGGTTTATCTTTGTATCTGTTGTTTCCTTGTCCCCATAATGGTGTACCAAGCACTTACCCATGCTCACTTTTACATTGTGCCATCCATAGAGTCAAACCCCCTAAAGACAGCCTACCTCTCTATGAAGAAAGGCAGTAGCCATTCCTTATGAGTCATCACCATCCATTATGCTTTTAAGTGACTCCATTGGCTACTTTTTTCTCCTTTTAGCCATTCACTATGTAGTGTCAGAGTGTCCTTGAACTCACAGTGATCCTCCTACCTCTGCCTCCCAAGTCCTGGAATTTAAGGTGTGTGCCACCCTGCCTGGCATGTTCAATTACTCTTCTATCCATTCTCATTTGAGATGGAGTCTCTTACTGATATGTGAGCTTGCTATTTTGGGTGATTCTCTGATCTCTGTTCTCCTATGGGGGACTGGGATTACAGATGCACTTGGCCATACCCAGCTGTTTACATGGCACCTGAACATTCCCACTCTGATGGTTTTAGGCCCCCTCAGGTTCTCATGCTTGCACAGAAAACACACATAACTGCTGAGATCAAGTACCTTTAACTACTGATTCGCCTCCACAGCCCCTCCCCTTTTTACAGTTTTTGATGGTATCCATGATTTATTGATATTCCCCGGCAGTCTATAAAATTTGGTGTTAACTACCCTTTGTAGGACAGGAAGCTTCACCAGCTCCTGTTTTGCTCAGCCACTTGTTACTGTTTTTACTGTCAGTGGTGCATAGAATGCTCCTCAGGAGCACATCAACTCCAGTTATTTTTTCAAGGGAAATATATAAGTAGTAGTCTCAAGAGTAAGTATGGAGAGGTTAATTTCCCACTTTTAGGATAAGCTTCGTTTTCTTATAGAATTTGATCTTAAAGGCCAGGTGTGGTGGCACATGCCTTTATCCCCAGCACTTAGGAGGCCTAGATAGGAGGATCACCATTTACAGCATCCCATTACATTCTATGTTTTGGGGGATTGCCATGAATTAGGATATAATCTGCTCTAGTGTCTACCAATGTCTATTTGGTCTTCATATTAGTATAGGACCTTGGTAGTTTGAATACAAAACATCCCCCATAGCCTCAAATGTGATTAAGATTCCTACTTAGTTCCTAGCTGGTGGGACCTTTGAGAAGTGTTGCATTGTTGGAAGAGGTGTGTCACTGGGGGTGGACCTTGAGGTGGCTTAGTCCAACCTACTGTATGTTCAGAGCCAGATTGTTTTTGCTGCTCTCTCACTCTCTCTGCTGCTGAAGATGTGAGACATTTGCCATGCTTCCTTCACAATAATGAAACTTTCCCCCCTAAACTATAAGTCTGAAATAAACCCTTTCCTACTGTAAGCTGCTTCTGGGTCAGGTATTTTTATCCTAGCTACAAGAAGAAAACTGCTACATGGACTAATATATTTGCAGCTCAATATGGGACCTCCAGTTGCCCTGTCTGTACTTCACTTGTAGACAACTGTGGTAATTTGAATAGATGGCCCCCAATATATTCAGTGTTTTATTAGTTTGTAGTTTGCATCTGCAGTAACCTGGCTGGAGGCAGTGTCACTGGTGGGATCTTAAGGAGTAATGGTGGGTTTGAGATTCCAATCTAAATATATGCAAAGTGCCTGGAGTTCCTGAAGTGTGCTGTGTAGCTTTTGGCTTGGGGCTTTTCTTTCTCTCTCTGCCTGGTCCTTTAAGAGGGAGCCAACTTCTTCTTTCATTATGGAACCTCCCTTGTATCTGTAAGCTTCAATAAATCCCTTCCTTCCATAACTGTGCCTGGTCCAAAAGTTCAGCTCAGTGAACCTGAAGCTGTCTCCTATAACAACCTTGGCTGTCCTCTGAGGAGTGGCTGGGTGTGCAGAGGGGTTCCGATCCCATGAGGTTCTCTCCTTCCAGCATGTGGGGTACCACAATAATGATATGCACATTCTCATTTCCCCTACCTTGGTGAAAATTACTAAGACAGCATTATGTTTCTTTTCAATTGTATCTTATGGCATACCAACATGACAAAAACCCCACCATGGTTGTTTTCTAGTCACAAAAGTGGGGTCTTGGTTGTTTTAACTCTGTTTTCCTCCTTACTGCTCAACTCTTTCCATTGATTTCAGAGTAGTGGGTCCCAGAAGTAGATTTTCAGTAGACTATAGCCGTGAACTTTTTGCTTTCATTCCACAGTCATAATAAACAACATTTTGGGGAGATGGTTCAGTTGGTAAAGTGATTGTTGTGCAAGTATGAGGTCCTGAGTTCAATCACCACTACCCACATAAAAATGGGTTTGGCATACATTCTATAATCCCAGCACTGGGAAGGCAAAACAGGAGGATCCTTGTGGCTCACTGGCCAGGTGTGGTGGTGCATACCTTTAATCCCAGTACTTCAGAGGCAGAGGTAGGAGGAGCTCCATGAGTTCTAGACCACCCTGAAACTACATAGTGAATTCCAGGTCAGCCTGGACTAGAGTGAGACCCTACCTCAAAAAAACAAAAATGAAAAGGAAAGAGAAGGATGTGCAGAGAGCTCTTGCCATGTGGAAGGCAGGAGGGGGTAAAGATCATGAGGAAGCTGAACCTGGGAATGGAGAAAAAATATAAAGGGGACTTTCCAGATAAACTGAAAAAGTTCTAGAGCTTAAAGAAACACACACACACACACACACACACACACACGAAGTGGAACAAAAGGACATAAGCCTTTTACCTTCACAGTAGGAAATAAAGCTAAGAGGTAAGATAGTAAGGGTCTCCTCCCCACAACTATCTCTGCCCACCACTATCCCAGGGAAAGTGTATCAGAGCAGGGATCTGGAAGTTCAGGAGTCAGGAGAGATGAACAGCCAAGACGAGACTTTTGCTCACCAGGTAAGTCCCCCTTATAGATTCAGGTGGGCTTAACCTCAGTCTCAGGTGAGTTCTGAGAGAGAGCTGATTGTTTTGGACTCAGGGAACTGGCCTAAAGAGGCCAGCACACCTAAGTAGCAAGGGCTGTGCCTGAAGGATGAAACTGAGAGATGATGAATTCCCTTTGGGCCCATCCCTAGCTGGATACCTGAAAATAAAGCTACCTGACTAACTTTCCCTTAGTGAGGGTGTTTCCATGAAAGATTGATGGAGGGAGGAAGACCTTCCCCCAGAAAGGGAGGACCTTCCAGTTGTGGTATATATATCATGATCCAAAAGAACTCAGTGCCTTTTGCATGGCTGCCATGCTACTTGCTGGTGAGTGATCTGTCTGCCCTGTTGCTGCTATCATTCATGGACACTGGATCCCAGCTTCATCAACTTCTAATGAGTACTGAAGACCAGCAATTCTCTAGGAACCTTCCAGGCTTTCAGTGCCAGATTAGGACTGCTGAGGCATCTGCCTTGTGGATTGAGCATTAGTCAGGTTCTTCAACTCTCTAGCATGTAGATAGCACTATTGGACTGTCAGCCTGTATGCTATAAGCTAATAGAATAGCGCTTTTATAATACATATTCATCCTATTGGCTCTGCTCCTCTAGAGAACCCTAATACAGGCGTGAAACTATAAACTCTTAGGAGAAAGTGAAGAAAAGGATTGGGCATTTGTCTGGGTAGTGTTGTTCTGGATGTGATAAAAGTACAGGCAATGAAAGCAAGTAAGTTTTGGAGATCTAACTTACAGCATTGTAACTATCATTAATGTGTTGTGTACTTTAAAGTTGCTAAGAAGGATCCTAAATACTCATAACAAAAAATAATAAGATATGCAGTTATGATATATTACTTAGCTTGATTTACTCATTCACAATGTGTGCATATATAGTAAACATCACATCACACATCATAAAATAATTTTTATTTGTTACTCATAACTGATCAGGACTGGAGGGAAAATAGTAAAAATTACAGTAGTAGCAAAACCAACAACAAAGGAAAAAAGTGATATAATAGGGTTCAGGGAGATGGCTCAGAAGATAAAATATCCACTGTTCAAACTGGAGCACCCAAATTCAATCCCCAGACCCCAGTCAAAAGCTGGAAGCCATGGAAGGCTTCTATAATCCCATCATGCTAATGGCGATACATCTCTATAATAGACACTAAGAAAAGAATGAAGACAGGACACTGAGCATTAGAAAATATTTGCAAGATACACACCTAAGGGCTGGCGAGATGGCTCAGCAATTAAAGGTAGTTACTTGAACATGCATTCAAAAGACACAAAGAGGCTGAGGTAGGAGGATCACCAAATTCAAGGACAGCCTGGGCTACACAGTGAGTTCCAGATCAGTCTTGGCTAGGGTGAGACCCTGCCTCAAAAACAAACCAAACCAAAATAAGATACAAAGAATTGTTTTTCTTTTTTAAACATTTATTGACATCTTCCATAAATATAAGAAATATACCATGATTATTATCCCTTCCCACAACCCTTTCTTTTCCCCATTCCAAATCCCCCTCCACTGAATCCCTTCTTCTTTCCAAATAGTCTCTCCTTTTTTTGTTTGTTTTTTTGAGGTAGGGTCTTGCAGTAGCTGAGGCTGACCTGGAATTTACTTGGTAGTCTCAGGGTGGCCTTGAACTCATGGCGATCCTCCTACCTCTTCCTCCCGAGTGCTGGGATTAAAGGCGTGTGCCACCACGCCCAGCATTAGTCTCTCCCTTTTTGGATGTCCTCAATTTCCCCCTTTATTATGTAGGTCTTTTGTAGGTAGCATCACTTTTGGTTAGAGAAGCTTGCTTTTTCCAATGGTGGTGACCACTGGGGTGACTCAAAACTCACCAAAGTGCTTAGAAATGACAATAGAGTACTCAGCACTAAATTAGACATCTCTATCACAACCTTCAAGGCCCAGCAGAAGTGGCAGAATGAATGTGAGCGCCGAAGGAAGAGTAGGAGTACTTACAATACTGTCTTCCAAACAAAAAATGCCCTTGATATTCATGACCTCACAAAGAAATTTTATAATTGATTAATAGGAAAACAACCTTCTAGGCTGGAGAGATGGCTCAATAGTTGCATGTGCTTCCTGCACAAGCATGAGGGCCTGAGGAGACCTGAGATCACTGGAGTTTGATTCTCCAGAACCAATGTAAACACAGCTGAGCATAGCTATATACGTCTATAATCCTAGTCCTGCGGGGAGCAGACAGCAAAGAATCTCAAAGGCTCACAAAGAAACAAGTTCAGAAATGAGTAAGAGGCTCCATTGTAAGGTTAAAAAAAAGCAGGTAGGTGAGTGATGGAGGGGGACACCTCACATTGTCTTCCAGCTGCTGCAGGTAAGGGCTGGGAACATTGCATGAGCACATACACTTGCATAAACAACACACAACACACACACACACACACGTGATGCCATTCATACTTTTTTGCACACTCAGAAAAAAATGCAATTTGAAAATGGACAAAAGAGTTGAACACATATGCCAACGAAGGAAAAACACAGATGGGTAAATAAGCACACAAAAATATGCTTAATCCAAATCATAACATTAGAGAACTGCAAATTAAAACAGCAATTACATATAGCTAAAATTCAAAAGTGAACAATAAACAATACCAATAGCAGACAAGGATGGGTATAACAGGAATTTCTCATTGCTACAAGAGTTGCAAAATAGTGCAGCCATTTTGAAAGACAGTTTGGCAATTTCTTATAACACGAACATAATCTTAACATATGATCTAGCAACTGTGCTCCTTGGTATTTACCCAACTAATTTGAAAATTTATGTCTACACAAAAAACCTCATGTGAATGCTTACAGTAGCTTCATTCATACACTGCCAAATCTGGAAGCAACCAAGATGTCTTTCAATACTTTACTAAATAAACAAGTAGGAACATCCAGAGAATAGTCCATTATTTAGAGATAAGAAAAAATGAGTTATCATAACATAGGAATGAATGCATATTTGGGGAAGAAGTCCTTCCAAAATGATGACATACTGTGTGTATGATTGCAACTACATGACAGTAATAATATTAGGAGTTAAAAGGCCTTAAGGGAATGGAGGGGAGGGTGAAGAGGGGAAGCACCAGGACTTTGAAGACTGTCCAGCTATTCAATATGCTAATGCAGCCATAGTTACATAGCATTATGCAGCTACCAAAACTCACTGAACTTTAGAACACAGAAAGTAAGCTCTGCTGGGCTTGGTGGCACAAGTTTCCATTCCTGTTACTTGGGAAGCTGAGGGAGAATCCCAAGTTGAAGGCCTACCTGGATAACTTAGTGAGACACTATCTAAAAAAAAGTGGTCAGATGTGGTGGCACATACCTTTAAACTCAGCACTAGGGAGGCAGAGGTAGGAGGATTGTTGTGTGTTTGAGGCCAGTCTGAGACACTACACAGTGAATTCCAGGTCAGCTGGGCTAGGGTGAAGCACTACCTAAAAATGCAAAAAGAAAAAAATCTAATTTTTGGCCGGGTGTAGTTGTTCACACCTTTAATCCCAGCACTCGGGGGGCCGGGGTAGGAGGATCATTGTGAGTTTGAGGCCACCATGAGACTACAGAGTAAGTTCCAGGTCAGCCTGAGCTAGAGCAAGACCCTACCTCAAAAACCAAACAAACAAGAAAGACTGGTGAGATGGCTTAGTGGTTGAGGTACTTGCCTGCAAAGCCTATGGACCACAGTTTGATTCCTCAGTACCCATGTAAGGCAGATGCTCAAGGTGGCACGTGGTTGGAGTTCCTTTGGAGTGGCTGGAGGACCTCGTGTGCTCATTCTCTCTATCTAACTGTCTCTTTCTCTCATAAATACACAACTAATAAATAACTAGTGGTTAGAGGGCTTGCCTATGCTAGGTTTAATCTCCAAGACTGAAACAAAACAAAACACACACAAAGAGAAAAGAGTGAAACCTAATGTATACAAATACAAAGTCATTTAGAGCCAGATGTGGTACTGCATGCCTTTAATCCCAGCATTTGAGAGGCAGTGGTATGACTGCTGTGACTTAGAGGCCACCCCGAGACTATATAGTGAATTCCAAGTCACCTTGGGCTAGAATGACACCCTACCTTGGAAAACCAAAAAAAAAAAAAAAAAAAAAAAAGAAGTTCATTTAGAAAGTCAGGCAATCCACAAATAGAATGTGGAGTGTGATTAGAAACAATCTAAATGTATCACAAATTTATGAAATAAATGTACATAAGTGGCTAAGTGTGGCAGACTTATGCCTGTAATTTCAGTACTCAGGAGACTGATGCAGTGGCGAGGGGTGCGGTTGAGTTTGAGGTCATTCTGGGCTACAGAGTGAGTTATAGGCCACCCTGTGCTAGAATGACACTTGCTTCAAAAATATAAATAACAAATAAATAAATGTACAAAAGAGAGGGGAAGTGACCTAAGTCACTTTGGAAATGAACAGATTCTATAAAAGTAGCAGCAAATAACCAACCTACACAATCACTTGCTCTAGTTGATAAAGTCATTTCCCTTTGAAGTATGAGTTAGCAATTTTGTAAGCACTTTACATGTATTATGGAAATCAAACAATTCAATTAAGTGGATAGCAGATGGTGGGAGTCAAATTTCTTAGCTGGTGTAGGAGTTTATAGATAAGCAAGGGAAAGATTGCAGAATGATTTATGAGGTCATGTATTAAATATCAACATGAACTTCTGTTTTCACTAAACAGGAACAAAGATGTTTTGTGTAGAAATATTTATATGTAAATGTACAAGTTAGAGTGCACACATATATTTCCTTGTTACAGCTATTGAAAGGATGCAGAAGCTTTGAAATGCCAGTAGCAATTATCAAATCTACTTATTTTATAAAATACTTTATATATTTATTTATTTTTGAGAGAGGGAAGGAGGGGGAGAGAAAGAGGCAGAGAAAAATGGTGCATCACAGCCTCCAGCCGCCGCTGCAAACAAACGCGTGTGCCACCTTTTGCATCTGGCGTATATGAGTCCTGGGGGATCAAACCTGGTTCCTTTGGCTTTTCAGGCAAGTGCCTAAACTACTAAGCCATATCTTGAGCCCAAATACACTTATTTTTGAGGATCTCCTCCCTGTAGCCTAGGCTGACTTCATATCATAGTTCACAGCAATCCTCCTACCTCCATCTCCCAAGTGCTGGGATCAAATGCATGAGTCACCACAACCAGCTCAGGTTTTGGTTTATAATTACATTCTTTTTTTGTTTATTTTTTATTTATTTATTTTTTTCGAGGTAGGGTCTCACTCTAGCTCAGCCTGACCTGGAATTCACTATGTAGTCTCAGGGTGGCCTCCAACTTACTGCAATCCTCCTACCTCTGCCTCCCGAGTGCTGGGATTAAAGGCATGTGCCACCACGCCCGGCTTATAATTACATTCTTAACTAACAGAAACCAGCTACTTGGAAAATTGGCTGGTTCTAGGATGGGAGAAAAATAGACAATATGAACCAGGAACATCTTGTAGTGTCATAAAGTAAGAAAGCGCTTGAAATAAAATCCAGAGTGCTGGGCGTGGTAGTGCATGCCTTTAATCCCAGCACTAGGGAGGCAGAAATAGGAGGACTGCCATGAGTTTGAGGCCAGCATTAGACTACATAGTGAATTCCAGGTCAGCCTGGACTAGAGTGAGACCCTACCTAGAAAAACAAAACAAAACAAAACAAAATCCACAATAATGAGTGATGGGGATATCTCAAGGGGACACAGGAGTCTACTTAAAGAGCTACAATATTTAGTATAGAAACAATTTCAGCAACAAAATAAAAAATTATTATATGTTTAGCCCAAACAACAAGTATCTATTAATCCAAATTCATATAAATAGTTGCATGAATTAATAACTAGGAGAGAATTTTATTTCCAAAGTCAACTTATGCAGAAGAAATCTAAATAAATTATGTAGATACTCTATCCTCAAGGAGGCAGAGAGCATAATTTCTCATTCTCTAAGTGTGGTCTGTGTATAGGGACTTCCTTCTATGGGCAGGGAGCAAAGAGAAACTTTTCAACGAAGAAACCTGACAAATACTGCCCTGCCGGGCAATCAAGGTAAATATCAATAGTGATAATAAATGTGAGTCCTTGGTATGATGTGATGAGAAAGGCAGTTTACCTTTTTGGTCTTTCCCCCTACAAAACATACAATCACACTCTAATAACATCAGACCAATTCCAGTAGCAGGACATCCTATAATATATTGGCTAGTACTCTTCAAAACTGTCATGTTCAAGCTGGCCATGGTGGTGCATGATTTTAATCTCAGCACTCGGGAGGCAGAGGTAGAAAGATCACCATGAGCTCAAGGCCACCCTGAGACTACATACTGAATTCCAGGTTAGCCTGGGCTAGAGTAAGACCCTACCTCAAAAAAACAAACAAACAAAATGTCAGGCAAGGTGGTACACACCTTTAATCCCAGAACTCAGGAGGCAGAAGTAGAAGGACTGCCATGAGTTCAAAAACACCCCAAGACTACATAGTGGATTCCAAGTCAGCCTGGGCTAGAGTGAAACCTTACCTTGAAAAAAAAAAAACTGTCAAATTCATCAAAAACAAAGAAAGTCTATGAAATTGTTTTGGTAAGGTGAAACCAGGACATGATGTCAGAATGTGTTATGGTACTATTGATGGGATCCCCATTCACAAAAAGGGCATTAGGTAAAATTCAAGAAAATTGAATAAAGTATGGGTTCTAGTCAATAATGATGTATTAATATTGGTTCATTGATTGTATCAAATATTTCAGAACATGGGCTGGAGAGATGGCTTAGTGGTTAAATCGCTTGCCTGCAAAGCCTAAGGACCCAGGTTCGATTCTCCAGGTTCCCACATAAGCCAGATGCACATGGTGGCATGTGCATCTGGGGTTCGTTTGCAGTGGCTAGAGGGCCTGGTGTGCCAATTCTCACTCTATTTATGTCTCTAATAAATAAATAAATAAATGGATAAAATAAAATAATTGGAAGTGTGGCATTTTGTAGCAGATTGCAGAACCTAGAAAAAGATCAATGAAAATTCAATGTGTAAGTGAAAATAGCTTTTCCAATCAGGGTGGAGAAATTATAAATGAGTGGAATAGCCAGTTAGTTAATTGAATAAGAAAAAATATTATTCCCTAATTTCATTCCTACTACCTAAATAAATTTCAAATGAACCAAAGATTTAAAGAATAAAAAAAGGTCTCAAAAATCATCAGTGCTGGGGCTGCAGAGATGGCTTAGCTGTTAAGCACTTGCCTGTGAAGCCTAAGGACCCCAGTTCGAGGCTTAATTCCCCAGGACCCACGTTAGCCAGATGCACAAGGGGGCGCACGCGTCTGGAGTTCATTTGCAGTGGCTGGAGGCCCTGGCGCGCCCATTCTCTCTCTGTCTGCCTATTTCTCTCTCTGTCTGTCACTCTCAAATAAATAAATAAAAATAAACAAAAAAAATCATCAGTGCTGGAGAGATGGCTCACTGGCTAAAGGCACTTGGTTTGCAAAGCCGGCTTGCCAGGGTTTGATTCCCCAGTACCCACATAAAGCCAGATGCACAAAGTGGTGCATGCATCTGCAGCTCATTTGCAATGGCAGGAGGACCTGGAGCACTCACACTCTGTGTCTCTTAAACAAATAAATAAATAAATAAATAAAACTTAAGGTGCTGAGTGCAAAATATTGAGTGCTCAACACTAAATGAAACATCTATATTACCCTTTCCAAGAGAAAAATGCTTAAGAGCCTACAAAAAGAATATAAGAAGAGTCAGAGGATGGGGAGGAAGACTGGAACACTGACATCCAGGCATGACCTCACAGTGATTGTAATGTGCACAGGACCAACACAATACTGAGCCTATCAACATCCCATCATGGATTATAGAGGAGGGCATGAGGTCCCCAATCCCTCTATAGGAGTTAGAGGCAGATGATGGTGGTGGGATGGGGGAGGGAACGGGTGTCATGTAGTGATTCTGTCATTGGTCAGATCCACATGCTCTAATAATCTCCCATCGGTGCCCATGCAGGCAACCTTACTTAAACTCATCCCCCCCCAACACACACAGAGACACAAAGTAGAGCAGGGACTAGTTAGGGAAGAAGGATTTTAGTAGAAGGGGAATGGGGTCAAGAGAAGGTAATGGGAGGGGATTATGATCAAAATAAATTATGTACATGAATGAAAATTGTTAATAAAAAAAAAACCCTTCAGCCAGGTGTAGTGTAACAAACCCGTAATCCCAGCATTTGGAAGGCTAATGCAGAACTGTCACCAGTTTGAGGCTAGGCTGGCCTACACAGAGAGACTCTGTCCCCAAAAACAAAACAACAAAAATCCTTGAAAACACTAAAATCATGCACTAAATTTATTCTTAAGTGTATAAAGGTAAAATCTAAGCAAGGTAAAATCCAAGTAGTCATAAAGACTGATAAATCTAACTACACAAATAAATAAAACTCAGGAAAATGTTCAATAATCAAATAACAATCTATTCTTTTAGCTTATGAAAAGTTAAACTGAAAAGTAGAGCTTTAGCCACAATTCACTGAAAATATAAGTATCAAAGACACATAGAAACATGGTCCATTTACACCACTGTAATGCATTAAATCTTCCTTAAAAATGCAAGATATCATTTGTTGCTTTCAGATAAACAAACTGAAAAGCCTCATGTCCAATATTGGCATGGGCCTGGATAATTATCACTCTCATTATATATGGAAGGATACTAGACAGAGTTATCTGCAGGTCAATTTGGCAGTAGCTACTGAATTGAAAATGAAAAGTACTCTGATCCAATAATTCTATTGTAGCAATTAACCCCATGGACATAATCTCATTAAATGTTCATGTATGATCACTGCTACATGATTTAGTAAAATATTGCGAAAAAAACTAATTAAGAGTCCATCATTGTTTGAACATGTCTATCAAAATGGAAGACCAGTCATTAAAAAGAATGAGGTACTTCAGTATGATACAGAAAAATCTTAGAAAACACAAGAGCAAGGCAGAGAGAAGCATATATTATCTTATTCCATCAATATAAAAAATAAAGAGTATATTGGTTGCCAAGCAATTCTTGTTTCTTGCAAAAACTTACAAGACACTGGAAGCTCGTTACCCCTGACATCATCTGCTTTTTTTCCATGCAAATCTATTATCTTTCCAATTGCCGCTTTTTCTTTTCTTTTCTTTTTTTTTTTTTAAGTTTTTTGAAGTAGGATCTTACTGTAGCCCAAGCTGACTTGAAATTCACTATGTCATCTCAGAATGGCCTTGAACTCATGGTGATTCTCCTACCTTGGTCTCCTGAGTGCTGCGATTAAAGGCTTTGCCTCCTAAAAATTACTCTAGTGCTGGGCATGGTAGCTCATGTCTTGAATCCCAGCACTCAAGAGGCAGAGATAGGAGGATCCCCATGATTAAGAGGCCAGCCTGGGATTACAGTATGAGTTTCAGGTTAGCCTGGGCTACAGTGAGACCCTACCTTGAAAAAAATGCTTTATTAGCAAGTTAGTTTGAGATATTCCTAAGTAGAGTTTAATCTGGAGGTATTTTCAAAGTATCATAGGCAAGTGCCAAGTTTTATACAAAGAAATTTCCCCTTCGATTGTGGTTAAACTTGCCATGCACCCCCTGATGCTTGAATCATGATTTCCTGTTAAGTACAAAGTGACATTTTTGTAGTGGCAGCTTGACTATATAATAAACTGGTGGTAATAGCATGATTACACACTCCTCTCAAGGACCAATTCTTATACCCTGAAGCCTATTTGATTATTTACAAATTATATTACATATTATATTTTGTAATTATATATGCTTTGGATTTTGTAATAATACATTGTAAAAAGTAACATAAAGTTACATTGAGCCAGGTGTGGTGGCCCACGCCTTTAATCCCAGCACTTGGAGGCAGAGGTAGGAGGATCGCCGAGAGTTCAAGGCCACCCTGAGTCTACATAGTTAATTCCAGGCCAGCCTGGACCAGAGTGAGACCCTACCTCAAGAAACCCAAAAAACAAAACAAAAAAAAACACCATAAATTTACATTATGATTTTACATACATAGCTGGGCTTGGTGGTTTATACCTGTAATCCTAGGACTAATGGAGACAGGAAAATTCGCAATTCAAGATCAGCCTTGGTTACATAGCAAGTTAGAGGCTACATGAGACTTTGGTCTCAAAACAAACAAAAAAGACTTTACATATACAATTAAAGTATCCATTTAATTTAGAAAAAATAACATCACACTAGAAAAATAACAATCATAAAATTAACTCACATTTTTTGGGGGACAGAGAATCAGAAGTAATAAGATTAAAAGGCAAAAACAAACAAAAAACACTGCCAAAACCAGGGTGAGACAATCATTTATTTATTGGACAAGGCAAGGTCATTTAAGGAAAGGAAACATATCCAAACATGGGTTTAGCTTGGTGTTACAGGCATCAATGCTCACAACAAACACTACTCAAAACATTATGGAAACAGGCCACATACAACCAGAAAGATGCTGTCATGTCATTCAAAAATAAGTCACAACACTTAGGAAACAATTATTAGGGAATTAGGGCATATATTAGTCTCCACTTCACCAATTGGCATCTTCAGCAGCTGAGCCAACAATACTTGGCTGCTTCCCTGGTTACTAAGGAGAGTTTCTGTATTCTAAAAAACTGATTGTTACACATTTCTCACACTTCTGAGTGTCACTAATATCATCTCAACTGTTGCCTTTAACTAGCTCACATCACTGTAGTTTTGAACTACAATATTCCATAATAAACTATTGCAGCATTGTAAATAAAATGTCATACTTAATTTAGCATTTTTATGATGCACCCAAATCTCATTTAAAGTACCATACATGAAAAAGACAGCAGAAAACTATTGGAGTTTTTAAAATTGAGTTCACATTGCTGAAGATATACAAGCTGTTAGAAAAGGTAGACACACCTGAATACTACTGTACCAACTCTTTGCCAAATTATTTAGCATCACTGTTAGCAGGATTTTGACTGGGCAGACAAAGACAGATTTCAACACCCATTCAAAGCACTGCTAAAATGTTATAACTAGTAGTATATTATAAAGTTATGAGGAAGAACTATTCAGTGGAAGATTAACTTCCTAAATTTATTGATCAACCCTTTTTTTCTGCTGTGGTGCTGCAGATGAACCTGGAGCCTGTACATGGCACTCTACCACTGAGCTACATCTTGACCCCCACAACCACTTCCTTTAACTGCACAGATTTTACAAGATGAGAGTTTCTCACTCCACATAGGAAGCCATATTCAGGAAGTTGGTCACAAGACTAGATACTGTATAAATCCATTTTATTAATAAAAATAAGTGCATAGGAAGTAAATTAGTGGTTGACTGAGATGGGGGACACACAGGAAGGAAATACAGTGGGTGACTACTAAAGGGTACAAGGTTTCCTTGGGGGTAATGAAATGTCCTAAATTTGTGATGTGGGTCCACAATTTTATTTTATTAAAATCCCTTTATTGTACCCTTTTAAATTTATTTTATTTTTATTTATTTATTTATTTATTTATTTGACAGAGAAAGAGGGAGAGAGAGAATGGGCATGCCAGAGCCTCTAGCCACTGCAGATGAACTCCAGACACATGTGCCCCCTTGTGCATCTGGTTAATGTGGGTCCAGGGGAATCAAACCTAGGTCCTTTGGCTTTGCAGCAAGCAAATGCCTTAACCACTAAGCAATCCCTCCATCCCCCCCACCTTTTTAATTTTGTTGAGACAAGGTCTTACTGTGTATCTCTGGCATGTATCTAACTATGTAGTCCAGGCTGGCCTCAAATTTACAATGATCTTCCTCCCAAAGTTTTGGGATTGTAGGTGTGAACCACCATACCTGGAAAATGTATCCTTTAATGGAGTGAATTATGAGGTATGTGAATTATTTCTCAGTAACATTGCTATAAAACATTAAGAAAAGAATACAGCCCTCAAAGAGAGTAAAACAAAAGTCCCTCCCAAACCAAGCTGTGTGAGGCAATGGTGGATAAGCCTCATGCAAGGAGCGTGTCTCTTCATGCTATTCTGACTTTGTCAACATTGCTTTAGTCCTTGGCTTCACTTTTTCCTCTGGGAGGAAGGGGAAGCAGGGCCTCATGATCCTCGTGGCTCAGGCCCCTAAATGCCAAAATTATAGGCATGTGTCACCACATTTGGATATTATAAACATATTTAAAAATTATTTTAGGTGATAAGCAGACATGTAAGTTTATTTTTATTAGAGAACAGAGTCAATGTTCCACAAACTGAGCTGACAAAAGAATAAGAATCCAATGACAAGAGACTAGGGATGTAGCTCAGTTGGTAGAATACTTGCCTAGAATTCATGAAGCCCTGTGTTCAATCCCCAGCACTGCATAAACTGGGTGTGGTAGCATATGCCCGTAATCCCAGCACTCTGGAGGTAGAAGCATGAGGATTAGAAACTCAAGGTCATCCTCATTTACATAGTAAGTTAAGAGGCCAGTCTGTCTAAATAAAGAACAAAAAACTCCAAAGAGAAAATGATCTTGTTCTCTGGGGCTAAGCATTACCAGACAGAATATTGGAGCAGTTCATTTCTAATGGGAAAATGCTATCAAGCATCATTATAGTGAGACCCGTCTCTATCAAACAAAAATGTGTAAGGGTATCTTATAACTCTTGCCTTAAGTGCTTGCCACTGAAACCTGTGAACAGTTATTCCCTTTAGGCCTATATAATTCAACAAAAATTCTATTAAAAAATGCTGATTTTCATACAACTTCCTAGCTGAAATAGCTAGCCATTTTTTTTCTAAATGTAAAATAAATGTTTCTAAAAAAAACTGTAACCTTATCCTCACCATCAGATCATATACAGTGAAGATGGAAAATGCTAAGCCAGCTAAAATCAGAAGCTACAAAAGTTTCTTAAATGACCTTTTTTTTCTAAGAATATTTAAGTATATTAGTTCCAAATATTTAGAACATATTTGGCCCAATTTCTCTACATCTGCCTTGAAATTAAAGGAGGCTTCCTTTAATTTCACCAATTCATTAGTTTAGTATGAAATAAATTCATTGATTTAGAATGAGTGAAACCTGCTAGTGACAATCAGTTTTCCTAAATGAATGCTATTCTTTTACATAGGCAAGACCTTAAAGAGATCACAAATAGTCATTTTGGTCTATCTTCAACTATTCTTACATTACATGACCAGTGAAAATTTTACAGCAAAAGGAGGAGAACGCAAGTAGCTTTATAGCAAGTTGAATTTGCTAAATATTTGTCATGACAGAACTTTTGACAAAAATTGTTCACTGTGTGCAGAATTGCAGAAGTGATGAAACAAGACAGCTGATGTTAGTTAGAAGGTGTATGGGAGCGGGGTGGCATGAGAAATTAAAAACTGGTAAGGATCTGCCAAAGCAGAGCCACTTTTTAGAGAACCCAAGACAAACCAAGAAGTCACCATTTTGGTCTCATTAGGCGAGTTTGTCTGATAAGAACTGAAGACCATTTTACTCTAACTCATGCTGCAAAATGCAAGAGTCATACAATATTTCCAAAAGGATTCCTAAAAACTGTAGTGCAAAAGAAATCTAAGAAAATAAATAATCACAAAAATACTAACATTTCTTTTCAAGGAAATGTGTTCAAAATAGTGAGTTTTACAAAAGATCTGAATAGTTTCAAATGAAAAAAATTCTCCATATGAAAGATCAAAGACTCATTCACATATAACTTAATCACCATTTATGATTGGATTAACAATGTACAAACAAGGGCCATAGAGTTTTATAATTAGGTCTGAAAGATTAATATAAATACTGATGTTGGCGGGGAGTGTTTGACACCCCAATCTCCAATACTTAATTCTGTATCTGTCCTGTTATTTAATTTGTAAAAAACTTAACGGCGCAGTGAATCAAGCTTTCGTAACTTCAACGATGTGTTAGAGGACAATGCATCTAGGTTTGAAGAATTTGTGGCATCTGAAGGCCGGAACAGTACTCGACCACGGTGGTTAAATACATAAAAGGATGGGTGATTCCTTAAGGTATCAAATGTCCTTAAAAGAAAAAAAAAGTACCAATTTCAGATAAACCTTTATAAAAGCTTATTTGAAAATAAGCAAGCTTCTAATCAATGATGAATTTGCTGTGAGTTATAGCTTTAAGTATAAATCCATGAAATCACATTTCTGTAATAATTATATTGTTTCTCTCTTCCCCTCCCTTCTTTATTTTAACTACACAAAGGTTAAGAAACCTAGAAAACCAAATTAAAACTTACATTTCCTTTTTATTCAGCCATTCCTTCCAGGATGCCTATCAATAATAACATAAATCTTAGCTCACCTTCTATTACATCTGTAAGTCTAATAGTAGCTTATGCCAAATAGTTTTGCAAAAACCTTCACTTAGATGGATCTTTGATTAGCCTCATTTGGCCATCATTATCCAAGCTATAAAATCATTTCAAACATCTGTTCCTCAAGAATCTTTCAAGTAATATGAAAAATTACTTTTGGCCTTCTATATGTGCTATTGGCCAAACTCATATATTTTGCTACCCCTCATTTGATGCCATTCTGCTTGGCTTCTTTCTTCCCTGGCCCTTTGCCTGGCATGCTTGGTAGAGTCTGTATTAGCAATACTGATAGTGTAGTAACCTTTCTTCTTTCTGGAGAGATTTACATCATCTAAAAACAGTTCAAAAATACCTCAGTATATGACCTTTCAGTGTTTGCTGTCAAATAATGATTTTCCTGGAAAGAATAGGAGAATTCTTCCTTTTGTGAAAAACTTAAATCTCGGCTCACCTAACCATATGTGACTCTTTCAACTGGAAATAATGAAGTAAAGGGAGGACGAATAAGTTTCCTTTAACACACAAGTATTTCCTGTAGATACTTCTAAGAAAATATCGTGAAAGGTTATTATTTCTGGGACCAGGGAGGTAGGTAACGTCCAGAGATGGAACTGAACAAACCAAAGTAAAAGTATGGGGCAGGAGAGCAAACAAAAGCTTGCAAAAACTGCTTAGTAGAACAGGAGGAAAAAATAGAATAACAAATATTTTTAATCCAGGATAGAAAAAGAGCCTGAGGGCAGAATTTATATCTCAGACCAAGTTTAAGTGACAGAGGAAACAAAAAAAAAAAAATTCTTCCAAAGGCTATGTGGCAGGGGAGAGGACGAAAAGGAAGAAATTAAAGGGGAAAAACAGGGAGGAAGAAACTAGAGGATACAGGATGAAAGGGATGGAGACAGGGAACTTGGTTAAAGTTTCTTAGGGATTATTTTTCTAGATATTTATTTCCATTTATTTGTCCAATCAGTGAACCAGTCATTTTAAGTCACTAGCAGGCACCACAACCCAGTACTCTATTGTAATATCAACAACCAGGCCTGGTGTCTTTAATCCCAGCACTCAGGAGGCAGAGGTAGGAGAATCACCATGAGTTCAAGGCCACCCTGAGACTATGTAGTGAATTCCAGGTCAGCCTGGCCTGGAGTGAGACTCTACCTAAAACACACACACACACACACACACACACAACCAGGGATTAAACTTCTATTTTTATTTCCCTTCTGGCCTCACTGACCCCTCTTCCCTCTCTCTCCCTTTGAAACAGGGTCTTGCTGTGTAGTTCAGGCTATCCTTGAACCTGCCATCCTCCTTCTTGTACTAGCCTACAGTTGGGATTATAGGTAAGCACCACCACGCCTGGCTTTCAATTTCTATTTTTTCCTATCATACCAAACACTGCCTCAATATTTTTTGCCTCCATAACTCCTACAAACCACATAATCAAAATATAAAAATGAAACCAACATTTACATATCAGAAAGCATATATTATAAATTGGAGAAATCAAACAAATCCCTTTGAAATGAAATGCTTCTAAAAAGGGACTTACTTATTCTTTAGTTCTGAAGTGGCATCCATGTCTTTAAATTCCCCTGCAATATGAACTATCCCATAACAGGTAACTGCAAAGGCCAGAAGTGTCTGAAGAACTATCTGTGAGCATAAAGATTGAGATTACCAAATAGTACACATATACTATTTGAAAAATTTACAATCACCTTTCATGCAGTGTGACTTCTAACAAGCAGTCTAGTCTGTCTTTTCAGTGTCCCTCATCAAGGAGTCAATTCATAACTGGAATAATTTGCACTCAGACAAAATACAATTGTCTTGGGGCTGGAGAGATGGCTTAGTGGTTAAGGCACTTGTCTGCAAAGCCTAAGGACCCAGGTTCAATTCCCTAGTGCCCACGTAAGCCAGATACACAAGGTGGCACATGCATCTGGAGTTCATTTGCAGTGGCTGGAGACCCCGGTGTGCCCATTCTCTTTCTCTCCCCCTTCTCTGCTTCTCTCTGTCAAATAAATAAAATTTAAAAAAATACAATTGGGCTGGAGAGATGGCTTAGTGGTTAAGCACTTGCCTGTGAAGCCTAAGGACCCTGGTTAGAGGCTCGATTCCCCAGGACCCATGTTAGCCAGTTGCACAGGGGGGCTGAACACCCTGACGTGCCCACTCTCTCTCTCTCTGTCTCTGTCTCTTTCTTAATCTGCCTCTTTCTCTCTCTGTCATTCTCAAATAAATAAATAAAAATAAACAAATAAATTTAAATAAATAAATAAAAATAAATACAACTGTCTCTTGGCTACAATACTTCTGATGCTTCAGTAAGTGAACTTAGAGACTGTTCAAATAAGCAAAATCAATGAGTGCTGAATGGTACTAGGCCTCAGAATTCAATTATCAAATAGTACCTGCTTCCAAGAGCAACTAAGAAATGTTCTATATGTAACTAATTGTTCAATATCACAGAGAATACAGTGCAAAGAATAGTAATTCAAAGGTACCTCTTATCTACCACCCAGCTTGTTTTCTGTTCATGTTTTTTTTTTTTCCACTTCAGTCCAGGCTGGAGCTGAACTCATGATCCGCCTGCTTTAGCCTCCCAGACAGGCAAGTGCCCCTGTATCTGGCTTGCCATCATCTTTCAAGTTCCAAGAATCCTGCTCCCATTATTTCCTTTATCCTCCTTCTTCATAAAGTTAAATACTGTCCCCAATTGTGTATCAATCAGTTCTTTGTTTTTCTTGACAATTTTCCATCTACTTATGAACCTCTAAAACATATGCTTATTTTTCCTCACTGTGAACCTTATTTAAATGTACTCAAGTGTATTCTTCTGTGACTCACTGTCTCCACACCACATTGTGTATGTGAGCTTTATCCCTGCTATGTAGTCACAGTCAATTCCTTTCATTATGAATTTCATCACACGAAGATGCTGCAATTTATCCACTCCACTGTTGCTACATGCGGGATATTTTCTGTTATTTTTGCAAGGTCAATATGAATATTCTCACATTTTTTTGGAATATAGGAATGGGAACATTACATACAGAGTAGGCACATGTTTAAATTTATTAAGCAACTTCAAACTGCTCTCCAAAGAGGTTGTGCAAGCAATAATGTTGAATGTCTGAAATTAGCCCACATGAGATTACAGACATATTTTTATTGCAATTTTCTGAAATTAATTTTTTTCCAATACATAATCATAAGAAAAATTTTAAAATAAATATTAATATGTGAAGTTTGATTTTTTTTGTTTATTTTTTCAAGGTAGGGTCTCAGTCTAGCTCAGGCTGACCTAGAATTTACTCTGTAGTCCCAGGGTGGCCTTGAACTCACAACGATCCTCCTACCACCGCCTCCCGAGTGCTGGGATTAAAGATATGCGCCACCCCGCCCAGCTTTTGATTTATTTTTTACACAAAGAAAAGCTGACAGGAGAAGGAATTAACAATGACATATAACATATCTTTACTTATAAACAAAGTCAAGCCAGGTATGGTGGCACATGCCTTTAATCCCAGCACTCGGGAGGCAGAGGTAGGAGGATCGCTGTGAGTTCAAGGCCACCCTGAGACTACATAGTGAATTACAGATTAGCCTGGGCTAGAGCAAGAGCAACAGCCAGACCCTACCTCAAAAAAATCCAAAAAAGAAGAAAAAGAAAGTCAAAATTAGTCACAAGCTAGTATTGTCAAAATTACAATGTCACTTCATTTATAATATCAATTTACCCTCCAATCAACAGTAAACTGAAGAGATATTTTTAAAAAATATTTATTTATTTATTTATTTATGAGAGAATGAATATGGGTGTGCAAGGGCCTCTAGCCACTGCAAACAAAACTGCAGACAAGTGCCACCTTGTACTTACGTGGGCACTGGGGAATGGAACCTGCATCCTTAGGCTTCACAGGCAAGTGCCTTAACTGCTAAGCCATCTCTCCAGCCTTCTCTTCCCCGCAAAGAGATTTTTTTTAACATAGGATCCTGGTTTACTATGCAGCTTAGGATGACCTTAAACTTCTGATCCTCCTGCCTCCACTTCCCCAGTGCTGGTATTACATGCATGTACCACCATGCCATATTTATGCAATGCTAGGATCCAACCAAGGGCTTTGTATATGCTAGGCAAGAACTCTACCAAGAGCCGGGCGTGGTGGCGCACGCCTTTAATCCCAGCACTCGGGAGGCAGAGGTAGGAGGATCGTGAGTTCAAGGCCACCCTGAGACTCCATAGTGAATTCCAGGCCAGCCTGGGCTAGAGTGAGACCCTACCTCAAAAAACCAAAAAAAAAAAAAAAAAAAAAAAAAAGAACTCTACCAATAGAGTTACGACACCAGCCCCAAGAAGAATGTAAATCTCTGGGCTGGAGAGATAGCTTAGCAGTTGAGCTGCTTATCTGCAAGCCAAAGGACCCAGGTTCAATTCCACAGGATCCACATAAACCAGATACACAAAGTGGCACATGTGTCTGGAGTTTGTCTGCAGTGGCTAAAGGCCCTGGTGTGCCCATTCTCTATCTGCCTCCCTTTCTCTCAAATGAATAAATAAATAATTTTTTTTTAAAAAAAGAGCAGACAGGCATGGTGGCGCACACCTTTAATCCCAGCATTTGGGAGGCAGAGATAGGAGGATCGCCATGCATTCGAGGCCACCTGAGACTACATAGTGAATTCCAGGTCAGCCTAAGCTAGAGTGAATCCCTACCTCAAAAAAACAAAAAAATAAAAAAGAAAGAAGGAAGGAAGGAAGGAAGGAAAGAAAATCTCTGAGATTCCATGAAAATATATTCCGGACAAATCATGTCTAAAAAACTAACTATAAACCAGGTATGGTGGCATACATACATGAAACACTATTAATATAAACAAACAAAAACCTAACTATACAACTATACATGTATATACATGCATAGTAATTTTTAAAGAAAAAGGCTATTTTGATTAGATAAGGCTATACATATATAATGAACAGGCATTATTTCAGCTTTAAAATTTTTTATAGCCAGGCGTGGTAACACACGCCTTTCATCCCAGCACTCAAGAGGCAGAGGTAGGAGGATCACCGTGAGTTTGTGGCCACCCTGAAACTCCATAGTGAATTCTAGGTCAGCCTGAACTACAGTGAGACCCTACCTCGGAACTCCCCCCTCAAAAAAATTAGTTTTTCTTTAGTTTGGCCACTACTTATGTCTATAAGTAATGTATTGTCAGCTTTGCTGATTTTTAAGCTCTATTTCTCCTCTCTTGAGACAAAGTCTCATTCTATATAGCCCAGCATGGCCTCAAACCCATGTCAATCCTCCCGCCTCAGCTTCCTGAGTGCTAGAACTACAGGCCACCAAGTCTAGCTAGAAAGACAATTTTAACTGTAGTTCTGGAAATCAAATAGAGAAATGTTTTAGGATTCTTAAATCTTTAGATGTTATAAAGTGAAGAAAAGTAAGGAACAGATTTTTATGCCTGAAAACTATTAAAAAAAAACAGTAAAAACATTATGATAAAGTGGCAAGTTTTAAATATATGTATTTAATAGAATATAAACAACCAACTTACATCTATTGGCAGTGATTCGTCTTCCTTTTCTGTTAATCGCATATAAGAACGATCTATAAACCAGAAATATACCATTAGGGAAACTGAATCTCATTTTCATTTCTTAAAATGCAAGTGAATCAATATACCAAAGAAGTGGCTGAATTGTATGCTATGTAAAGTAATGCTTGTCCCAGATTCCTCAAAAACCCCAATCTTCTAATGCAGTCAGCCTTCTCTACCAACTACTTTATGCTCATCATGACCTGCCTTGTCACCTTGTAAAATAAGGCTAGAGTGATTGATAAATATAGAGCTGAAATACTTAAGCATAGTATTTTTAGTAGTACAGGAAATCTAGAAACTTCTGAAAGTTTCTTTCTCTAAGCAATCAAAGAAATCCCAATTATTTCAAAGTTAATACGACTAGAGTCGGGTGTGGTGGTGCATGCCTTGAATCCCAGCACTCAGGAGGCAGCCGTAGGAGGAGTGCTGTGAGTTTGAGGCCAACCTGAGACTACATACTGAATTCCAGATCAGCCTGGGCTAGAGTGAAACCCTACCTTGAAAAACCAAAAAAAAAAAAAAAAAAAAAAAGACTACAGAAGATTTGAATTCTAAATAATCCTGTCACCACCAAGTGAAGCCAAAGTAAAAACTGGTATGGACATGTTTTCATTCAGGGCAGTGGTGTAAATGAAATTCCAGGACATCAATTTCTGCCTCTACTACTATTTCATTCTGCTGATACCTTAACTTCAGGGGCAGCAAGGAAAATGAAAAGGGACCAGGATTTTGAAGCTTCCACCTGAATCTTAGTACAAGTACTTCAATTTTCTGTATCTCCCCCAAGACATCCTGAGCAACTCTAATATGTATTTCAATTTCAGAGTGTTAAAAATGTTAGGGCTGGAGGGATGGCTTAGCGGTTAAAGCATTAGCCTGCAAAGCCAAAGGACCCTGCTTCAATTCCCCAGGACCCACGTTAGCCAGATGCACAAGGGGGCGCACGCATCTGGAGTTCGTTTTCAATGGCTGAAGGCCTTGGCGTGCCCATTCTCTCTCTCTCCCCCTCTTTCTCTGTCAAATAAATAAATAAAAATAAAATATTTAAAAAATGGTAAGAGTAAGAATGCTTTTTAGAGCCAAAGAAATACAGAACCTTTTCTTTTTTTTTTTTTAATTTATTTATTTATTTATTTATTTAAGAGCGAAAGACAGAGAAAGGAGAGGGAGAGAGGGTGAATGGGCACGGCAGGGCCTCTAGCCACTGCAAACAAACTCCAGATGCGTGCACCCACTTGTGCATCTGGCTAACATGGGTCCTGGGGAATCGAGCCTTGAACCGTGGTCCTTAGGCTTCACAGGCAAGCGCTTAACCGCTAAGCCATCTCTCCAGCCCATACAGAACCTTTTCATCACCCGAGTTTCCACAACAGTAAAATGGGGATGTGACAAGCAAACACGTTTTAGTACATGATCACTGCATTGCTGTATCAAAGGTCGTTAACAGCAAAGATGAACATACTACACCACTACCTAATGCCACCATCCAACGTGACACAATTAGTATCACAGTTAAATATTAGACTTCTGCCTCATTACAGATGACAAATTCACAGGGCATTCTCATCACTTAAAAGATGAACATACACAATCTTCACTCTACATTAAGTAGGACAAGCTCTACTTAATAATATATTTTGGATCTAAAATATCCAGATTGTTTTTAGTGAATGTGAACATATTAAGTTTTAACTTAGAGTTCATAAAGATAATTGTTAAAGCAAAATAAAACCAATATCAAAAACAGACTTGGAAAAAAAAGAAGACTTGGAAGCCAGGCATGGTGGTGCATATCTTAAATGCCAGCACTCAGGAGGTTAGAGGTAGGAGGATCGCCCTGAGTTCAAGGCTACCCTGAGACTATATAGTGATTCCAGGTCAGCTTGGGCTAGAGTGAGACCTTACCTTGAAAAAAAAATAACAACAAAAACAAAACCACAACAACAACAAAAAAACAGGCTTGGCTTAACCTTGACATCTGACATCTGTCCCAGTTCCAGCTAGCTTTCTTGTTGGAAAAAAGTCTAACCCAACCCTTAACACTACCTTAAAGTAGTCATTTCTTCATCGGTGAAATGAAGGGCTTGGACCTCAAGCAAAGGTCCTCCTTGCTCTGTGATTGTACAATGTCACAACTGAAACTTATTGCAGAAAATAACACAGTACCCCAGTGTATCCTGATCTCCTCCAGGACAGTGCTTCACAAACTAGTATGCATGCTAATCACCTGGGGATCTTATTAAAACGCAGATTCTGATTCAGTAGCTCTGAGGTGGGGCCTGGGTGCCTTCTAACAAGCTCCCAGGTGATGACCATGATGCTAGTCGGTTGACCACACTATAAGCAACAAGGCTCTCTGATACTTTCCCTGGGTCTCCCTAAATTATTGTCCCTAGGGACTCATACACACACACACACACACACACACACACACACACATACATACATACATACATACATACATATACATACACACACACACGTACGAACCTCTAAAACAATATCTATATTATTTTACTGTAATTATTTGTTGACTTACTTGCTTCTCCAATATCCTATAAATTCTCTTATGGCAGTCGTTGTACCTCTAGCATCTAACCACAGAAACCTCCAACAATGACCTGAGATTAAATTTTACAACAAAGCGTACCACATATCTCTTGCCCAAGGTCACACCGATTGAGCAGTTAAGCAAATTTTTTAAATCCAGCCCTTCAGAATCCCAATGTCTTTCTCCGTGTTATAGTGCCTCCCTGAGGCAACTGGTCACTTAACTTTTCAGTCTCTGCCTGGACAGCAGGGTGCCCAGGATGCAGTTTAGTTATCTGTCATGAGGCCATAAGCATCCAAAGTTCTCAATCCCACACTTTGCCTGATCTGCCCTATGCTGGACCTGACGTCCCTTGTCTCGGGCTCCTGGACACACTCCAGTTCGGAACCCTCTCTCAAACACCGAGGAACCCCTCCAACCTTTTTGCAGTCTCAGGTGCCCCATAACCCTTTAAACTCCACTTTCACTCTACGGATCCTGCAACTGTTTTTTGTTTGTTTGTTTGTTTAGTAACCCCAAATTCTAAGATCTCAAGTGACCATGCCATGGTGCGCGCTCCGGCAGTTCATTAGGGGGGCACCCACACACACCGCCCAGGGGTCCCACGCGCGAACGGCCTCAGTCCTCGAGGTACTTACGCTGTGCAGCAGAAAAGGCTGCGTGGGCTAGAGCAAAGAGGCCAACGCCTACCAGCCCCTTCCACAACGACGGCGCCATGATCCTAAAGGAGCCGCAGCCCAACAAAAGAGACGAAGGGCGGCTGAGCTATTCCTATTTCTGCCGGCGGGTGTCCACGAGGCGCAGAAACATGACGTCATTGAGGCCCTGGGCGCGAAGTGCCTGGGTGGTGCAGGCATCAGCCGTGAGAACGCGGAAACAGGAATGCCGGGAAGTAGGGTAAAGCGACACGGAAGAAGGTCAGCATGGGACTCCTTGGAGTCTGCGCAGTACGGCCTCCTTGCCAGGGGCGGAGCTGCAGGTCTAGAGGGAACTGGTGAGGGCGGGATCACTAGGGAAGCGTTGAAGAAAGGCACCAGCCAATAAGCGTGGGACTGGCGGAAGGGTTGGTACTTATGGAAACCAGGGTGGAGAAGGAGTGGTGCTACACGTGTAGGGGAAAGTCCCTAGGTGAGGTTGACGGACCCAAGTGCTAAATAGTTATTTTCTTTGTTGTTGTGCTTTGGGTAATTAATTTGATTTCCTTTCAAGCTGTGCGTCCTTTGCTTTCAGTAGGTCTTTTGTGCCCTTCTGCCCTCAGGGAACTCGCAGTGCAGAAAGAAGCCAGGAGGTTGGAGCTTAACATTTGGGACGCAGTGGAAGCTCAGACAATGTTAGTTACCCTCTTATCTTTCTTGAAGAAAGATCGGCGTCAGAAGTACTGTAGTGCAGCGGGTTTGAGCTCTCATGAGTAAAACTAGCATACATTAAGGACGAATGAGAAAATAAACGGATTAATAATGCAGTCCCGGTTTGTCTATCTGGATTCAAAATGTACTTTCTCCAATTTTCCTTCTCTTTATATCCTAAAATGTAGACATCAAGAGTTCTCCCCATGACTTCTTTTCACTCTGATCTTGCTTGCCAAACTCACTAATTCATTTCTACTCCGACCATCGTAAATACTACAGTGGTTCCAAATCGTTATCTTTGTCTCAAACATCATTCCTTAACTCCAAATCAGCATTTCCGACTACCTGCTGAATATTCATTTCCAAGTGAGTGGGTCCTGTGGTACGTGAAATATGACTAAAACGTAATTCATGCCCTCCACCCCCGCACCAGTTACTCCATTGCCTCTGGCTATACAGTATTACATTTCTTTCCCTTCAACCCCATCAGATTGGGTTAGCTGCATCAATTGTCTCACTCTTCCGTTTTCAAATATGTTTGTCCTTACACCATTTTGAAATTTACAACATTCCCATTTATGATCTCCTTAACCTACGTTGATTTTATGTCACCATCTCATCTACTTAATGCATTTGTTTACTTCATTGTTATGATAGCCTTGTTAACTATTTCTCTTCCCCCGTGGGAATGTGATCCCCCAACAAGACAGATTTCTCTGTTCCTAGGACACTGACTGTCACACAGTAAGCGTTCAATAAATGTTTACTGAATGAAGAATAAATCAATTATGGACAAGAACAAGGGGAGGTGTATCACTGAAAGGATCTCCACAGAATTATTTTGAATGGGGTTCAAAAAGCTCTCCAGTCTTGATATACTTGGGTTTCTTCAAAGCTGAAAGAAAGTAGAAAATAAATAAGACACACAATATTCAGCATATTTCCTTAAGTTTACCTGTATAATTTTTGTTCTGGATCCCATTTCTCAAACCTTTAGTAATGGTCATTATTTTCCTGGGGGCTCTCTCCAATACCTTTGCCTGTAAGCTCAAATGTTTCACAGTACTTGATCAATGTCAATTGCAGTATAACATAGTCCTTACAAATAGAATTCTGTTTATAAGTCTCACAATTGGAAAGAACTAACAAGTCATCCCTATGTATTTGGCAGGCAGGAAGTGCTTTCTTCTCTGTGTTTGGGGTGTGGGGTAAGATGGAAAAGAAACCTTTTTTTAACTTGGATAATGATCAAATAGAAATTAACTTTTTCAAGTGCTCTGTGAAATTACCAAACCTAGCATCACTGTATCTCAAACAGAAAAATGATTAAGAGGTTTATTTTGTTGTTTGGGGATTTTATTTTTGCTTTTCCTTTTTTTGTGTGTGTGAGACATGCTAGGTCTTACTTTGTAGTGTGGGCTGACCTGGAACTCCTATGCATTCAACCCAAGCTGGCCTCGAACTCATGACTGAGGTATTCCTGTCTTCTTACCTGCCAGTGCTATAATTATAGGCATGTGTCACCATGCCCTAAGAGTTTTCTAAAATGATCTACTCAAGATCATTTCTTCTTTTAAAAAGTGAGGTATGGGCCTGGTGTGGTGGTGCATGCCTTTAATCCCAGCACTCGGGAGACTGAGGTAGGAGGATTGTTGTGAGTTCAAGGCCATCCTAAGACTACATAGTGAATTCCAGGTCAGCCTGGGCCAGAGTGAGACCCCACCTCAAAAAAATTAGGCTATGAGGAAATAGACTCAGTAAGAAATATGGCTTTTGTGTAAGCCACCATTATATTATCCTAGTCTTTAAGGAAGTGACTCATGTCCAGGCTATAGTACTAAATACAAGAGAAAAGATTCACATTACTCAGTAACAAATTATTAAATCATGTTTATGGAGTGAAATTTTGTTTTTGTATTGTAACAGGGTCTGGCTATATTCCCTTTGCTCCCCTCACTCCTAGACTCAAGTGATCCTTCTGCCTTAGCCTCTCCAGCAACTATAGGACTACAAATGTGAAGCATGTCTGTGTAGTGGAACTGTAATTATTTAGATATTCCAGCCCAAAGAAAAACCAAGGTATTCATAGTTATAGTTATCAAAGATTGGGTCATTCAAATAAGTAACTAGGGTCCATTCACACATGGTTCTGCAAGTTGGAATTGATTGCAGAGGTACAAGGTACAACTAGTGAAAGCACTGTTTTCATGAGAAAAGTCAAACTTCATGGGTTCTTAAGTGACCACAAATGTGCCTTAATACCTTCCTCCCCTCCAAAAACTACTCTTCCATGGGTAAATAACAATGGATCTAATTCAAGGAGGGTACAATGATCTCTAAAGAATTTATAGAATTGCTGTTTGTGAAGACTTGTGGTTCTCAGATTGGTAGCTGTGACCTATCTGAAAGCATAACTATCACAGAATTATTCATTAGCTTTGTTCCATGCCAGCCAATGAATGAAGGCCTCCATACATTACTCATGCAACGCTCCATCTCTTATATACATTCTCTCTCTATCCTCCATACTCTGATCTTTCCTATCGAGTTTGAAAATCTACTTTCCCTTGGAATATGTTCCTATTACAGTTACCCATTAGAAGGTTGCATGGAATGTAGTTACTAAACCTCTTCAACTCCTCTGGGTAGCAAATTCTAGAAATCTACCACCTGCTGAGCAAATTGGCATTTTATTTTCCTTTTAGTTTAGTGAACTTTAGCAAAGGAGGAATAGCACAGGTCTTTCTCATGTAAAATAACAAAACAACATAAACTGAATCTTTCAGACAGACAGAACTGATCCTAGTTTCATATGCGTTTTGGGGGGTGGTGGGGAGTGTTGAGGTAGGGTCTCACTCTAGCCCAGGCTGATCTGGAACTCACACTGTAGTCCTAGGTTGGCCTGGAACTCTCAGTGCTTCCCCTACCTCTGCCTTCCTAACACTGGGATTAAAGGTGTGTGCCGCTACACTCAGCTTTCATATGGGTTTTGCCTAACACATCTGTCATCCCAAATGTACTTGTCCGTACTGCTAAGTGACATATAAGGCGGGCAATATTTCACACACTTTTTACAGAAAAAAGAGGGCAGAGCAGAGTCCCCTTAACATATTTTCATCTCAACCAGGCAGGGGTGTGGCACTTATCAGAGGCCATGCCTCTCCACAAGGAGAGTTTGGGGGCCTCAATCACCTCCTCAGTTCCCAAAACTGGCTTCTAGGTCTCACTAGAACTTTCCAGGTTGAAATTGTGCCCTCTTTTTTTCTTCTTACAAAAGTGATGTGTACTCATTGTAAAAATAAATTAAAACAAGAAACAAAAAATGTTATCCCTTGGGCTGGAGAGATGGCTTAGCAGTTAAGCGCTTGCTTGTGAAGCCTAAGGACCCCAGTTCGAGGCTCGATTCCTCAGGACCCACGTTAGCCAGATGCACAAGGGGGTGCATGCATCTGGAGTTCATTTGCAGTGGCTGGAAGCCCTGGCGTGCCTATTCTCTCTCTCTCTCTCTCCTTCTATCTCTCTCTCTCTCTCTTTCTCTGCCTCTTTCTCTCTCTGATGGTCACTTTCAAATAAATAAATAAAATGTTATCCCTTGCTAGGTGTGGTAGTGCGTGCCTTTAGTCCCAGCACTTGGGAGGCAGAGGTAGAATTGCCACTTGAGTTCAAGGCCACCCAGGTACTACATAGTGAATTCCAGGTCAGCCTATGCTAGAGCGAGACCCTACCTTGAAAAAACCAAACATGTATGTGTATATATATACATATATATGTGTATATATGTATATATCTATATATACATCTATATATATACACTCATATGCATATATATAATCTGTCTTAAATGATTGAAGTGGTACCTTGGTATTTTGAGTTTTGAAGCAGTAAGATTATAGTTACATGATTCATATCTATGCAGTTAAAAGCATTTGCTCTAGAATTAGATTGGGTTTGAATACAAGATTTTTCTTCTCTACCTCTGGAATACTGGAGAAGTTACTTAACTTCTCTGTGCCCCAGCTTCATTATTTGTAAAATGAGGATGATAATGTTGCTTTTATGGTAGGGTTGTTGTCAGGATTGATTAAAGATCAAATAGTCTCACACATAGTAAGCAAGCACTCAGTAAATGTTAACCATCGCTGCTATTCTTGACCCTTCCAGTTGTTCTTCTTCCCAAACTGAAAAGGTTCTCTATACTACTCGTCTTTCCTAAAACATCAATTACTTCACCCCTTTGATTATTTTAATTGCTCTTCTCAGGACCATTTCTAGATCTTAGGGCTTCATTACCTCATCTGTACATAGTAACAGCCTAGGTTACTTGTATGAGGTTAATCTGAGCTTTCATTTTAAGAGCCTTCCTAATGATGCTGAAAACTTTATTTGCCTTTTTTTTTCTTTTTTCTTTTTTTTTAAATTTTTTCTTTATTTTGATTTAAGAGCAACAGACAGAGAGAGAGAGAGAATGGGCGCGCCAGGGCCTCCAGCCTCTGCAAACGAACTCCAGATGCGTGCGCCCCTTGTGCATCTGGCTAACGTGGGTCATGGAGAATCGAGCCTCGAACCGGGGTCCTCAGGCTTCACAGGCAAGCGCTTAACCGCTAAGCCATCTCTCCAGCCCTGCCTTTTTTAAAAAAAAAAAAAAAAAAAAAAAAAACCTTTTCGTATTTATTTGTTTCAATTTCATACATTTTTTTATTGAAAATGTCCATGATTGTAAACAATATCCCATGGTAATTCCCTCCCTCCCCCCACTTTCCACTTTGAAACTCCACTCTCCATCATATCCCCTCCCCCTCTCAATCAGCCTCTCTTTTATTTTGATGTCATAATCTTTTCTTCCTATTATGATGGTCTTGTGTAGGTAGTGTCAGGTACTGTGAGGTCATGGATATCCAGGCCATTTTGTGTCTGGAGGAGCACGTTGTAAGGAGTCCTACCCTTCCTTTGGCTCTTACATTCTTTTCACCACCTCTTTCGCAATGGACTCTGAGTCTTGAAAAGTGTGATAGAGATATTTCAGTGCTGAGCACTCCTCTGTCACTTCATCTCAGCACCATGATGCTTTCTGAATTATCCCACGGTCACTGCCATCTGAAAAGAGAAGCTTCTCTAACCAAAAGTGAGAGTAGCATTAACATGTTGGTATGAACATTAAGGGAAGTGTTTACTGGGCAGCTTGGTGAACATAGTATATACATTTTTTTTTTTTTTTTTGGTTTTTCGAGGTAGGGTCTCACTCTAGCCCAGGCTGACCTGGAATTCACTATGGAGTCTCAGGGTGGCCTCGAACTCACGGCAATCCTCCTACCTCTGCCTCCCGAGTGCTGGGATTAAAGGCGTGCGCCATCACACCCGGCTAGTATATACATTTAGTCAGACACCAACAGACGTTACACCCCTAAGGCTCATGACTACCCTGTTGTAGGTTTTCAGTATCAGGGATGTATTCCCTTCCATGGAGCGGGCCTCCAGTCAAATTAGAGAGCAGGTTGGTTTCCCCCATAACAGATGTGCCACTATTGAACCCTTTGGCTCATTTGGCCTGGCTGGCCAAATATAAGGCTTGCAGTTACACCCCTAAGGCTCATGACTACCCTGTTGTAGGTTTTCAGTATCAGGGATGCATTCCCTTCCATGGAGCGGGCCTCCAGTCAAATTAGAGAGCAGGTTGGTTTCCCCCATAACAGATGTGCCACTATTGAACCTTTTGGCTCATTTGGCCTGGCTGGCCAAATATAAGGCTTGCAGTGTCCACTGTTGAGTAGAGTATCTTCACTGGTGATTTTTCTCTGTCCCATTGAACTGCATGGAGTGTGGCTTTTTCCAGCTTTCTGTCAGACATGGAGGAGGTTTTCAGCTCAGCTCCAGGAGGATTTCTCAGTGACCTTTCTTATTTATTTATTTGCACATGGAGGTGGGAAGGCATTCCAGGGTCTCTTGCCACTGCAAACAAATGCCCTTCTGACTTTACATGGGTGACTGGGGAATTGAACCCAGGCCAGCAGGATTTTCCAGCAAGCACTTTAAGCTGCTGAGCCATCTCATCAGCCCTTTCTTTGCTTTTTTTTTTAATACATTGGGATGGTGTGGTAGTTTGAATAGATGGCCCCCAATATATTCAGTTCTTTATTGTTTGTAGTTTGCATTCTGCAGCCACCTGGCTGGAGGCAGTGTCACTGGGTAGATCTTTAGGTGTGGTGGTGGATTTTGGATTTCAATCTAAAGATATGCAAAGTGTGCCTAGCTGGAGTTCCTGAAGTGTGCTGTGCTGTGTGGTTTTTGGCTGGTGCTTCTCTCTCTCTCTCTGCTTGGGCCTGTGAAGGCAGGCCAGCTTCTTCTGCCTTTATGGAACTTCCCCTGGATCTGTAAGCTTCAATAAATATCCCTTCCTCTATAACTGTGCCTGGTCTGGAAGTTCATCTCAGTGAACCTGAAACGTCTGCTACAGATGGTAACTTCAGTAAATAAATGGTGAAACCTCCTCCATTTTTGCTAGGTTCTAACTTGTGCCTGTGACTTATCTGAATTCTGTTTGAATATAGGCATTCCGTATACTACTGCCCCAGAACTGAGCTCTTGCCACCCTCTTCTACAAAGAACCCAACCTATCCTTCTGGCTTCCTGTTAATGCTGCTAACAGGCCTATGTTTTTTAAGAGCTCCCATTGCTTCAATATCATGTATATATTCCCAAATAGCTGGTTCTGACTTCCCTCTTTAGTTGCCAAGCCATGTTTCTGTCTACTGTATCTGCACTTGGATGTCCCAACTTTATGTCTAAGACAAACTCATACTATGTAGCCTTCACTCGCCTGGAACTTGTTATATAAACCTGGCTGGTCTCAAACTTGTATCAATTCTCCTGCATCAGCCTCCTAAGTGCTAGGATTATAAGGACCATGCCCAGTTTCCCATCGGTCTCTTAGGTGCAACTTTCCCATAGCGAAGTTAATCGAGGCAGGGTCTCATTTTAGCCTGGGCTGACCTGGAACTCATTCTGTAGCCCCAGGCTGGCTGGAACTCACAGAGATCCTCCCAAGTGATGGGAACAAAGGCATGTGCCACCATGCCTGGCTTTAAATCATCATTTTTTGTGGACCTGGGGGATAAAACCCAGGGCTTTGTACATGTTAATCAGGCACACTATCACTGAGGGGCATCTCCAGCCATCTGCATTACCATTTTCATCTTGGTACTCACTAAGTTAATATCCCCTTTTTGGTAATACTACTGTTTCCCTTTTTGTTTGTTCTATTTAGGGGAGAAAGTGAGTGCAGAACTTTACTGTGTAACCTAGGATTCACTGGCACTCATTTTTTGTTTGTTTTTTTGAGGTAGGGTCTTGCTCTACCCCACGCTGACCTTGAATTAACTAAGTAGTCTCAGGGTGGCCTCAAATTCATGGAAATCCTTCTCCTCTGCCTCCCAAGTGCTGGGATGAAAGTGCTCTTTGATGCCCATTGCACTGGCACTCTTTTTTTTTTAAGTTGTATATCTTTTTTCTTTATTAGTTAGTTTTGTATTCAGCAAATACAGTCAGTTTGGTACCATTATTAGGCTCATCCGTGACCTACCCCCTCCCCTTGGCCCCTCCTTGTTGAGGTATACGGGTCATGCATTGTGGAGATAGCCCACAGTTATGGGTAAGCTAAATGTCTCTGCACATCATGACCCAACATGGGGCTCTGACATTCTTTCCGCCCCCTCTTCCGCAAAACTTCCCTGAGCCATGTTGGGTTCATTTTTGGTCTGCTTCAGTGATGAGGTGTTGAGGGCCTCTGAGGCTCTGGATCTCTGATTTGGTAGGAGTTGATTTTTCTCTGTGTTGATCTCCTTCCGCCTTGTGCTGGTGTCCGGTTCATCAGGAAAACAGCCCCCTTGCTTGTTTCTCCAATTTTTCTTAGTTTCAGCCGGGGCCCTTTTGAGGTATGATGGGGTGGCTCTCTCCTTAGGATCTACATCTATCTGAAAAAGAGAAGCAGATTCTCCAATGGAGAGTAAGTTAGCACCAGGACAAATGAGATAACCCTTTTTTTTTTATAGAGAATTTAATAGGTGTAGCCCCTCTTGTAGCCCACAATTGATGGTAGCTTGATATTGGAGAGTGGGCTTGGCACTGGCACTCTTGATCCACTTGTCTCAGCCTTCCACATACTGGGATTATAGGTGTATGTCACCATGTAAAACTACTTTTCCTAACTCCTAATTGGCTTCTCCCCTGCTCATCTCTCTATTTTATTTATTGTTCTTTCTGCATCCAAACTAATATTGGAGAGATTTTTTTTTTTTTTCTTGAGGTGGGGTCTCACTCTAGCCTGGGAATGCACTATGTAGTCTCAGGCTGGCTCGAATTTACAGAGATCCTCCTACCTCTGCCTTCCAAGTGCTGGGTGGGATTAAAGGTGAACATCTTGGAGAGCAGGGGAATTAATGAGTTAAAACTTTCTGTTGCTTGGAGACCTTGCATTATATGACCTCAACTTTTCCACCTTTCTCCCACTACCTGAATTAGTTAATGCAACGTTTATCAGACACTTCCAGTGAACTACTGTGCTAAGCACTGGACTAGACTTATCTATACTTTCAGTTATCAAGTATTTACTGAATGCTTATGATGTACCTAGTACTGTAAAGTCCTCTTTCAATTTATCCTTGAATTGAGGAATTTAATGCCATCTGTAAATATTGAGATTTCTTTTGCATTTAATGAAATTTAAGAGGCATTTGTTGCGGCACAGATGTGCTTTATTGAGAACTTATTTTGGTTAAGTCATGTGCTGTATACTGTTAGTAAAGAGCAAAGAGATACTTAATTCTGACCGTGGAGGTATTCATGACTTTGGAAACAAACATAATAATGCATCAGGAAGCCTAGGATGCAGGTCTGCCCAGGAGACTCAGAGCCCTTGGGAATAGGAGCGTCTCACTTAGTATCAGGGCATTCAGGAATATTGGGTGACCTTTAATTTGAGTTTCATCAGCCACGTAGAAATTGGTCTGGGGAGAAAGAGACTGTAGGTCTATCCAAGCAGAGGGAATACACAGACACATAGAATATAGGAAACCATAAATACTTTTACAAAGGAGAAGATGGGAACCCATAAGAAGCTTTCAGGAAATTGCAAGGGGTTTAGGAAAACTAAAGCAAAACATATTGGGGGAGAACAACTATAAGGGTTGAGCATGTGGTGGAGCAAGGCATATGGAGGAACATTTTGTTTCACATTGAGGGGCCAGAGCTTAAGGCAGCCAAGGCCATTGGAGGCTATGGAACAGGGTATGAACATAAAAGCAGGTTTGTGCTTCAGAAAGACCTATTTCATAAGTGTGAAGAAACCATTGACAGAGACTAAGGCAGAGGTCATAGCTTTCCAGCAAAGGGACAGGTAGTAAATATCCTAGGCTTTGCAGGCTCTAAGTTATCTTCCAAAACAATTTAACTCTGCTCTTATTGCAGAAAAGAAGCCATAAATGACAAGCAAACAAATGGACACCATGGTGTCTAAAATGCCATTACAAATGAGCAGTGAAATTTTGATTACACAAGTAACAGAATATTCTTTAAAATGTCAAAACGATTCTTACCTTCAGGTAATAAAAAAAAAAAAAACAAGTGGCTGGCCTCACTTAGCCCTTGGGCTGTGTTCTGCTCTTTGGAAGTCCTTGCACTAGGGGGTGCAATCCTAGAGCCGGTAGGAACTCTTTTGAAAAACTTATTTCTCAAGGGTAGGGGACAAATAGTGCAGTGGTTACTGGGAGATATAGAGGAACGATTGTCTGACAGAAAATCCCTGAAAGTATTTACAGAGAGCAGCAAGGGACAGTGGGGAAGGACCCACTGGAGATGACAGGGTTGGGGTGATTATTAGTGTTGCCTCTGGGAGAGGCAGAAAAGAAGTGATGGGACACAGCACAGTCTGAGGATTAAGCTTTCCCAAGGAGGAGAAACACGTTTTACAATGAGACCTCAGGGGAGGAGGGATGGGTGGGCACTATTGGTATATTTAAATAGATTGAAAAGTAGGATTTTTGCAGAATGCTTTGAGTTTCCTAGTGAAAACAGAAGCAAGGCTAGAATTCCAAGGTGTCTACCTGAGCATGGAACTCACTCAGGGTGGGGAGAGAAGGAGCCTGTTAACCAGACTTTCAAGTAGTCTCTGTGTGTGGAATTAACCACGAAGTAATTAGATGTCCAAAACAAGGAAATGAGAACAGGCCAGAGCTCCCAGGAAGGATGGAAGAGTAATGGGGCTTGCAACAAGGAGGACTGAGCAAAGTAGCAGTGTGGGGGTGTTTTCAGCATTGTGGAGTTGTGATGAAATGAACTGCCTCCACTTGAAACAGCTTCCAGGCATTTGATATCCTGGGAAAGATACAAGCCCTGAATGGTAAAGAGAGAGGGATGGGGGGCTTGAATACAGCAATCCAGGGGTTGTTTATCCACAAGGGAATGCATTCTAGATAGCAAGCTAATCAGGACTGGCAGCAAGGAGACATAGAGCTGGGAGTAAGGAGTAAGACAGCATTGACTTGAATAAGAAGTGCTTCAGAGAGCAGCTTAGGCCCATGGGGACTTGATGCCTGGTGGATATCACACTCTCCAGGCTCTGATAGAGTCTACTGAAGGAGTGTATTAAGTTGCTGGGGCCACATGTACAGAGGTAGAGGTCAGGGCTTGAAGTTATTTGTCAACTGTGGTCAGGGAAACAAACCTGTGACATTTTTTTTTTCAAGTTCCAAGACACTCTGCAGCTTTAAGTAGTTTAGTGCTGAGAAAAACCAGCTTGTCCGTGGCTAGACCCACATGATCAAGTAAGTTCTTCCAGGTGTTTTGGGTATCAAGATGGGTCTTTGGAGAACACACTTGGAAGCCAAGGAATGTGCTGTCTTGGGTTTCTTATCTGTATAACACTCAGGTCTGTGCAAACAGGGACCTGTAGTTAGACTGGAGCCAGGGTCAAAGGGAAAAAGTTGCCGTGAGGTTTCATAGAGTCCGAACTACTACAGGAGGGAAATGGCCAGTCATTTATGGGCTATTTCTTGACTTGTCTCAGAGAACTATGGAACAACCATTCTGGAGTTTTGATTTTTTTTTTTTTTTTTTTTTGGTTTTTCGAGGTAGGGTTTCACTCTAGTGCACGCTGACCTGGAATTTACTATGTAGTCTCAGGGTGGCCTGAACTCACAGTGATCCACCTGAACTCACAGTGATCCTCCTACCACTGCCTCCCAAGTGCTGGGATTAAAGGCGTGTGCCACAACACCCGGTTAAGTTTTGATTTTTTTAAAGCCCACCATCTTCATGGAGCTTAAAGGGCTTGTTGGCAGAGATGATTCCACATTGGCACACCTTGTTGCTGCTTGGGTTTTGTCCAGTTATATGACATTGAGATTAAAATGTTTGAGATCCATGAATTCTAAACAAAGTGATAGGAATTGGATTGATGTAGTATCAATTAGTGTATAAAGGCTTTGAGAAAGGATGCACATTCATTGGGAAAAGAATGAATTCATTTACAGGATATTCTTGGTGTCCAACAGGTAGAGACCTGAAGGAAGAGTGGCAGGCCAGGGCTTGTGACTTGTAGGTCATTCATTTAGAAGTGAAAGTCTAAAGAAAACCAAGCCCACACAAACTAAGGAACAATCTTATTCCTTAGCAATATGGAAGATAATATGGAGAAATACGAAGTAATAAGAACCCACTTTTCCAAAATTAAAGTATGGAATGAGGTGTGAGCTGTGAAGACTCCTGTGTGAGGTCCAGAGGCTGAATGCATAGAAAATACTTTTTAGGAGAGAGATATGAGAGATAGGGGTCAATGGTGACTATGGAATTGGGGACATTTGCTTTAAAGAAGCAATAAAAAGGAACAATAAGCAGAGAGAGAGAGAGAGAGAGAGAGAGAGAGAGAGAGAGAAGAAGAAGAAGAACCCACTGCACTACCAAAGATTTCTTCCCAAAGGGAAGGGAATGTTTCTGAGTGTTGGTAAATCTGAGTACAAACCGGTTAAATATTTTGAGGTTGATGAGCTTCTCTGTCCAAGTTCCTGACGCGACATATGACACATATCAAGTGTTGACACGTAAAGAAAACGCGATTATGCACACACACACACACACACACACACACACGATCCACGCCTTTGAGTCAATTATTTTATCAACTACTAGGGTTTTGTTTGTTTCCAATGAGGGCAGAGCAAGGGGAGCGCGATTTAAATTGCAGAATTAGAGATTGAGTACAGTCCCAAGGGAGCAACTTCTTCTCCTGTTGAAGAGGCACTGGGGGACAATATTGAGATGGCTTATGAAAAAGATCGATTCCCCTGAGAGCTCTAAGCCTAAGTAGAGAGAGCACACTGGGCCCAGGCCTCTTTAGCAGAAATCAGTGGGCTAGATTCGACCTTTCACGCTCTGGCAGCGCTCGGGTGTGTCTCGTCCGTGGGTAGAAGGGCGGAGGAACGAGTGAAAAGCAAGCCAGAGCTGTTGCGGCCCCTTTAAGACTGGTAATCCAGGAGGCGGCAGCGCGAGGCGGCGCGCGCTCCGCCGGTTTCCTCCTGGCCCCGCCCCTTTCCCGTGAGCCCTCGGGGAGTGGTCCGACCGCGGGCAGCTGTGGGTGAGAAGAGGGGCGGGGGGCGGGGGGGGGAGACATGACTTTGGCTCGACGCTGCTGGCGGCTGGCACCCCTTCTTCGTGGCGTCGGCGTCGGGCTCCAGGCTCGTCCGCTTATGCGGCCGCTCTGGTTGCTCCTCGCAGTGGGCGTCTTTGGCTGGGCCGGGGCTTCGGACGGCGGCGGCGGCGGTGGAGCAACGAGAGCCATGGACGAGGAGATCGTGTCCGAGAAGCAGGCTGAGGAGAGCCACCGGCAGGACAGCGCCAACCTGCTCATCTTCATCCTGCTGCTCACCCTCACCATTCTTACCATCTGGCTCTTCAAACACCGCCGGGCCCGCTTCCTGCACGAAACCGGCCTGGCGATGATTTACGGCAAGTGACTCGGACCCCTGTCCGCCCCCTGGCACTGCCTCTGCCCCTGTCCCTACCCGCCGGCTGCTTCACCTCTTTTCCTGGTCCTGGTTGGCCTCCATTCGGCTCCCCTTCTCATTCCTACCAGTTTCCACCTCCCCTTACCCTCACCTCATTTCTCTGCCTCATTCCCCTTTATTTATGCTACGCCCCCCCCCATTTTCTACCACCTTCCCTCCTCGGCCTCACTCCCCCCATTTTCTCTGCCTCCTTACCTTTTTTCTCCTCCGACCCCACCCCCTTTTTCTATGTACCCCGCTGCCCCTTCTCTTCCTGCTAAGCAGAGGACCAGGACCTGGATGTTGAGGATGGGAAATGGAGTGGGGTGCGGATGGGAAATGGAGTGGGGTGCGGTGGCTGGGATGGAGCTGGGGGAAGGGAAGACATCATTGCAATCTATTTCTCTGGGGTGTCAGTTTGTTTTAAGGTCCATTGAAGCTGCAGAGTAGCTCTACCACCAGCCATCTGGCATTCTTTTAGAACCAGAGGCGACCTTTACTCAACACCAGCTCTTGCCTGGTCCTTTTGAGGCTGCAAATGGTAATCTTACCCTTGTGGCACCAAAGCAAAATAAAAACTTGAACAGGAAATAAGCTACAGGAGGCTCTGCATTTTAAATGACCTCCCGATTCATTATACTATGCCTGTAAGCCCTGGTATGGATCCAAACGGTTGATCCTTCCAGTTGAGGCTTTGGGAAGTAAGGATGAGCAAGAGTTGTGGTTCTTTCAACAGTGTGGTGTATACCTTATGAGAACGGTTCAGCCAGACAGTGATAAGAAACCTCGCACAGATGTACTAAAGATGACTCGCTGTTGGCATGAGGTTATTGACCATTTCTTGAGTAAATGAATTTGGTTCCTGTGTCTCAATGTACTTTCTAGGATTATTTATTTTTGCTTTTTGGAGATGAGATGAGAAAGATAAATCAAAGCATGGGGTAAGAGGCATTTTGAGCCACACTTCAGCTTCATAAGGGGAAAAGAAGATACTGCTGTCTTGATCCTTCTCAGGAGGGTATAGCTGAAGAGATGACAGACAAACAATCCGGGCTGTGCAGTGCGTGGGTGAAGATTATCTTCCTTTTAAATAGTCCTCAACTGTTGATCTTAGTGAGGTTTGGCTCTGAGACCTGCAGATAGGTAGAGGAAGGTTCAGCACAAAAGGTGTTATTCTGTGCAGCCCCCACCCCACTCCTTTCCAGAAAACCCAGAGTTCTAGAATGTGCTTGCATCTCAAGGGTCGCTAGGAAAGGTAGTTATATACCTCATGAAAATGTATGAACTCATGCTTACTTTTCATTTGTAAGGTAATGAAATTCCCAGTTTTTCCTGCTTTTTAGGCATACTAGGTGTTTTGATTTCATTTTTTGTATTCAATTTGTATAAGCTATACATTTTAATATCATTTCTCTGTATGACTATGTGATTTATTTACTATCCTCAACAAATATTTACTGATTAGGCAGTATAGGACCAAGCTGGGTGTAGTGGCGCATGCCTTTAACCCCAACATTTAGGAGGCAGAGGTAAGAGGATCGTCAGGAGTTTGAAGCCAGCCTGGTACTACATAGTGAATTCCAGGTCAGTCTGTGCTATGGTGAGACCATACCTCAAAAAAAAGTATAGGATCCTTTTATACGTGTGTGTGTGTGTGTGTGTGTGTGTGTGTGTGTGTGTATTAAGTTTGGCTAAGTGCTAAATGAGTGTTAAAGTGTTAAAATAAGGAATTAATCCTAGACATTAATCCTCCACATATCTCTTTCCTATGGAGAGAGATGGTCTGATGTGGTAGTTGAAGGTACAAGGATGGCAGATTTTTTTTTTTCCTGTAAAAGGCCAGATTATAAAGATTGTTCACTTTATGAGTTATGTAGGTATCCCTGTCTATGTTGCATTTTATTCTTGTTTTTGGTTTTTCAAGGTAGGGTCTCGCTCTAGCCCAGGCTAATCTGGAATTCACTATGAAGTCTCAGGGTGGCCTCAAACTCACAGCGATCCTCCTATCTTTGCCTCCCAAGTCCTGGGATTAAAGGTGTGCACCACCACGCCCTGGGCATTTTATTCTTTATAAAACTTTATTTTCAAGCAGAGAGTTGTGAATGAATGAGTGCAGCAGGGCCTCCTGCCTTTGCAAAGGAACTCCAGACACAAGTGCCACTTTGTGCATCTGATTTTATGTGGGTACTGGGGAATTTAACCTGGGCTAACCTAAGCTGGCAGGCTTTGCAAACAAGCAACTTTAACCACTGAACCATCGTCCCAGCCCTGCAATTTATTCTTTGCTGTTTTCTCAACAAATTTGTGAAAAAAAAATGGTGAAAAAAACTTCTTAGCTCCTGAGCCATTCAAAATGAGACTGAAGCCTGTAGTCACAAGCCCCTTGGGAATTGGACCTGGATTTCTGTCCCACTGTGCCAATAGCTATGTGTAATCTTAAAATGTTCTCTCTTCTCTTTTACCCTTATTTATATATTGGGGATGATTATTGTTGTATTGTGAGGGTGAAATGTTTTTAACCTAGTGCTTGGCTCATAAGTAAATGCTCAATAAGCAATATTTGTACTCTTATTATTTCTTTCATAGTGCATTCACTCAGTGAGGCTCAGAAAAGTTTTTTTTTAATTTTTTTGTTCATTTTTATTTATTTAGTTGAGAATGACAGAGAGAGGAAGAGGGAGAAAAAGAGAGAGAGACAGAGAATGGGCACGCCAGGGCCTCCAGCCACTGCAAACAAACTCCAGATGCGTGTGCCCCCTTGTGCATCTGGCTACGTGGGTCCTGGGGAGTCGAGCCTCGAACCGGGGTCCTTAGGCTTCACAGGCAAGCGCTTAACTGCTAAGCCATCTCTCCAGCCCTCAGAAAAGTTTTTATTTCTTTTTTTTAGTTACCTTAATTTTACAAATTCAGTTGCTTAAAAACAAACTTGAAAACTATCAATGCAGTTTTAATGACTGTATTGCAAAGTTCGTTTTCAAATAATTTACACCAAGGAAAAACTTTATTAAAGTACAGATTACCAGTTATTTAAAAATACACGAGGAAAACAAACATACAAAGGCAGTATATATCATATAACTGATTTCTAAACTTATTACTTCTGAAATACGAAACAGTGATCACTACTACTAAAAGTGAGTTTATTGACACAAATTGATTTCAAGTTGGTCTATAACTCTTTAATTTTGTTACTTAGATTTTCAGTTTTATCCTATATCATAGCTTTTTTTTTGATGTGTTTACTTCTCAAAATAGAATATCCTTATTTCTTGCAATTAATGTTACCAACCATAGCAAGCTTCCCTAAGTCATAAGAATTCAGTATAGTTGCTCCTGGGGATACCATTTGGGGTTATCTAAACTAAAACCCACATATTTAAAGGAAACATATTAATGGACAAACTGCAGAGGTTGAAAGTAGGAAGACTAAAAATGACAATGTTATCTCTTACTTCAGACCTACTAAAAAGGACCCATTTACTACTGCTACAGAAGCAGTTTCTGCTAAACTACAGGTTTTTCCATTGTGTATTTTTCTAAAGAATGATAGACTTTACTAAGTTGCACAACCAAATAAATAGATTCCTTTTTACTGCCTATGCTTGAACTACCTGAAATAAATTATTATCTTATTGGTTTAGCAGTTTTGTTTCTGGAAAAGCAGTGAAACCCACTTTGTTCCAAAGTCAGAATGTTGACTCAGAGACTGACTCTAAGATACCTGGCTATGTTCTATCCCCAGTGAATCATGAAGGTGGGCCTTCATGAACTCTAATGTAATGAATACAAAAATGACCTCATTTATTAACATACAATACCAAGCCAGCAAAACCAAAGAAAACACGTACATAAGGAAAAAATTAGCTTGTATAAAGCCAGAGGATGTATGTCTTCATATAAAGTAAGAGGAATATGTATGGGAATAAAAACTGTGGAGATGATTTGGGTTTGTATATAAGCCTGCTTAAACTATGAGTGAATGATTGGAAATTTTCTTTTCCTAACATAATGCCCATTCACTATAGCTGGTCCTAGTTTCTTATAAATATCTTATTTCCTTGGACTTATCCACTGTACCTTCACTGTGCTGCCATTAACTTATAAGCTGGGCCTGCCCAACCTGCCTATAAAGCCTCTCTCAGAAATATACCAGGTGCATTAAACAGAGGCATCTTTTAGTAGAATTCTGCATTTCAAGACACCATATAAGGAACCAGCAATTGGTCCTCCAATGTACATACCTCTCATTTCACACTATCACAGCAACAGTGTGATTTACTAACTATTCTTTCCTTACAAGAAACTTGGTAGTTTTAACAATTTTGTTTAATTGTAGAACATTTCAATACTTATTCATTCCAAAGATCCGAACACCATGTAGGTGTGGTATCTTTGGAATAAGTACCCTCAGAAGAGAAACTGTGTTTAGGATGAAGTGAGTTGAATCATACTTCGTATAGAAACTTGTCAGAAAGTATCTGTAGAGATAAAAGTTAAGAGTACATACAACATCATAAAATAAAATTACTTAAATTTTTTTAAAGTAGAAAAGAGGCCACTAAGTAAAATGCCTAGAAGTAAAATCAGTTTTTAGCATAAAATATTTCATTTGATTTTTGCTTAAAAAATCTGAGATGCACATTTTGCCTTTCTGCATTAAGAGTGTGCTGCTACTTATTCCTTCAAAACAGAGACTTTCAAAGTAGGTGTCATTCTCAGTGAGATTTCAGGTGGTTCTGTATTTTGTGCTGCTGAAGAGAAGATGTGAATCAATGTGTCTCTCATATTCTCAATGGGTTTTGTGACAAGCCACAAGGTTAAGAACTACCAAGGCTTTGAAAAAAATAGGGTGCATTAGTACAATTCAGTATTTTTGAAAGAAATGAAGATTTGGTTGCCCTTCTGGTGTTATCATCTCCATAGTATAGTTGAGCAGGTCTGTAACTAGTCAAACTGGAAACCTGAAGAGACACTGTTGTAAAATTCCAGCTGTTTTTGCTATAACCGAACATACATCCATTTAGACAACCAACATCTGAGAATATATCTTAGCAAATATAAACTTACTTTACAACCATAAATCAAGTCTAGAATGTTGAGTTTTAACCAATGGCACATCAGAATGTAGGTAGATTACCTGATGACTAAAGGACTGCCTTAACATAGATAAAATGAAAAAGTTTTCATATAGATATCTGTCTAGTTACCTTTAGAGTACACAGGGATATATACTAATGGTTTTTCCTTTAACTACTATCATTTGTTTTCCATAATGGGAGACTTTTTTAACATAACATGGTTAGAAAAAAAAAAAAAACAGCTGCCTCCAAAAACAAAAACATCAGCTAGAAGACTGCATGCATAATTTTCAGAACTATCTTCTGGATTGAGAAATTCTATAATCTTCCACCTATTTTATAAATGGCCAAAAATTCTTTCATGAGAGGAAAACCATATTCTTCAATATTTGCGGTGAATCCTTTCTTTTTACTTTCATATACTTGAAGCTGTTCTTATACTTCCTCCACTGAACAAACAGGATCGTCACTTGCATTTAGTAAGCCCATATTATCTGCCATTGCCATTACAGGTTTATCCTATACTAGAATTATTGGAGAAATTATAAAAAAATCGTGATGATGTAAACTGTACTCCATAGTCCAGTTGTTCCCAATGTGTTAGGAGCCTTCCTTTCCCCTGGCCAGGAGCTTCAAAAGGTGTTCCGTTCACTGCATGCAAAAATACATATGTGTCCAAATTATGTATAATTTTTGTTAAGGTCCAAACAGGAGCACTGAAGAAGAATGATGAGTAAGACAATATGAAGCAAGCCAACTCCCAATGCATATGTCAGCCACATACCCTGGCTATTCATCACATGGGTATTTGGATTCACCTCACTGTGGGCAACTCCAACATTCATGTTTGCACCATGGCCTGCACTTCACAGAATCAGCCCAGAGGTGACCTCAGAGTTGTTTCCTCAGGACCCGAACATTCGCAGGGGGAGCACAGTGCTACTTCCCTATTTCTTAGTCTTATAAGTTAAGAGGCAAACATATTATCTTTTGTTTCTTTTTTCCCCCTTTTTCCGTTTTCTTTCTTTCTTTCTTTCTTTTTTTTTTTTTTTTTTTGAGGTAGGGTCTCACTGTAGCCCAGGCTGACCTGGAATTCACTCTGTAGTCTCAGGGTAGCCTTGAACTCATAGTGATCCTCCTACCTCTGCCTCCTGAGTGCTGGGATTAAAGGTGTGAGCCACCATGCCCAGCTTTTTTTTTTTTTTTTTTTTTTGAGGTAGGACCTCACTGTACCCAGGCTGACCTGGAATTCACTCTGTAGTCTCAGGCTGGCCTCAAACTCACAGCAATCCTCCTTCATCTGTCTCCTGAGTGCTGAGATTAACGGTGTGCATCACCATGCCCCAAAAGCATAGTATTTTTTTTAAATCAAGTATGGACTTAAAATTATATATATATATATATTTCCAAGTGGGCGGGGGAGAGAGAATGAGAATGGGATGGGAACACCAGAGCTTCTAGCCACTGCAAATGAACTCCAGATGCATGCATCACTTTGTGCTTCTGGCTTTATGTGAGTACTGGGGAATTGAACCCATCTCTCTAGCCCCCAAATATGGATTTTTAGTTGTCTTGAAAATATTTATTCTTTCCCAGCTGATATCATAAATTTTCTTTTACTCATGGATAGATGTGGAAGGTTGGATTGCTGATGATGTTTCCTAAAATTTCCAATATAAAATGTAATAAGAGTACCTTCATGATAATATTCTGTGTGGAAAACCAAGGACATCTCTTGCAAAATATAAAGTGCAAGAGTGTTAATTTGGAAGTCAAATCTGGATAAGTTTGGTATTCTTTTTATATTTTTAAAAATATTTTATTTTATTTATTTATCTATTTGACAGAGAAGGAGGGGGAGAGAGAGAGAGAGAATGGGTGTGCCAGAGCCTCCAGCCACTGCAAATAAACTCCAGATGCGTGTGCCCCCTTGTGCATATGGCTTATGTGGGCCCTGGGGAATTGAACCTGGGTCCTTTGGCTTTGCAGGCAATCGCGTTAACTGCTAAGCCATTCCTCCAGCCCCTAATTTGGCATTCTTTAGCTTGTCCCATTTTCTCATGAGCAATGAACTATATGGACTAAACAGTCTCCTAACTCCTAAATCCAGTTCCGGATTAGATGGGATTGGGTCAAAGTCTTTTCTCTTTTAATTTTTTTAAATTAAATTAAATTAAATTAAATTAAATTAAATTTACTATGTAGTCTCAGGGTGGCCTGGAACTCACAGCAGTTCTCCTACCTCTGCCTCCCAAGTGCTGGGATTAAAGGCCTGCGCCACCACACCCGGCTTTAAATACTTTTTTTTATATTTTATTTTTATTTGACTTAGAGAGAGGAAGAGAGAGAGAGAAAGAGAGAGAATGAACGAATGTTGGTGTGCTGCAAACAAACTCCAGATACATGTGCCACCTTGTGCATCTGGTTTATGTGGGTCCTGGGGAATTGAACCTAGGTCCTTTGGCTTTTCAGGCAAGCACCTTAACCATTAAGCCATCTCTCCAGCCCAGGTGAAAGTATTTTCAATATCGTGAAAATTTTAATCATCTCATATTAATTTGTGACATTCATCCTTCTTATTGTTCTTGTGCTATCAAAGCTATTGTGTTCCTATATTATTTTACAAAGCTTATTTTCAGGTGAAAAAAAATACCCATCTAAGATTGAGCTTGTGGTGGTCAATTGTGATGTCGGCTTAGCTATGTAACTATGTTTAAAATGAGCTAATTGTTTATTTGTCAAGATGGAGTTTTATTTGTATCCCTGGCTGGCCTGGTACTTGTTATGTGGCCCAGTCTCACCTTGAGCTTGTGGCAGTCTTCCAGTCTCTGCCTCCCAAGTACTCACACTTTCATGTTTATGCCACCACATCCAGCTGCTCCTTTATCTTTTTAAGAAGCAAGGGTGAAAATCTTATACCACAGCTGGGTGTAGTAGTCCACAATTGTGATACTTAAATTTAGGAAACCGAGGCAGGAGGATCACAGCTTGGAGGCCAGTTTGGGCTACATAATGATTCCAGGCCATTCTGTGATACATAGTAGCACCCTGTCTCAAAACAGTCAAACAAAACACAAACTTAATTTGTTAATGTGGTCAGTTTCCAGATTGCAATGTAGACTAATTGCTCTTGTTACAAACACAATTGCAAAGCACTCATGTGCTTTGTTCATTGGGCTAGCTTTCTGAAGAAGCTTAAAAGTATATCACTGAACATAAAAATTGTTGAGGTTGTTAAGTTTAAAAAGTGATCACACACTACAGTGTGCTTATAAATAGTATAAAACATAAAAAGTAGAGGAAAGAAATATTTGCTTTGCCTTAAGGTTAGGGAATCTTGCTCAGTTAAGTCCTAGGTTTATTCCAATCCACCAGTAATCATTCATTAAATGCTTATGATGTATGGAGTATGATGGGAAATACAAGTATGAGCCATACTCCTTGCTTCTGTCCACAAAGTGACTTAATAATATTCACTGAACTTCACAGTATATTGGCATTGCGCTAGGTACTATATAAGTCTCATTTCATTTAAACCTCATAACCCTGTGAGACAGACACTATTATCTTTCCCATTTTACAGATGAGGAAATTGTAGTTCAAAGAGGTTAAATGATTTACTGAATTCATATGAGTGTTTAGCCAGGACTCGAACCCATTCTATCTGGTTTAAAAGCCCCATTTTAAGGCCCATTTTCTTAGTCCCTGAAGCCCCATTTTCTTAGACTCTAAATCATAACAAATGTTAATGAAAGCCTTGATTTTCTTGAAGTTGAAGTAACTTTTAACACTGAATCTAACTGTTCTTCAAACAACCTAATGGCATTTTATCCATAAGTGCCTGCATGTGCATGTACACACACACACACACACACACACACACACACACACACACACGAGGGAGAGAGAGAGAGGTGGTGGGAGGGAGAGAGAGAGATGTTTGATTTTGGGGTAGAGATGGAGAGATACTGAGGCTTTGAACCTAGGACCTCACTCATACTCAGCAAATGCTCTATCACTAAGCTTATAGGTAGCCTTCTTTTTAATGATATTATTTATTTATTTGAGAGAGAGAGAAAGAGGCACATAGAGAGAGAATGGACACACCAGGGCCTCCAGCCACTGTAAACATACTCCAGATGCTTGCACCACGTGGAGTATCTGGCTTACATGAGTACTGGGGAATCAATCCTAGGTCCTTAGGCTTTCTAGACAAGTACCTTAACCACTAAGCCATCTCTTCAGCCCCTCCTTCCATCAAAAGTTCAGGTGTAATAGACTGAAAGACTATGCTGAAATCCATGAGAAAACCATATTTCATCAATTAAATGAGTCCAACCATAGCCTTGGGTGATACTGAATTCCTTATCACTGGGAGGGTTTCCAGCCCAAGAGAGTCATGGTGTGTCACAGGTGTAGACTTATCTGTCTCATGAAAGAAATTTCTTTGTGGTTGCATTTTGTTGCCTGTTAACAATAATTTTAAATTTCATAATACCAATAAATTTTGTATTTGTGTATGTGGGAGGATAGAAGTTTCTGTTTTATTCCCTGACAAAGTACTCTTTTGAGTCCTTTCTCTTTACTGAGTATTGTTTGATTAGGATTTGACCTCCTACAGAACTTACACTTACTTGATCTGTCAGCTTGTTTTCAAAGAAATCCCAACTTTTCAGATGTCACAATGAAAGGATCTTGATTGTTTCAAACATCAATTGTTCTCCATGTTGTTTTATTTTCCAAGATGTGTATTTCCATTCTGCTGAAGTGCTGAGCCCTCATCAGGGCACAGACAGATGTTTCACTATAGGTTCAGGCATGCAGGGCAGCTAGTGGGTACTGTTCCTTACATATCTAGGTATGGGGATGTAGAAAGATTTGGTGCTGCTATTATTGGTATCTGTACTAGTTATAATCTGTGATATTTACATGAAATGTACAAGGGAAGAACTTTTACTGAACCTCTTAATAGGAATTTTTGTGGGATACTTAAAAGGACTGTTTTTGTGTTACTTAAACAGAGAAATGTTATGAATTTGTAGCCTTTTCTCTTCCAGATCTATCAAGCACAACTTATTCTCAGTCATGACTTATTTATTATGTTTTTTAGAGAAATAATCCCTCCTTCTCTCCCTTCCATCCATCTTTCTTGTTATGTAGGTCAGGTTGTCCTGGAACTCATGATTCTCCTGCCTCCACATACACCCCACTGCCAAGATTACAGGTATGCTCCATCACATCCAGCCTACCCAGTGGTAGGCAAATGCTCTACCACTGAGCATTTTTAAAAAGTGGAACTTCATTTTATATCTGAACTGTATTGTTAAGGAGTTCATCATTGCGGTTTACTTTGAAAACGTGTGTGAGTGCAAGTTAACTGTAAGGATCTCTCATCTCTTCCTCCTCTTTCTTTTCCTACTAGCTACTGCTTTTACATTCATCTGTTTCTGCTTCATTCCTTCCCACTCTGGTCTGGCTTTTCCCCATACTAGTCCACTGAAACTGCCCTTATCAAGGTAACCCATGCCCTCCTGTTACCAAGCTTGGTGGATACTTACATGCCTGCTTTACTTGACTTTACTATGTAGCATTAGATCATTTTTCATTATTTCTTTTCCCGCAGAAATGAACATTTCCTTTCTTCCTGAATTCTTAGCCATTATTCCTCATTCCTTTCTTCCTACTCCTTTGACATCTTCTTTTGATTGATTCAACAGTTTCTTGTCTGCTACCAGCTTCTCAGTGTTGGCTGTTAATGTATCAAACCCAAGGCCATATATGTAGTCTATATCCTATCTTTGCTTTTGCTCCAGGTGATTTATGTGCACCTAACTTATGGTTACCAATTGTATATCTGGAGTTGAGACTTCCCTCCTGCGCTCTAGACACCACATACTTTATTGTGTATTATCACAGGTACACCAAACTCAGCAGTTTCAAAATTGAAGTTGGCCTTTCCCTTGTAGCTCCATGTTCCCTGTGCTCCCACTCCTTATTGGTCCTTCTGTCTACTTTGTTGCTCAGGCTAGCTTATTCTCCTGGTTGCCAAGTCCATTACGGATCTTCTTAGTCTTTCATCTCACTCCCTCAACCTAGTCTACTTAGTCATAAATCCTTCTAAAACTCCTCTCTTCCCAAAATTAGTCTCTTCGTAACCTAGACAGCTATTTAGATATCTCTAGTCTAGACCAGTCTTTAAAAATAGAATCTACTGTCAAGCTCATGCTTAGAACCCTTATGTGACCTCTTTTTGTTTTCGGGAATAAAGTTCAAATTCCTTTTTCTCAATGCACATAGTTTTTTTTCAATGATTTAATTCCTGCAAATCTTTCAGATCTCAACTGTTGTCATTTCATACAGAAGCCATACCAAACTACAAACTACTTGTGATTCCCTGAATTGGTTGTGTTTTTTTTTCTCTCTCTGTCTCCCCCCCACACGTGTGTGTGTGTTTGTGTGTGTGTGTGTGTGTGTGTGTGTGTGTGTGTGTCTTCCCTACATATGTTTATGTATACACACACATGTACTACTATTCCTCTACCTGGAATAGACCCTTCAATTTTGTAACCTGCTTAGGAGATACCTCTGGAAATACCTCACTAATGTTCTCAGACCTTAGACTTGGTTAGGAGTAGTGTGGGAGAAGCCAGATCAGAGTGGGAAGGATTGAAGCAGAAATAGGTGGATGTAAAAGCAGTAGTTGGTAGGGAAAGAGAGAGGAGGAAGAGAAATCCTTGCAATTTACTTACAGTCACACTATTAACTTTCTGTTCTTAGAATGTCTTGAATATATGAATGTATTGTGTTATGGTTGTTCACTCAGTCTGTTTTTGCTAACTGGACTAAAAGCTCTCTGAAGTATGGCTTTGTTTGCATTTCTGAACCCAGGGAATATACCTAACATAGTTTTCAAGTTACATTTTAAAAGAATTGCCTGGCTGGTCAGAATAAAAGGTTATAAGAAGGAAAATGAAGTTAGTACAGCACACATTGACATTAAGGAAAGTTCCAGAAGTCAGTTAATTGTGTAGTTGAGATATATCCATACAATCAAATATTATTTGGCCATAAAAATGAAGTTAGACACATGCTACAACATAGACAATTGTTAAGACATAAATTGAAAGAAGACAGAAAGGCTGTACATTGTAAGAATGCATTTATATGACATGTTCAAAATAGGAAAATCTATAAAGATTGAAAGGTAGATTAGTTGTTGACAAGAGATGGAGTTTGGGGTTAATAAAGCGAGTATTAACAATACTGCAATGAAATTGTTCCGGAATTAGATAGTAGTTATTGATACACAGCTGTAAATGAATAATTTGTGAATATACTAAGGAGCACTGAATTGAATAAAAGGATAAACTTTCTAGCATTTGAATTTCATCTCAATAAAACTGTCATTAAGCATTGCTATTGATCAATATAGTTTTATAGAACCTTGAAGATTGTGCATAGCCCAGGTTGACCTGGAATTCACTATGTAATCTCAGGCTGGCCTTGAACTCACAGCGATCCTCCTACCTCTGTCTCCCCAGTGCTGGGATTAAAGGCATGTGCCACCACACCCGGCTACATTGTGCATATTTGGATATGATTCAAGTTAAACCTAGGAAGGTAATGATTTCATAGTACCAGAATCAGGACTTCTGTTTCACATATTGATTTTGAAGTGGGTATCTCAGAATTTAAATCTGACTCTTTAGCAGTGGCAGAATTCAGTCAATCAATATTGTGTATTTATTTTCTACTTTGTTAAACATACGTATTTTGATCACCTATGTGCTTTGGGAATAAATACAGGAATCATCTGTGTTTAAGTCTTCTCACTTGATGGATTTAGGTTAAAAAAACAACAATAACAACAAATAAATCATTTTTTGTGTGTTGCAGGCCTTGAACCTGGGGAGTGGCACATACCAGGCAAGCAGTCAACAATGGAACTGCATCCCCAGCTCTAAAGAAAGGAATTTTTCTTTCTTTCTTTCTTTTGAGTTGGGATCTTACTGTGTAGCCCAGGTTGGCTTTGAGTCCACAGTTCTCCTGCTTTAGCCTCTTGAGTTCTAGGATTACAGATGTGAACCATAATGCCAGGCTCAAAATCACATTCCTAATATGGTATACCTTGGAACATAGTCTTTGTACAGATGATTTGAAGATATTTTCTGCATTGCCTAAATATGTGTTGATCTAGAAATGCAGATATCTGTGCTCTTACCCTAGGGAATGGTTTTTCCTCCAGTCTTACTGGATTACATGAAAATTGGGCTCTTGGACATGTGATACTTTAAACTGTAAATGCATTTGGTCTAAAAAGTGGTTCTGAACTACAGAGCACAATCATAGGTAAAAATTGATCAGTTTCTCCCTGTTAACAACAATAAAACCTTATGTTCATTCATTTCCAGGTCTTTTGGTAGGCCTTGTACTTCGGTATGGCATTCATGTTCCAAGTGATGTAAATAATGTGACCCTGAGCTGTGAAGTGCAGTCAAGTCCAACTACCTTGTTGGTGAATGTTAGTGGAAAATTTTATGAATATACTCTGAAAGGAGAGATAAGCTCACATGAACTCAATAACGTTCAAGACAATGAAATGCTTAGAAAGGTAAGTTTTTATTTGAAGGACTCTTTGGATTTTTCTCTTTACAAAAAATATGTTAATAGCAACAAAATAATTCTTAAGAAAAATCAATTAATTTTTATATGTTCATTTTCTTTTGGTTTTTGAGACAGGATCTCATTATGTACACCAGGATAGTCACAATCTTTTCTTTTCTTTTTTTTCTTTTGGTTTTTCGAGGTAAGCTCTCACTCTAGCTCAGGATGACCTGGAATTCACTATGTAGTTTCAGGGTGGCCTCAAAATCATGGTGATCTTCCTACCTCTGCCTCCTGAGTGCTGGGATTAAAGGCGTGTGCCACCATGCCTGGCTTGGATAGTCTCAACCTTAAGGCTCACTTTCTGCCTCTGCCTCTGCTTCCTGTGCAGGATTACAGGCATGCACAATCATACACAGCTTACCATTCCATACTTAGCTCTGACTTTTCTTTGTGTGGTGTGTGTGTACGTGAGTGTAGAGGCCAGAGGACATCTTTGGTTCTAGCTGTAGGAAGGCCATCTATCTACCTCTGTTTGAAGCTAGGTCTCTGGACTGGCTAGCCAGAGATTGTGTTCTGGTCCACCTGTCTTTGCCTCCTCAGCACTTGGATTATAGGTGCTCATACCATGTCTGACATTTCACATGGGTACTGGGGCTTAAACTCAGATCCTCATGCTTGTAACACAAGCATTTTCCCACTCAACTATCAGCCTAGCCTACTTTTAAAAAATTATTTTTAATTTTTTATGAGAGTGAAGCAGAGAGAGAATTGGTGTGCTAGGGCCTCTAGCCACTGCAGTCAAACTCCAGATGTGTGTGCCACCTTGTGTGCATACATCACCTTGTGCATCTGGCTTATGTGGGTTCTGGGGAGTTGAACCTGGGTCCGTAGGCTTTGAAGACAAGTGCCTTAACTGCTAAGCCATCTCTGCAGCCCTAATATACATACATACATACATATATGTGTGTGTGTGTATACATTTTTTATGAGAGAAAGACTAGCCCACTTTTTAATATTTTAAAAAATTCATCTTTAAAATGGATTAAATGTGTTCATAAATGCAATATTGTAAGAAAATGGGCATGTCTCTAGGTCTTTTTTTCTGATCAAGGCTAAGTGCTATAACTGTGTTTTACTCCATGTTTAGAATCTTGTAATAAATCATGATTAGGATTGAGATAAACGGAGTGTGTAAGTTGGGCATGGTGTCACATGCCTTTGATCCCAGATTTGTAAAGCAGGTATAGGAGGATAGTCATGAGTTTGAGGGCAGCCTGAGACTGCATAGTGAATTCAGGTCAGCCTGGGCTTGACTGAGACCCTACCTTGAAAAAACCAAAACCAAACAAACAACCTATCCCCCAAAATTTATAAGCATTTCTTTCAATTTACAGATGGTTCAAACTATTTGAGAGAGTACCTTAACAAATTGGGTTTATGTATTTTGTCCTAAAATGTTTCATGAATATTTCTTTGAATGCTTTCTTGCCTGGATTGTGACCTATGCTGAGTGACATTTGGCATTTCTTTCATTCATAATCTGGCACAATTTCTGGGTCCTTCATATGAGCATCAGTTATTCTTGGAGTAACTCCATCTGTCTCTGGCTCCCCAGTGTGGGAATTATAGGCACATGCTACTATATATGTTATGTGGATTCTGGGGCTCAAACTTATGTCCTTATATTGCCAGAGAAGCGCTTTACCCACTTAGCTATCTGCCGAGACCTAAATTTTTTTTTTTTTGAGGTAGTCTTACTCCAGCCCCGTCTGACCTGGAATTCACTATGTAATCTCAGGCTGAACTCACAGTGATCCTCCTACCTCAGCCTCTCAAAGTGCTGGGATTGAAGGTGTATACCACCATCCCTAGCACCCTAAGATTTTTAATGTAATATTTTGTCAGTGTTAGCATATATACCAAAGATATTCAGGAACTGAGTTTTCCATCAACCATTGTCTCCTTGTTTTGTTGAGAAATAATACAACAGCTAATATATATATTAGTTTTATATGTGTGTGTACATATATAAGCATGTGAATGCACATATGTGTGTACTTTCTGTGCATGCATACAGAAGCCGGAAGAGAAGTTTGGGGGCAACACTTCAACTTCCGTTTCCTTGAGATGGAATCTCTCGTTAAATTTGGAGTGGCTTTTTTTTCCTGATCATCCTGGTTTGCCATTGAGTCACAGCAATTCTGTCTTTGCTTCCCTCATCACTGGGGTGAAAGGCATGCACAACCATGCCCAGTTTTTTTATATGGGTTCTGAGGATTGAACTCAGAGCCTCATGCTAGGGGAGCAAATACTCTTTTTTTAAAAAATATTTATTTGAGAGTGAGAGAGGGAGGGAGGGAAGGAGGGAGAGAGAAAGAGAATGGGAGTGCCAGGGCATCTAGCCACTACAAACAAAATCCAAATGCATGCACCCCTCCTTGTGCATCTGGCTTACGTGAGTCTCAGGTAATTGAAACTGGGTTAGCAGTTAAAGTGCTTGCTTGCAAAACCTAAGGACCCATGTTCAATTCCCCAATACCCGTATAAGGCAGATGCACATGGTGGTGCATGCGTCTGGAGTTTCTTTACAGTGGCTGAAGGCCCTAGTATGCCTCTTCTCTCGCTATCTGCCTGTTTCTCTCACTGTCTCTCAAATAAAGAAAAATAAAAAATATTAAAAAAGAAAAATAACACAATAACTTATTATGTGCTTAAAGCATAGAAGTATTAGTCTTCAATATATGAAATACTTTTATTAATTTAAAAAGTATTATTTTTATTCATTTATTTATTTAACAGAGAAAGTTTGAGAGAGAGTGAGAGAATGGGTACGCCAGGGCCTCCAGCCACTGCAAATGAACTCCAGACACATGTGCCACCTTGTGCATCTTGGGTCCTTGGGAATCGAACCTGGGTCCATTGGCCTTGCAGGCAAACACCTTAACTGCTAACCATCCCTCCAGCCCACTTTTAATTTATTTTTGTTTAATTAATTAATTTATTTATTTATTTGAGAGTGGCAGAGAGAAAGAGGCAGAGAGAGACAGAGGGAGAATGGGCACTCCAGGGCTGCCAGCCACTTAAAATGAACTCCAGACGCATGCGCCCCCTTGTGCATCTGGCTAACATGGGTCCTGGGGAATTGAGCCTCGAACTGCCTTTCTTCCTTCTTTTTTTAATGTTTTATTTAATTTATTTATTTGAAAGGAAGAGGCAGAGTGAGGGAGAGAGAATAGGTGTGCCAGGGCCTCTAGCCACTGCAAATGAACTCCAGACACATGTGCCACCTTGTGCATTTGGCTTATTTGGGTCCTGGGGAATCAAACCTGGGTCCTTTGGCTTTGTAGGCAAGTGCCTTAACTGCCAATCCATCTGTCCAGCCCCCCTTTCTCCCTTCTGTCACATATATTCTAGTATCCTCTCTTTACTTCCCTTCTTCCCTTACTTAAAATGTCTTCTTCTCCTCTTGGTTTCCTTTCTACTCATATCCTGTCATCATGCCTTGTGTGCACACACATGTATGTGTATCTGTGTATGTATCCATACACATATATGTGTAGTGAAGGGTACTTATAGAATGAGAAATACTTTTTGCCAGCTGTACATCAGACAGGGGTTATTATCTAGAATATTTAAAGAACTGCAAAATAAAACTCCAGAGAAATTATTTATTGAATAAATGGGCTAATCAACTGAATAGACATTTCTCAAAAGAAGAAATACAAATGGCCAATAAGTTGGAAAATGTGTTAAACATCCTTATCCATCTGAGAAATGCAATTTAACTCTTATTGACCATTTTAATCTTTAATCTTTTTTTAGTTGTGATGATTTGATAATGCAATATGAAGTATTCTAAGACAATTCATCTAAAAGAACACTTTATTTTTAACAGGTTACTTTTGATCCAGAAGTATTTTTCAACATATTACTTCCTCCTATCATATTTTATGCAGGTTATAGTCTGAAAAGGGTAAGTGTATTTGCATTTTACATACTTTCAACTGCCTTAAATTTTTCTATGGGCTTTATATTATTTGATCCTACAGAAATAGGCCATTAGTTCCAAGTTCCCTCCCTTTCCCTCTTCTTGTCCTTTGTAGATCTGAAATTGATGCCTGTATAAGAATGCTTTCTTTTACTGAGTTCTTCTAGTGAATAATGCATTTCATATTAGTATAACAGACTATAATAGAAAATCTTTTCTTTGTCAAATATTTGGTACACATTCTAGCACAACATAACTTTTTGTGTTTTGTCAGAGACATTTCTTTCGGAACCTTGGGTCTATCTTGGCATATGCTTTTCTTGGAACAGCAATTTCTTGTTTTGTTATTGGGTAAGTACTTGATACTTTTTAACCCTTAAATTATAACTCTTAAATAATTTATTTTGATTTATATGGTATTGTATTCCTGAATGTATCTGAGGACTTTTATAGTACAATATGCTCACATAAGTAATAAGTTTGAATCTTCTTTTTTTAAATATTTACTTATTTGAGAGAAAGAGAAAAATAGGCAGAGAGAGCAAGAGAGAATGGGTATGCCAGGGCCTTCAGCCACTGCAAACAAACTCCAGATGCATGTGCCTTTTGTGCATCTGGCTTACATGGGTCCTGGAGAATCGAATCTGGGTCCTTGGGCTTTGTAGGCATGTGCCTTAATCACTAAGCCATCTCTCCAGCCCAAGTTTGAATCTTCTTTAAGGCCCAGGTATTAGCCATATTTAAAATGCCATTTAATTGAATTTGTAATTAATCGCAAATACTGTAGTCAATCCATCTTCTTCTTTTTTTTTGCCAGGAAAATCTGACTTTTATTTCTTAAATACTGTGTATCTTCTTATTTTTACTGTATTATTTTGTTTATTTAGAAGTAGGGTCTCACTCTAGTGGGTCTCACTCTAGCCCAGGCTGACATGGTACTCACTCTCTAGTACCAGGCCAGCCTCAAACTCATAGTTATCCCCCTACATCTGCCTCTCCCAAATGTTGGGATTAAAGGAGTACCACCACCGCTCCTGGCTGTTTTTTTTTTTTTTTTTTTTTTTTTACTGTATTTTAACTTCTTTTTTAAATATATATTTTATTTGTTTATTTGAGAGAGAGGACAAAGCACATAGAGAGAGAAAGAAACGCGCCCCCTTGTGCATCTGGCTTATGTGGGAATCAAACCAGGGTCCTTAGGCTTCGCAGGCAGATGCCTTAACCGCTAAGCCATTTCCCCAACCCTATTTTAACTTCTTAATAGTTGGTATTTTCTCTAAAGTGGGGCTCTATTTATTGAACAGGTCCATAATGTATGGCTGTGTAACACTGATGAAAGTAACTGGACAGCTCGCGGGAGATTTTTACTTTACAGATTGCTTGCTGTTTGGCGCCATTGTATCAGCAACAGACCCAGGTATGTTTTACATGACTGGAGCTGAAATTCTTCAGGTACAGAATTTTCCAGTCAGTGCACATGTGAGAATTTATTTCATGTATAGAATCCATGGTTAGGTACTTTCCTAGCACTATACTGTCCTTTTTTAAAAATATTTTTATTTATTTATTAGAGAGAAGAAAGAAAGAAAGAAAAAGAAAGAAAGAGGAAAAGGAAAGGGCACACTAGGGCTTCACTGCTACAGACTCTGTAGACACATGCACTTCTTGTATATCTAGCTTTATGTGGTAATGGGGAATTAAACCCAGGCTGACAGGCTTTGCAAACAAGTGTTATTTGAATACTGAACCTTCTAACCATCCCTATCACTATACTTGGATGAATAAAAAATTCATTATTTCTTTTGGTTTAATCACATTTTTTTTCTTTTATTTCTTTATTATATTTGCATCTCAATGGTCTATAAATTGATGCTGTCTTGATGGCTCATGTTATCCTAGAACTTGGGAGGTTGAGGCAGGACGATTGCTGTGAGTTTGAGGCTAGTCTGGGCTATTTGGTGAGTTCTGGGCCAGCTTAGGCTATATAATAAGACCCTTTCTCAATAAAAGGGAACTCTTATACATTGCCGGTAGGAATACAAACTAGTTCAGCCACTATGAAAACTCCTTTTTAGGGTCTCAGAAACCAAAAATTAGAAGTACCATATCCAAGCTCTACCACTTCTGGGTCTTTACCTTAAGGGATCTAAAAGATATTTGTATACCCATGTTTATTATGATACAATTCACAGTAGCCAAGTTATGGGATTAGCCTGGGTCCAACTGCAGAAAAATGGATAAATAAAATGTGACATATATGCACAATGGAATTTTATTCAGCCATAAAATGCTTTTATGTCATTGGCAGAAAAATAAGTAGAACTGAAAATCATCATGTTAAGTAAAATAAAATAGACTGAGGGAAACAAATGTCACAGGTTTTTTTTTTCTCATATGAAGAGCCCAAATTTAAAAATAACCCCCCAAAAATAAAAATAAAACATGAAAGTAGAAGGGGGAGTGTGTTTAGGAAGAGTGAGGGGCCTCACTGAAGGGGGGCAAAGGAGGATAAGGGGGGTTGAATATGATCAATGAACATTATATTCCTGTATTAAAATATCATAATGAAACCCATTATTTTGTACAATTAATAAATAATAATAAAAATGAATAGGGACCTGGAGGGATGGCTTAGTAGTTAAGGCATTTGCCTGCAAAGCCAAAGGACCCAGGTTCGATTCCCCAGGACCCACTTAAGCCAGATGCACAAGGAGGCACATGCATCTGGAGTTCGTTTGCAGTGACTGGAGGCCTTGGCATGCTCATTCTCTCTTTCTTTCTTTGTCTCTCTCTTTCTCTCTCAAATAAATAAGTAAGATATATTTAGAAAAAGAATAGGGACTAGGGAGATGGCTCAGTGGGTAAGAGTGATTGCTGTACAAGCATGAGGACCTGAGTTCAATCCCCAGCACATATAAAAAGCCAAGCATGGCCATGCATGCCTGTAACCCTAGCCCTGAGGAGGAATAGAGACAGGAGGATTGCCAGAGCTCACTGATCAGCCAGTCTCACCAAAAAACATCAAACTCCAAGTTCAGTGAGAAACTCCATTTCAAGGAAGTAAGGTAGAAGAGCAATAGCAAAGAGCACCCAGTATCTTCTAGCTTCTGCACACATACCAACAAACACATGCATACCAACAAAGAAAAAAAAAATTGAAAATGAATGGGGGAAAATAGGTCAGGATGAGTTTATTTATTTATTTTTTTAATTTGTTTGATACTGAGAATAGAGCTCAGGGATTTGCTCCTGCTAGGCAAGTGCTTAGTCACTAAATGATGCCTTTAGTCCCTAGACTGAACTTTTGGAAATAGTGATCCTCCCACCTCTGTCTCACAACTGCTGGGATTAAAGGTGTGCACCACCATGCCTGGCCTTTATTTCTTCAACATTTATGTATGTATTTGTTGAAATGGTGGTTAAAGACTTAAAAACAATAGCTTCAAAATTGAATCATCCATTGTAGCCCAGAACTCCAGATCTTCTTGTTCAGTATGAGGTTTTTTTTTCCCCCTGAGGTAGTTCTCACTCTAGTCCAGGGTCACTTGGAACTCATGGAAATCCTCTTACCTCAGCCTTCAAGTGCTGGGATTAAAGGCATGTACCACCATGCCCAGCCCAGGCAGTATGAGTTTTGAAAATTATAAGGAGTATTGTACCCAAGATTGTTCAAGGCAATGATATTTGTAAGGTTGTTTCTAAGAATAAATAGCTGAAAACTTAAAAGCATAGACAATGAGAAATTACAGATGAATTGAGTCAGCATTATAATTTTCATGTGATAAATAAAGACCACCTTTTTCATTAGATATGGACATGCTTAGTATATAAACAACACATGTTAGTACCATCCTTTACCTCCTCCCTGCCCCTTTTCTGAAGAGGCCTTCCTTGTTGGGGATGCAGGACAACCCCATGGGGATTGTGGGTCATGCATTATGGGGTCAGGGAGGCAATATCTCTGTGTGTAATGTCCCAACTTGTGGCTCTAACAATCTTTCCACCCTCTCTTCTGCAGAATTCCCTGAGCCATGCTCATTTTAAGCATTTTAAGTCTACTTCAGTGATGGGTATTTATAAGCCTCTGGATCTCTGCTTTGGTGGTTGTTGAGTGTCCTCAGTGTCTATCTCCTTCATCCTTGTGCTGATATCAGATTCAATGAGAAAGCACCACTCTTGCTCATTTCCCCAGTTCCTCTGTGGTTTCAGCTGGGGCCAGGGTGGAGTGCACTGGGTCATTTATCTCCTCAGGTCCAGCTCCCATAAAGACTTCCTTTTTAAAGGCTTCCATATTAAACGAGAGGTGTGTAGTTAAGATACATGTCTTAATGTGAATGGATGATGCTTGTTTCAGCATAGCATTGGCATAACCTATGGATCTGCAGCATTACTGATCTAAACTAATGGTAAGAAGTGGGTGTGTCACCAGTTGAGAACCAGACAGATCAGCGTAAAGCAGACCGTAAAGTAAATTGCTTCAAGAAATTAGAGCCAAAGAGCTCAGGTAGAAAACTTTGAAGTTGCCATAAGTATGTCCTTAAATCATGTGTAGATAAAATAAGAACAGAAGGGGGCTGGAGAGATGGCTTAGTGGTTAAGGCGTTTGCCTGCAAAACCAAGGGATCCTGGTTCGATTCTACAGGACCCACGTAAGCCAGATGCACAAAGGGGTGCATACGTCTGGAGTTCATTTAAAGTGGCTAGAGGCCCTGGCAGTCGGACTGTCTCTTTCTGCCTCTTTCTCTCAAATAAATAAATAAATAAATAAATAGCACAGAAGCATTGTGGGAGCTGGAGAGATGGCTTAGTGGTTAAAGGCACTTGCTTGAAAGCCTGACAGCCTGGGTTTGATTCCACAGTATACATGTAAAACCAGATGCACTGAGTGATGTATGCCTCTGGAGTTTGTTTGCAGTGGCAGGAAGCCCAGACATGTCCATACTCTCTCTGTCTGCCTCTCTCTCTCTTTCTCAAATAAATAAATCAATAAATATATATTTTTAATTTTTATTTATTTATTTGAGAGTGACAGATAGAGAAAGAGAGAGAGAGAGAGAGAGATAGAGAATAGGCGTGCCAGGGCTTCCAGCCACTGCAAACGAACTCCAGACACTGTGCGCCCCCTTGTGCATCTGGCTAACGTGGGTCCTGGGGAATCGAGCCTTGAACCAGGGTCCTTAGGCTTCACAGGCAAGCGCTTAACTGCTAAGCCATCTCTCCAGCCCTTGTTTTGTTTTTCAAGGTAGGGTTTCACTGTAGCCCAGGCTGGCTTGGAATTCACTACAGAGTCTCAGGATGGCCTCGAACTCACAGCAATCCTCCTACCTCTACTTCCCGAGTGCTGGGATTAAAGGCGTGCACCACCACACCTGGCAAAATAAATATTTTTAAAAAAGCATTGTTGGGGCTGAAGAGATGGCTTAGCGGCTAAGCGCTTGCCTGTGAAGCCTAAGGACCCCGGTTCGAGGCTCGATTCCCCAGGACCCACATTAGCCAGATGCACAAGGGGGCGCATGCGTCTGGAGTTCGTTTGCAGTGGCTGGAGGCCCTGGTGTGCCCATTCTCTCTCTCTGCCTCTTTCTGTCTCTGTCTGTTGCTCTCAAATAAATAAAAAGTAAAAAAAGCATTGTGGGCTGATTACATAACTGGATTAAGCATGAATTCTTTTTTTTATGAATTCTTTTTGTCAAAGGGGCTATCTTGGAACTGGAGAGATGACTCAGTGGTTAAAGGTACTTACTTGCAAGGCCTGATGGCCTGGGTTCAAATCCCCAGTACCCACATAAAGGCAGATGCACAAAGTGGCACATGCATCTGGAGTTCATTTGCAGTGCCAGGAGGCCATGGTGTGCCCATATTCACCTTTACTCTGTCTGCCTCTCTCTCTCCAAAATAAGTAAATAGAGGGGCTATCTTGAAGAAATCTTGAACTTTAGCTTTGGAGGAACTAAGGTGACCTGAATGGGCAGTGAAGGAATCATATGTGAAATCCCTTAAATATAAATTTATTGACTTTAAATAATTTTGTACATAAAAAGAACCTTCGACACAGATTATAGGAAGTCAGTGTGTATTTTTTTGGCTTGAAGTATTTCCCATGTTTTCTGTAGAGGGAATAAAATATAAATTTAAAGTTTTCTTTTACTATGAGTTCAGACTTTGGAAGTTTATTCTGTTTTATCTTTTTTTTTCTGGTTTTTTGAGGTAGGGTCTCACTCTGGCCCAGGCTGACCTGGAATTGACTATGTAGTCATAGGGTGGCCTTGGACTCACAGCAATCCTCCTACCTCTGCCTCCCCAGTGCTGGGATTAAAGGCATGCGCTACCATGCCTAGCCATTCTGTTTCATCTTTTGACCTTGTAAGTTAATCATCTTCTTTAATTTTCATCTGGCACAGTTAAAGGTAGGGTCCTAAGTTATCTTTGAATTCCTGTGTTGAGTATTATAACATAAGGCATGAAGGAAAGGAGGAAAATGTGTTCTACATGCCATGAGAGAGGATTTTGAAAGATAGAGCTAGGTGTGCTCATACATGCATGTAGTTCTGATACTTGCGAGCTAAAGGAGAGTTGGAGAGTTTATGACCTGGGTATGAAGTGAGACCTTGTCTCAAATAAACTAAAAGCCAGCAAAACAAAAAGAAAACCCAGAGGGCCATTTTTTGAGAGCTTATGTTGAACATTTTTACTTTTTGTAGTGCTGGGTATTGAATGCATGCCTGAGCTTCATCTTTAACCCTCTTTTTACTTTTTATTTGTGAAACAGTTTTTATTTATTTATTTATTTTGCCTGGTCTGGCCTTGAACAACTCACTCTGTGGAGCAGACAGGCCTTGAACTTGTAATCCTTCTTACCAGTCAGACTGCTAAGTCTACAGGTCTGAGCCACCTGGTCTGGTTTAGTTTATTAGTTTGTTTTTCTTCAAAACAGAGTCTTTCTATGTAGTTCAGACTGGCCTGGTAGTCCCACTGTGTAGCTGAGGCTGGCCATAAACTCGTGCCAACCTTCCTGCCTCAGCCTCCCCAGAGTTGCAATTCCAGGTGTGAGCCACTACACCTGGCTTTAGTTTAACATTTTTTTTTAAAAAAATCTTTTATTTTTATGTATTTATTTGAGAGAAAGAAAGAGGCAGAGAAAGTGAGAGAACAGGTGCATCAGGGCATCCAGCGACTGTAAACAAACCATAGACACGTGCACCACCTTGTGCATCTGGTTTATGTGGGTCCTGGGGAATGGAACCTAGTTCCGTAGGCTTTGCAGGAAAGTGCCTTAACTGCTAAACCATATCTCCAGCCCTAGTTTAACATTTTTAAAACTAGAAACTATATAATTCCCTTAGAGACCACCAAGGCTGTCAGCTCTTACTGTTTGTAGCTGGCCCCATTATTAGTATGAAAGTAGGATGGTTTTTGTAAGGAGCCAGTGGTCTCAGGACTCCTTGTCTTTCAGCAGAAGCAAGCTTCTTAACATTCTGAAGCCCATGGGAAATTTTAGCCATTAGACTGCCTACTTTACTTCAGTCTTGTGCTCAAGCAATAATCTTTGGCTTATATAAAGTTGGACTGTTGTATTTTTCTCAATTATGTAAGCACTTACTCCAAGTCTATTGTTTTACAATTGTTGTCTTTCTAGAAGGTTGAGCGATAGATTTTCTTTGCAAAATTTTGAAGAATTTCTCCACCCTCCTCTCTCTCTCTCTCTCTCTCTCTCAGTAGGCTTTGGTATCAGTATACTTTAGCTGAAATGCATTGCAGTAGAAATTATATCTTTTAAAATGCAAGTTTCCTGTTTTTATGTTTGGCATCTGAAAATGCTGTCCCATCTCTGGTTATATTAATCTTTCATGCCTGCTTGGGTTCACTTAGTGGGTGAATAATATGTGACTCAGCAATAAAAATTATCATGCAACTTCTCAATCTTATCTGATATTCTCAGAATTCTAATCTATTTGCTTCCCTAAAAGAAGGATTTGTTGTGTTTTCCTTCCTTTTTAACCTGGTATATCCTTGTAGTTGGCTTCTCTTTCGGTTACAGATGCAACTACTATTCTTGTTATATATTTTATCCCAACCCAAAACTAAACTTATGTTTTCATTTTGTACTGTTTTTGCTAAACTTAGAATGCTTGAAATTTGCAAGTCAAAAGCAGTGAGTTGTAAACCTCCAAGGAAAAGGGGGTGGTTGCAGCAGGACATGCTTTTCATACAATTCTGCATTAAAGACTAGTTATTTCCCAGTCTATATGAATTTATGAATATATTCTTTATTAAAAAAAACTGACTGCTGCTCCCACAATGCATAATCCCCAACCCTATAGGAAATACCTGCAACCCTAATGAGCATGGTCCCCAGTGGAATGGGGACAGGGATGTGGGAAAAGGGGGTACCAACACATGATGTATCCATACAAAATATGTTGATAATAGTAACAATAATACATTAAAAATAAATGTACAAAATTAGACTACTAACCTTTGCATGAAAATAATGAAGGCCAATTCAGGCCTCCAAGGTTTTTTTTTTTTTTCCAGCGTTTTTGGATATATACAACTGGATACAAATATTGAAATCACATTGGTAAATTTTTATTGTGGTAAGAGAATATTAAAAAGGAAGAGGCAAATTTCTAAATAATTTATAATCAGATGTTGAGTAAAATATGTTACATTCATAATGTCTAAACATTTCTCTGACTCTTTCTCCTTGCTAGTTACTGTTCTTGCCATATTCCACGAGCTTCAAGTTGATGTTGAACTCTACGCACTTCTTTTTGGTGAAAGTGTCCTCAATGATGCTGTTGCCATAGTGCTGTCCTCGTAAGTGTTTATTTTCTCACTCTACTCTGAATGTGACTGAGGGTCCTAGATGCTGAAATTCACTTCTGAATAAAATGTTCTTTAAGTAGAAAAATTTGCAAGAATGAGGCTTTCTGCCCTCTGACAAAATAGTTTAGAAAATGCAGGGAAGAAAAGTTGTTGTGTAGTCCCATAAGCTAAAAGAAATTGCTATAAACATGCTAGACACTTCCTCTATTAGTTTTGTATGTATAATATTGTTACGTAATGATGATTTTAGTGTCTGTGCAATTTTATTATGTTTTAACATCATGAATATTTTTACTTAGGTTTAATTTTAATAGATAATGTATTTACATGGTTGAGAAGGAAAGAACTACTTAAAAAGGTTTATACAAAAATCACGTTCTTACTCTAGTCCTTATTTTCCTGAATTTCTAGCTCCATAATGCTAAGCATTTTTATTTGTTCCTTGTTATCCTAGTGTTTATCTAGGCCCAAGCAAGATATGAATATGTATTTTTTAATCTTTTATTTTGAGAGACAGAGGGGGGTGGGGAGGAAGGGCATGCCAGGGCCCCTTAGGCACTGCAGATGCATGGCGCCACCATTTGCATCTGCCTACATGGGTTCCGGGGAGTTGAACCTGGGCCCTTAGTCTTTACAGGCAAGCACCCTAACCACTAAATCATTTCTCCAGCTCCATTAATATGTATTTTATTTGCCTCTTTTTTATTTCTATTTGTTACAATGCTGGGGGATTGAACCCAGGACATTTGGCAAACTAGGCAAGCATTCTATTACTGAGCTACAACCCCAGCTTCTCATTTCTTATTTTGAAAGTAGCCTCTATATGTGTGTATGTGAGAACATAGGTATAATCTTGTATGTTTTCATATCAAAAAACAGAGTTTTCTTCTTCTTCTTTTTTTTTTATTTTTCAAGGTAGAGTCTCACTCTAGCTCAGGCTGACCTGAAATTCACTCTGTAGTCTCAGGGTGGCCTCAAACTCATGGCGATCCTCTTACCTCTGCCTCCGTAGTGCTGGGATTAAAGGCATGTGCCACCATGCCTAGCTCTGCTTAGTCTCTTTTTGCTGGACACTTGGAGGATGTGTAATCCATTGCTATTCCAAACACTGTTGTAATGCTTAATCTTGTGCTTTCTTTATGTATTTATGTAATCTATGCATAGATATATGGTAGGATCAATTCTTAGAAGTAATATTAGTGAGTGATTCAAAGAGTAAATGCAATTATAATTGTATTAAACATTGGCAAATTGTGTGTCAAGGGATCATAACCCTTTATACTTTAACCACCAAGCTTATGGGAGTGTTTCCCTACAGCTTTACCAATAGAATGCCGTGTGTGTGTGTATACATATGTATGTGTGTGTCTATTTAATTTTTGTTTATTTATTTGTAAGCAGATAGAGACAGGGAGGAGAGAGGAGAGAGAAGGAATAGGCGGCCACAACAGGGCCACTAGCCACTGCAAACTAACTCCAAATGCATCCGCCACTTTTGTACGTCTGGTTTTATGTGGGTATTGGTGAATCAAACCCAGGTCTTTAGGCTTTGCACACAAGCACCTTAACCACAGAGCCATCTCTACAGCTAGCTTTTTTTTGTTTGTATTTTGGTTTTTGTTTTTTGTTTTTTCGAGGTAGAGTCTTGCTCTAGCCTAGGTTGACCTGGAACTCACTGTGCAGTTTCAGGCTGGCCTCAAATTCACCACAATCCTCCTACCTCTGCCTCCCGAGTGCTGGGATTAAAGACATGCACCACTACACCCAGCCCCAGCTTTTTATCAATTTTGATAATTTAGAAATATTTTGTGTATTATTACAAGGTGTCTGCAGGTAGAAGAACAGTTTGGAACCCCTGAGGAACTCAGTCCTGCCTACTCACTATTAAATAAGGAAATATGTTATCCTGTGGACAGTTGCCTTTACCAAAAGTTTCTGCAGGCAAGAAGTAAAAGTCCTTCACATTTTCTCTATTTTTATTTCTCTCCTTAAATTCTACCTTGTTAACTATGAAAGAGTAGTAAGTTAAGTAGTAAGCCTGACTGCAGCTGTTGTTTCACTACATTGTGAGAAATTATCCCTTTCGGACGTAACACCAATCCATTGAAATGATGTGGAAAACAATAATTATCTAAATGACAAATCGTGTTTTTTTTTTTGTAAATGCAGCATATGTATATTTTACCATCTCCATGCTGTTTTCATTGCCAGGAGTTTTTGCAGCTTTTAAATATTGATATAATCCCAATTTAGACTGCAGCTGATATCAATGCTGAATAAAAGTACCTTCATTGGTGATAGGTGCAAAAGAAAAGTTGTATACTTTATGGAGGGAGAAAGAAATGGATAGTATAATTGTAATCGATGTGTTCTAAAAACATGAAACTATAAAGCTGATTGAGATTTGTGGTACATATGAAATCACTAGAAGTAAGCAAAGTCAAAAAGGTTTAGATGTTCATTTTCATGTCAATTGTATATCCTAGACAATTATTTTACTATAAATTGTCTTACTGATAAGTGTTCCTTTATCATTGCCCTAATGGATTAAGAGTAAACAAACAAACAAACAAACAAACAAAAAACAACCTATGTTCTGTTCTGCTCCTATCTTAAACTAATGTATGCTGTGCCTTGTTTTTCCATTAATAAAACAACCTGTTTCCTACAACTTTAACATTTGTCCAATGTTAAAGGGAAAAAAAAAAAAAAAAAAACAAGCATTGAGTTTGAGCTCGGTAGTATTCACATCAGTGTTTGTGAAGAAGAAATGTGTTAAAGAGACAGAGCATTTTCTATAAAGTTTCTCACAAAAAGCCACACTCCTCCTACTGCCTCCTTTCTCAAACAGGGTTCTATGAAAGTAAAGCCTTATAGAAAGTGATTTCAGTGACTCCTTTCTGAATTTTCTTAGGGATGGCACATAGCTAGTACCTTTATGAATTAATAGGAAATAAGTTAACTTATTACATCCTCTGGTACAATCCTCTGGTCCTGGGGAATCGAATGGTACAACCTTCATGGAAAAGGTTTTCTGAATATTCTTAGGGATGGCACATAGCTAGTACCTTTATGAATTAATAGGAAATAAGTTAACTTATTACATCCTCTGGTACAACCTTCATGGAAAAGGTTTATGCCTAGAGAATGTCATTGTAACAGGGGAATTGTCAGCTGTGTGTGTGTCTTAGTAGAGTTGTGTAAGTTCCTATCTAAAAGCTAGAGGATAACTAATGCTGCTGTCAATGGGAGGTTACTACATGGGAGTGTTCAGTGATATATTGATCATTATCTTTCATTCCCCACTGATGCATTCTAAAGTATACTAGCTATAGTTTACTTGTATTGCATGCCTTTAGGTTGGTAATTATTGTGTTTGTTACTCTTCTTGAAATTTATATATTTATTTTTAAATCTTTTTATTTTATTTTATTTTTAAAATATTTTTATTTATTTATTTGCAGAGTGAGAGGTGGGGGGATGAGAATGGGCTTGGGCATGCCAGGGCCGCCTGCCACTGCAAACGAATTCCAGAAACATGCGCCCCATTGTGGATCTGGCTTTACATGCATACTGGGGAATCAAACCCAAATTGTCAGGCTTTGCATGCAAGCACCTTTAATTGCTGAGCCTTCTCTCCAGTCTGCAATTGCTTCTTTGGACTATTTTAAAAATATTTTTTATAAGGAGAGATAAAAAGAGAGTGAGTGAGACAGAATGAGAATGGGCACACCAGGAAATCTTGCCACTTCAGATGAACTTTAGATGCATGTGCCACTTTGTACATCTGTCTCTATGTGGGGTGGATACCTAGGACTTGAACCCAGGCCAGTAGGCTTTTGACACAAGTGCCTGTAACCACTGAACAATCTCCACAGACCTTACATGAAAAAATATTTTATTTATTTATTTATTTGAAAGAGAGATACACAAATAGGCAGGGAGGGGGGGAGGGAGGGAGGGAGGGAGAGAGAGAGAGAGAGAGGGAGAGAGAGAGAGAGAGAGAGAATGGGTGTGTCAGGGTCTCCAACCACTGCAGATGAACTCCAGATGCATGCACCTCCTTGTGCATCTGGCTTATGCGGGTCCTGGGGAGTCAAACCTGGGTCCTTTGGCTTTGTAGGCAAGCGCCTTAACCACTAAACCATCTCTCCGGCCCCCCTTACATTTTTTTTTTTACTTTTTAAAAATATTTTAATTTATTTATTTATTTGTCAGAGAAGGGGGGGGAGAGAGAATGGGTGTGCCAGGGCCTCCAGCCACTGCAAACAAACTCCAGACGCGTGCACCCCCTTGTGCATTTGGGTAACGTGGGTCCTGGGGAATCGAACCTGGGTCCTTTGGTCTTGCAGACAAATGCCTTAATCTCTAAGCCATCCCTCCAGCAACCCCCCTTACAGTTTTATTGAGGCAGGGTCTCACTGTGTAGCTAGAACTGGCTTTGAACTTGCTGTGGAGCCCAGGGTGGCCTCAAAGCTCATGCCTCAGCCTCCCAAATTCTGGGATTGCAAGAGTGTGCCAACATGTCCAGCTTTAGTAGTCCTTTTATAAAAACAGTTACAATACTTTCCACCTGGTTTTCTCATGCATTGATTTATAAGGTATATCTGTAAATATTGATATAGTTAAAGTATAAATTGTGTAGTATTTTGCTGAGTGGTTATGTCATAATTAACGTGGGGACCTAAATTCACAATACTTTTAAATATTTTTGCAGTCATTTATATTTTATGAACAAGGAAATATAGTGAGTAAATAAACATGGCCAATTGTTTAACTTTACTAGTTGCCAGAGTTACACATGGTAAAATAGTGATCATTCTTACTTGTTTGGTAAATAAGATGGAATTGTTACTAATAGGTTTTTGTTGGTTTTTAAGGTAAAGTCTCATTCTGGCCCAGGCTGACCTGGAATTCACTATGTAGTCTCTAGGTGTCCTTGAACTCACAGCAATCCTCCTACCTCTGTCTCCTGAGTGCTGGGATTAAAGGCGTGCACCACCACGCCTAGACCTTTTTTTTTTTTTTTTTTTTTTTTTTTTGAGGTAGTGTCTCACTAGCACAGGCTGATCTGGATCTCACTCTGTAGTTCTAGGCTACTGAGGGTAGCTCCTGGGGGACGGGAGGGGGGTCATATTTCTAATGTCTAGAGATGTTTTGGTTGTTATGAATGGGAGAGGATTGCTACTGGTATTTAGTGGGTAGAGGCCTTCAGTATACATAACAGCATCTCTGCCCGCTCCCACGCTAAGCAAATAGTTGTCAGTCCCCAAATAGTAATAAGGTCAGATTTGAAAAACCCTGACATAATTGAACTGGACCATTTATATATTGTTTTCAACATTGAAATCATCTTCTTTTTATCATTAATATAATAAAGTTAATGCACATTTCCAATAAGAATTCAAAGTATTTGTTGTTAAAATAGGAAATTCATGAAAGTTCAGCTCAGAAATAACCAGTTTTGTTTTTCACCTAGACTTTTTTCCAGAGGCCATTAACATGCATCTAAACATTAATTTTTAATCACAAAAGGCCGAGTACTAGAGACATTTTTCTGTGACTTCTTTTCACTTGGACATCATACTAGAATAATGCTTCTCTTATCCATGCTAGGCAAGTGCTCTACCACTAAGCTATACCTTCAGCCCAATATTTGGCAGTTGTTAATATCAAATTATTAAAACTAACCTTGCAGTGAGCATATTTGTGTCTGAATCTCTGAATCCTGGGGAATAATTTTCTAGGATATTTTTTGTTGTCATATAGGATACTTTTAAAAAGTAGAACATCTACGCCAATGGGTATGATAATTTTAAAAAATTGAGAAAGCCGGACATGGTGGCACATGTCTCGAATACCAGCACTTGGGAGGTCAAGGTAGGAGGCTCACTGAGAGTTCAAGGCCAGCCTGAGATTATATAGTAAATTCCAGGTCAGCCTGGGCTATAGCAAGACACTACCTCGAAAAAGAGAGAAGCAATTGCCACATTTATCTTTAAAAATGGAGACCTATGTGGAAGCAGTTGAGTAGTTGTAGACATGGTAATACTATTTTTTTGTAATGTAGCACAAAGAAATATTCCAAAATATGTAAAAAATCAAAAAGATGCTTTCACACTATTTTTTTAAAATCTGTCATTTGTATCTATTACTTCTTTTTAAAAATATTTTATTTATTCATTCATTCATTTGTGTGTGTGTGAGAGAGAGGCAGACAGAAAGAGAGAATGGGCATGCTAGGGCCTTTAGCTGCTGCAAATGAACTCCAGACGCATGTGCCCCCTCATGTATCTGGCTTATGTGGGTCCTGGGGAATCAAACCAGGGTCCTTAGGCTTTGCAGGCAAATGCCTTAACCACTAAGCCATATCACCAGCCCCTTTCACACTATTATAGAAGCAACTTTTGAAGTCCAGTTTATGTTTTTATTTTTGTGATGCTAGGAATCAAAACAAAGGGCCTTATACATACTGCTAGACAAGTGCTCTACACTGAAACAACTTTTAAATGCCTAAGAATGGGCAAATTGCTAAATAAATTATGGTACTGTTTTGAATTCTTGAATATCTTGGTCATATAATTCTTGGCATTGATGTTTGAAAAGCCAAATTCAAGCCTGGCGTGGTGGCGCACGCCTTTAATCCCAGCACTCGGGAGGCAGAGGTAGGAGGATCGCCGTGAGTTCAAGGCCACCCTGAGACTACCTAGTGAATTCCAGGTCAGCCTCGACTAAGAGTGAAACCCTACCTCAAAAAAAAAAAAAAAAAAAGAAAAGCCAAATTCAAAACCATATACTCATAATGAATATACTAAATATGAGATGGTGTGCATATAACAAAAAGAGGAATATATAGAGAAGGGAAATAGGATGCATCTGTCAGTGTAATTAGATGATGGGATGATTTTTCCCTTAAACCATATATTGTATTACTCTTAGGATTTAAAACTATGTACTCATAAAAATGTTTATTCCTTGGGATGAAATATTGCCTGATACGGAAAAAATGAGTTAAGATTGCACTCAGTCCAGAGGCCAGCATTTTCCCAAGACCGAAGAGAAGCCCATCATGTTTTCCATGTGTTTTTATTCATTTTAGTGATTAAAGAATAAAATATTCATTAGTATGAGTCTTGAATTTGCTTGAAGTAATCCAGGGAGAGCAACCTCAGGAGATACGGCATGGATGTTTGGCTCCATGTGATATTTTGAAAACTTTGTCTCATGTAAAGGCAAAGGTATCATGATATTAAAAGCCATCCCATATTTTGAAAGCAGTATCAAAACTTTTAGTCCCACAGTGATCTGGGAACTTTGTGAACTACAAATGCATAAACTCTTCCATTCAGATTAAGTCTCAGAAATCTTTAAATGCTGTTATCAGAAGTTGGTATACTGCAGTAAAAGAGAATACAAGTTAGAAAATTTTAGCCTTAGATTTTTAAAATTTTAATATGGAAGGTATGATAATAACTTATTATACATGGCATAGCAAACACTATTTTAAAGCCCTGAGCCAGAAAAAAAAATGCAGTAATCACACGGAGAATTCATTATATTCTTAGGAATGCGTTTTTCTTCCTTTTCTTTGACATGACTTGTATGATGTCTTTGAGCCTGAACATTTTCTAATTCTGGTACCTCAATTAACTGAGAGGAGAACTGATTTAGTAATGGTAAGTGCTGTTGGCAGAGACTGCTGGCAAGAGTGATTTTCTCAGCCATTTCTTCTGTTTCCTGGAGTGACTTATAAAAGAAGCTTTTTTTTTCCAGACCAGGTTTGGACTGTGAGTTCAAGATGAAGAGTGTCTCTTATAATTGCCAGTCTTGGCTTGGGATAGAGTGACTTTCTTTCAGAACTTTAGAGTGGAGAATCCAGCTGGGTACATTCAAAGTACTGCTTAGTGGATTCTAATTCTTTGGAAGGCCTTTTGAGCGCTTTTTCCTATAGAAGTCTATTTCAGTGAATGAATAGATATTAGGAATTTGGCCCACTTTGGTATTCTAAAAGTTGGAAGGGTCCTTCAGTTACCTTCTTTTTCCCATAAGAGAAACAAAATGTGACTGGGTTGAATATTGAACAATATTCTTTATATGCTTATGCCTATGCTGGAAACAAGTAGGTTCCTTATTAGTTTGTTTCCACTATTGTGTTAGGATTTTTAGGCACTGAGAATAATTAATTCTTCAACAGAATTATACACAGACATGCAAAGAGTTCCGCACAGTATTGAGGGTAAACAAAAAGGCTTGGTATACCTTTTATATAGAGACCTTTCCAGTGTTTTATCCCATAAAATTGTCATTTGACTAAAAGTTGAGTTTTCTTACAATCTGGATACACTGCAGGATTTTTTGGTAATTTTTGTCACTTTTAAACTTATATCCAAAAGTTTGGGCATATTTTTCTCCCTCCGAATTTATGTTTTGTTGTGTTTTTTTCAAGGTAGGGTCTTGCTGTAGCCCAGGCTGACCTGGAATTCACTATGTAGTCTCAGGGTAGCCTTGAACTCACGACAAGCCTCCTACCTCTGCCTCCTAAGTGCTGGGATTAAAGGTGTATGCCACCACGCCTGGCTTCTCCCTCTGATTTTATCTTTAAAATTTTATATTATAATGTGTTTTTTTTTTTTTTTGGTTTGTTTCGTTGTTGTTGATTTGATACAATATCTTGCTATGTAGTCCAGGTTTGTCTAGAACTAGTGATCCTCCTGCCTTAGCCTCTCAAATTTTGAGATTACAGGTGTATGATACCACAGCTAGCTCTAGTTAATATTTTTAAAGTAAAAGTTGATTTTAGAATTGAGAGCAATCTGTCTTTTTGTAGCTCAATAGTGGCATACCAACCAGCTGGAGACAACAGTCACACCTTTGATGTCACAGCAATGTTCAAGTCTATTGGGATCTTCCTTGGGATCTTCAGTGGATCCTTTGCAATGGGCGCTGCTACAGGAGTGGTGACAGCTTTAATATCCTTTTATTATCTTAATCTTTTAGTGTTAACCTACTGAGGTTTCTCCTGGTTCCATGATTGAGATTATGTTATAACTAGTAACCTTATAACTAAGAGCTTGGTCTGAAAATATGAACCAATCTAAACAACAATCTCCACCACTATAGCAGTTAATGAATTTCATTGTTTTGCATAGGCTTGGTGTCCTAATTTTTTTTGAGATAAGGTTATGTACCCAGGCTGGCCTCGAACTCATAACTGTTGTGCCTCAGCCTCCCAAGTACTAGAATTACTGTCATGCATTACAATACCAGGCTGCTCTAAAACTTGTACTGTAAGAGGTATAGTTAGATATAATATCCCTTTGAGGGTGAAGTTTAATACAGATTCAATTGTTGTTAAGTAAATAAATTCCATAAAGTCTTCCAATGTTGTGTTGCTAGTCATCTGCCATCTTCTGCTCTTTCTTTAATAGAACAAGCAGCAAACGTATGGCCATGACAACACATGAAATACGGTTCCTGGATGAGGATATCGAAGGAGTTCATAGTGTCTGTTTTGATTACAACCTTTGTTTTCCAAAGGATCCAGACTTATTGTATTGACACTGTCATGAGCTAGCTAGGAGAAATACTGGATAACTTATTCTTACATTCATTCAGAAGATGCTTCCTGCTTGCTTGCTACATGGCAGGTCCTGAGCTCTGAGTGTCAAAGATAAACAAGACAAACACAGCCCTTGCTTCTGTGGACCTTCCAGTGTTGTGGTAGATAAAATATAACTGAGATTTGACACTTCATCTCCTCAGATCATAGGGAAAACTGAATAGGACAAATGCGGGGTTCTGAAAAGTCTCTTGGCTTACTGCCCTTAGTTTTGTGCCAGAGGAGACTTTTCTTATGGGTTTTTAATAGGTGAACTGAGGCATAAAGGGCACTCAAAGGCTTTCATAGGGAGCCAAGACAAATAGTGCCTCTTCTGTGATGTAAGTTCCCTGAGGCTAGGAGTCTATCTTGTTTATCATTTGTCACAGTATGTAGTTGGTGAAGTGACTCTAGATTGTAGTCTGAGATTTGGCACAAATCCTTCCACTGTCTACCAAGCAGATTAGTATAAGGGGATGAAATGTCTCAGTTTGTTTGTTTGTTTCTTCTTTTTCTTTTTTGGCTTTGGAGTTAGGGTTTTGTTTTAGCCCAGGCTGACTTGGAATTCACTATGTAGTCTCAGAGTGGCCTCGAACTCGCAGACATCCTCCTACCTCTGCTTCCCAAGTGCTGGGACTAAAGGCATGTGCCACCACGCCCGGCTCTCAGTTTCTTCATCATGGAATGAATGCTGTAATACAGATGAGTTATAGGATCAAGGAAATGTGAAATGTTATGGAAGTTACTTATTTTTATAAATGTCTTGCTTTGGGTCACAAGTTAATGACATGGTTGTGTGGCCAGTCTGTTGTGCTTGTTTCCGTTTCTTTTATGTGTTCTGGCAAGTTATGTGATACCTGTAAAGCTGTAGGAGTACTTAAGCTGAAAAACTTTCTTTCACACTGACAGGAAAGCAGGGAGGCAGGTGACTCTTTAGTAACCTCACTTGGAGTTTCTTCACTTTCGTGTCTCCGCTGGAGCTTTTGTGTTGGAGTGGTTCAAGGCCTCTTTTACTTCCATCACCGCCTTGCATTGCATTGACTACTGTATTTCTAGTCACACTTGTATATTCTGAGATCTTGTTACCAAACTTAACAATCCTACGTGACAAAGTTCACCAAATTGCGGGAGTTCCAGTTGCTGGAGACGGGGTTGTTCTTTTTGATGTCCTGGAGCACCTTCCTCTTGGCAGAAGCATGGGGTTTCACAGGTGGGTGACTTTCTGCTTTGGATTGTAAGCCCCTGTGAGGAGTGACTTAGAGAGCCACTTCTTCTACAGTTGGGTCAACTCCTTTAGTATTTGAACAGACTTGTTATGGTTGGGATGTAGACTGTTTGGCAAGAATGTAAAAAAAATTTGATGGAAGCAATTGGTTGCTGTTGACAAAATAAGTTAAAATAAATAAAAATGTTAATCCTAAGCATAGAATCTACTTCTATAAAGAAGAACCTCAGTGCAAACTGGGAACCAACCTTTTATGTGAACTTGGAATCTTGTCTTTGTAGGTGTGGTTGCAGTATTGTTTTGTGGCATTACACAAGCACATTATACATACAATAATTTGTCTACAGAGTCTCAGCATAGAACAAAGCAGGTAAGAGAACCTTTTCATTGATAAATCAAAGTTTCCTCATTGTAGCAAAACAGATTTCTTTTTTCAATTTAAAAATAAGCTTTGACCATTTCAAGGTAATGTCTTCTTGTCCTTTGACTCTAGAGACTGATAAGACTTCCAAAGTGAAGAGTGACAGTTTTTAGGGTGGCAGTAGCCTGGCATAGTAACTCAAGGCCATTATTACCATACTTCCAATAACTGGTCTGTTAGCTTCCTCTTCTCTTGGTGCCTTCCTAATCTATTGGCTTGGAAGAGGAATGATTTGAAAGTCTGACTTGACTAGAACTAGTGCTGTGTGATACAGATAAAGTTAACTTGTAATATAACTAGATCTTCTGGGCCCCACAGTGAAGGCTTCCTTCAGGCTTCACTCAAGCCTTGTAATAGCTGCTGTTTCTAGGAATCTCAATGGCCAGGTAATGATTGAACAGACTACCCCAAAAGAATTATGAAGGAAACACATGTAGAATTTTTCAGTCTTAGGAGATATATGTGACAAATTCACAAATAAAATGTAATATCTGAAACAAGCACATGCATGCTTAACGGTGATTATGGTGAGAACTAAGAGCTTTCAGGTTTTCAGGTGGCTACAAATGGTAAGATGAACTTAAGAATGATTGATGCTAAAGCAAGAGTAACAGGTCCCTTTTTTATCTTGGAACTGCAGAGTTAGTCTTTGTCACATGTTTTTCCAAGTTCTTCAAAAGAAATTAGGCTCCCTGCTCCCAAGCATTTGCATTGAGATTACAAATCCTTTTTGCCAGTTAATTCAGCACACTGAATATAGAGAAAAAAGTAGCTGCAGTTCATCATTTTTTTTTTCTAGGTGGCAAGGTGGGTGTAAAAAAAATAAGCTTTCTGCCTTTTTGGTAATAGGAAGTTTGCATAGGGAAAACAAATAAAACCCATGGAAATTCTGGCTCGTGTGCTTGAGATTCTATGCTACATAAGACATCAGAGAAGAGTGGGAACAGTTTGAGGCTTGAGGAGCTGGATGCTATCATAGAGGAAATGGTGCACCTAAAGGGTGGGAAGGATTTGGAAAGGCCTAGAGGAAACAGGCAAAAGTAAAGAGAAGGCAGTGAAAAGTGGAGCATGTGTAAGAAAGCCATAGTCTTTAGATTAAATCTGGCCCTTGCCAGTCGTTAAGCTAAACATGCTCTCACATGTTTAAATGACTGGGAAAAGTTCAGATTATTTTGTGACCCATTAAAGTTACAGGGAACTTAGTTTAAGTGTCCGCTAACAAAGTGTTTTTTTTGTTGTTGTTTGTTTGTTTGTTTGTTTTGTTTGTTTGAGGTAGGATCTCACTCTAGCCCAGGCTGACCTGGAATTCACTATGTAGTCTCAGGCTGGCCTTGAACTCAATGCAATCCTCCTACCTCTGCCTCCCAAGTGCTGGGACTAAAGACGTGTGCCACAACGCCCAGCTCCTAACAAGGTTTTATCAGCACACAGGCACAACCATTTCTGAATACATAGTCTACAATTGTTTTATGCTATAGTTGCAGAGCTGAGCACTTGTGATAGAGACCTCAATTATTGACTCTGGCCCTTCACAGAAGTTTGCCAACCCCTTGTTGTGGATTAGAGCTGAGGCTCTGGATTTACTCTTGCTTCAAATCCACAATTTTCTGGCTATATAATCAGGAACAAGATATATAATTTTTCTGTGCTTCAATTTTGTCATATTTAAGACAGACATAGTAATGTACTTACCTCCTGGAATCATGAAATTGAAACAGTCGTAGGCACATAGTAAGAACTAGAGAAAGTGTCACTATTATTATTAAACAAGTAAATAGGAGTAAGAGTGTATTAATTTACTTAAAGAAAATATACACTTATTTTAATGTTTGTCTTTATTTTTTTGGGTAATAAGCCAGCTCTGCTTTTTTGTTTGTTTGTTTGTTTTTGTTACCATTTTAAGAATTGAACCCAGGACATTTCTTTTTGCCTGGTGGACAAGTATTCTACCACTGAGCTGCATACCCATCCCCTTCAACTCTGCTATTAAAAAGATTAAGCCCACATGTGTTATGCACCCTTATCATCAAAGCACTCAGGAGGTAGAGGCAGGGGGATCAGCAGTTGAGAGCCAGCCTTGGCTACATAGCAAATTCTAGGGTGGTCCCTGAGTTACATAGACAGACCTGTCTTATCCCCTCCCCCTAACACCAAAAACATCATCTAATTTGTCCAAAGTTAGTAAGTGGGTAAGGCATGGCTTAAGCTTAAGCATTTTAAATCCTGAGCTCAGGTTCTTTACCTTCTTTCTTTTGTAGAGCAGAGAACTAATGGGAAAGAGCAAGAACAGATAGCTACTACCATGGCTAGAGGGATACCAGCTTATAGCCTTCACTTCGTTCAGCAAGCTTCATGTACTTAGTGTTACACTTGTGGGGGGTAGTGATGTTAATGGGATAAGGCTTGGTAGGCAGCCAGGAAGAGGGTGCTGAGTGAATATTATCATCCAGAAACCCTGTCTTTACAAAGCTTACTCCCTAAATGTGGGGTAAATCTCAGGTGGAAAGGTACACTTGGCAGCAAGCCAGTGATATGAGTAGTGGCCATGCAGTACTCTGCCAGGGCAAAAGAAGTTAAACTGCATCTAGTAGCTTGTAAAAAAGAAGGATCTTGAAACTCATTTTTACAGAGATTAATTAAGCAAGCATGAGAAATAGGAGTGCTGTGTTTACAAGGCCTGGGATCATTGTGGGTAGTAAGTGATGAAAGCTAGACGAGAGTAGTAGCAGGAACACAAGAAACATTGAAAATAAAAAGAAGACTGGGTTTGAAGGAGAAAAAGAGTGACTGATGACCGGGATTTTACAAAAGGGAAGCTGACTGGGGGAAGTAAGGGCTTAACATTTCTGACTCTTTCTGTGGGACTAGAAATGTCATCTCTGTATTTGCTCCCCCTCTATTTTGGGTGTATGTATGAACTTTTGCATATTTGAAATGTCTGTTTCATTGTCTTAATAATACTCATGTTTTCACATCATGAACCTTATTTACTGGACTAACCTTTGAAAATTTTGTTTCAGTTGTTTGAGCTTCTCAATTTCTTGGCAGAGAATTTCATCTTCTCCTACATGGGGCTGACACTGTTCACCTTCCAGAACCATGTCTTTAACCCCACATTTGTAGTAGGAGCATTTGTATCCTTTATCAGGTGTTATGGTTTGGTTGAGATTTTTAATTGAGATTTTCTCATGGTTTTGGGGTTGTGGTTGGTAAGAATTATTTAAGTATGTGAAATTTTTTTAAGTAAAAGAAATAAGGATTTCAACTATTTTTTTCATTCCAATTCTAATTTTTTTCTATGCTATTTTTATTTCTATTTACTGCATAAATATTGTAAACAAATTTAAATGACAAAAAATGTGTCTTACCACTCTGCCAACATAAAGATAAAATGTCCTCAGCCAGGCCTGGTGGCACATGTGTCTGTACTCCCTGTTACTCAGGTGTCTGAGATAGGAGGATCCTAAGTTCAAGACCAACTTTGGAAGATTGTCTGAAAATGGTTGGGTGCTTACCTAACATGCATAAAACTCTGGGTTCTATCTTCAAACCACAAGAAACTTCCCTCTATTACTAAAGAGGAGGAAGAGAATAGGAATACCAATAGTCACTGCTACAAGGGTAGGATGAGGAAAATTAAATAAACTTACTTTCTTTCCCTTCTTTTTATTTCAATTCCATATAACTGCGTTGAGTCTTTACATCCCAATTGAAAGGAGGAATCTGAGAATGTGCAATAGCAGTCACTAGTGTGCCTCATGATGAGATAGGAAGAGATGGACCACAAGTATGTGGAAAAGAATTGGCCTGTGCTAGGAGGAGGAAGAGCTCCTCCATTGGTAGAGACTGTATGTAGAGAGGAAGTGGAGCTCCTAGTTAATGGCCTGTTTTTATCTGTAAAGTAGGAGGTGTTACTGTCTGCTGGGAGTAGAATAAAGAGGTTTATCACTTTCTATTGTATAACAAATTAGCCGATCAACTTCCCACTTTTTACTTCACACAGTTTCTGAGTGTGAGGAATCCTAGACTGGCTTAGCTGAATAGTCTTGGTATGTAGCAGTGACACTCTGCAGGTAATTGTGCTGAAGACCTTGCTCAGATTGGAGGATCTGCTCCAAGCTCATTCACATGGCTATCTGTAAGAGGCCTCTCCATAGGGCAGATCTCAGCATGGATTATCCCAGAGTGAGTGAGCTGAGAGCACCAGGATGGAAGGCAGATATATTTTATAACCTAATCTAGGAAGTGACATCTCATCCTTACTTCTGCAACCTTCTGTTGACCACATATACCAACTCCAGTTCAATGTGAATACTATGAGGCAGGGATCACTGGAGACCATCTTGGAGACTAGCTTCCACAGATAATAGGAGTTTTCAGGCCTTTAGAAAAGATTTATTTAACAGTTGTGCAGAATGAGAACTGTAGTAGTATTTCATATCATACTGTAACTTGATTGTATTTCTGTCCCATTATCCTCTTGTCCCACCTCTCTTACCTATTTCCCCAAACTCCCCTCTTCTTTCCAAGTAGTCCTTATAGTTTTGATGCCTCATTCCTTTTGTCCTCCTCCATCCTTCATTTCAAAATGTTGATGGGCTCATAATTATGCATGTCTTTTGGGAGTAATGACAACCACTTTGAGGTCATGAATGCAGCAGTCAGTTCATGTCTAGAGGACAGTGCCCCAAAGTAATCCTCCACACTGTGGCTCTTACATTCTTTCCTCCCTCTCTTTCTCAATGCTCTCTGAGCCTTGGGGGGCATGAGATGTCTCATTTAGTGTTGAGCTCCCGACAGCCTCTTATTTTCTGCTTTTGATGATTTTTGAGTCTTCTCGGTGTTCACTGCAATTTCTGTAGAGAAGCTTCTCTGGCTAGCCGTGAGAGCAGCACTTACATCCTTCCCACTACTTCCTCTGCACAATTCTCTCACTAGCATATGATTTTTACATACTGTTCTTTTTGTACTGATTGTGCCGTCTTTGAAGTTTACTTACGTCAGCACTGTTTCTACCATGTTGTTTTTAGTAATTACATTTCCTTTTATATTCCATTCAGGAAATGTGGCAGGGACTGTATGATGAACCTTGAAATGATGCTTGCATTTACAAAGCACAAGTTTCTACTCTTAGCTAATGGAAAGAAAGTCACCAAAGTTGGTTTCTAGTTAAAATCTATCTGAATTTGCATTAAGCCTGTCTTTTTCAGCAGGTTGGGAGGGAGTACAGATTCAATGGGACACAGCAAGGCTTATAGGACTTTCAATGTCATGTGCTGGCTGAGCTGATGTGCGTGCGTGCGTGCATGTGTGTGTGTGTGTGTGTGTGTGTGTGTGTGTTCAAGTAAGGAAGGAGAAGTTTAGCCATCATTACTCTTATTCCCATCTACACTGCAATGGAAATGAACTCGTCTATTAACAATCTTAAAATATAGTAAATAAGCTTTGTTTGTAAACTGCTTTTTTCATTTAATAAATTCACTACATGTTAGATCTACACTATCCAATTTGATACAAGTAGCCATGTGCGCTTATATAAATTTCAATGAATTTACATGTTGTACTATTAATGTTTTAGTTTCTCAGTCACATTAGCCATATTTCAGGTGCTCACTGTATTGGTCAGTCCAGATATAGACATTTCCATTGTTGCAGAAAGTTCTAGTGAACAACACTGTGTTAGACAGTGGGATCAAGAGACCTGTGAAAAACTGAGCCCCCTAAAATCATGTTTACCTTATTGGATGTGTAGTCCAAATGATACTAAAAGTAAGAAAAATGATCCTTAACCTCTTTAAAAATTTAGATTGCTATTTTCTTGGGAAGAGCTGCTAATATTTACCCATTGTCTCTCTTACTTAATTTGGGTAGAAGAAGCAAGATTGGATCGAATTTTCAACACATGATGATGTTTGCTGGTAAGTTAGAATGTTCCTCTCTTGTCTACCCCAAGCAGTTACTACTGACACATATGGCAGCGTATATGACTTGGAACTGAAATGTTAGGCTAGAGTCATTGAAATTGCATCCTCAAGTAGAAAATTCTTCTTTTAACTGATAAGTTTGTTTCAATTTGGTTGTATTTGTATGTTTGTAGTGTGTATGCACGTGTTTATACATGTTTGTGTATGGGGGTGCATGTGTGTGGAGGTGCATGTGAACATATGTGCATGTAGAAGGCAGATGTTGATTTTTGGTGTCTTCCTCAATTGCTCTCCACCTTGTACATTGAGACAAAGTCTCTCACAGAACCTGGAGATTGTCAATTCGGCTAAACTAGCTAGCCAGCAGGCACCAGGGCAACTCCTATCTCAAATTTGCCAGCATTGGTATTATAAGCATGTACCACCACACCAAGATTTTACATGTGTGCTAGGGATATAAACTCAGGTCTTAATGCTTGTTTGATAAGTCCTTTTGACTGAGCCACCTCCCCAGTGCCAAAAATTCTTATAGTGTCAGTTTCCTCCTCTGGGAAGTTTTTCATACTCTTGTTTCTAAATTCCTGGTTCCAAAATATGCCACACAATGTAAGGAAGTTAAAAATGAGTACATTTTTATAGGAATAAAACCTGTACGTTCATAGTAAGTCTAGTCATAATTGCCAAAACATTCCTAGGAAGGTCTAACCGTTGCCCCCCCATACTAAGGTTTAATCTGTTGGAATGCTAAGCAAGCACTCTACTGTAACTGAGCTCTATCTCAAGCCTCCTTTTATAAACACTTTATTTTTTAAAGTGGGGGGGTCTCTCTAAGTCACTCATACTTGCCTTGAACTTGCTCTGTATCCCAGGCAAACCTTGACTTTGTGATCCTCCTGCTTCAGCCTCCCATGTAGCTGGGTCTGGCACTTGTAGGTCTTTTGATTTTTAAATATTTTATTTTTATTTATGTGAGAAAGAGGCACAGAGAGAGAGAAAAAAAATGAGAATGGATGCAACAGGTCCTCTATCCACTGCAAACAAACTCTAGACCCTTGTGCCACCATGTGCATCTGGCTTATGTGGGTACTGGGGAATTGTACCTGGATCCTTAGGCTTCATATATAAGTGCCTTAACCACTAAGCAATCTCTTCACCCCACTTTTATGTCTTTTGATGGGCAAATGGTATGTGTGTGTGGGAAACTATAGTAAACCCATGCTTTGGAAGATTTTTCAGCACTGAAAAGAACAAATTATTTTATTCATACAATGGCATAGATGAATTTCAGAAGCATTATGAGTGAAAAACAACAGTTTCAGAGGTGACATACTGTGCAATTCCATTTATATGACATTCTCAAAAAGACAAAATTATAGTGATTGAGAATAGATCATGATGGGTGATGTAGAGAGGTTGCATTAACAGGGTGGCACAAAGTAATCTGGCTGGGAAAATGCTCTTACTTGATTGTGACAGTGGCCACATGTCTCTGTGCATTACCAATGCTCATAGAATTGTACATTATAAAGTGAACACTAAAAGGTTAAGCTAGGTGTAGTAGCACATACTATATAATCCTAGTACTTGGGAGGTGAGGCAGGAAGATTATAATTTGAGACCAGCTTGGGCTACATAGCAAGGCCCTGTCTCAAAAACAATCAAAGATCTGTGTAAGTCAGTATCATATACTAGTTCTCTTACCCATTCTTACATATCTAGGTATGTTCATATTATTTTGGACATGTATTGTATCTTTGGATTCATAACGTATACGTTGATGATTTAACGTTGAAAAAGCATCTCTTCTATTCTCTGTAGGTCTTCGTGGTGCAATGGCATTTGCCTTGGCCATTCGAGATACTGCCACTTATGCACGACAAATGATGTTCAGCACCACACTTCTGATTGTATTTTTTACTGTGTGGGTATTTGGTGGTGGCACTACCGCTATGCTGTCATGCTTGCATATAAGGTAAGTACAATCTGGAGATCTCATTCTATTCGGTAAAAATATTTTATTTATTTATGAGAGAGAGAGAGAGAAAGACGTGGATAGAGAGAATGGGTGTGCCAGGGCCTCTAGCCACTGGAAATGAGCTCTAGACACATGCGCCACCTTGTGTACCTGGCTTATGGGGAATCAAATCTGGGTCCTTAGACTTCACAGGCAAGCACCTTAACCTCTAAGCCATATCTCCAGCCTGAGATCTCATTTTAATATTCAAAACTAATTCATCTTATTTTTCTTTTATTCATGAGATTTTAAACTTTGGCAAATCTAATTATTCACTTTTCCTTTACAAAGTATGTAATGTAATTCAGAAATAAATGAAGTTATATGAAAGCAAAAATAAATGAAAACCATTGCTAACACTTTTAAGGTTATCTGTCCAGACCTTTTTTATTTTATTTTTTAAAAAAAACACAACGGGACAACATTAAGAAGTCTCTGGTTGATTTTTTTAATGTAATATAGAAAAATAATGCACTGTAGCATGAGCATTTACATTTGAATGACTGTATATATTTTGGTTGATTTAACTGAATCCCTATTATTGGACTTTTATTTTTAGGATTATGTTATTTCCACTTTCACTTGAGGATTTTGCTGTCACTGTTACTTTAATAACATGAATGTTCTTAAATCTATGTGCCACCATGCACTAGTTTAATTATTTTCTTAGGAGATATTTCTGGGAATAGAATTGCTTAGTCAATAAGCTTTGAATGTTTTTAAGGCTTTTGGTCATTTCACCAGGTTGGATCCACATGCAGAATGTGAGACGGTCCAGTTCTCCCCAACTCTAGTCAGTACTAGACATTATTCTTTCTCATCTTTACAGTCAGCAGTGTTTCTAACCTAACAAACAAAGGCCAAGATCATGCAGTTGTAGTTTTCACTGTGTACTACTTAATGTATTCAGTTTGAAAGCTCCTTGTATCTCAAGAGTGCTGCATCTGTTTCCATGGATACAGCAGCCATTGTTACTGAAACCTTTGTAGATTGTAGTTCTGTGTTTGCCTGAAGCTTCATAGATGGCTAGAGTTATCAGGTTTTCCGGGTATCTAGGCCTTGTTAGTGCAAGTATTTCACATATTAGAGAATGTGTCATCTTCTTTGTAACTTTCTGTTATGCCTTTCTTTTAATATTGTGAAGACTAGCCGGTCCAAAATCACATTTTAAATGTTAATGTCTTAATATCCCTTTTTACTATTCAGATTCTTTTCTTATACTTTGTGTGCTATTTCTTTGTATAGTAAACAATACAGTGTAGCATGTGTTCTTGTAACTCTAATAATGGTCTTATAACATAATTTTCTTGTAGGAGGACCTGGCATTTACTAATCTCTTACTATGTGCCAATCATTAGGTTAACTGCAGTTAACATGTATATCTAATCATAATAACTGTTTTTAATTTTTTGTTTTATTTTTATTTATTTATTTGATAGCAACAGAGAGAGAAAGAGGCAGAGAGAGAGAAAGAGAGAGAGAGAGAGAGAATGGGCATAGCAGGGCCTCCAGCCACTGCAAACAAACTCCAGACACATGCACCCCCTTATGCATGTGGCTTACGTGGGTCCTGGGGAATCAAGCCTCAAACTGGGATCCTTAGGCTTCACAGGCAAGCGCTTAATCACTAAGCCATCTCTCCAGCCCCCAATAACTGTTTTATAAGAAGAAATAGAGGCTTGTAGGCCACTCATCTTACTTAGTTTCTTCTACACCATGATATGTCAAAAAACAAGGGCAGTAAATTTTGAAAGGATTAAGCTCCTTTTTTTTTTTTTTCTCTCAACAGCTTGTAAATGTAGACTCTCCTAGGGAAAACAAAATGAAATGTAAGCTAATTTAACAATAATAATAGTTTTCAATGGAGAGTCAGTTCTCATCCCTCACTGCCTTCCATCCAAACCAAACAAAATTCCCTTGCTTTACCATCCCCCTTGAAAAGAAGAAACAGAGCCATGCTTGCTCAGGCTTAGCTTAATCTACATCATAGATCTGAAAGCTCTTTGATTGGCTCCATCTTACCTGCTCTCCAGCACAGTTGGAGACTTAATTATATCCATTTTTATAGTCTTAAATGACTGACTTACTGTTTGCTTTTTAAAAATTTTTATTTATTTATTTATTTGAAAGAGTGAAAGAGGGAAAGAGAGAGAGAATGAATATGGGCGCGCCAGGGCCTCCAGACACTGCAAACGAACTCCAGATGCATGCACCACCTTGTGCATTTGGTTTACGTGGGTCCTGGTAAATCAAACCAAGGTCCTTTGGCTTTGCAGGCAAACACCTTAACCACTAAGCCATCTCTCCAGTCCATTTTTAAAAAATATATATGTATTTGAGAAAGAGAGCATGAGCGAGCACACCAGAGCCTTCTGCCACTGCAAGCAAACTCCAAACTTATCTGCCACTTTATGCATCTGTCTTCATGTGGGTACTGGGAAATTGAACCCAGGTTGTTATGCTTTACAAAGAAGCCAGTGTCTTTAACTGCTGATCCATCTCCCCAGCCCTGTTTGCTTGCATTATTAGTGTTTTAGCCTTTTATGAATAGAGGGTGTATATATTTTTATAGCTGTTATGTATATTTCACTGAATTCAGTGAATACTAGCATATCAAAAAGTTCTACACAAATTATAATAACAATATAGTCTAATTTCTTTGTTTTAACTCACATAGATACTTTAATTTTATTAACAATTATTGTCTTACCATGTTATCTATCACATTTACTTATAATTCTTCCTTTCTCTCCACTATCTTAACTATTAGTACATTCTTAATTAACTTAAACAGAAGAGTTTCGCATGTTTATGACATTTGGTATTGGCATAGTTATTATTAATTTACCTTATGTTGACATCTAAGGTGTAAATTTTTTTTTCACCTATATCTGAAAGTAAATACAGAAGCTATATTTTAAGTTCTTCCCTTCAAATTTGTGTAGTACAATTTTGAGGTTGCTGATGAGTTGGAATGTTGAAGATTTATGTAGACCTGTACATATATTTGAATTCTTGCTCCTTCCTTTTTTAAATTTTGGACAAGGTCTTTGACTGTTTATAGATTTAAGCGTCTATGTCTGTAGCACACATCTCATGACACCTACCTCCGAGGGTTGTTCTAAGGATTCAGTGAGCTAATGCCTCCAAAGCTCTTTGCACAGTGTTTCAAGTGTCCTTTGTAAGCTGTCGCTCTGTAAGTACTTCCCGAGTACCAGCCATGTGCTGAGCATTGTTTTAGGTTCCAGCACAGTGGTTCTCAGTAGATCATTTTGTCCCTCCAGAGGACATTTGGCAATGTTTGGAGACATTTTTAATAGTCACAGCTGGGATAGGCGACTTCTGCTGGCATGTGGTAGGCAGAAGCCAGGGATCCTGTTAAGTATTGTGTAGTTGCACTGAACAGGTTCCTGTCCAGACCTTCCATTAAAGAATTATCCAGGCAAATATGTCAGCAGTGTTGAAATAAAGGAACCTTAGTCAAGAGAACCAGTGTGACAAAGAGAAGGTAAAGGTCCTTGGTCTTTTTAGGTCTACACTTCACTGGGAAAAGCCAGTAAACTGGCAAGCCAATAAATTAATAGGACTATTTTAGATGATATAACATGTGGTGGAAATAAATTACTGTGGCTACAGCAGCAGATAGGTATATGCTGTATTTAGAAGTCAGGGAAAGCCGGGCATTGTGGCGCACACCTTTAACTCCTGCACTCAGGAGGCATAGGTAGGAGGATCCCTGTGAGTTTGAGGCTACCCTGAGACTGCATAGTGAATTCCAGGTCAGCCTGGGCTAGATAGAAACCCTACCTGAAGAAAAAATAGAAGTCAGGGAAGGTCTTAATAGCACTTGAGCTCAGCCTACCCGAGTGACAGGACACTGCCAGGCAAACAACGGGAAGAGGAGCAGTCCAGGCAGATGGAGAAGCAAGTGCAGCAGTGCTGAGGTGGGGATAGGCTCACCTTGTTGGACACATGGAAGAAGTGTAGGAACTAAATGGTAGGGTAGCAAATGATATGTGCAAGATCCTAGGAGCCCAGGGGCTCTGCAAACCTTTCTTATAAAAGGCTCTATGAAAAGATTTTAGGCTTCCAACTCTGGTGTGAAAGCAGCCCCAGATAACCTTGAATCAATTATTTTGGCTGTTTTCTAGCAAAACTTTATTTACCAAAACAAGAGGGCTATTGGAAGTGCATGAGGGCTGTAGCTTGTGGACTCCTGCTATAGGGTCTTGTAGAATATAGTGGTGAGTTAGAATATCTTATCTATCTATCTATCTATCAATCAATCAATCAATCAATCAATCAATGAGATAGAGAGAGAGAATGGGCACACCAGGGCTTCTAGCCACTGCAAATGAACTCCAGACACATGTGCCACCTTGTACATCTGGCTTATGTGGGTATTGGGGAATCAAACCTGGGTCCTTAGGCTTCGCAGACAGTCACCTTAACTGCTAAGCCATTTCTCCAGCCCAGGATTTTAAATACAGTAGAAATCTTGAGGATATTAAAACAAGGGAGTGACATGATCTAATTTTTAGTATAATAAGCACACATTAGCTATCTTGGGAACAATGGATCCCTGGTGAATTACGCCCCCTGTGTCCTTTCACATAATTTGTGAATGTTACATTTGGCTCCTTATCAATTAGCACACGTGCTTTACATTTCTTTATCACTGAGTCTTTGCTTATACTGTTCCCTTGGCCTAAGATTTTCTTTTAGTTCCAGGAAATTACACAGCTAAGTGCCCCTCTCTGATTATTTTCTTTTCTCTGGGAACCACTGTGTAGCACATTGTGTCTCCATCAGAGCAGTCAACTCATTCATCCTTGTAATGCAGCAGTGTTATACGAGCCACTACATAGCATTAGTGATGCATCAGTTACTCTTAAAAGTTTTCAGCCCACTTTCTCATTTAATCCTTGTAGCAACTCTGTATGGTAAATACCAGCCCTACAGTCTTTCTGGCCACATAACATGATTGAGTTCAGACAGCTATGCAGCAGCTGGGGGAAAATATGAACCCAGCCTTCACTGACAGCAAACCCTTAGGAACACTGCTCTAGTTTTGTCTGTTTTACTGCTTTTCTGGGAGATCCTTGAGAGCAGAGGCCATTTAGTTCATGTCTATGCCCTGTGCCTAGCGCAGTGCCTGGTAAATAATAAGTGCTCTATAAATATTTAGTTCACTAAATTGGCTGTAAGCACTATGCCATTTTGAGTGTTACTAATGTATTATCTTCTAGACCACTAGATGTCACTTGAGATACATTAAGTGTGGTTAGAGTCCACGGTGGACTAAAGCTATTGAATAGTGTCTGGCCATTTTTATCCAAGTGAAACTGAGCTTTTGTTTGAATCATGGATCTGGTCACAGCCATCTGTTTTTAAATGTTAGACCATTACTCCCTTGTCTTTCCGCTGTAACCCTGCATAATTTTCCTCGCTGAGTGCTACTTGTCTTTGGGGGTAGTGCTGCTACAGCTTCTTGTACTGTGTGTCATCTGTGTTGTCTATAGCAGGTAACTGAGTCAATACACATTTGAGCACCTATTGTGTGTCAGGTACTCTGCTAGACTCTGGGGATACAGAGATGAATTGAAACATGACCTTTACCATCAAGGAGCTCACAGTCTTTTGGGGAGACAGACGGGTAAATAACTATACTATACTGTGATATGTGTTATAATAAAGGATGCTAGAAAGTGGTGCCAAAACACATGGGAAAATGCTCTGCTTAACAGTTGAGTAGGAAACTGAGGGAATGAATGAGGTGAGCAAAGGTATGGAGGCTTGGAGAGGATAAGGGGCTGGGGAGAGGAGTAGGTGGGTGTGGCAAAGCTAGTATAGGATGTGTAGAACAGTAGGATGGGGAATGAGGGAGGAAAGTATATAGGAGGTATGTGGGTGGTTGCTAGTGTGTATAGAGTCTTAAATGTTCTACAAAAGACTTTAGACTTTACCCTCTGGGTTGTAAGCTACTCTTAGAAGCATTTGTAAAAGAAGTAACCCAGAGAATTCTGTGCTTTCCTCAGCTAACTCTTGGGGGAGAGCCTGGTGGCTGGAGAAACTTACTCAACAGACCCCATGAGTCACAGCAAGGGCTGGAGCAGAAGGGATAGTAAGGAGAGGAGACATATGGGGCAATGCAGAATGAGAAATAACAGAGTTTGTAAGTGCATGTACTCAGGGGTTAGAGAGGAGCCACAGAGAACTTGTTAATGACGTTTTTCCCTGGGATTCCAAAAGCAGAAATTTAATGCAGGTAAAAAGAATTATGAAGAACAAAGGCTAATGGCCATCCATAACCCTATGAAGAACAGACCCTGTGATCGGAGCCCCTTAGCATCATCTTAACAGAATATTGCAGAATGTGAGAGTTGTGAGGTCCCAAAATGTGCAATTCCCCCCTAGAATTGCACTGTGCCATCTTTCTTTTTGAAACTTTTTAGTAGTTCTCACTCAGCAATTGGGGCAGTGTTTCTCTTCCTGACTGCTTAGAATGAACTTATTTTTCAGAAGAGTTGTGCTGTTTTGCTGAAACCGGTAAGTGGGACTACAGGACTAAAACCATTCACTGACTTGCCTTAGAATCAAAGACAGAAATGTACATCAACTGTAGAGCGGCAGGAGCCTGTTAACCATTTGGTCACCTCTGTGTTGAAAAAAGTAGTTGCCTGAAGATGTACACATGTGGGTAGACTGTTTTTTTTCTTTCTGTTTTTGGTTTCAAAATCTTATTTGCTCTTTGTGTTTTTTTCCTTTAGGGTTGGTGTTGATTCAGACCAGGAACATTTGGTAAATATGTGTTTGTTGTCCCTGGAATTTTTGTGAAAGCCACCTCTCATAGACTCCATGCCACTATTTAGACCCTGACTTGTTTGCTTCAGCTTTTAACTGACATCATCCCTGGCTTTTCTCAATGCTCCATAGAAACAGAACCACATTTCAGACAGTGTGTGGTTATCAAGGGTGACAGCTTTCCTATCTGTGGCCATTCTGGGATTTTGCCACAGAGGAGAGTAGCCTCTTAAGCGCTCCTGGGTTTTTAAGTGACTGCGTTGGCACAGGGAGCCTTTTTCCACTTCAGTTTGCGCATGAAGGCTTGTCTCTGATGTCAGGCCCACTCCAGCTGCTCTTCCTGCGTAACTTTCAGATTTGATGACCAGCAGCTGCCCTTGAGAGCTGCCTAGAAGCTTTTGAATCTTGAACCAGTCTTCCCTGCCTGTAGAGAGGAATTTACTTTCTAACCCTGTACCTTAGCCTTGGACACATTTCCTTGCTTCCTTCCTTCTGTGTGTCAATTTTTTTAGCTATTCCTGTAATCTGTAGCCTCTTGGACTGAACACAGACAGCATAACTGTCTACCCTCTTGAGAGTGACCACCCTTTTCTGGTATTTTCCATCTTTTTTTAAAGCGTTTCTGTTTCTGAACTCCACTGAATACATAATTCTTTCCTAGATATTAGCTGAGAAATCACAGAAATTAGGTTTTGGAATATGAGAAATAATGTTCAAAATAAATTCTTGTTGCTTTCTTGCATAAGCCCTGTTAAGTTTCTTCAGGGTGTGGTTTCAAAGAAAGCATTTATCAGATTCATTTCCTGAAAGCTAATTTTTAATGATGATTGTATGAATGAAAGAGAAAGAAAAGACAAACTCCCTTCTTTTGTGGTCAAAACCTTAAAGTAAAATTCTTTGGGCTTGAAATACTTCAATAAACTAGGCTGCACAAATTTCTATCATGCCAAGTTCCTGGGGTATCCAATGATTGATTTTACCTCTGCACAAAACACTGAAGTCATATGGCTCACAAAACAAATATGTCTCCACAAGTTCTATCTCCTTTGTCATGATAAAGGAGAAATGACAGGGAAAGAGCCAGGTTAGGTGACTATCAGTTGTGACAGTGAAATAAAAAAATTTCCCATTACTGGCCATGCATGGTGGTGCACGACTTTAATCCCAGCACTAGGGAAGTAGAGATAGGAGGATTGCTGTGAGTTTGAGGCCACCCTGAGACTACGTAGTAAATTCCAGGTCAGCCTGGACTAGAGTGAGACCCTACTTCAAAAAAACCAAAAAACAAAAAAAATTCCCATTTATTTCAAAACCCTATGGACGTCTTGGTTATATGGTTTACACAGTAAGGTTGATGTCCACTGTGAAGTGCCAAGGAGTATGATGGGAAGTATGGAGCATTGGGGAGTTGAGTTGCAGAAGTTATGTGGTGAGAAGATGGTGAGATCTGTGTATAATTTGTTCTTCAAGAAGTGAAGGCAAAAAATAAAAATAAAAAATAAAACAAAGGACCTGTGATTAATTTCCACAAGGCCCTGGGTTTCATTTCTATCAAATATTAAAAAATAAAATCAGAAGTGAAGGCATGAAAACTTACAAGTAATGAAGAAGTATTCTTTAGTTCAGTGAGTCAACACAATGTCCTCATACATTTTTAGATAATTTTGTGTATATGTTGATAAATGTTGAGGGAAATAATTAAGTTATTTTGGGGTTAGAGAGAGCAGGAAGGATCTAAAACCCAGAATCTAAACTTTGTGCTCTTAAAAAAAATCAGAATATTAGTTTTGGAAAGGGCCTTAGAGAATTGGTAATACTCACATTTTAAAAACTAAATTTATTTTTATTTTTATTTATTTAAGGGGGGGAGACAAAAAGAGGGAGGAGAGGGAGGGAGGGAGAGAGAGAGAGAGAGAGAAAGAGAGAGAGAGAGAGAGAGAGAGAGAGAGATTGGGCATGCCAGGGCCTCCAGCCAGTGCAAGCGAACTCCAGATGCATGTGCCACCATGTACATCTGGCTTATGTGGGTCCTGGAGAATCGAACCTGGGTCTTTTGTCTTTGCAGGCAAGCACCTTAACTACTAAGCCATCTCTCCAGCCCATGCTCATATTTTATACATGAAAAATCCTGGCCCATAGAAGGAAGAAGGTTTCCCCAAACTAGTCAGAGTCAGTCAGCTGGGTCTGCAGCTAGATAGTCTAAATGCTTGACTACTGACCACACTGCAGGAACAGTTTATACTTTTGGAAGATGCTGGCTTACTGTGTTAGATGCCTTCCTAGCCAGGCAGTCCAACTATAGAATTTTCATGGTGATTTTCATTTTTCAAGTATAGTAGGAACTATGAAAATGGGTTATTTTGAGACCCATGACACAGCTCCCAAAGACAGGATGTTGATGTGGTTTTCTGCTTAAGGTACTACTAGGTCAGGGGTGTAAGTCTTTCAGAACTTTGAGGTGAATTGTCCCACATGAACTTTTCAGAGACTGTAGAATCATAAATTAGCAAGCTACCTGAGTAATAGAGATGTTCAGCAAAACACTTCAATTTGTAACGCCAAAGCTGCTGTGCACAAGCCATTAAATTTGTACTATTCTCTGTGTTGTAGAATATCTTTTATGAAGGCTCTTCCTATTTCTACAAAGGAATAGCTCTAAATAAGTTGGTTTGTACCTTTAGTATATATTGATTTCTATATCATCTGCCTGCAGGGTGTTCCAGAAAATGAGAGGAGAACCACCAAAGCAGAGAGTGCTTGGCTCTTCCGGATATGGTACAACTTCGATCACAAGTATCCTTAGGGGTAAAAAAGATAGTGTGAACATGGATAATTACAATTTAATGGAACAACTGTTCGTGTGTGTTGCTGGGGGTGACATAGGACCTTATAGTATGCTAGGTATGTTATTTACCACTGAGCTGAAGCCTTCTCAGAACAACTGTTTTGATCATGACCTTGCTGAAGAAGAAAAAGCCTACCTCTCTTCACCAGTTTAGTAGAGGAGGCAATTCTCACAAATGAATATCTCTGCAAACCTAGGGAGCCAATAGGGACTGAGTGTTGTTAAAACTTGAGAATGTGGAGGTAATCTCGAGCCCAAATGTTATGCTGGTTTTGAGATACAGATATATTCATTACTCTAGTAATTGTTATCCTTGAGCTAATTTAGAGATCCTCTAAAAGGTATTTGTTGCTTCTTGTCCATGTACTTGCCAGAGTGGAAGAACAAAGGCTGCCTTAGGGAAAATATGAGAAAGAAATGAAATTTCAGTGTGGTTAAATACAGCAATATTCAGGGATGGTCATTTTGTGTGAGAAACAGTATACCTTCTCTTCTCTAGCCCTTCCCAGGACTGCAACTCTCTTTTCCACAATGCCACAGACAGTTAATATCTTCATTAATGACCAAATTTCTGTCTTGTCCTGTTGGTCTCATAGCTGTATGATTTTCTCTACTCTCTATAAATGATGATCTTTTTGTTTGCTTGTTTCTTTGAGACAGAGTTTCATATAGCCCAGGTCATATAGCCCTGATCTTTTTATCTCTACCTCCCAAGTGCTGGGATTACAGGTATGCACCACCATACTTGTTCTAAATCTCATACCTTTTGTAAGACTTCACTACCATTAAAATGAATTTGTTGAGAATTAGTCTAGAAAAAGGACCTCTTGGGCTGAGGAGATGGCTCAGTGGATAAAGCACTTTGAAGCTGGATAAAGCACTTTGAAGCAAAACTCTTGAGTAACTGAGTTCAGATCTGCAGACTCCATTCAAAAGCCAGAAGCTCAGGCTGGAGGATGGCTTAGTGGTTAAGGTTCTTGCCTGCAAAGCCTAAGGACTCATGTTCAACTTTCCAGGTCCCATGTAAGCGAGATGCACAAAGTGATGCAAGCGTGCAAGGTCACACATGCACACATGACTGTAGTTCGATTGCAGTGGCTGGAGACCCTGGCACATCAATATTCTCTTTCTCTCTCATAAAAAAGCCAGAAGCTGTGCTGGGCTTCTGTAATTTCAGTATACCTATGGTAAAAAGGGAGGAAGAGACAGAATTTCTCAGAAGCCCATGAATAGATCCATGATGAACCTGAGAGACTTGGTCTGAAATGAGGCAGAAGACAAGGACCAACATAAAAGTTTTTCTCTGACTTTTACATGTGTGTAATGGTAGGTTCTCTCCCCATCCCCACACACATATCAAATAAATTTGACAAAAAAGGACTCCATAATTTGTTTTCAGGCTGGAATTTACCAGTAAATTGAGCAAAACTTGGTTTAGGTTCCATTTAAGCAAACTTGGATGAGCTGTATAAAATTGTTTTCCTTGCTTTTACCTTTCTGATCAGAACTTTGTATGTTTACAAAAAATCCACTTGACACATGGTTAGAAGGTACTACTTATTATATCCTGTTTACTAGATATTTTGCATTCACTTTTTACAAGTACTTCAAAATTAAATTATTGTGTGGAAAAAAGAATGCAGTCATATCTGTGGTATTAAGGCTTCCATTAGGGAAGGAGAGCCAGGATCTTTAAAATTGTTTAAACATTATGTCATTGCTTTGGCTCCTTCATCAGCATCTTGGATCTATGCCATTCCCATATATCGTGGGGCTTTTTCAGTCCTCCTGTTTAACACTTGTGTAGTGTTTTTTTTCTTGTATAACATGTACATTTTCTGTCGTATATATGTATGTATATAATTCTAATGTAGAGAAAGAATAATACCTTATTTTTCTGTATAATCTTACAGAAGTAAACACTGAAACTTGTTTGAGTCACTATTACCTTATTAAGTGCTTCTCAACTAAGAGATAGTCATTGTAATACTCAGTGTCCTGGTAGGATTATTTATCATTCAAAATTTCAATTCTTTTGTTTAGTCAGATTATTATAATAATCTATGTGGATCATATATATTCTTTTTGTGTCCCAGTTCCTTCACCAAACATCTATGTTGTTCATTCATATGGTTACATCATTATTGTTTATAGTTCTAGGGATCAAATTCCTGACTGGGAATACTGCTAGGCAAGTATTCTGTCCCAGTCTTTTTTTCTTTACTTCCATAATTATAAATAATATCCCATGGTAATTCCCTCCCTCCCCTCATTTACACCTTTGAAACTCCACTCTCCATCATATCCCCCCCCCTCAATCAGTCTCTCTTTTATTTTGATGTCATGATCTTTACCTCCTATTATGATGGTCTTGTGCAGGTACTGTCAGGCACTGTGAGGTCACAGATATCCAGGCCATTTTGTGTCCAGAAGAGCATGTTGTAAGGAGTCCTACCCTTCCTTTTGCTCTTACATTCTTTCTACCACCTCTTCTTCCATGGACCCTAAGCCTTGGAAGGTGTGGTAGAGATATTTCAGTGCTGAGCACTTCTCTGTCACTTCTCAGCACCATGGTGCCTTCTGAGTCATTCCAAGGTCACTGCCATCTGAAGAGAGAAGCTTCTCTGATGAAAAAGTGTGAGTAGCATTAATATATGGGTATGAACGTTAAGAAAAGTACTCACGGGGTAGTTTGGTGAGCATAGCATATACATTTAGCCAGACAGCAGCAGACGTTACACCCCTAGAGTTCATGACTACCCCTATTGTAGGTTTTTAGTATAAGGGATGTATTCCCTCCCACAGAGTGGGCCTCTAGTCAAATCAGATGGCAGTTGGTTTTCCCCATAACAGACGTGCCACTATTACACCTATTGGCTCATTTGGCCTGTTTGGTCAAATATAAGGCTTGCAGTGTCCACTGTTGAGTAGAGTATCTTCACTGGTGATTTCTTTCTCTCCCATTGAACTGCATGGAGAGTGGCTTTTTCCAGCTTTCTGTCAGCTGGTCTACATGGAGGAGGTTTTCAGCTCAGCTCTAGCAGGATTACTCAGTGACCTTGCAGCCCAAGTATGTGGAGTCTTCAGCAATAGGGTCTTACCATCTTTTCCTGGTGGGAAACCAAGGGCCTCAGCAATGGCCTGTAATGTTTTGGGGGCATCAGGGACCTCGCTGGCCAACACCTCACTGGAGGGTATCCTGTCCTTGGCATTGAAAATTTTCTAGTAACAATGTATGGCTCCTGAGTGTTCCATTATCCAAAAAAGTAGGTTTCTATATGACTTATTCATATCCTTTTAGATTTTGATTAGCCTTCCTTCTACCTTTCCTTTACTCAATCTCTTCCCCTGACCTTACTTAGGCCTTTTCACCCCCATTAATCTGTTCTTCTACTTACATATATACAATACCATCCTATTAAGAGCCCCCCCTCTGTTCCCTTTATATCTCTTTTCTAGGTTACTGGCCTCTGCTACTATGTTTTCTTCCTACTCACACAGAAATCCAATCATTTGTAGCTAGGATCCACATATGAGACAGAACATGTGACATTTGGCTTTCTGGGCCTGGGTTACCTCCCTTAGTATAATCCTTTCCAGATTCATCCATTTTCCTGCAAATTTTATAATTTCATTTTTCTTTATCACTGAGTAGAACTCCATTGTGTAAATGAGCCACATCTTCATTTTCCACTCATAAGTTGAGGGACATCTAGGCTGGTTCCGTTTCCTAGCTATTGTGAAAAGAGCGGCAATAAACATGATTGAGCAAGTATCTCTAAGATAGTGAAATGAGTCCTTAGGATATATGCCTAGGAGTGGTATAGCTGGGTCATATGGTAGATCTATTTTTTGCTATCTCAGGAACTTCCACACTGATTTCCACAATGGCTGGACCACATTGCATTCCCACCAACAGTGTAGAAGGGTTCCTCTTTTTCAACATCCTCGCCAGCATTTATGGTCATTTGTTTTCATGATGGTAGCTAATCTGACAGGAGTGAGATGGAATCTCAGCGTAGTTTTAATCTGCATTTTCCTGATGACTAGGGATGTAGACCTTTTTTTAGATGTTTATATGCCATCTATATTTCTTCTTTTGAGAACTTTGTATTTAGTTCCATAGCCTTTTTTTTTTTTTTTTTTTTTTTTTTTTTTTGGTTTTTTGAGGTAGGGTCTTGCTATAGGTCAGGCTGACCTGAAATTCACTCTGTAGTCTCATGGTAGGCTCAGATTCACAGTGATACTCCTACCTCTGCCTCCCAAGTGCTGGGATTAAAGGTGTGCACTACCATGCCCAGCTAAGGATCCTGCATTTTAACCCAGTTTGCAAACCTATGTCTTTTGGTTGGGTCATTGAAGCTGTTGATATTAAGAGTTGTTATTGAAAGGTGTGTATTCATTTTTGCCATTTTTTTGTAGTTCTTCTGGTTTAACCTTTGCTCTTTTGTATTAACTAGTATGTGAGTATGGTTTGTTTTTTCTAGGTTCCTTATATGTGTGCTTTTCTTTCTCTTCAGCATGGAGGATCTTGTCAAGTATTTTCTGTAGAGCTGGTACTGTCCTCAAATATTCCTTTAGCCTGCTTTTGTTGTGGAATGTCCTTATTTCTCCATCTATTTGAATGGATAGCTTTGCAGGATAAAGTAACCTTGGTTGACAGTTGTTCTTTCAGAACTTGGAATATATCATTCCAAGCCCTTCTGGCTTTTGAAGTTTGTGTTGAGTAATCTGCTGTGATCCTGATGGACTTGCCTTTGTATGTGACTTTTCTCTCTGACTGCTTTCAATATATTTTCTTTGGTATGTATGTTTGGTAGTTTAATTACAATATGGCGAGGACAGGTTCTTTCCAGGTTTTGTCTGTTTGGTGTTCTATAGGCTTCCTGTATTTGTGTTGGCATCTCTTTCCCAGTTTGGGGAAAGTTTTCTTCTATAATTTTGTTGAAAATGCCTACTATGCCTTTAGAGTGGAATTCTTCTCCTTCTATTATACCCTGAATTCTTTTTTTTTTTTCAAGGTAGGGTCTCACTGTAGCTCAGGCTGACTTGGAATTCACTGTGGAATCTCAGGGTGGCCTCGAACTCACGGCAGTCCTCCTACCTCTGCCTCCCGAGTGCTGGGATTAAAGGCGTGTGTCACCACGCCCAGCTTACCCTGAATTCTTATATTTGATCTTTTCATAGTGTCCCAAACATCTTGAAATTCCTAGTCATACTTTCCTATTAGTTTGTCTTTCTCTTTGTTTGACTGTATTAGATTTGCTACCTGGTCTTCTAGTTTTTATATTCTGTCCTCTCCTTCATCCATTCTACTGGTGAGATTTTCTAGAGTTTTTTATTTCACTGACTGTGTTCTTCATTGCTAGTATTTCTGACTGGTTTTTCTTTATTATTTCTATTTCCTTATATATGTCTTGTATTGACCTTCTTATTTCATTATATTGGTTTCCTGTGTCTTCTTTGATTCCTGTGATTTCTTTGAACACATTTGTAATCATTCTTTTGAAATGTTTCTCAGACTTTTCCTCTAGATGAGTCTCACTGGAGGTTATTTCTGATGCACTAATACTTTTTGGTGGATTTATATTGTTTATTTTTTGTGTTTCCTTTGTTATAATGTAGATATTTTTGCATCTTGGATTAATTTAATGCTTGGATTTTGTAATTATCTGCAATATTCTTAGCTGTATCAATCAATTTGATATTATATATCTTCAGGGTAGGAGCTTAAGGTGCTGGGTGTGGCTATTAAGACTCTCAAAGTAACCACAAAAGTGACCCTAGGGGTTGGATTTGCCTACTATGAGAGTATTCAAGTAGACTGAGTGGAACAAAATACAAGCAAATTCTAAAATTTAACTAAACCATGTACACATTCATTGAAAAACAGCACAGAGTGTTTATGCAAGAGTAGGTATTATGACAACCAGATCATTCAACAAAGTCACAGTCCCTAAGGATGTGTGTTGCCCCTCACCCTTAATCCTGTCAACTGGGAGGCTAAGATTTCTGGTCTGTAGAGGGTTCTAAGTTAGGTTGTGACTGAGTGAGACCCTTCCCCAATGAACGATAGAAGAGGAAACAAAGGCACTATAAATTAGGAAGCAACAAATGACAAACCGAAAATATAGCTTATTTAAGAATGGCAAATCCAACCATCCATCATATTTAACATATAATTTACCCTGACATGGAAGGTGCAATTAGCCCTTCTGATTCAAGCCTATATACTAGGCTTATTTGGTGGGTACTGATCTGGTGTAATCCCAGTTACCTTTTGGGATGGTTTTGGTCTCAATTATGCTATGCGCCTGCTTAGGTCCCTCTTTGCTGTGCGGTGGGCTCAGGTAAGCTGGCTGGGTCACTGCTCTGATTGCCTGTGCCAGGTGCTGTGTAGGTGAGCTCGCTTCCCCAGGTCTATGGTGCTTGCTGGCACTTGTACTGGTGGTGGGGGAGGGGAGGCTGTGGCTGGTGGCTGAAGTTCTTCTGCTGGTCTTTGTGATCCTCTTCCTCAGGAGCCGCTCCTCCACTCCTCTGTTGGTCCCTGCCGTCCTCTCACCTGGCTTTTCCTGTGGCTCAGGCCAAGCTTTGTGGCTGTGGCCATGTGGACCTGGTGTTGCTGCTGTTGGAGCCACTTCTGCCTGCTTCTGTGGACTCTAGATGCTCTGAATGTCTTCTACTTCTCTACTGCAGTTGATCATTTCTTATATACCTCACTTTTTAGTAGAGGAGTGTATTTTGCTGTTTTTTTTTTTTTTTACCCTTGGCTGCTTTGGCGTGGTTCCTATGCTGCTATCTTAGGTGGTAGTCCCAGTCCTTTTTTAAATTGTTACTGTTGTTTTGTTTTTGATACAGTCTCCATATACAGCCCAGGCTATACTCAAACTTATGATCATCCTCCCCCCCTTCTGAATGCTGGCTGTACAGGTGTGTTCACCATGTCCAACTTTTGTATTTCTTTGTATGCATAGTATTTTTTAGCTTTTCTTTTGCCAAATTATTTAGTAAATCAGGGAATTTGCTCCTGTATAGTCAAACATTGAGATGTGTTAGCCTCAGTACTACCTGATTCAGTAATACTAGACAGATATGTTCATTTTTTGGGGGGGGGGGGCTCAAAGTAGCTTCTCATTCTAGCCCATACTGACCTGGAATTCACTATGTAGTCACAGGTTGGCCTCCAACTCGCATCAGTCCTCCTACCTCACCCTCCGAAGTGCTGGGATTAAATAGGTGTACACTACCACATCTGGCAGAGAGAGAAAAAAATGAGAATTGGTGCACCAGGGCCTCTAGCCACTGCAAAGGAACTCCAGACACATGTGCCCCTTTGTGCATTTGGCTTTACATGGGTACTGGGGAATCGAACTTGGGTTGATCAGGCTTTATGGTCCAGTGCTTTAACTGCAGAACAATCTTTCCAGCCCAGATATCTTCATGTTTATTATTCAGTATATTAGTAGGATTCATCGTTTCTTATTTTCAGTAGTTTTATGTTTTATAAAGTGTGTTTATATGGGATGTTTTAATCTATATGTAGAATTTATTAATAGGGGAATGTATGAAATTTTGTCTTATTTTAAAATATTTTTTTTATTTATTTGAGAAAGAGGGGCAGATAGAGAGAAAGAAAGAATGTGCCAGGGCCCTTAAGCCACTACAAACTCTAGATGCAGGTGCCACCTTGTTCATCTGGCCTTTTTGGGTACTGAGGAATTAAACCTGGGTCCTTAGGCTTCACAGGCCTTTAATTATTTTTTTGAAAAGTAATTATTGGTGCATGTGTGGCATGTATGTGAATGGGGGCACACACATGCCACAGGGTGCATGTGGAGGTCAGAGTAGTCATCTGTGTTCTATCTTCTTCCTGGATCTGCTTCCCATAGTCCTTGTGTCTTGCTTTATGTGGGTGACTGAGGAAATGAATTTGGGCCCAAAGGCTTTACAAGTAAGTACCTTTAACAAATGAGCCATCTCCTTAGCCTTTAAGTTTTGTTGAGATGATATTGTTGTGTAGTCCTGGCTGACCATAAATTCATAATCCTCTCTCACCTTAGCTTCCCAAGTGTTACGGTGACAGGTTGTGTACCAACATGCACAATTAATAACTTCTTTTTGAGGTCGTGGGATTGAACCCTGAACCTTGAAAATGGAAGGCAAATGTTGTACCACATGGGTGCATCCTCCAGGTTCTCATGTTATAACTTAAGGAGTGTGGCATGGGTGTCTTCGTCCTTTCACATTCCTTTTTCTTGTGATGTTCTGTTTTCTTCTGATTACCATGTTTTTTGATTTTTTTTTAATTTTTAGAAGATGAATATTGAAAAGAGGCTTGTTGCAGTCAGGTTCACATTGCTGGTAGAAATCACCTAACCAAGAGCAGCTTGTGGGCAAAAGAGGTTTATTTTGGCTTACAGACTCAAGGGGAAGCTCCATGATGGCAGGGGAAAGCAATGGCTTGAGCAGAGGATGGACATCACTCTCTGGCCAACATCAGGTAGACAATAGCAACAGGAGAGTGTGACAAACACTGGCAAGGGGAAACTGGCTATAACACCCATAATCCCCCACACACAACAATACACCGCCTCTAGGGGGCTTTACTTTCCAGTTGCTGTCAGCTGGGAACCTAGCATTCAGAATGCCTACGTTTATGGGGTACACCTGAATCAAACCACCACAAGGCTCTATGATATAGTTCATGGTATGTAGTTTTTAAAAATGGCTCCTAAATTGTCTTTTCTTCCCCCCTGTGGTATCCTAATAGGAAATGAATTAACATTATACAGCAGTTTCAGCTTAGAGCATTCAGGGACCCATCATAATCCACAGTCTTTTTATTTTTTTTTTTTTTTTGAGGTAGGGTTTCACACTAGCCCAGGCTGACCTGGAACTCACTATGTAGTCTCAGGATGGCCTCGAACTCACAGCAATCCTCCTACCTTTGCCTCCCGTGTGCTGGGATTAAGGGCATGTGTCACCACACCTGGCCCTCTCTTACAGTCTTCATTGCCAAACTTAGACTGCTCTTGTATTTCTTCTGTCAGTATTGTATGAAAAGTAGTATGATGTAATGGAACAGGCACATATTTAAAGTCAAACCAATCTGAGTTAGCAGATACATCCCCATTTCCTTAATTACATGACTTTAGGTTGATCATTGGCCTCTCTGAGTGTCACCCCCTCTCTGTGAAATAGAGATGATAGATAATAAGGTCTCCCTCTGCTCTCTTGTTGCCATCATGTGATGATGAGGTGAGCTCGAATGTATCAAAGTTCTTGGCTAGCTTCCAAAGTGGTTTAGTACTGACGGTGATCATCACAAAGTGCATTGCTCACCCTGGGGGTGTCGCTCAGTGATCGAATGCTTGCCTGGCATGTGCAAGGCCCTGAGTTCAATCCCCAGTACCACAGACATTAATAATGATCATAATAATATTTACACATCAGTACATCTTCTTTAAATGTGTGAAGAAATGAGTACAGCCCTTCCTTAACCATGTGTGTACAGCTACCTGAAGCCTCTGCTTACCCACAGTGGACCTCCTCTCACCACAACGCTCCCAGCCTGCTGTGGGCCCATCGCCAGGTGCCTCACTAGCCCTCAGGCATATGAAGTAAGTGACATTTATTTATTTAGTTGTTGCTGTTATTTTGAGACAAAATGTTGCTGTGTAGCCCAGGCTGGCCTCAAATCTATGGGCTTCTCTCTCAGAGGGCCCCTGAGTACTGGGATTATAGGTGTGAACCAACATGCCCATCAGTAAGTGGCTTTTATCCACAAACTGAATTCTTCTGCACATTCAATTTGACTGTTGTGTGGGTTAGACTTCTATCTTTCTCAGTTTGGTTTCATGTTTTGGCCTTTGAGGTACAAACTCCCTGAGAGAATTTAAACATGTTTTGCTCAATCAGAAAATTTACTGAAATCTGCAAATAGAACGTATACCCTTTGAAACATCCTTTGATAACAGACAATAGACTAGTACAATGCCTTTTATCTGCATGTGATTTTTAACAAGCCATTCTATTTTCACAGCAGCTTTTATTTATTTGCAATGTGTGGCCTGAGATCAGCACTGTGTATGTTTCCAAGTATACATTAGGAGCATCACAGTTATGTTGAAAGGATTCTAAAACAAGTGTTTCTAGATTTAGTCACCTGTATTTAAACAAAAAAAATGTGTTGTTATGGATCTATTTCCTCAGTGCAACAATAATATAAGAACTTATATGCCACATCACAGTATGCTTTACCAGACAGTTGTTGATGTCTGTAAAGTACAATAGATTTTTTTGTAAAGTTTATTTATGAGAGAGAGAGAGGGAGAGGAGACAGAGAGAATGAGTACACCAAGGCCTCCAGCCACTGCAAATGAACTCCAGATGCATGCACCACCCTGTGCAGCTAGCTTATGTGGGTCCTGGGGAATCGAACCAGGGTCCTTTGGCTTTGCAGGCAAACACTTTAACTGCTAAGCCCAATGTTTTGTTATAAAATATCTCCCAACTTTTAGATATTAGAGAAAGTGTATTCACCTGTGGTCCATGTTGCTGGGAGGCATGGACACAGCTAGACAAAATTTTGAAACTACTAACATGATTAGTGGTTTGGTAAATATATCACATTAACAAATGAAAGATATGCTTCAAATTTGGGTCATAATATATCTACTGTCCAGTTACCTGATTTTTTTTCAATTACTGATGGATTATACATACGTTTCTAAGTTCACATGGCCTTTTGTTTTCCTTTTGGTTTCTTTAGGTAGGGTCTCCTTGTAGCCCAGACTGACCTGAAATTCACTATGTAGTCTCAGGGTGGCCTGAAACTCACAGTGATCCTCCTTACTCTGCCTCCCAAATGCTTGGATTAAATGCATATGCCACCACGCTCAGCCCCATGAGGTCTTTTATCTTCACTTTTTCATGCCTGCCCAGTATTTCATTTGTGGTTATACAAAAAGTAGTTTATATGATCTCCTACAGACAGATGTTTGCTTCCCTTTTTTGCTATTACAGATGATAGTTATAGTGACTCTTTTTGTTTTTTTTGTTTTCAACATCCATTTACATATAAATTTACTCAAAGATAGAAAAGTATGTAGAATAAATACATTTTTAAAGATTAAATTGCTAGATCGAAAGTTGTGTGCTGCTGGGTGTGGTGGTGCTTGCCTTTAATCCCAGCACTCGGGAGGCACAGGTGCTGTGAATTTGAGGCCAGCATGAGACTACATAGTGAATTCCAGGTCAGCCTGGGCTAGAGTGAGACCCTACCTCGAAAAACCAAAAAGAAAAAAAAAAGTTGTATGTCAGAAGGCGGGGTGGGAAAGAAGTTGTGTGCCTTTAATAATTTGATAGATTATTTTCCCAAATCTCAAACCTAAAGCAAACATTAGAAGGTGTGGAGTGCCCCCACTGGCCTGCAAAGGAGACACAAGATTTTGCTGTGAGTAAATAAATGGCAGGCACTAAGTAGATGTCTTGTTGTAAGCAATATACTAGACAGGAAAGGATTTCAGCTGCTCAGTGGCTATGGACTTGTTTTGTCGATTCACTTTTTAAAAACAATCTGAGTATTTATGGAAATTTCTAGTAACAAATTTTGTATCACAGAAAAACATGAAGAAAATCAAGCACACTAGCCACTGTCATGAAGAGTTGTTGTTGAATGCTATTCCAGACATTTTAATGCATGCATACATTTTTTTTTATTTACCAAAATGGGACCATATATTCTTGACCTTTTTCCCTTTTGTAGAACTTAACTCAGTGTGCTGTTTTGGCATAAATTTTCTCTTAGAACCAACGCCTATGTGACCAGAAATGAAACGTGTTGTGAGTTTGGATGTATTTCTCCATTTGCCATACAGTAGGGTGGTTGGACTAGGATGTACTTAGTCTTGTATCCTGACCTTATCTGTCTCTCCTTGCCTGGCCCTCCTAGACTGTTAAGGCTCATGAGAGGAGAGTGATAATGTGCAAGAGAAATGCTACTTACAGCAAGGGGCCAAGGACAGGGTGCTGTGAAAGCACACAGGAAAGACAGCTAGGCTAGACTGAAAGATCAAAGAGGACTGCCTAGGCTGTGATAAACAGCCTCTACTCACTTGAAGGTGGTGGAGAGGACAGTAGGGCCTGGGGTAGGAGAAAGCCTTGGAGACCTTGTCAGCTGTCAGCGCTTCAGTCTGCCTTGCACACGGAGGGGTATTGGAGTAGGAGAGGCAGTTTATGGTGGGAGATGAAGCTAGAAAGGCCAAGTTACACTGTGTTTTAAGTGAAGGTTAGGAATTTATCTTGAGGGCAGTGGCTACCACTGAGGAGTTTTAAATAGGGGATCCTTAAAATATCTCCTGTTGGAAATGGTTCTCTCAGTAGCTGGGATCACAGGCATGCACCATCTTGCCTGGCTTTGATTCTTAGATTTTCTAACTGTTCTTAAACTTTATTTTATTTGAATTTAGAACCAGGAGCAGTTGAAAGATGACGATTCCGATCTTATTCTCAATGATGGTGATATCAGTCTAACCTACGGGGATTCTACTGTAAACACCGACTCAGCAACTGCCAGTGCCCCAAGGAGGTTTATGGGCAATAGTTCCGAAGATGCCTTGGATCGGGAGCTTACATTTGGGGACCACGAGCTAGTCATTCGTGGGACACGCCTGGTTCTTCCAATGGATGATTCTGAACCTGCGTTAAATTCATTAGATGATACGAGACACAGCCCAGCCTAAGCTTACTAATACTCACTTAGTGGTTTGTAAAATTTGCACACGTGATTGTGAAGAAATGTGTACTACCTAAAAAGTTCTAGTGCATGTCTCTGAATGTGTAAGCTATATAAATGCTATTTATATGGCATAGGAAGAATATAAATATCCTGTACAAGGCAGATTGTGAACAGACTATTCTTTTAAGTTTTGCTGGCTGCACTGTGTCAGCTGGATCTGTTTTAGAAAGTTACTTTCACAGTGATGTCGTGTTTTGTTAGTTATATGTCTCAGTTAAAGTATAAAAAGTGACAAATTTACCCTTTCTTAGATTTACCTGACACTTAACCGGAGTACCAAGTTCTGTGCTGTGAATTAATTTGTGTGTGTGGCAGGGAAGGGGGGAGGGGGAGTGTTACTTCCTAGGGAACCCAGGGAGGAGAGGTTCTTTTGTTGGGAAGCTTTTGTTGGTTGCTGCTGCCTTTGTCACGACCTTTTTCTTTCCCTTTTTTTTCTGGTGGCCCTTTGTGGTGCAAGGAGCTGATCGAATTCAGGTTGGGAAGTGAAGTGTGGGGGGCTATTTCTGCCCTGTGAAAGAACAGATTCCACTAAAGTACATTGCTGTTCTGAAAGAAAGCTGCAAATGACCTCCAAGACCTTGTTTCTTTTCTTCAAACCAAGACCACAGGCATTGCATCCAGCTGGCTTAGCAAAAGTACAGGTGTATATAGTTCAGGGCACTTGTTAAAGATTTGGAGGGCTGGCTGAGGCAGGTGGAGAGGGGCAGAGGGCAAGAAGGGAATAAAGAGGATGGTAGCGTTGGTGGTCTCTCTTCCCAAATGTGTAAATATCCTATACAACATGAGTTTAAATAGGAAATTTAATTGCTGCTTAATTTTTGATTATGTACTTTATCTGTATAGGAAGCTTTGTTGTCAGAAGATTTTATATCAATTTAAATTGCTGCTCTTTAGCAGCCAAACAGGAGCAAAATGTAAAAGTTTTACACTTGCAGTGTTTAATTGTCACTCGTTAGTTTGTGGTTAATGTTAAAAGTTAATTTATGAACCCATGATCGTCTGTACTACACCAGAAGCAGTTGTGAGAGAAGCAGACTTCTCTGGAGAGTGTATTGCAAGGTGGCTCCTGTCTCTACAGTGGGTGTAGTTGTCTTCATTGACATGTGACTTTTCATACTAAATGCCTGCGCTGCCATGTGTGGTTTACAATTTTCAAAGAAGAGCACAGAGCAAGCTCCCATTCCAGATTCATAGTATGGAAGTAGACTATGTTTTGTAATGCTGCAAATACCTAAAGGTACATTGAATGCTTGGAAAGGGGATTCCTTTTTGATGTTGATTCTGAGCCATTCGTGATTCAGAAGAAAACACAAATTTTTGTGTGTTTTTTTCCCCTCTGGTCTAAGTAGCATTGCCTTAAATCTTACCCAGTTATAAAATTGATTTACTTACATGATGTTCAAATTTTCCACAGAAAATATCTTTCCAAACAAAATATGTACTTATTCTTCAAAAGGGTTCTGTGCTATTGTAAACACTCCTTGAGATTTTAAGGGAATTCTAATGGTGTACCCCTCGTGGCAGCCGTGACTGTTGGCATAGCCATTTGTTTTGTAGTGGTAGTGACATTCCTGCTATGCAGGAATCAATCCCTCCTGTGAAGCGTATGTTTTCTATGATGTGTGTGCCTCTTCATGCAGTAAATAATTTCTTGTTAATATATGTTTTAGGGGCTTTGAATGTCATCATCATTTACCTACAAAGTTATTCAAGTTGTAAAAGGTTATACAATAATTTAACTATCTTTTTTATTGTCAGGTTACTGAGCTCACTTTATGAAAATGGCTGTAAATACTTAGCATGACAAATTACATAACTGGTCTCTGTCAGCATGCATAAGTCTTCTCATTAGGGAAGCTGATGAAGCTTGAGTCCACTAAATCTGCCTTCAGTACTTTATCAAAGGGGAACCAGGCCTGCTATGCTTATGTTATCATCTGGAAAATTCTCCTCTAGTCTTTGTATACATCTCCACACAGAGTAAAATGTAAGAGTAAAGGCTCTCAGACAGCCATTGGACTGAGACACCTGAGTGCACTTTGATGAAGTACAGCGTGAATTACCATCATATACAATTAGAACTGCTCTTGGACCTGTTTTATGTTGTATGTGGAGACTATATGTTTAATTGACTTAAACGTGGCATATTTTGAAGTTGTTTTTTTCAGGTCTTTTGGCATTTATCCTAGTTGTCTGTTTAGCAATGTGCTGTTAAAATAATAGACTTTTAATCTTTATGTACTTTTTGATTTTCCTTGGAGTTCTTGGAAAGATGTTATAGTGGTTTCTTTTAGGAAAATCTGTCATTAAAAAAATTATAGCCTTGCAAATAACCACTTACTGTATTTGAGTCACAGCTTATTCTAGTGAGATGTAAAGAATGCTGACTTCATTTATTTTTCTACATATATACATACTGGAAAAGGTGAAAGACTGTTGTTTTAAAAGAAACAAAACAGATTCCTCACAGAACTTATGAGGTGGCAAAGTTTTGGTGCATATGTGTAAGCGTTGGTTGTATTTGCTTATGGTCACAATTGGATCATCTAAGAAATATCGGTCAGAACCATCAGGTTGTATTCAATAATAGACAGTGTCATGAAAATAGTAGTTCCAGTGCATGGGGAGTGTCAGTTCTTTATTCAGTTATGTGCAGAGGCAGTTCTAAGTTTGCTTACAAAGTATGAACATACACTTAGGCCTTCAAGTTAGATATACATCTCTTTTGTACAAGACCTTTTGTAGGTTAGAGTATACAGATGGCAATTTTGTGTGATTTGGTTAATTGCTAGTGCTTTGTTGCTATCCACTCTAGATTTCTTGCTCATGAGCCAGTAAGAAGCAGAGGTGGGGGAGGGGCCCATTGAACTTATCTTCGCATTGCTGGGACAAAACACCTGACCAGAAGTAGATGATGGAATGAAAGCATTTATTTCTCTTTACAATTTAGGTGGGGATTTTAATCATGGTGAAGAAAGCATGACAGGCCTGAGCAGGAAGCCTCAGTCATGTCTCTACATCAGTGGGAAGGAAGTAGTCTGAGTGAACAAGATCTGCACACCAGGTTGGCTGGGCTCATAAACCTCAAGGCCCACTCTCAGTGACACACCTTCTCGGGCAAGCCTCCACCTCCAAAATTGCCACCAGCTGAGGATGAAGTATTTAAAATACATGAGCTTATGGAGGCCATTTCATTCAAAGTACCACAGGGACCGTCACACAGCAGGCTTCCCTTGAACCACTTCATATCTTCTAGCTAATTATACAAAACCCTATGTTAGAATTAAACATGTACATTAGTAACCTGGATCTGTGCTAAAATGTAAGGAGGTGAAAGTATAGAGGTTTTGAATTACTTAGAAAATTCTTGACAGGAAATAGACCATCAAGATGGTAGATGATGAGGCTTAAAATAAATTGGAAATAATAGTTGTCATTTTGAGCCCCTATTAGTTAAGGCAATGTGTTTACAAGGCATTTTTAATCTACATTTTAGTCTTGTGCTATGAAGATGTCCTCACTTCTCAGATGAGACAAAAGTGCAGAAAAGTTTTCGTGGCTGAGAAGTCACTGCTAGGAGTCAAATGAAGCCCAACTCTGAAAGTTCAGATTATTTTTTGTCTTTTTTATTTTTTGAAAATTTCTTTTGTTCATTTTTATTTATTTACTTGAGAGCAACAGACAAAGAAAGAGGCAGATAGATAGAGAGAGAGAGAGAGAGAATGGGCGCGCTGGGGCCTCCAGCCACTGCAAACGAACTCCAGACGTGTGCGCCCCCTTGTGCATCTGGCTAATGTGGGTCCTGGGGAATTGAGCCTCGAACTGGGGTCCTTAGGCTTCACAAGCAAGTGCTTAACCGCTAAGCCATCTCTCCAGCCCTATTTTGTGTTTTATTTTTGAGAGAGGGCCTTGCTGTGTATCCCAAACTGGCTCAGCCTCCTGAAGATGAGGGTCATTGGTGTGTACTATCACATTTGGTATCAAAAGTCCAAATTCTTTTCTTTAAAAATGTTTAACTTGGGCTGGAGTAATGGCTTAGCAGTTAAGCACTTGCCTGTGAAGCCTAAGGACCCTGGTTCAAGGCTCGATTCCTCAGGACCCATGTAAGCCAGGTGCACAAGGGGGCACATGCATCTGGAGTTTGTTTGCAGTGACTGGAGGCCCTGGCGCACCCAGTCTCTCTCTCTCTCTCCCTGCCCCTTTCTCTGTCTGTTGCTCTCAAATTAAAAAAAAAATTGTTTAACTTATTTGAGAGCGAAACAATGGGCGTGCCAGGGCCTCCAGCTGCTGCAAATGAACTCCAGATGTCTGCACCACCTTGTGCTTCTGGCTTACGTGGGCCTTGGGAAATAGAACCTGGGTCCTTTGGCTTTGCAGGCAGGTACCTTAACGGCTAAGCCATCTCTCCAGCCCAAAAGTCCAGATTCACTCTGTTGGCTTTGAGGACAGGCTACAATTGGAAAGATGTGGAAGAAAGAGTTGTAGACTTGATCCCTGCTGCCCACCACCTGCTTATCCTCAGACCAGGGAGGGGCATGAAGTCTCAGCTCTGTCCCTACATTTGCTGCCCTGTTGGTGCCAGCCACTAGCTCCTCTGGTTGGGAGGGTCCTTGCATTCTTAGCCAAGGGCCTTCCTGTTTTGTCTAGCCTGTGCACAATGCAGCCTGGCTAGCAACATGCCCTCAGCCTGCATTCTCACCTCTTCATCAAAGGCCCATCTCATGCTGGAGGTTGTAACTATGAACAGTGGCTTTGTGTTTACCAGATTTTTTTTAAAACCCAGGCTTTGGGGTTATACACACTTGAGTTCAAACCCATGCTCTGCTGCTTGATTTCAGTAAGCCTCTCAGCTTGTCCAAGCTATTCAGAAGTAAACACCCTGACAGGATGTACATGCCAGTGCAATAGTGGCACACAGACTCAGTGGGTAAACATAACTTTCTATTTGGCTAAGATATCTGCTCAGTGTAAAGGAACCCAAAACTGGAATTGGGAACTGGATCAGAATTCTATGGAGAGAAAGATTATGTTCTCCAGTGTCAAGCTGTCACTAGTCTTTGGCTAAAACAGGGGTTACATACATCAGATTCTCCCTAAATAATGTTTATCCCATTTAAACTATGCTGACTTCACTCTCCAGTGGAGAATCTTTTCTTTTCCAGCTTGTCCATTCAAGAGATCTGATCTTTATTTTGTGGCACATGCAGTGGAGACAGCAAAACAGTGCCAGCTCTCATGGAATGTGTGGAGATAATGATGGCCACCTGGTGGTTCTTTGGACTCATTCATGCAAGAAGGACTAATTATTTTCCAGTGGGGGAAATCTAAGTAATAAGTATTGATTTTTTTAAAAAAATATTTATTTGAGAGAGAATGGGCATGCTAGGGCCTCTAACCACTGCAAGTGAACTCCAGACACATGTGCCACCTTGTGCATCTGGCTTGCTTGGGTACTGGGGAATTGAGTCTGGGTTCTTAGGCTTTGCAGGCAAGTCCCTTAACTGCTAAGCCATCTCTCCAGCCCATAAGTGTTGATTTTAAGGTATAACCTCAAATACACCAATCATAAGAGCTACGATGGGAAAGTCCAGGATGATATGAAAAGGCTCTATGATCCTTTGGTACAGGAACAGTATGATTGTCCTGATGAAGTGGTAAGTTTAGACCTCAAGAGTAAGTCAATGGCCAGCTAGCTGAATGGAAATTATAAGGAACAGTCCAGGCCGAGTGAAGTGACATCCCTTCCAACATTCCCTTAGATGTCTACTGAGTAAAAAATACCACATGCTATACTATATACATATGCATCTAATGAGGAATAAAATAGATATGTGTATCCAGGCAGCACTTATATATTAGTTGGGAAGTCAGGATGCAAGTTATGTAGTTAACAAATACAATGAGTGCTTTGGATCCCCTGTAGCTTGCTCCCTTCCCTTGGGGTTATTTTCCTTCAGAGTCTCCAGTTCAGAACATTGCAAAGTATCCCAAGTGGCTGTCCTGGTGAAGAGCAAACTAAGAGCTGCCTTAGCTGGAGCTGTCATGGCTGAAGCCTTAAGCCCACCAGACCTGGCATTTTCTGGCCAATTCTGTCAGATTTAGCTTAGAGAGCCCTATCCTCCCTGTCCTGGTTGAATGCCAAGTCCGCTAACTTTCCAGTCAGTGGTGTCCAGTACGGACTAGGTCCCACCACAGAAATGGAACTTAGTCATGCAAATTATTTTTTTACTCATGTGTGTGCACATGCATATGTGTAACTATGTGTATTCATTCATGTGTATGAATGTCGGTACCCACATGCCATTGTATACTTGTGGAGATCAACCGTGGGTATTGCTCCTAGCCTTCTCAACTTTATCCACCGAGGCTAGCTATCCTGCTAGCTACCAGGGATACTCTCATCTCCATCTCTTATTTTTTAGTAGGAGCACTGGGGTTATAGATGCAAACTATTGTGTCCAGTTTTACATGGATTCTGGGGATCTGAACTCAGGTCTTCACACTTGAACAATGGGTGCTTTATGCATGAAGCCACCTACCCAGCCCCTGTGCAAGTTACTTCTTTCTCAGTGATGAAAAAATATAAAAATATAAAAATGAAAGCACTATGAGTACTTCTTGGAAAGAAGGTTTAATTTCCCCAGATATTTTGGAACTGAAGTAGTTTAGCATGTGTTTAAATACTAATCCTACAAAAACTTCCTTGGGACATATTCAATTCTTGGTTGCTCTGGGAGTCACAAGGCCTTATTGCCTGACTTTTTTTGTTTTTCATTTGAATTTCCTATACAGCTGTGTTCCCATGTGGACTAAGCAAAAATCATATGAGCTGTTTTTTCATCTGAAAAATCTGGATGACTTCTGTCAAATAATGGGAGTTGCCTGTTTTTTTTTTTTTTTCCCATCTCAGAGATGGTTTTGTGTGAGAAAGCAAGATAGTGGCAATTAGACTCCCTGGCTGTGCTATAAATTATTTTTTTAAAACCCTTTCTCAAAATTCAACAGTTCCATTTTCTTTTCCTTTTAAAAAAATATTTAAGTATTTATCTGGTGTTGGTGGGGGCACACATTTGGAGTTCAGAGAAAACTTTCAGGTCAATTTGTTTCCCACCTTGTTTGAGGCAGGATCCCTACAGGGTCACCAGTCCATTCGTGTGCTTCTAGGAAAAAAAACAAAAACCTGTTTCCTCTGCCCTTCTTACTGAAGACTCACTGGAATTACAGAAGCTTGTCAACAGCTTCAAGTTTTTACAAGGGGTCTGAAGACCCAAACTCAGGTACTCAGTGTTGTGCAGCAGGTACTTTATGCACTGAACCATTTCCCCAGCAACCAAAAGTTCCAGTTTTCAAGGGGAACCAAGGAATTTGTGTTCTCTCTCTCTCTCAACCTCTCTCTCTCTCTCTCTCTCTCTCTCTGTGTGTGTGTGTGTGTGTGTGTGTGTAGAAAAGAAGTCAATGTTAGATGTTTTCCTCAATTGATCTCCATCTTAATTCACTAAACCTAGAGCACACCAGTTCTACAAATCCCTAGCAAGAAAGCTTTGGGGATTTTCCTTTCTCCCCCCTCTCAGAGCTCTGATAACAAACAAGCTCCATCTTGCCTGGTTTTATGTGAGTACTGGGCCAAACTCAGGTCCTCAGGTCTGCACAGCAAGTAGTTTGCCCACTCAACCATCTCCTTAGCCTTAGAAGTTTGATATTTAAACATTTCAATCAACCAATGTTTTCCTTACTAACTTCCTCACTTGGGCTGAGCCTTAGGCTAGGCACTGGAGGCCAAAGCTGCTTAAACCATGGTTTTAGCCTAAAAGAAAATGCAGTGGGCTAGGATTCTGTGTGACAAGCATTAGAATATGGCTATTACATGGAATTCAAGTCCTTCAATATGTTGCCTATGGTCAGCAAATTATGGCCCTCCAAAAATGTTTCCCACCATGATCCTTGGACCCTGGGAATGGGTTCTGTTACATTACAAAAGAAGTAAGTAAATATTTGGATGATCTTGAGGCATGGAGATTATTCTGGGTAATTCAAGTGGTCCCAATTGAACCACATAGGTCCTTAAAATAGGAAAACTTTTGCAGGCTATGATCAGAGGAGGAGAGGCAACTGCAAAATGCAAACTTAGAGACATGCCACATTGCTGACTTTGAATATAGAGGAAAAGGGGCTCCAGAAGCCAGAAAAGGCAAGGAGTAGGTTCTGCCTTGGAGCTTCCAGAAGGAATGCAGCCTGCTGAAACAGGGAATTAGCTCACTGAGATGGCTGTCAGACTTCTGACCTACAGAGAAGTCTGTCAGATAACAAGTGGGTGTTATTTTAAATCACTAAGTTTGTGGTAATTTGTTATGGCAGCAACAACAAACTAACAGACTGCCCATGAAGGAAAGAGCATTGTCTCTGTTACTATTTTGTTCTGAATATCTGGACTCTGCCAGCCACTGTGGATGGTGCTTTGGATACAGAACTGAGCAATTCCCAAAGTTCAGTCTGGTAGGGAGTTGAGCAGGCATAGAGACAACTGGGATTCAGCACAATGGGTCCATGAGGGTGAAAAGTCCAGGTGACGGATGCACAGCCTGGGGAAGAATGGTGGGGGAAGGGGAGCTGCAGAACTCCATGACATTAATCTAGAGGTAACTGGCACTTCCCCCATCACAAGCTGGTGTAAGGAATTGCTGTATGATCACTACCTAACCAGGGAGTGACAGTGTACAGGGGACAAGATCATATTTGGTTTTAATTTTTTTGTTTATTTTATTTATTTATTTATTTGAGAGCAACAGAGAGAAAGAGGCAGAGAGAGAGAGAGAGAGAGAGAGAGAGAGAGAGAGAGAGGGTGCGCCAGGGCTTCCAGCCACTGCAAATGAACTCCAGACGCGTGCACCCCCTTGTGCATCTGGCTAATGTGGGTCCTGGGGAATCGAGCCTTGAACCGGGGTCCTTAGGCTTCACAGGCAAGCGCTTAACTGCTAAGCCATCTCTCCAGCCCTCATATTTGGTTTTAGAAAGATCACTCTGATTGTAGCTGTGGCCAAAGGGAGAATGATGGATTATTTGGACAGGGGAAAGAGTGAGCATAGAGGTGATTGTTAGAAAGCTTGAGCAAGTGAGAGAGAAGGTGTGGTGGCATAAACTAGACAAATGTCAATGGGGACAGAGAGGAGGAGCAGAGTCAATGGGCATTTAGTACATAGACAGTAGGGTTTGGAAAGTAAATGGGGTGATTAAGTGAGAGGTGAGCTTCCCATGATCCTAGCACTCCAGATTGAGTAAATGGTTGGATGGAACAGCAGTAACTATAATTTTAGAGAATGCATATTCAGATAAAGAGGTTGTGTGATATAGTAGTGAAAACACAAATGTAAATTTGCTTCTAAGACAGATACAAAGATGCCAAACACTGCATGTTGTATCATATGTGGGAGCCAAACAAATTGATTTCCCTGTAGCAAAGAATAGAACAAGTATTTCTAGAGGATAGGAAAGGATTGGAGAAAGAGAAAAAAGAGAGAGGGAGACTAGCTGATAGCAAAATAAAAAATTGGAGGACTAAATTCTACTGTTCTGCAACACAGTATATTGACTATAGTTTAGTATTGTGTATTATGTAGTTTTCAAAGATATGCATGAAAAGAGCTCAAAGGCTCTAACACAGAGCTGGAAATACAATTTAGCTTGTTTTCATCAGTACCCATTGAATGCATATATTGAAACATCACACTACTCCTGAAATATGTACAATTATTATTAAATTAAAAAATTTAAAAATGCTAAAATACATTTTCTTAACTTTGCTAAAAGAAGATAGAGAATGTGTAAATTGAAGAAGAGGGATTAGGAGAATAGAATGTAGGGCCCAAAATGATGTTAGGAAAGAGCACAAGTTTGACTAACACCAAGATTTGTAAGCCATTCTCCATTATAACCTAGGAACATCTGGAGCTTTTTCCTTTGGGTAGTGTCTGGGGAAAATAATTGCTTTACCTAAAGTATAATAGATGAAGGAAAAATAAATTATTTTCCTTCCTTACTTAAAAACAGCGTCAGAAGTTCTCTGGAATGGTGGGTGGTTTAGGAAACTTTTAAAAGTGTATCACTCTAGGTTGCAGCCTATTCACCTGCTTATCTGGCCAGAAGAATGAAATATATGTGGAGGGCTTTCTAAAATGTAGTCTTAACATTTTTCCAGGAGGGTCAAAGTCCAAAGAATGGATACTGGTTCTATGGAGATTTACATGCAAGCAGGGACTTCACTTTTCACCTTACCCCAAAGGCTATTACAAGAGTTCCTAGTACATCCCATGGAATGACCAAAGCCCTTGGGTATGTTGTGTTCTGACACCCTTGTGTCTTTCTCTGGTTGCAATCATCAGTGCCCAAGCTGCCGTTTTAGTGGAATTTTAAGCCAAAGAGCAGCCAGCCAGCAGTATTCATCAAACATGCCTGGAGACAACCTTTTTAAGAACTGATTTTGCCTCACTAGAAGGAAATCAGCAAATGACAGTATAACTTACAAAAGAAAGCATAGAAGCCTACAGTAAGATGAAGGGAACATCTGGTTTTTGTTTTCTCAAGTTTTATTAATTCATCTGAGGTGTGAGTCACCAGCTCACTCAGCCAATGTTTCCAAACTTTGTTGCCTCCAGAGTAGTTGGGAAAAGTCATATCAGAACTAGCTTGAGGGCAAGATGATCCACAGAGAGGTGCTTTTTTTTTTTTAAATAATCTAATGTTAGTTCTGATAGGTCATTCCTAAAGTTGCTTCTATGTTAAAATCCCAACTACATTCCATCCTTAGCAGGATTTTATTCCTCCATCTAGAAATTGGAGGACTGATTTGCTGACAAGTATATAATCCAGGACCTCACAAAATAGGCCCTTTATCTAAAAAGACAACTTTGTTGGCTCTCAGTCTTTCTGAGTATGGTGTGGTTAGGTGCATAGCCCCTAGAGACACCAGAAAAGGAAAACATTTTCTGTCTCTCTGCTCATGACTTTCTCGAACTTGCTCCAGCCCTAACCTGCAAATGGCTCTCAGGGGGAGTTGGGAATTTTCCTCCTGAGCCTACTAGACCCTACCAGCATTGGTGTCCTCGGGCTCCTCTACATGGTCAACACAGTATTTTGAAGATGACTGCTTGGAATTCACAGTTGGTCTATGGTTATAGCCCAGGACAAAGCTGGCTGGAGCAAGCTATTTGCCCTCATTACACTGTACACTGTCCAGTTGAGCTCTGCTTCACCTGCCCCTCCTCCAGCCCATTGATACGGATGCCAGTAGTGGGATTGAAACCTCTACCTTTCACTGGAAACCAATGACTTGATTATCACCTTCACTACATCTATCCCTCCCTCCTTCTCTTACTCCTTTCCTTCCTTTCTTCCTTTAATAGACTTGGAGTGCCTACCAACTTTAGGTACTAGAAATATAGAAGTGAGTAAGTCTTTAGGCTACATTCCTTGTAGTAAATGTTCATAAAGCACATGATGCCATTGCTGTGCCCCATCAAATTAAATTTAGATATGATATTGGCAAGAATAATAGGATCAACAGTTAATTAGTATTGGGCTCATCAGCATTCCACCATGGATGATAGAGGATGATGTGAGGTCTCTATCCCTCTCTGAGAAGTTATCTGCAGTTAATGGTTTCTAGAGGAATGGGTGACATTTTCTTCAGTAATGTAACTGCTGGTAAATTGCATGTGCTCTGGTAAATAATCTCACCCATTTTCGTGCAGCTAAACCTAATTAAACTCAGTGTGGGTCACACAAGTACACACTACAGCAACAAAACAAGATATCAAAGTGGAAGAGGGACGGGGTGAAAAGAACAAGTTTAGTGGAAGGGGATAGGGAGAGGGGAAAAGAAAAGGTGATGGGAGGAGATTGTGATTAAAATGCATTATGTAGATGTATAAAATTGCTAATAAAAGGTTAAAAATAATCATTTAGTGATGTGTCTGTTCCAAGGGGGATTATTTTTATACTCTGGTCTAACCATATAAGCCATGTTTCCAATAAAAAGTTTTATGAGGTGTTGTCTCAGATGTAAATGTTTCATAAAGATATCACTTCAGTTGTAAATCATGTTCTTAAATTCATACGAAAGCCACCTCATTAAATAACAAGGAAACTATGTTTTATACATAAATGCTGGTCTCGAGTGACTTTAATAAAAAAAAATCAAGAACATAAAAGAGAACTGAAGCCCAGCTACGTATGGCTCTACTTCAAGAGACTGGCAGGAATATAAAATTTTTCTTATCTCTTTTTTTAGTCTTTTCCAGATTATACCTTTCAAAAGTTTCACTATCTTCTTAGAACTATCATAGTCTTCAGAGACAGTAGAAATGAAACAGATCAACACTTAAAAAATAAAACTGCTTTATCAAAGTACGAATGGCAAACAATAAAATGTATTCTTTCTAATGCACAGTTATGTGGATATTGAAAACTATGTGGGCATGGAACTATCTCCACAGTGAAAATCTGAAGCATTTCTCACTGTTGCAGTTCCCTTCTTAATGTTGTCATAAAGTACCTGACCAAAAGCAGCTGGTGGGAGGAAAACCTTTATTTTAACTTAGAGACTTGAAGGGAAGCTCTGTGGTGGCAGGGGAAAATGTGGCATGAGCAGAGGCTGGGCATCACCTCCTGGCCAGTATCAGGTGGACAATAGCATGAAGAGAGTGTGCAAACTAACACTGACAAGCTAGGGAAGATAAAGCTCAGGGCCACCCCCAGCAACACACCTCCTCCGGCAACGCTCCACCTCCCAAATTGTCACCAACTAGGGACCTAGCAGTCAGAACACATGAGTTTATGGGGGACTACCAACCCAACTCACCAGAGCACTTCACCATGCTCCTTTGTTAAGTGAACCTCTCCCCAAGCACAGGCTTCTGACAACTACTGATCTGTCATATATTTCTGTAGTTTTGGCTTTTCCAGAATGTCATAAAAACATAATCATAAGCATTTAGCCTTTTGCAGACTTTCTTTTTTTAAAAAAAATTAACAAATTTATTTTTCAGGTAATAAGATAATGCATATTCATCATGGGAATTCTGAATATTGAAGTACAAAATAACAATGAAATTCCAAGATTCTTTCCTACAATAAGCATGAGTGCAGATGTCTCTTTGACTTATTGATTACATTTTCATTTGGGTTTATACCTAATAGCGGGATTGCTGGATTATATGATAAAAATTAAAAACCAAAAAAAAGAACCCTGCCAATCACCTAATGGGCTAATGAAATGAACAAACAGTTCACAAAAGAAGAAACACAAATGACCAATAGTTATTTTAAAATCGTTTCAAGGGCTTGAGAGATGGCTTAGTGGTTAAAGCACTTGTCTGCAGAGCCTAAGGGTCTAGGATCAATTCTCTAGTACCCACATAAATCAGACGCACAAGGTGGCGCATGTGTCTGGAGTTTGTTTGTAGTGGCTAGAGGCCCTGGCATGCCCATTCTCTCTCTATCTCCCTCTGGAATAAATAAATAAAAATAAAATATTTTTAAACTAAATGTTTACAGCATCCCTAGGCATTGGAGAAGTGCAAATTAAAACCACTTTGAGATACCATTTCACCTCAGTCAGAATGGCTATCATAAAAAATGCTGGTGAGGGTGTGGGAAAAGAGGAACCTCATTCACTGCTGGTGTGAGTGCAAACGACTATAGCCATTATGGAAATCAGTATGGAGGTATCTAAAAAAATAAGAAATAGAACTCACATATGACCCAGCTATACTACTCCCAGGCATATACACATTAAAGACTCCACATGCTATTACAGAGATGCTTGCACATCCATGTCTGTTGATGCTCTATTTACAATACCTAAGAAATGGAACCAGCCTTGATGCTCAACAGATAAATGGATAATGAAAATGTGGTACTTATACACAATAGAATTTTACTCAGCTGTATGGAAAAATGAAATTATAAAATGTACAGAAAAATGAATGTTTTAGAAATAGTTATATTAAGTGAGGTGACCCAAATAAAAATAAACCAGGGCTGGAGAGATTGCTCAGTGGTTAAGTGCACTTCCCATACAAGCAAGAGGGCCTGAGGAAGCCTGAGACTGCCTGAGTTCAAATCTCTAAAGTCCACTGAAACAGATGGGCATCGCCACACATATCTGTAACTCCAGTCTTGAAGGGGAGCAAGGGCGCGAGCTTAGCTTCATAATTAGTAAAAGGTGACTCCAGCTCCAAAGAAGACCACACACCTTTAATCCCAGCTCTCGGGAGGCAGAGGTAGGAGGATCACTGTGCGTTAGAGGCCAGCCTGTGACTACAGAGTGAATTCCAGGTTAGCCTGGGCTAGCATGAGACCTTGCCTCAAAATAAAATAAAAGAGAAATCAGGTGGAAGAGAGAGGCAGGCAAAAGATCCTAGCTGCAGGTCCACTTAAGGGTCACCACAAGGGCACACACAGGTGCATACACACAAGCAAATAATAAAAATAATACATTTTTTTAAAAAGAAACATCAAACATTCCCTTCACCAAATTGGTGATCACCACTCATTTTTTCTCTTCTGCTTTATCCTCAGAAGAAGGAAAAATAATATTTTTGAGCACTATTGTGTTGGTCATCACAAGAGGTGAATTTTTGCCCTCAGATGTCTTGGTATTTCTGACAGCCTAGCATAACAGCTACTTTTCACCTTGGTATGATGTGCTTCATTTATCTCCTTGCAGACTGGGCCACACTTCTATGGTCAAAGAGGCAGAACATGCAAAAGATGGGTCTGGAAAAGGGCAAGGGTAAGGTGTCTTCCCAGAGCTGCTGTGATGGGCACACAGACCCATGAGTGGCTAGTGAGTACTGCTGAGCATTGGCTAGTAAGTGCTGAAACTGCCTGCCCTGCCTGGCGATTGAGGAAGAACTGAAAAAGTGTGCTTAGAAACTAGGATAAAAGGGGCTGGAGAGATGGTGTGGTGATTAAAGACACTTGTTTGCAAACCTCAGGCATGGTCCTGGGTTCAATTCCCCAGTACTGCATGTGTCTGGAGTTTATGTGTAGCAGCAGGAGGCCCTGGCATGCACATTCTCTCTCTTAAATAAATAAATAAATGCTATAAAAAGAAATAGGATAAGTGCAGAAGGGGACTATTTGGGGGAAGGAAGAGGACAGGCAGGAGGAAGAGGGGAAGCAAGGGAGGGTGGTGGCGTGGTGATTGGGAGAGAAGTACAATGATACACATATATGAAATGTCACAATGAAATCCTTTTTAACAAAAAATATCATTGAAGCCAGGAGTAATGGTGTACGCCTTTAATCCCAACACTCGGGAGGCAGAGGTAGGAGGATCACTGTGAGTTCAAAGCCACCCTGAAACTACAGAGTGAATTCCAGGTCAGCCTGAGCTGGAGTGAGACCCTACCATGAAAAAAAAAAAATCATTGAAATGCATACTTCAATAAAAGAATAGATTTTGTCATGGGAAGTATATCTTAATTAAAATTAAGAAAAAATGAGGGCCAGGATAAGGAGTGACAACTTAAGGTGAGAAGGGAGAAGGAAAACAGTAAAAGTAGCTCTCATTTTCTCCTTTGCTTCTAATTGTTTTCTAGTTCTCTAGATAATAATAATAGTGGTTACCATTTGTTGAAGTGCTTAACCTAGGCCAGGCACAAGATTAAGCCCCGTACACAAATTACTTCATTGAATTCACACAACAACCTTCTGAGCTAATCATGACTCTGATCCCCTCTCTTACAGGTCTAGAAGAAAAGGAAGCTTGGAGAGGTTCAGTGAATGCCTAAGGTCACGTAGTAACTTGGCCCAGTGGCTTTGCTGCAGTGAACACCAGATTAGAGGTAGCTGATAGAGTTAGTTTTTCTTTGTGAATTAACCAACCGCTTAATTCAAATTAGCATACAAAGTATTGAGTTGCATTGGGGAGCTTAGAAACAAGGATTTGGCTTTGTTGATTCTCCTGTATTCTTCTTCCCCATTCGCTGTCCTTCCTTGCACCCTTCCACCCCCCAGTACCCTCTTTCTTGCTTTCATGTCATTTGTGTTCTGCTGTGCTCTCTCCTTCCTCAATACCTCTTAGTAATTTGATTATGCTTCATAAAACACAAATGATGCTATAGTTGTTTTAGAGCAGACCCAGGGACCCAAGGATCACAGCAAGCTCTGAAGGACAGATTCCCAAAGGCACACTCAGTGCACCCAGGGACAGTTCAACAGGCCACGGGGACCCTGAATTCCTTTCTTGCTTCTTCGAGACTTGCCATGGTGGCTCCTTGGGAGGTGGAAAAATGATGTTGTGCTTGTGTTTGTCTTTCTTGGTTCCACAGATGTCCTGAGCAGTTTCCATACTCTGAGCGCTTTTGTGAGGCAGCTCTGATGTGGTTGACAGTGTTTGTAGGGAGAGCCAAGTCAAGCCTTCCTCATGAGGAAAGCTGGAAGCCTTCAAGGGGCTTGTCCATGTGCATGTAGCTCAGAGTCTTCTGCTCAGTGTTGCCCAATGTTGAGGCCATCCAGCGCAGTGCACTCAATGATTCCCATGCCATCTCTCCAGGTGCAAAGGCAGCACCCTATCGGCCTGGCTTGGGCTTGCAGAGGTCCTGATCCAGGGACAGCTTTGCTGGAGCCTCTGACCCACCCATGATGTATGCTGTGATTCAGGGGCTGCTGCTGCCAGCTCAGGGACTTCCTTTCCATGTTTTCTGCAGGTTTTTTTTTTTCCAGGACCCTGCAGAAAGTTTCAAACTTAGAATTACCCTTCTGCCAGCAATCCCTGCAGCCTTTTTGTGAGGTAGATGAACACCATATGCTATTGATATAAAAATGAATGGCTTCCCCCATGGAGCACAGAGGCCTGACTCACTGGCTAACCCCTGTTTTACCTCAGCAGCTGGAGCCATGGCCCTCTGGGTGGAACATGCATGTGCAGAGAGAAATTTGGCTTCAAAAATCCCCAAGCTTGTGTTTGTGCAAGAGCTTCATCTCCTAGCAAGGCAGGTGGTGGGCAGTCCAGCATGCCCCTGTGGAATTAGTTGAAGAAGGCAGGAGAAGATAGGCAGTGTCAGCCGTTGTCTTCTACCTCCCTAGACAGATTTTTGGAGAGGTCCCCCTCAAGCTAATGATACTGCCAACATTGGGAGGACAGAGGGACGGTCTCTCCTTGGACTACAAATGCACATGCTCTTCAACTTACAGTGTGTTACATCATGATAAATCCATTACAAATTGAAAATGTTGAAATGATAAAATGCACTTAATACACCTACTGAACACAATGGCTTGGTCTGTTGTGCCATCAATATGCTTAGAACATTTATACTAGCCTATGATGATGATGATGAAGATGATGATCATGATGGACAAAATCATCTGAGAGAGTTAATACTGTCTACTTGATAGGATCTAGAGTCACCTAAGAGATAAAGCTCTGGGCATATCTATGAGGAAGTTCTAGATCAGGTTGAGTTGGAAAGATCTACCCTAAATGCGAATGATACCATTCCATGATCTGGGCTCCCAGTCTGAATAAAAAGCAATAAGAAAACTGCATGTGCATTCATTATGCTTCCTGACTGTGGACATAATGTAACCAGCTGCTTCATATTCCTGTCACCATACTTTCCTACCATGATGGACTGTATCCCCTCAAATAGTGAGCCCCAAACAACCTCTCCATCCTTAAGACGCTTTTGTCTGGTATTTTGTCACAGTGTAAAAGTAACTATTTAACATAAAGCCTATTATATGATTTAGCATTAGAGTACTCATGTAATCTTTAAAATATGGTACGGAACGTGAAAAATAAAAATGGTAGTCTGGGTAAACCATGGCACCATCATAAAGTAGAAAAGTTGTGGTTAAATCATATTAATGTGGGGAGCATTTTTCTTGCAGGTATTCCTTGGCATGGACTATAGTTGTTCATCTGTCCATCCATTCATCAAGGAATTATCAAGCCCCTACCACACACATCTCTGAAATTGCAACATGTCCAGCCTTAACCACTTGTCTCCACTGAAGACCCAACCAGGACGCTGGATCCAAACTTAAAGTTGGGGAGTGAGAGCAGCTGAAACTCTATAGCCAGGGCAGCTAGTGATTAAAAGTGTCAAGTTACTCCATAGCAACTGGATTTTATTCATTGATTTCTCCATCTGTTCATGCAACCAACAAATCATGAGTAACTACTGTGTGCCAGATAGTGTGCTAGGCAGTAGGGCTATTAAAAGGGAGAATCCCAGCTGTGATGAAAGGGAATTTCAGATAACAGTACTTAGCAATTATTGGGTGCTTACAAAATGTACCAAGCACCATGATGAATATTTTTTATTTGCTTCTTTGTAACCTCATGTGTTTCTTTTATTCTTTTTTGTGGTACTGGAGATGGAACCCAGGGCCTTATACAGTCTAGGCAAGGGCTCAACCAATAAGCCACATCCCCAGCCTCTAAGCCATATCTCTTTGAATCTTCTTTTTAACACTGTCAGGAAGGGCCACACAGATAAGGAAACTGAAGTTAATATACTTTACTGACTTGTTTATAGTTACTATTATAGCTTGAACATAGTTTAAATGTGTCCCTCAAAGGTATATGTGTTGAAGACTTTGTAGTCAGTGTGATAGTGCTGGGGGGACCTTTAAAAATTTGAGCCTAGTGAGGGGTCATTGAGGGCACTACCCTTAAAAGGAATTCAAGTAGTTCTTGGGGACTCTGAGTCAGTTGCCCTGAAAGGGTTGCTAGGGGATATGATAGAGAGTGGAGTTGTGAAGGGGAAAATGGGAGAGGGAATTATCATGGTTTATTGTCTATAAGCATAGAAGTTGTCAATAAAAAAATTATACATTAAAAGTCCAGCAAGCACGGCCTCTCCCCTGGCTCTGACTTCCTGTCTTTCTAGATGATCCTTCCTCACACTGCCATTGCTGCGAGGCCATCTGCCAGTAGGTCCTTGCAGAGACCAAATTAATGAGGCAACCTTGGGCTTTCAGCCTCTCTAAAACTGGAAGCTAAATAAATATCTTTTTAGAATAAAATTACCCAGTATCAGGTATTTTGTTATAGTAATGGACAAATACAGTCACATAGTCCTAAAGTGACAGAAATAAACTTGAAAAGTCCTTATGAATCCGATGCTTGGGTCTGTCTTCTTTGCAGTGCATTACTGCCTACCCTGGAGATATTCAGATGTAACCTACAGGTCAAGTCTGGCTTACTGCTTGGTTTTTTTTTTTTTTTTAAACTGGGAGCTAAGAACTATTTTCATATTTTAAATATTTTATTTATTTTTTTATGAGAGAGAGTGAGAGAGAGAGTGGGTGCACAAGGGCCTCTAGCCACTGTGAACAAACTCCAGATGCATGTACTACCATGTGTGTCTGGTTTATATAGGTTGAGGGAATTGAACCTGGATCTTTAGGCTTCACAGGCAAGTGCCTTTATCACTAAGCCATATCTCCAGCCCAGTTTTCACATTTTTAAATATTTGAAAAAAATCAGAAGACTATTTAGTCAGATGTGAAATACATGAATTCACATTTCAGTGTCTATAAGTAGGATTTTATTTTTTAAAAATATTTTCATTCAGTTATTTGAGAGACAAAAATAAGCAGACAGAAAGAGAACAAGTATAGGCATGCCAGGGTCTCTTGCCAATGCAAACAAACTCCAGATGCTTGTGACACTTTGTGCATCTGGCTTTACGTGGGTACTGGGGAATGGAACCAGGGCCATCAGGCTTTACAAGGAAGCACTTTTAATCACTGAACTATCTCTACAGCCCTTTATAAAATTTTATTGAAACACAACTACATCCATTTATTTATGTTTTTTTCTAAAATTTTCTACTATAACAACAGAGTTGGATCTTTGTGACAGAGTTCACATGATCCAAAAACTTAACTGGGGGAGTTTGCTGAGCCTTGTCCTAGTAGGTCATTGGAAAGAATGGAAGCAGATCTCATCCAATCTATGAGGGCAGGTTGTCTCGAGATACTTATTTCCTTACCTCACCTCTTCCCCAGCACATTTGTGAGACCTTAGCCTCAAGTTAGTGCTTCAAATGATGGCTGTCTTTGAGCTATTTGCAATTCTACTTTCAAGAGTCTGTGAGGCCTGAAATACTTAGGGTGGGATTAGGTTTTCCATCAAATATTTAGATTAAAATGTAGATAACAGTCATGGGGTTATTTGTGAACAAAACCCTAAAAGCAATCCAGTTGGTCTTTGGTAAGAGGTGCCAAATTATCTCAGGCTCCACTGGGAGCTGTGTTTGGGGCCTTATATGGGCATAGTCTCCTAAGCTGGGCTTGTCCTGCTCTGTAGCATGGTTGGATCCACTTTTTCAAAATGTGTTTAAAGATCAAATTGTGTACATTTATTCTGTACAACATGACATTTTGAAGTGTATGTACACTGTGGAATGATGAACTCTGGCTAATTAACACATTGTGGTCAGAGCCACTTTTATGGCTTTGAGTGAGCTTTTCTAGTTTTCCTCTTTGATTAAACTATGAGGAACTTAGCTTTGGCCACATTGAAGGGAACATAAATGCTGCTAACTTCTGTACACATCGTATTGGTACATCAAAGATGACAACTGCTTTCTTTTTGGCATTTGTCTTCTTTTCTATTTGTATGTAGGTGGCAGAGTGCATTTCTGTAAGAGCTGGAGTAGGGGGACATGTCGCTCCATCAGCCTACTTGCTTCCTGAGATTACAGTGTTTTAAGAGATGTTGATAAAAGAGAACAGTTACTGTGTGCCTGGAGGCGATGGGTCTGAGTGAGGCATTCCATGGGTGTTAGCTTACTCATAGCTCATGGCATGCCTTCCCTCACTCATTCAACAGATATTTATTGACTGTCTGCTAAATGTCAAGTCTGGTGCTATGCCAGGGCTACTGCAGCGAATGCAACAGAGACAGTCACTGTCCCTTTTCAAAGCATCTACCAATGCTTTACCTCATGAAGCCAAACTTTTGGTGGTACAGAGTAATACCAAACAATAAGCTATTGTAAGAATCTTTAGAGATTGTGATAACAGGCAGAACAGAAAAAAAAAAAAAAAAAAACAGCATGCCAAAACAGAGCAATGGGGAAATGTACCTAAGACTGAGGAGTGAGGAAAGGTCTCTCAGAGGAGGAAACATTATTTAAGATGGGAACTGAAGGATAAGAAGGACAGGGCTGGCAGACTGTCAGCAACTGGACTGGAAATCTTGCTGGATAAGAATTTGGTTAACAGAGTGAATGCCAAGAGCTCAGTTCACGAGTCCTGTGCTGAGGCAGCCAAGGCTACAGATGGCTCTGGTCTAAGGGACCTCAGACTGGAGCCCTAACTTAGGCTAGCCACGGACAACACAGATTTGGCCTCAAGGAGAAAGACTGGGCAAGTGAGGTCCCTTCGCTTGGACATTCAATTCCACAAGTGTTTGTGGAAATCCTCCCATGAGCCCAGCACTATCTCTGCCCTGGGGAACCAGAGATGAATCTGACAGCCAGAACTTAGTGTAGCAGAGGAAATAAGTCATAGTGTTGAATACATGACAATGGTAAATGCAAGCAGAAGAAATATGCAAAAGGTCCCTAAGGTGTTCCAAAAGAGGGGTGCTCAAAACATTTGAGGAAGCCAGGAAACAGGCTGAATTTTGAAGGGCTACTGGGGCCCTCGAGAACAAATAAGCCTGCTTGGAAATGAAGAGACCTGCTGAATTTTAAGGTAGAGAGTGGTGGATGTTGAGATGGCACAGGGGCAGGTCCCAGGAGAGCTTGGGGAATAAGTGCTGAGGATTTGAGCTACACTGACGGGGTATGTGTAAACACTAGAAAGGAGATCTCCCTGTTAACTTGCTTTGATAATGCCCCTGTTGTTACCCAATCCTTCTGCTTTCGACTCAATTGTCAAGGAAGTGATGGTGGTTCAAAGAAACTGCCTGATCCTTTTCTAGACAAATTTCATGCTTTTGGAAGTGGCTTTTTCCTCCTAAGTACTTTATACTTTTCTTACAACATTTCAAAGCACCTACCATATGGTATTTCTCCCAAGTGAGAGATTACTGTCCCTTTATTTTGGGGGAGCTGAAATGAAGCCATTTGTCCACCGAAGTGACAGCTGCAAGCAGAGGTGTACTCTCTAGGGCAGGAGGCCGAACCCAGGGTGCTTTGTCCATGAATGGCTATCCTTGCTCAGCCCCCTATTCCTGCCTTTCCCCTTTCCCCTGTTTGTTTGCTCTTACATAAGAGCTTTTATTTTTTTCAGAGATGAGCTCTGGCATGTTCTGAATGTTTTAGGTGTCAAACATCCTGTTTTTCTCTGAGTAATGTGACCCTGTCAATGACCTACTGCATATTGGAATGACATCATGGGATTCAACTGAGAACTGTTGGAGAGAGATGATTATGGGAGTCCAAGTCCAAGTCTCTGCTTGCCCCTCTACCTGCCAGCAAGTTGTCTGGAGATGTTGAACAAGAAGTCTGCAAATGAGTGTCAGTTTTGCACAAAAACAGGGATTGGAGAACCAGGACCTGAGGATCATATCTTGTCCTATGGAGCAAATCTTATGCTGGCTGATTTGGCAAAGTTAGTTTTCTTGGCAAGCATCCATGCTCGTGTGCTTGAGCACTGTCTACGGCCACTTTTGCACCACCTGTGCATGGAGTTCAGTTGATGTGACAGAACCCATATGTCCCTTAAGGCTGAAAATTTTCCTCCCTGCCCCCGACAGAAAAAGTTTGCTAAAATCTTCCTCTACCCCTGGGAAGTGTGCACGCGCATATGTGTATGTGTGTGTGTGTGTGTGTGTGTGTGTGCAAGAGAGAGAGAGAGAGAGAGAGAGAGAGAGAGAGAGAGCTGCATCTCAGGCTGGTCTTAAAATCACTAAGCAGCCGAAGATGAAATCGAACTCCTGATCCTCTGGCTTTTATCTCCCACATCCTGGAATTAACAGGAGTACACCACCTCATCCAGCTTACCCCTAGAAAGAAGCTAGTGAATAGAGTAATATCCCATGACTTGTGGTATCACTATTAATTTTCTTCCCCTTCCCACAAACATGGCCCAAGAAAGTAAAGACTGAGTTTTAACAAGCATATCAGAGTTTTCGTATTTATTAAATGACGTCAGAACTTGCACAGTTAGTAAAATTAGTGTTGTGTCTCCAAGGAAGTCCCTTGGGAGATTGCACACTTATTCCGACACTGTTGCCAGTGTACTGGACATTCTTGTTCTTCAGAGCCAATGATGTGACACCTGAGAAAATCCACGCAACCTTCTTCCTGGATCCTATATGTAGAAGAAGCTTGAAACATTTTTCCTAGTTGCTGTGGGTCAATCTTTGCCTATTGAAGAGCAACAAATTCCTGGGGGAGATGGCTCAGTATATAAAGTGCTTACTGCTTAAGCATGAGGACCAGAGTTCACATTCTCTGCTCCCACAGAAATGCCGTGTGGGAGTGTAGTCCGCCTGTAATACCAGCACTTGGGAAGCGAAGACAAGGGTCCAGGTGAGTAGATCAGCTAGACTAGCTGAATGAGCAAGCTGTGGGCTCAAGTGAAAAACCTTGCTTCAGGAAACAAAGGAGAGAACAACTGAGAAAGACTCTGGGTTACACACACACACACACACACACACACACACACGTGTGCCCATACACATATAAACATGCATGCATACACATGCAAAAAGAAAGCCCTCATAGGGCTGGAGAGTTGACTTAGTGGTTAAGATGCTTTCCTGCGAAGCCTAAGGACCAAGCATCGAGTCTCCAGGTCCCACATAAGCCACATGCACAAGTGGCACATGCATCTGGAGTTCATTTGCAGTGGCTAAAGGCCCTGCCATGCCCATTCTCTCTCTCTCTACATTTCCCTGTCATAAATAAATAAATAAACCCCTCATAGACCAATCAGTAAGGATTTTTCAAGGAATTGGCTGCAAATTCTAAAGGTAGTCCCCTAAAAGGTGTGTAACATGTGATATATTAAGCGGCAGTGAGAACTGAGGTTATTTACTTTGGAAACCTTCTTTGAGAGTTGGGTGGATGTTTTCAGCATTTGGGCCATTTTATTTCTCACACAACGAAATGCTCAGTGTGTGGCTCTTGCATCTCTATTTAAGGACTGCTTCAGTACTTTAAAAGACTTTACCATCTGTCCTTCATTTCCCTGTCTCTTTCAAGCAGCTGTCAGTGGACTGTGGTGTGGCTTGATGCACTATACCCATTTGACTAAAAATTGCCCAGACTAAGGGACAAGGAAACCCTCTGCTTCATTCCATGTCTCATATCCGGATTTGGATGGGAGAGTCCCGTAGGAGCTAGAATGTGGCATGCTGTGGGTGGGCCTGCCATTGTGGGGAAAGAGTGGAGGCAGTGAGCATGTCAGCATTTGGTGGTCCCTCTCATCTCATGGGCTGCTGTGTGCTCTGGACTCCTGTGGTAGAGGGAGTCTGGAGGCCAGTGGTTTTCAAAAACCACAAAATGTCTACCCATTGCTCCACATTTCTGCTTTCTCATTTTCCTTAATCTCATTCTGCAAGGGGGATATTGTTTGGCCAGTCCTGAAGCAAAAAGATAGCCAGTTAAGCAAGTTGCCTTTTTTGTCCTTTCTGTCTCTTCTCTTCTTTTCCTCTCGTCTTTGCTTTTCTTTTCAATAATAACCAGTACTTTAGCACTTGGGAGGCAGGAGGATTAGGAGTTCAAAGTCATCCTTGGCTATATAATGAGTTCACAGCCAGCATAGGATAAATGAGACTCTAAAGAAAAACAATCAGAAAAGAAAAGAAGAGTCACCATCTCCCCCTCAAAGTGTCTGAATTTTATGAGCTCACAGTGCTTCACTGATTTGTCCTCTCCCAGTGCCTCAAACACCCAACCCAGGTAGTAGAAGTTGCTCAGATCCACCTTTGTTTATGTAATTCCCATGAAAGAAAGTTTGCTTGCATGGTTTGTAATGAGCAAATAGATAACTAAGAAACAGGGGTGATTCAAGGCTGGTGCTACAAGTGCACATTCCTCTTTGGTGTTGCTGGGTCTGCACTCCCCAGCTCCAAATCATTTAGGATGTAGTTTGGGTTGGGGAGCACTTTGTCCTGACATTTTATTGATCCAGGTACCAGAAATTCAACTTGCACTGTTATCTTTTTCCCTGGGTGAGGAGTGGAACTTGGTCCTGCTATTTTGGATCTAGGTCATTGTATCTTGGTGCCCAAAGAAAAGCTGAGAGCCTCAGATCACTCAACAGAAAGAGAGGAGAGAGAGAGAGAGAGAGAGAGAGAGAGAGAGAGAGAGAGAGAGAGAGACTCTGCTGTCATATCATGGCATGTTATGGTCTGAGGCTCTCAGTTCATATTATATTGTCTGCAATACATGGTCTTCATTAACACAAATGTCCTTTGCACATGTGGTGGTCCACTCTCCCCAGACTCTTCTAAGGGTAGGAATTCTTTCTTCTATTGTTTGTGTAGTACACTATAACAATATATGAAAGGGGTGGGGTGTTTGCCTTTGTATTTGAGTTTAGTGTCTATTCTGGTAGTACTTAATAACACAGGGTTTGGGGATGTGAATCTTCCAAGGGTCACATCCAACTGGACTTCCATCAATCAGGTAGCATGTGACAGAACTTGTGCTTTGTTCATAAGAAGCCTGGCATCACTGGTCATTGAAAAATTTCCAAGTTGGTATGGCTTACTTCCAAGGGAAAGAATGGAAAGGGGCTCTTTGCTAGAGAGCTCTTTCTTCAGTTTACAGTTAAGAAAAAGCATGGAGGATTCAGAAATGTTTGCTGGAAAGCTCAGCTCAGTGCCTTCCTTTTGATGCTGACAGAGAAATGTTGTCTTGGCAAGGGCTCTATTTAGGTTCACTTTTTAGTATTCATAGGAGTGAAGAGTGCTGCTTAATAGGTTGGACACGTTAATATGTGCAGAGCTTCTGGAGATGGAATGGTGACTCTCTGTTCTTATTGTTGGCAGTGTGGGAGTGAGGCATGAAGAGTAGGGAGGTGGGGATTGTAGATAGCTAGAGGCAAAGAAGTAATGGAATGTGAGGGCTGTTAGCCAATATTTCTCTTCACTGCCCTCCAGAAAAGGGTAGACAGTTCAAAAGGGCCATAGACATCTGCACAGCTCAGTTCTGCCCCAGGCCTCATCATTAGCCACTGGCAGGTTTATTTGTTAAGCAGGTTCATGCAACATCTGTTTCCCAGGTCTTACCTATCACTGATTAACTAGTCTTTAGTACTCACCAAAAGTTATCCCTCTCTTCAGACCATCATGAAGAGGGAGTCTATTTATTCTTCCCATATCAAGGTTCTGCCCCATTTAGCAACATTAAAAAAGAACCTTCCCCAGTGCCCTCCTTTAATGAATGCCAGAAGTGATTCATGCTGGAAGAATGTAGGCCACAACCCTCAGGGAGCCCCTGATGACCCTTCTTAGGCCTCAGCTAAGCTTCATAAGCTCTTCCCTTGGTTTACCAGTTCCACATGGGGACTCTTGCTCTCCTCTGAGGGTGACTTTTGACTAATTGATCATTCATTAGTTCATTCATCCAACTCATCCAATGTGTACTCATCTAACATTCATGTGCCAAGCTTTAATTTAGGTGCTGAGTCACAATGGTGGGGCAAAATTTTTTTTTTTAAAAAAGGGTCCTGTTCCTATGGAGTTTACATTCCCACCACTGGGAAGATAGATAATGTGCAAACAAAGAAACACACAATTAGGAGTGGCAAATGAAACAGAAAGAATGTAAGTAGGGTGATGAGATTGAATGACTGAGTGACTAGCTCACATAGAGTGGTTTGGGATAGGAGATAATCTTGGTAAAACCTTAGATTTGAAGGATGAGTAGCTAGACTCTTGAAGATGAGGTTGAAGAGTATTTGTGGTATTAGGATGAGCTGCTACCAAGAACTTACCATGAACTAGATGCTAGACATACAGAAAGGAAAAAAAATAAAAGAGCCCCCTTTCTTCCAAAGCCAAGAATCTATATGAGAAGATAGACAAATAGAGATACAGTTACGAGTCACTTTGGCCAGTGCAATGACAGGAAGAGTGTACAGAGAGCTCTGAAAACTCAGGGTAAGGTCTCAAAGGCTGAGTGCAAGGGTCAAAGAAGGTTTTCTGGGGCAAGTGGTATTCAAGCTGAGTAGAAGTTAGCTGGGGCAAAAAAGTGAGACACTATGTGGAGAATAGTGCTTCCCCTCAAGCACAGGGGACAATAACTGCATGGGGCCAGTGCTCAGAGCACATAAGCATACCCTAGGGGTCAAGAGATGTTGGTGGAGTGCAAAGAAGGATGAGGAGCTTATGGAGGGACATGATTAAATAATATTGAATGTGAGAGAGACATAATCTATTTCATGTTTTGAAACAATGATTTCTCTTGGTGCTATAGGGAGATTGGAAGCAGGAAGATCAGTTAGAAGATATGTTGCAGTTTGTTTGAACTAGGACAGTGGATGGAAACAAAGATAAGAAGAGAAATTAATGAGATGTTTGGAAGATAAAATGCTCAGGAAGGACTTGAACATGGAGGTGACTGAATTAAAAAGGAGAGTCAATGATGCCTTCTAGGTTTTGGGCCTTCACAAAAAATCTATGCTGACACTGTTTCAAAGGATGGTAAAGAAAAAGTATGTGGTTTGGTGAGGGGACAAAGGCAAGATGAAAAGCTCTGTTCTGGACATTGTGAGTTTGGATAAAAACTCAGGAGACAGACAGAAATATGGAGTCTAGAGCTGTGATGGTTTGAATCAGTTGTCCCCCATAGACTCGTGTGTTTTGAATGCTTGGTTCCAGCTAGTGGCAACGTGGGAGGTGAAGCCTTCCTGGAGGAAGGCTTGGAAATGTTATTGTCTGCTCCCCTGTGCCAGTTTGGCTCACTCTTTTGTTGCTGTTTTCCATCTTCTGGGGCAGAGGTGATTTCTAGATTCCACTCATGCCATGCTTTCCCCTGTCACCATGAAGCTTCTCCTGGAGATTGTAAACCAAAATTAAACCTTTCCTCCAGTTACCTGCTTTTGGTCAGATGTTTTGTCCCAGAAACACAAAGCTAACTATAGCAAGATCTCAGGGTGGAGTTATGGCCTACAAACAGTGGTCCATCAGCAGAACTGAGAGTTGTGCTTCATCAGGCCATAGGAGTGGAGGCAGGGCAAGAATGGAGCTCCAAATTTTCTTAGGCTGTATATTTCTTCCTTCTCTAAAGATTTTTCTTAAGCAATATAAGCCATCTATTTACAGCAAAATTCTTTTAACCTTTATCCTCTGGTCTGTGGGTATAATTCAACAAAGTTCATATGACAAGAACCTAGGATGCCACTGACTTAGTGGAAGCTCTGTATGGCTTTAACCTTCTGGCACCTTATCTCCTGAGTCATTGCCCATCCAGAAGCCAAGAAAGCCTTCAACATGCTCAAAGAATCCCAATATTTCCATATCACCACCACACCCAGCTAGACCCACATCTTTTATATCATAATCAGGATTACTTTTCAACATGACCTTCAGAGGGGGGCTAACTACACCCAAAGCACAGCAGACCTGTATACTACTGATATAGCATAGTCATGATAAAACTAATTATTTTTTTATATTGTACACTGTCTACTATTAAGTGTATGGAGAATAAAGCATTGTAGAAGATAAATTCATAGAATTTGCATTCTAGTAGAAGAGACATATAATAAGGAAAAAAACCAGCTAAATAACAATGATATTTTTAGACAGTGTCAAGTACATTTAAGACAGTACAGAAAGGTAATGAGATTCCCAGTGATAGAGTAGGAAGACAGTGTGAGAAGGGTTTATAACCAAGATGGCTGGTGAAGCCATTGGAAGATGGACCATGGTTTGCATGGAGACATGAAGATATCTTGGATATACCAGGACTATGCAAGGGTTACCATAGAGGCTGTTGGCTAGGGATAAAAGCTCTCCCTAGCTTCTGAGCCCAGCTGGAGGGGTGGTATTAGAAAGTCCAGAGACCATCAGTCACTAGCTATGATATCAGACTTGAACTGCAGATGTTTAATGTTTGCTTGATGGTTATTGAGTTTGCATTGTTCCAGTCTCTCCTTGCTATGCCTTATAGCAGTTAAAAATGTTTATTCTGTGCCTTTATATGTTCAAAGTGTATGTTTGATATTACAGGACTCACAGTTAGGAGACAATCTTAAATCTTAGAGGAGACTTAGGACTTTGGGACACCCTTAATTTGGTAAAGACTATGGGGACCTTTGAATTTGGACTGAATACAATTTACGATACGAGATGGTTATAAATCTATTGGGGGCCAGGGGTGGAATGTGGTAGTTTGAATGGATGTCCTCCAATTGATCCAGAAGTTTATTAAAGTTTGTAATTTAGATCTGCAGCCATCTGGTTAAAGGAGATTTCACTGTGGGTGGATTCTAGGGTCCAGCCCTAAGGTGGACCTCAATTTCAACCACAGATATGCAAAGTGCTTGAGCTTTGCCTGGATTTCCTGAAGTGTGCTTGCTTGTGCTGGTGTGTTTTAATGGTGGATTTTCTCTCTTTCTCTGCTTGGTCCTGTGAAAGCGGGTCCAACTTCTTCTGCCATTATGGAACTTCCCCTGGGTATGTAAGCTTCAAATAAATCCCTTCTTCCTCCCACAAACCATGTCTGGTCTGGAGGTTCATCCCAGCAACCTGAGGCTGACTACTATACATGCTAAGCCATCTCCCCAGCCCTGATTTTGGTTACTTTTCCTGTCTTTTGTATTTCTAGTCCCTACCACAGCATCTGGCAAAAAGATTCTTCATAGAGCTTAACTAAGTGACACCAGGTACCAATTTACAAACATAAACTGAGTGGCTGGACACTTAACATTCATAATATTACTTCATTTTCATGACATGATACCAAGAAGGCATGTTACTGTCCATATTTTACAGATGAGAAAACTGAAGAGTTAAGCAAAATTTTCAAGCTCAAACATCTGGTAAGTGTTAGAACTTCAACTCAAACCTCCACAGCATCACAATATATTTGTGCCTCCTCTTACTACGGGTTTTCCCCCAAGATTATTAGTTTATGGATGTCGTTGGATTCTCAACATAAGCATATGTATGGGGCCAAAACAATGACCTTCACAACTTTGAAGTTATCAAAAAGTAAGCGATGTTCTGTGGGCTTATTTTCCTTTACTGGTTTTGCACACTTGGAGCAAGACCCACAAAGAACAAACTTGGTCCAGTTCCGACTACAGAGATAAGGGAACTGATGCACACATCAGTGGAAAAGAACAATGTGATGGGAGTAGAAGATGAATTGTTTCTGGAGTGTACAGCGGAGGCAATTTACCATTTCCCATCATCACTGAAATCTCCTTTTGCCTGCAAGCCATTAGAAGCTTTGCTTCATGGCCTTCTTTAGTGTTATTTAAGTAAATGAAATATGCTTGTTTCTGGTTTTATGTGTTTGTACAATATTCTGTTATGCTTTAGTAAGATAATTTATGGTAATAAACTTATCTAGTTGATAGTCATAGATAGTTGTAATAGTATGCTTACAGCCACAGAACAAAATAAGCGTTTCATCCTAGACAGGGTCAGACTGACCAAAAGCATGCTTGAACAATCTTTGATATTTGATGCCATCTCTAGTTAATTATTTACAAGTAAAGCAAAAAAAAAAAAAATACCGCTTTACTGCGGGCATCATAAAAACTTTACTGTGGGCATCATGATTTGGTGGATTTTCCACATAGCTGGACTTCAGTTTTGGACAAGCAAGGGAAGAATGCCTGAAAAGGCTGTGTGCCTGCTGAGACCAGAGGAGAACATTGGGGGCAGGTAGTGTGTTCCTCTCCATCACTCATCTACCTGTGTTTCACCTTGATACTGAGTTGTGAGCTACACCCAGCCATTTGCTTGGGTTCTGGAGAAATAGAACTCAGGTAGGTTCAGGCCCTTTCAGGCACCCTCGCACCCTCATGTTTTCTTCTTTCCTTCCTTCCTTTCTCCCTCCCTCCCTCATTCCTGTTTTCCTTTGTATTCATTCTCTTTATAGTACTGGGGATTGAACCCAAGGTCTTATGCATACTAGGCAAGCACTTTACTACTGAGCTATATTTCAGCCCATTATTTTTATTTTTCATTTTGAGTTATTCAGACTGGCTTTGAACTTATTCTGTAGTCTATGCTGGTCTTGAACTTGTGACCCTCCTGCCTTAGCCTCCCAAGTGTTAGGATTACAGGCATGTATCACAAGATCTAGTTTGACATTGTTGATACACAACCCAAGTTGGCTTGACCATCACACCTACCTATGGATATAACTCTACTCTCAGGAGTAAATAAATATATCTCCTTTCTGTAAGCTAGCCTTTCTAATATTCAAAATCAAACATTCCACATTCTCTCTCTCTCTCTCTCTCTCTCTCTCTCTCTCTCCATATGTATATGGGGGTGGGGAGAGAATAGGCATACCAGATGCCAGGGCCTCTAGCTACTGAAAAAGACCTCCAGATATATGTGCTACTACGTGTATCTGGCTCATATGGGTTCTGGGGAGTCAAACCTGGGTCCTTAGGCTTTGCAGGCAAGCACCTTAACTACTAAGGCATCTCTCCAGCCCTGCCTAGTTTTGTTAAATATATTTTATTTAATTATTTATGAAAGAAAGAGGGGGGGGAGAGAGAGAGAGAGAGAGACAATGGGCGTATCAGAGCCTCAAGCAACTGGAACTCCAGATGCATGCACCACCTTGTGCATCTGGCTTACATGGGTCCTGGAGAATTGAACCAGGGTCCTTAGGCTTCACAGGCAGATACCTTAACTGCTAAGCCATCTCTCCAGCTCCACCCGCCTTTTGTTGTCTCAGGCTTCTCCATATATGGCAGGGTTAATTTTTCTCATTATCGTTTTAACTCCTGGCCCCACGATTCTCTTAAATTTGTCAACAACTTTTTGAAAAGTGTTGTGTCTAGGCTTTAAATCTAGTTATAAAGCAAAGAACTTTTTGAACTCTTGTTAAGCATTAAAAAAATATTGTCTTCATGATAGAGATAGTTCCAAGACTTTATTTTATCTTCCTAGTTAAGAGTTCTTTCTACATCCCATTTTGTCCTACACAACAGATTCAAGATTGAAAATGGTGGGTTAGAGCCAACAAAATGAAACGTAACAGACAATTTACTTCTGCAGAAAGCAGCTTAAGTTACTTGAGCTGCTAACATCACCATGGAATGTCTGACTCACACAAAATTTGTGGTCCACTAAAGCTCCCAAGCCAGCCTCCAGCTTCCAGATTAGAAAGACCTTGTACTTTACTTTAAAGTTATGAGACATTAAAATCATCTTGTTGGCTTCTACTGTCTCTTTATGCTTTCTGAAACCTTTTATTACTTTTAAACATTTATTAAAGTATAAAACATAAAATGCATATGTCTTAAGTGCACATCTTGATAGACACATTTGTATACACAACTCCAATAAAGAATGATCACATTGCCTGGTGTGGTGGCGCACACCTTTAATCCCAGCACTTGGGACACAGAGATAGGAGGATTGCTGTGAGTCCGAGGCCACCCTCAGACTATATAGTGAGTTCCAAGTCAGCCTGGGCTAGAGTGAAACCCTACCTCGAGAAACCAAAAAAGAAAAAGAAAAAAGAAAAATCACATCACCAGCACCCCAAAACGCTCCCTAATGCTTCTTGACAGTCCATACCTCCCAGGCCAAGGTAATTGCTATCTTGGTTTCTAACATCAGATTTGTTTTTGCTGTTTTTGAACTTCATATGAAATGAATAATACAGTGTATTCATTTGTGAATTGTTTTCAAAGCTTATCATTTTGTCTGTGAGATGCTTATTGTTACATGCAGTACTTGTTTGTTCTTTTTTTTAAAGTTTCTTCTTTTTAATTGTTAAGTAATAGTTTTTGAATGGACCTAACACAATTTATTCTGAAGATGGAAATTTTGGTTCTCATTAGAGATTGATACAGATAATTATATAATAAACATTCTTGCATATGACTTTTGGAGATTTATACTAGTTATAAACTTAGAATGGTATTTTTTACCTCATAGAATGTATGTATGTTCACCTTTAGTCATTTTCAAGTTAGTGTGGCAACTTAGACTTTGTGGTGGTCACTTATCCAATCAAACACCAATCTTGGCATTGCTATGAAATGTTATATATATATTTCCAAGTCCACAGTAAGTTGACTTTAAAGCAAGGGAGATTATTTTAGATAGGTGTGGTTTAACCCAGTGGAAAGCTTTGGGTGAAGTGCTGAGGCTTCTCAGAAGATAGTACACCCGAGGATTTGGTTCATGTCTGAAAGTTCTGGGCTGACCTTCCTGTGGATTCACCCTTATAGATAGGGCAATTTGCTTTATTTGCACTATTGATTGCAGTGCCCATCTCATGTAAACACACCTGCATGAACACATTCAGAAACATTGTTTAATCTGGGTACCTTGTGCCCCAATCACATAAAATTGACCACCACAAATAACATGAAAATGTTCTGAAAACCAAAATTCTCCCCAAAGGAGAAAGATTAGTAGTAAGTTGCTGCTACATTTTTTTGTTTGATTTTTTGAGGTAGGGTCTCACTCTAGCCCAGGCTGACCTGGAATTAGCCTCAGGTGGCCTCAAACTCATGGCGATCCTCCTATCTCTGCTTCCCAAGTACTGGGATTAAAGGTGTGTGCCACCATGTCTGGCAATTTTTTTTGTTTGCTGCTGCAATTGTGCTAGTAAACACCAATGTAGCAGTGCTTGCTGATCATGGTGGGCAACATTCTGACGGGCTGCAGTGCCCAGATGGTGGCTTGGTACTTACATGATATCTCTTGGTAAATATTTTCAGTATCATTCCAATGACTGACTGGTGTGAAGGAGACAGTGTACAATTGTCCAAATATAAACATATAAGATTAAGATATACTTTATAATATCTCAGGGTGAAGATTTGTAAATACTGATGGGACTTTCTATTTCTTCTTAGCAAAATCTGAGGCATTTGAGAAAGACCTGACTTCAGAAGAAGAGTTTAGGCCCAAATATGGTTGAAATGGTGTCCAGTTTCTTGTTACTCATTGCAATGAGATGAATAGTGCCCACCATCAAGATAGGTCTACCTCCTAACCTGCAGAGCCCATGAGTATACTCCCATTTGGGAAAAGAGTGCTGAAGAATTTTCTATTGTTACAAAGAGATATCCAAGGCTGGGTACTTCATAAAGAACAGAAGCCTGTTTAGGTTACAGTGTTGGTAGTGCTATAATAAGTTTGTACAGAGTGTTCTAGCGAACCCTCCAATCTTTTCTGGTAGGTGACAGAATGGGATTATTAACAAAGACTGCTTGGAGAAAGTAACATCGGAATTGAGTTGAATTCATGAGAATGAGTGGGTGTTTGCAAGCTTAGAAAGCTAGCAAAGGAAGCATGGCATCATGATGCCCATCTGTAATCCCAGCACTTGGGAGGCTGAGATAGGAAGATCATGAGTTTGAGGTCAATCTGGGTTATATAATGAGATTCTGTCTTAAAAAGAAATGAAACAGAGAACTAAAGTATTTAGGAAGATAAATTATATTGTAACACCCTGCAGACAACTGAGTTAATAAGTTTTAGATAGTTTCATATGGCAGAACAGAAGTGAGGAAGGAAATAAAGATGGAGGGAGAGAGGGAAGGAAGAATAAAAAGGAAATGAAGAATGAAGGAAGGAGACAAAAGAGAGAGGAGGGAAGAAAGGACAGAAGAAGGAAGAAGAAAGGAATAATGGAAATGGGAAGGAAGAATTGATACAGAAGAGGAAGGGAGGCAGGATAGAAGGACAAAAGAAGTTGAGGAAAGACAGCAGGAGGGAAGGAAGAAGGAAAGTCCCCTCAAGGAGCTCATGTGGGACTAGAGAAACACCATGTGAACAATAAAATTGTTTGATAACCTTGGTGATAAGTTGTTTTCAGGCTGCAGTGAGAACACACAGGAATGAGGGCCTTCCTCTGTGAAGAAAGCAGGAACTGTGGAGGGGTAAAAAGCTCTACCAGACAGTATAGAAGGCCTGAATCACTCAGCAGACACAGAGAGAAGACCCAATTGGGGAAAGCAGGAACAAAATGGGCAAAGGTGGTGAGCTGTGAGAGAGTGCTGTGTTGGAGAATAGAGTGCAGCAGGCAGAGAGGCAGGATGGCCAGGGGGCTTCACACCACAGGGTCCTCAGTAGTCTCAACCAAAGGACTAGATTGCATTCTGACACTGGAAGCCACTGGGAACATTAGGCAGAGAGAGGTGAGAGGAATGTTACTGATTCAGGATTAGATTTTCAATCAACCGTTTCTATCTTATCTGTGAATAATCCATTGGAAGGATGATACAGCTTGGTGGCAGAGAGGCTAGCTAGAAAGCTTCTATAAATCTAGAGACAAGAAATATTATAGCAGCCTGGCTCCTGGTTACCCAAAGTGTGGGCCAAGACCAGCAGAGCATAGATCAGCTGGGTGTCAGGTTCTGGGTTTGAAAATGAGGAACTGAGACAAGCTGTTTCTTTGGCCCAGGGATCTTAGAACCTGCATTTTTTTGCATGGTATGTGTGTGGTATGCATGCATGTTCATGTGTGTGGAAGTTTCACATACACGTGCATGTATGTGGAGGCCAGAAATTGATGCCAGTTGTCTTCTTCAGTGGCTCCCCATCTTATTGTTGGGCTCACAGATTTGACTAGACAAGCTTGTGAGCACGTTGTGGGGATCTGCCTGCCTTCACCTCTCAAGTGCTGGAATTACAGGCATGTGCGGCCACACTTGGCTTTTACATGGGGACTTGGGATCTGAACTCAGGCCCTTATGATTGTGTGGCAATTTTATTGCCCACTGAGCCATCTTCCCAGCCCCAGTATCTGTACTTTAATAATATCCCAGGTGACTGATGTCCACATCAAAGTTTGAGAAGACTTGGCCAAGACTACATGGGAATAGAGAGGATACTATGCCTATGGAGACTTACTAAGAGGAGCTGATAGTATTCACCCTTTAGTATAGCGACCTTTTAAAACTGCCTTATTTTTCCATTTGCTTACATCTCCACTTCTGTATTTTTTTAAATTATTTATTTATTTGACAGAGAGAGAGAGAGAGAGAGAGAGAGAGAGAGAGAGAGAGAGAGAGAGAACGCTAGCATGGGCACACCAGAGCCTCCAGCCACTGCAAACGAACTCCAGATGCATTTGCCACCTTGTGTATCTGGCTTAGTGTGAGTCCTGGGGAAGTCAGACAAGTCAGACCTGGGTCCACTGGCTTTGCAGGCAAGTGCCTTAACAGATAAGCCATCCCTCCAGCCCCACTTTTTTTCTGAGTTTTTCTTTTTTGGTTTTTCGAGGTAGGGTCTCGCTCTAGCTCAGGCTGACCTGGAATTCACTATGGAGTCTCAGGGTGGCCTCGAACTCTCAGCGATCTTCTTAACCTCTGCCTCCCAAGTGCTGGGATTAAAGGCATGTGCCACCACACCTGGCTCTAAGCCCCACTTTTAAAAAGTAAAATCATCAACTTTTATTATCCTTAGCAGAGAAGGGTCAAGCCTGAAGTCCATACCAGATCTCCAACTGACCTCACAGTCTCCTGGGTTGGGTTAACACCACAGCTGAGGAGATGGCCTTCTCATTGGGTTTGGAGTTTCCTGTAGCCAGAAAGTTGATTTCTTTTCAGGCACCCCAGCAGATGGCCCCGAAAGCAGTTCAAAATCAATCAAATGTAAAATAAAACAGTGTTGGATATTTTTTTTGTTTTTGCCAAAGCAGATTGAGACTCCAGCTGTTCCAATAATTTATTTAAGTCTCTTCAAAGATGACAGTTGACTTTCATTTAGAAGTGCAGATGGGGAGGAAGGAATTGAATTACCTTGAGAAATTCAGAAAAGTGAACCGTGCGTTCTTTATTTCACTTGCCAAGGACAAAAGGTGTCCTTGGCTTTGTTGTGGATACACATCTTAAATCCAGAAGTTCATGTTTCTCTCAGTTGTCTTTAAAATGTGGGCAGTCAATGTGGAACATCATTAAATACTAGAAGATGTAAAGAAGAATCCCTCCCCATGAGTAACAATTCCCATATGCCTTTTTAGGAGGAAACTGACTTCATCCTTGAGTCAAGATGTTCATTCCTATTATATTGAAAGGACAGTTACTTCTGCTGCTGACCTCTTGCTTTCTGCCCTTCCAAAATTCTAAGAAAAGCTGCCAATTAATGAAACAGAGCTCTTGTTGTCAGACTGTGGCGGCCATGGTGGAACTGCATGGGATTTCTTAGTGGGGTTAGAATAAAAAGGACTCAACACCGATTCAGCAGATATCCGTTACGTGCTTAGAAATTGAAGGTACTGTTTGAACAGGGTTGTTAGTTTCAGTCAGCAGAAGGCAAGTATGATGAAATTATGGAAACTCCCATTCTCTCTCTGCCTCTCTTCTATCTCTCTCTGCTTGCAAATAAATAAATAAATAAATTATAAAAATTAAAAAAAAACAAAAAGGGCTGGAGAGATGGCTTAGCAGTTAAGGCGTTTGCCTGTGAAGCCAAAGGACCCAGGTTCAATTCCCCAGAACCACGTAAGCCAGGTGCACATGGGGCACACGTGTCTGGAGTTTGTTTGCAGTGACTGTAGTCCCTGGTGTACCCATTCTCTCTCTGTCTCTTCTCTCTCTCTCCTTGAAAATAAATAAATAAATAATTTAAAAAATTATGGAAACTCACAGGCAGGGAATTAGGTTACAAAGTTGAGAGGAATGCTGATGAACCAAGTTCAGAACACAGTCCTGAGTCTGAGTGGAATTCAGCATCACGGTCCCAGGGAAGCTCATCCCACAGGCAAAGATTGGTGAGGTCCTTCTGCTGTTCCCCTTGGGTGATGTGGACAGTAGCCTCACCAGCACTGCTTGTGGATTCCATACTTGTCATCGTTGCCAATGGGCAATAGGCACCGTAGCTACTGTTATCAGAATAAATTTGGAATTGTCCCTTGGTTCTTTGTAACACTAGCTCCAGATTCTGAGTCCTGGACAGAAGTCCTAGGTTAGCTGAGCATAAGGGAGGGTCACATGCCCTTGCCTGGCCTCTGGAGGGGAGGGATAGTGAGTGTCTGGCCCTTTGAATTTCCTCGGTATAAGGTGAGTCCTGTCTGTCATCAGGCTTCACACTGAAGATTCCCCAATACACATTTGCTATATGAGTTGTTATGTTCAAAGCCTGGGCCTCAGGCCCTAACAAGCTATGCTTGGTCACTGTCCTCAACAAGGCAATTAAAGAGACAAATAATAGTGAAGGCAGAGAAGAGAGATTGATTCAATGTAATCACATTGGCAAGAGGAACAATAAAGAGGTACAGGGACCCCCCCCAAACTCCATCTTCTCATGAGGTTTAGATTTAAAGAGAGAGCAAGAAGTAAACAGAGCCAACCAGTCCAGCTCAAGATGTGGTCCTGCCTATTATTGACACATCATTGTCTGGGCTCTAGTCAGTCAGCAAGGTGGTTTGATTAGTTGTCAGAACTACATGAAATTGCTTCCTGCAAACAAGTTTTTCTTCTGGCTGGTACCAGATGGAGATTTATAGGGAAATTCCAATTCCTTAGGGCCCATTGTTCTAAAAAAATCTGATAGCCAAAGAGAGAGTCACAAGTGTTTCTCTTTAGAATATATTCATTCTTGCTAGAATGGTTGCGTGTTCCGTGTATGTTTCTCATCCTTCCCTTTGGCTTTAAGTCACAGGGCACACTGGTTGCTTTCTCATCAAACTTCTCTACTGAGCTCCAGACTATGTCACATGCCAATATGACACCCTACTTCACTGTCTAAATAGCCATTCAAGGTTAACTTGGCTGCTAATAATTTCTTGACTTCTCCTATCTCACCCTACAAGCTTCAATCTCCCTGCTTGGTGAATGTTGCCACCAATCACTATGACTTTCAACCAAATCTCAGGGAATGGCCTCTATTACTCTTTCCTTCATCCACCACAACTACATTATAAGGATTTTCTGTGGTTTCTGCCTCCATATTGTAACTCAAATCTGTCTTCTCACTATGTCCATCCAACATTTCCCCTGCAGTCCAGGTGACTATCATTCTTTGGCCTGGTACAGCCACCTGCACGGCTCAGGGCCCCAGCAGGAAGCAGCACCTTCAGAAGAGATTAAGTAAAGAGTGTTTAATGGTGGGGCTATCGACCAGGGTGTGGCTAGGGCTAACCAAACACCAAAAGATGATGAAGTTGGAATACAAAAGGAGTGGCAGCAACACAGTCACAGCCAGGACCTGGTTGAGCAAGGAAATGTAAGGCCCAGGTCTCTCTCCCTAGTCCCACTTGACCATGACTAGTTGAAGTCTGGCATTTGGAGACGCCTCCTGTTATAGTAATTGAAGATATCTCTGGGCTAAGAAGAGGGACTGCCACCTCCACCCCTTCCTACTTCCCAGGGCAGTTTCTCTCCTCTTCCCACAAAACTCTCTCTTTGGCTTTCCTGCTTTGTGGTGTGCGCACCCCTCTTTTCTGTCTCTCCACTTTCCTTCTCTACCTCCCGCTTCATCTCTCACCCATTGCAGTCTTAAACTCAAGAAACTGTCTCCGTTCCTCTCTCCCAACCCCAAAATCTAACAGGAAGGAAATGGGGTGAAGGGTGGTTGGCCATGAGTCCCTTTGAATTTCCTGCTTGTACCAGGCAGTGCAGGAGCTTTGGAGAGGCTGTCTACAGGAGTCAATAATCAATCAGGGTGAGAGAAGGGCAGAGAATGCAATGGGAAGAGAGGAAAGAGATTCAGGGGAACAAACAACATCTTTTGACTGGTCACTTGTATAATTTCTCTTTTTCCTATCCGTTAAATCCAAAAATGTATTCTCTTCAGAGAAATCAGAGTGTTCCTTCATAATGCAAGTCAAATCAACCTACATACCAGGATGACTTTAAACTTCTAACTGCTTCTCCTTACACTCAGACCCAAAGCGCCTCCCCAGTGCCTAACCGGCGGTCATAGGTATCATCTCCCACCACCTTTCCCCTGCTCACTGAGTTCCAGTTATGTGCACGCCAAGCTCCTTTCTATCTTAGCCCTTAGCCTTTGCTCTCTTTGTGTGGAATTGTCTTCCCACAGCTCACTGCCTGGCTCGCTACCTTGATAATCATTAATTGTTTGAGTAATGACGTCATCTAAATCACTGGAAGCCTTGTAGCTGTTTCAGACAATGGGACTCCAGTTTTCCACTTTAAAAACTATTTTATCTATTTATACATGTAAGTATGTGAATGTGTATGGGCACACACTTTCGTACCACTTTTTTTTTTCTTTTTTGGTTTTTCGAGGTAGGGTCTCGCTCTAGCCCAGGTTGACCTGGAATTCACTATATGATCTCAGAGTGGCCTCGAACTCATGGCGATCCTCCTACCTCTGCGTCCCCAGTGCTGGGATTAAAGGTGTGTGCCACCACGCCCAATGTACCACTTTTTCCCCCCTTCTGGCTTTACTTGAGTCTTGGGGAATAGAATCCAGGCCACAGGTTTTGCATGCAAGCTCCTTTAATCCCTGAGCTATCTTCCCAGCCCTAGTTTTTTTTTTTAACTTTCAAATTGGAGTTAAGGGGTTGTAAATATAGCATGGTAGAGCAGTTGCTTAGTGTGTTCATGACACAGAGTTCAATCCCCAGAACTGCAAAGAGAAATTTCATTTTAATTTATACATAATAAAGTTCATAAAATATATGTTCAGCTAGATAAGTTTAGACAAGTATGTATCAATGTGCAAACAACACCTCAATCAAGCCAGAAAGCATTTTCATCACTCCCGAAAGTTCTTTGATGTTCCCTTTCAGGGAATTACCCCTCCCATCACCCAAGGATCTGATTTGCTATCACACAAGAAGTTTCATCTGTTTATAAACATTATATAAATGGAATCATATGCCACACACTAATGCATTCACTCCCTTGCTTCTGAAATTCATCCATGTTCTCACAACCAGTGAAACAGGCCAGTAATACCAGCTACACAGGAGGCTGAGGTGCTAGAAGAGCAACTTTAAGGCCTGCTTGGCTTTTGGAGATCCATCCCTGTTGCTGCACATATTAGAAGTTGACTCCCTTTACTGGAGAATAGTACTACATACTAATTCATGACAATTTGCCCTTTCTCTGGATGATATATGCATTTTTGGTCCTTTACCTCTTATTTTTGAGTATATGATTACAACCACATTAAGCATTTTTATATGAGTCTTTTTGCAGACATATACTTGTATTTATCTTGGACATGAAATTGTTAAATTGTAGGGTAGATAAATGTTTAACTTTTTTTTTTTTTTTTTTTTTTTTTTGGTTTTTCGAGGTTGGGTTTCACTCTAGCTCAGACTGAAGTGAAATTCACTATGTAGTCTCAGGGTGGCCTTGAACTCATGGTGATCCTCCTACCTCTGCCTTCCAAGTGCTAGAATTAAAGGCGTGGGCCACCATGCCAAGCTTAAATGTTTAACTTTTTAAGGATCTACTAAACAGTTTCCCAAAGTTGTTTAGCATTTTTATATTCTAAGAAACAAAGTGTGGGGTTTCCTATTGCTTTATATCCTTACTATTATTTTCTTCTGTCAGTCTTTTTGATTCTAGCAATTATACTGCATGTGCCACCACACTCAGCTCCACAAAAGGATTTTGATGTACAACAAATAAGAGAATTGGTTTACCCACTCTACTGTCTTCGGGGGAAAAAAAATGCAATTACTAAACACCTACTATGTTCCCAGCACTGGGCTGGGTCCGTGAGCTATTCAAACAGGCACTATTTTAGCCTCTCAGTCCTTCTCTAGTCTGCATTCTATGGTGCCTACAGTCTGCAGTGATCATAAAAATGGCCTGCTGTAGGATCACAGGCTCCAGAATGCTTAGCTTGTTGCTTGGCTCTATAAAACACTTTACAAGAAGCTTAAAAATCCTGGATAAACAGAGGGGAAGTTTACAAAGCTTTTGGACCTCTTGTCATCCTTCTGTTAGTATGCTTTGGGGGAAATAACAATGTCTTTTACAATAATATCTGCATGTTTCACATTCTGCTTGTGAGCTATAATCTATATATATCTGTTTGGCCACATGTAATTAACTAATAATCAGCAAAGTTCTGAGAAACTGATCTCTGGACCAATGTGATGGAATTTTTTAAGGTTTTGCACAAATTTTTTGCATGTTAATCGAAAAACAAAAAGTAAACATTTTATATCTTCGTTTATAGCACTGGAGTATTTACACTTAATCTGTGTTTAGCCATCTGAAATAGGCCATAAGAATGTTTGAATTCCTGGACCTCTTTCATATTTCTGGACTTCAATTGAGTGAGATGAACACATTGCAAGGGTAATCATCTGTAAACAGGGAAAATCAACCCATATTAAGCAATGGATTGTGTAACATTCTAGTTTTGAAATCTAGCTCTAGTGGAATGTCTGACTCCGACAAAATTGCCCAACTTCCCTGATTCTTAAGCTCTCCGTCTTAGAAAATGAAAATGATACTTGAATTTTAATATTACCAATTAGAAGCAATAAGTAAACAAACATAGAACTTTCTGTTAGGAGAACATGTAATTGCTCATGTGAATGTGTGTGTGTGTGTGTGTGTGTGTGTGTGTGTGTGCTAACTTCAAAAAAGCTAAGCAAATACTAGTGATCAACCTCATGAATCATTTTATCTAAAGGAAAGATAGTAAATCTGCCTTCCAAGTATAAATACCCCTAGGTGCCCTTATGTAAAAAAATGTAAGACAAAGGGAAATGAACATTTAGAACAGGTGACTTTAATCAAGCTGATTTTAAGACAGAGGTTCACTTGACTATAATGCCCCAATCTAATAGAGTGCAGTACAAAAATTTTTCTCAGGTTTCTATGCCAGGAAAAAGCTGCACTTACTCGAATAAAACATTATGGCTCATGTTATACACAGAAAACTCTTGGGTTGGTTCCTTCTTTTCTTGGTTTATCAGAGGCCCCAAGCTAGGTTTGTGATCTTCCTGTGGCATTTTGGCATACCATTTTAACTTTATTTTTATTTTTATTTTATTTTTTTTTAATTTTGTTTATTTATTTATTTGAGAGTGACAGAGAGAAGGAGGGAGAGACAGAGAGAGAGAGAGAGAATGGGCACGCCAGAGCTTCCAGCCTCTGTAAACGAACTCCAGATGCGTGCGCCCCCTTGTGCATCTGGCTAACGTGGGTCCTGGGGAATTGAGCCTCGAACCGGGGTCCTTAGGCTTCACAGGCAAGCGCTTAACCGCTAGGCCATCTCTCCAGCCCTTAACTTTATTTTTAGTTTCCTTATGTTTTCTTATCCATATTTTTCCTTAGTCATAAATTCAATCTATTGATTGCTTTTTATTCTGTCATATTACCTAGCTTGATATGACCCACCTCACATCTTTGGACAGAGGGAGAATGCAATTAATCAAACAATTTCCTTAGTTACTTATTAATTAAGGGAAGCATTATGAACCAAGAAATAGATGCACTGTTCTGCCAAGCACTTTTAGATGGTGAGAGAGAAATTGACTGAGGCTTCTCCTGGCTTTGCTAGGTAACTTGGTCAAAATGATCTACAAGAAGAGATCTGTATTAAGCTGTATTCAAATATCCAATTGAATACCTTTGAAATGTTTAAAGACAAAGCTAATGCATTATGCTTTCAGGCACTTCTCATTTCTTACTGGCAGCCTGTCCCTATCTTCCCAAAGAAATGCTACGAAGGATCCACAAAGGAACAGAAGGCCAAAGAGCAGAAGACAATAAGCAACTTTTTCATTGGAATAAGAATTATACTCCTTACTGTGGGTGGGCAAGCCCCAACGAAAATGGTCCTTGATTGTTTCCATAACCTCATTTTCTTCCATTCTTCCTCTTGTTCTATAGGCCACATTGGCCTCCTTTCTGGAAAAATTCCAAAGACTTTGGAATTTTTGTTCCCACTGCTTAGAAGGCTATTTGCAAGGAGAGGGAGAGGAAGAAAGAGAGAGAGAATGAATGAGAATGGATGTGGGTGTGCCAGGGCCTCTTGCCACTGCAAACTTCAGATGCATGCGTCATCTTTGTGAATCTGGCTTTATGTGGGTACTGGGGAGTCAAAACCGGGCCATTAGGCTTTACAAGTAAGTGTCTTTAATCACTGAGCCATATCTTCAGCCTGCTTAGAAGGTTCTGTTTCCATCTCTGGCCATACAGGGTTCCTTCTTATTGACAAGGCCTCAGCTGAATAGCAGCTCCTAGAAGAGGCTGTCTCTGCTCACCCTATGTCCTTTTGTTTGATCTTTTTATCATAACACACAATTAGAGTTTCCATTTATCTATGTGCATTTTTCCTGTGTCATTCAGTAGACTGTAAGCATCTCAGTTCTAGTTCATATAAAAATATCCAGTATTGTAACAGCCCCCCTCAGTGCTTCTTACCATGCCACCTTGTGAATTCCCAGAGCTCTAATCACCATCCTAAATACACTCCCTGTGTATTCCTGAATATAATCTAGCTCTCCTTATCATACTGCAAGCTCAATAAGGTCAAGGACAGAGTCTGACTGCTTCACTTCCATATCTCTAGTCCCAGGCACAGTCTCTCATATTGGGTGAATGACACAGGCTTGACTATTATGTTTAAGAAAAGATGCCACCCAAACCTGTTCCCAAGTGAACACTGCCTGCTTTTGATTGCATTGTCCTGACTTGCAATGGTCTTGGCTGCTGACTTCAAAGAAATAATTAGAAACAAGAAATGATCATTGTGATTACTGATGTGCACCTAAATCCGAGAGGATTTGAGTGCAGTTTTTGAATGCCATCATTTGAATGTAGATACAGTTAAGCAAATGTTTAGGAGACTGGAAAGCAATTTATGTTACTAAACTGCAATGCTAAGAACCATTTTATCCCTTGTATGCACTGTGAAAGTAAGAACAGCTTCTCATTTCTGAGCACTCTTGCAAACGTAATTTGAAAAAGCCTTTTCATATTATAAAAGCAGCAATGAAACCAAATCATATAATACAAGCTATGTTAACTGCATTAGAAATTCCAGTGGTTAACTGGTGTTAACAGGGTTAACTGCTACAACTTGGAGCAAAAGGTCCCAAATTTTCAAACTGTTCTCAGAGTGGAGCAGCTAGAATTTGAGGGTTGTGGTTGAGTGGAGCTGGCGGGGGATAGAATGAAATCAATGTGGGCAAGTGGGCGGGGGGGGGGAGCTGCAGAATTTGGAGAGCCATGGGGCCTCTCAAGTAGCTGCTCTCAAGTTTATATCACATAGCAAAGATGAATTAAGAAATATGGGCAAGGGGGTGAGGAGGGTAAAAGTAGAATTTATTAAGGAGAATATAGATTGCTGACAGTGGGAGCATTTCACTCAAGAAAGACAGAGGGACTTACAGGATCAGAGGTTTGGAGCTGGGAATATAAAAGTGGAAAAGCTCAAATTGCCAGGGCAAGAATGTTTAGGATTTCAGCCTGCATCCAAAGAAGAGAAAGGGGGAAAAGAGAAAGAGTGGTTTAGTTAGTTATTTAGTTAGAACTCAGACAACCTAGCAGACTCAGCAGGGGGTGTGTCTGAACAACTGCACCAAGGAGGCTTCTGTATATTTCAGCACATTATCTCATTAAGGGGATAATTATTCCTCCCACCTCTTCAACATGTCTGTAGGTGGGGTGTAGTCTTTCCTTTATAGGGGTGATCTCTTGACCAAGTGAGTGATTGAAAGGCTCCTAATACCAGAGGACCTTGTTCTCTGGCAAGGAGGAAGTATCTTTTCCTTTCTAATGTTGCCCAGGAGGTGGGGGGGGTCTTTCCTTCAATAACCTCTAAGCTTACTATCTACATATCCATAACATTTCCACCCCCCAAGAGTTAAAGTCCTAAAATCATTTAGGAGGTGGGTGGTAATTCAATCCAACTTTTTCAGGCTAAAATGGGGCATAGAGGGGTTTGGGGAATGTATCTTCCGTCATCCCCACTTTAATCTTGTTGGCATCTGTAGTCTCTTGGGCCTATGTTTCTAACTGGCTGCCTGAAAAATAAGATTATCTTGCTCTTAATCTCTTACCAGAGGTATAGGAGCAAAATTGAGTGTCTACCTTCTACCTCATTTTCACTAGCATGGTTTTTGCCTTCCTCTTTTGTAGCTAGCTTCTTACATTGGTAATTTATCTTCATACAGTTAACAGAGTTATTTCTTTAATTTAAGAATATTGTTTTATAATAAAGCCATAAGACTATAAAATTCAAAGTTTAGTCAAAATAACCATTACACATGAATTTCGTCTATAACTTGTCTAGAAACTGGGATGTGAGGTTTATTTAAAAGCTATCTGGGGAGCCAGGCGTGGTGGTGCACGCCTTTAATCCCAGCACTCGGGAGGCAGAGGTAGGAGGATTGCCGTGAGTTCAAGGCTACCCTGAGACTACATAGTGAATTCCAGGTCAGCCTGGGCTAGAGTGAGACCCTATCTTGAAAAACCAAATACAAAAAGCTAGCTGCGGGTGGGGATGTGTGGTGGTATGAATTAAGTGTTCCCCATAAACTCATGTGTTCTGAATGCCTGATACTTAGCTAATGACAATCTGGGAATTGGATTCTTACTGGAGGAGGTACATTGTTGGTGGCAGGCTTATGGGTATTATAGCCAGTTTCCCCTTGCCAGTGTTTGGCGCACTCATGCTGCTGTTGTCCAACAGATGTTGGCCTGGAGGTTATGTCCAGCCTCTGCTCATGCCACTGTTCCCCCTGCCATCATGAAGCTTCCTCTTGAGTCTGTAAGCCAAAACAAACCCTTTCCTCCCATCAGCTGCTTCTGGTTGGGTGTTTGTCCAGCAGTGTGAAGATAACTGCAGCAGTAAAATTTGTCCAAGAGGAGTAAGGTCTTTACTGCTGGAAACCCAACGGTGTGGCTTTGGTCATTTGGAATTAATTTGCAGGAGGAATATGGAAGGATTTGAAACTTTTGTCTAAGAGATGCCTTGCAGTGCTGAAGCAGTCTCATGGATCATTCTGGTCAAAGTTGAAAGACTTGAATTCAGAAAGGACTATGGACTATAAGATTTGGCTTATGAGTGTAAGAAAGAACTTTGCTGCATTCTGCCTGCCTGTATCCTGAAAACTTGTTCAGAATTGCATTGCCTAGAAATGGACTGATGTGAGCAGAAGGATATGGGATAGAAAGAAATAAAAGCTTCAGGCTAAAGATAACAGCTTCATTCAGCTGTGATTGTTTGAGAGATCACAACTATTGAAATTGGCCCAATTTATCTGCATTGGGATAGTAGGAAAAATTTTGAAAGAAAGGGGCCTTAAGGCTGAAGGAGTTTTCCTGCTCTTCAAAGTCTGTTTTATTCCCCCCTGGATTAACACATTTGGTAGCCCACCTGGTACTATGGAGTATAATAAGTGCTGGAAAGAGAGGGTCATTGGATTTGCAACATGGTTTTATTTTTTGGAAATTGCCATGGGCAATGTGAAGCAGGGTTGTTGTAAGTCCCTGCTTAGAGACCCAATAGAGCCAGGAGATTGAACTATGGTTTGCAGAGGACACCCACAGGACATATAGAAGCCCAGTCCTGTGAGAGGGCCAACAAGAGCTGCAAGCTTGGAATGATTGCTTCCCAAGCTGTGAGCAGCCTAGCTAGAGGGGTGGAATTGAAATTCCAGACTTTGTCACTGGTTAATGATATTGGACTTGCAACTATGGAGTTAATATTTGCCCTGTGTTTTTTTTTTTAATTTGGGCATGTTAATTTTAATCCCCCCCCTTTCCTCTCCTGTCTTAGAACAGAAAAAGTAATTGCTGGCCTATGTAACATAAATATAATTAGGCTAGGCTCAGAAGCTCATGATTCAACATAGACACAAAGATTCCATATCTCTCAAAACAGTATTTAACTTTGGCATGTTGGGCTGTTACGATGTCAGGGTAATCCACATGAATATGAATGTGTGCCTCACCACCTATGACATCACAGTGCCAAGGGCTGGCTGGGACTAACCTACATTTGCCAAGGTTCCTGTTTGTTTTAAAACTTATATTGGTTCAGACTTTCTTTGCTATGCCCAATGCCATCTTTTGAAGTGTGAATGATTATTTATTTATTGGTATGGTTCAGTTAAGAGACCTTAGACTATAAGAGATGTTTGAACAACATTGGGATTGATAAAAATATGGGGACTTTTAAAGTTGGATTGAATGCATTGGGGGTCAGGGGTGAAATATGGTGGTTTGAATTAGGTGTCCTTCAAACCCACGTGTTCTGAATGCTTGTTCCCCAGCTGATGTCAATTTGGGAATTAGATCCTTACTAAAGGAGGTGAGTTGTTGGGAGTGGGCTTACACATGTCATAGCCAGCTTCCCTTTGTCAGTGTTTGGCACACTTTCCTACTGTTCTTGTCCACCTGATATTGACCAGGAGGTGATGTCTAGCCTATCCTTGTGCCACATTTCCCCCTGCCATCATGAAACTTCCCCTTGGGTCTGTAAGCCCAAATAAAATCTTTCCTCCCATCAGTTGTTTTTGGTCAGGTGCTGTGAACAAGCACTGAGAAGCTAATTGCAGCAGGATGTGACTTGGTTGAAGAGTACTTGCCTGGGTTCCATGCTCAGCACCAATAAACAAAAACAGAAACAAATACTGACCTGGCTTATGCCGTTTACTACTTGAACATCTACAGAAAACTCAAAAACTCAACAGGCAGAGTTCCAAGAGGAATCAGGAACTGCAGATTAAATACAGGATCTGTAGTCTTGAGCTAGCAAGACCAGCCTCTGCCTTACTTATATATTGATGCAAGATTCCCCTGGCACTGCTTGGAGACAGTAGCACGATTGATATTTCATTTCTTGGGCATTTTGCATCTTGAACTATTGCTTTCTCAAATTCCAAAGAAGATTATGATGATTCAGAACAAAATTCTATTAAAATACCTATGTGAAAATATTCAGATACTGGATTTTCAATTGTGCATTTGATTTAGATCTATATGCTAGAGATAAAGGAATGGAAACTTAGCCAACCTACACTGTTAAGTCAAGGCAAATTGAGCTCTATCTACCATTCCCTCTGTTTACCGAGCAAAATGGGTATCAGTATTACATATCTTTCCAGAGCTTGGGAGGCATGTTTTCCCTAAGATTAACTGGGTCTCCCCTTTCTTTTATTGGGGCGGGAGTGCAGGGAAGGAGAGATAAGAATGGTATGGCATTTTGTTGCCATCTAAGGAAGCAGTCATTTTATAAATGATCATCACCTTAAGAATCAGAAAGAATGCAATTTGGCCTTGCACACAGGTTATAATCATGTATTCACTCAATAGATTTTTTTGTGCCTCTGTAGACAGACACTCTGTTGGATGCTGGGGATACAGCAGTGAACAAAACATTCAAGCCCCTACTCTGTAAGGGATTGCACTCTAATAATGAGTATTCATAGGTATGAGTTGCATAAGTCTGATTGAATATTTTTCTGCCTAATTAGGCTTACTCAGACCCTTATTAGCTCTAGTCAACACTATGATGGTATCCTTCCAATTAACTTTTCAGCCTCTCCAGGTAATAGTTCTCAGCATGTTCAGAGTCTTTTTTAATAATCACATAACAAAGTTATGTATTAGTAGGATATAGTAATATTATACAAACAACTCGGGAGCTGAGGCAGTGGTTAAGTAGATAAAGTGCTTGCCACAGAAGTGTGAGTACCTGAGTTCAGATCCCCAAAACCTATGTAAAGTCAAACATGGTAGTGGGAGCATTTTTAATCTCACTGTGCCTATGACGAGATAAGAGATGGAGTCAGGACAATCTCCAAGAAACTTACAAACCAGATACCCTGGCATACACAGCAGTGAACAAGAGACCCTTTCTCAAGCAGGGTGGAAGGTGAAGACTGACATCCAGTAGTGTCCTCTGACCTTCACATGCATACATGGTATGCACACACTTACACTCACATTTATGATCACCCCCCACTTATAGCAAAAAATTCAGAATTAAAAGTAATATCATGAAAAACTACAGTCCCCCCTACCCATCCTTTACCACACCCTGGTTCAGTTCCACAGAAATTGCCACTTCCATACTTTTAGCTGTTTGTTCTGGTAATTATGACCACATTCATTTATAGTAAGATTCTCTTGGTATACATTCCAGACTTCATCTATTGACTTCTCATTGTGCTAGAAGAGCACTGGCCAAATGAAAATTTAACAATCTTCTGCTTGGTACCTCTATTATGTTTTAAATAACACTGTTAGAACTATGTCAATAGCATTCATTGTGGAGTGAAGCAATATACTATGATTATTTTCTTTTCTTGTAATATATATTCATGAAATCACTAGGCAACTTTTTAAAAAATTATTTATTTGAGAGAGACAGAGGGAAAGAGAGAGAGAGAGAGAAAGAGAAAGAAACAGATGGAGAATGGGTGTGCCAAGGCCTCTAGTCACTGCAAATGAACTCCAGATGCATGCTCCACCTTGTGCATCTGGCCTTATGTGGGTCCTGGGGAATCACACTTGGATCCTTAGGCTTTGCAGGCAAGCACCTTAACTACTAAGCCATATATCCAGCCCTCACTAGGCATCTTTTGTCTTTTCTTTCCCTCTATTTCTCACCCTCATATCATAAATTCTTTATTATTACTTATGTGTGTATTGTATGTGCATGCATGACTATATGTAGACGTGTGTGGATAGGCATGTGCCACAGCATGTATGTGGAGATTAGAGGACAACCTTGAGGTATTAGTCCTCTCCTTACACCTTGTTTGTGTCAGGTTCTCACATGTTCTTGTTTGCCACTGGACAGGCTAGTCTCACTGGCCCTATGAACTTTGGGATTATCCTGGATCCATCTCTTATCTCCTTGGGCTTTGGGATCACAAATGCATGTGCCATGCTTCCCATGGGTATTGGGGATCTAACTTGTATCAGTATGTGTGTGGAGCAAGCACCTTTAACCTCTCAGCCAACTCCCTAGCCCCAACGTCTTTACTAATTTTCCATACTGCTAGCTGTTCTATCTAGTCTCCTCATTATTTCCTTCTCAGATACCACCTTCTTAAAGGCATCTTCTTGAGCCAGTCTTGCCTGCTTGCTTTTCGGGACTGTTGTACATCTGTTACTCCAAGCTTTTCCTTTGCCCACTCAGGTTAGATCTAATTTCTTGAGTTCAATTTCTTCCTTAGTCTTGCTTTATTCCTTACTCTGCTATGGACACTCTTCAGTAGTTCTTTTTTTAAAAAATGACTTGACAGACATTTTTTCTTAAGTAGTTTTTACAAGTTACCAGAGTCCTCTTTCCTTGTATCCATCATTGTTGTTTGTGTGCTTGACATCATTCCTTTCCATGTCTTCTCACAAAACTTTCATGATCAAGTAATTCCTGACCAAGAAACAAAAGCAAAATTGCCCAATTTCTCCGTGGATTTTGATGAAAGCTTGTAATGAAATCAAGGCCGACTCTCAGAGAGACACTGGAGAAGAACTCAACTGGACTATCAAGAATTTCATGTGAGGGCTGGAGAGATGGCTTAGAAGTTAAGGTGCATGCCTGTGAAGCCTAAGTACCCCGATTCAATTCTCCAGGTCCCACGTAAGTCAGATGCACATAGTGGCACATACATCTGGAGTTCATTTGCAGTGGCTATAGGCCCTGGTGGGCCCATTCTCACTCACTCTCTCTCTCTTCCTCTCTATCTCTAATAAGTAAATAAATAAGTAAAAATAAAATCTTAAATAAAAGAATTGCATGTGAGATGTCACACAGATTTCTGCTGTTGCTAATGCCAGTAGTATCCTACCATAGCAAGCAGGAAATGTCTTATTGGGAAAATGAGTATTATTTTTGTTTTTATATTCCACATACATAGGTTGGTTCAATAATAAATGTGCAAGCCAGAAAAAAAGATAAATGAGACAGAAAGTTTCTGAGCCATTGCATTTCTGCAAAGATCTTTAACCTCACATTTGATTAGTCCTGTAGCTGGGAACAGAATTCTGGATCAAATATAATTTTCCCCCACATTTTTAGGCATTGCACAATTATCTTATAGCATCTCATGTTGCTACTGAGAAGCCTGAGGTTGTTCAGATTCTTAAAGTATACTGTGTTCTGCCCTTCTGGAAGATGTCTAGAGTTTTCTCTTAATCCTTGTTGTGCTGGCATTTACAACTCTTCTGAGGTTGGTATATTGAAGACCTTAGCTTCCTGAGTCCCTGTTGCTCAGATATCTCCTTGAGAAGATGTGACTTGAGCAGTATGTGATTCAGAGTAAGGGTGGGAGTGTAGGTAACCAGAAGCGGGGTGGAGTGAGGGTATTGTTCAAAGTACAGCTCCAGTCATGCATCTCTCTTGCTTGAATGTCTCCCTGTGGCTGCTCTACCTAGAGTAGCTTGCAATACTGCTTTTCTGTGATAAATTTCCACTTCTCTTTCCAATACAATGCTTAAACTACTGAGTATATGTGATTGTTGACTACTCAGCCCTAAACAAGACATCTATATCATCCTTTTCCAGACCCAGGGAACATTGTGGAAAAGAGGGTGAAAAGACTGTAAGAGCTGGAGGATGAGGAGGAGTGCAGTGTCACTCTGTCTTCTGGATATGACATGACCTCTTAAAGGTTTTATTGGACTTGGAGATTTGTCACTGACTAGAGTTGTTGGACTTGGATTTACAGAGTTTGACGTTTGCCCTGGTTGTTTTAAATCTTGCATTGGTTGCATATTTGTTTGCTATGCCCAGTTCCATCTTTTGCAGGGTGAATGTGTATTCTGTGCCATTATGAGTTTTTTTCTGGGGGGGGGATTTGTAGGTATTATGGCTCAGTTAAAAGACCTTGTATTATGGGGATGTCTGAACATCATTGGGATTGATAAAAACTCTGGGGACCTTTAAAGGTGGACTGAATGCATTGTTTTTTACATCATGTCTGGTTATCAGTTTATGGGGTCCAGGGGTGGATTGTGGTGGTTTGATTAAGGTGTCCCCCATAAACTTAGCTGTTCTGAATGCTAGGTTCCCAGCTGATGGAGATTTGGGGATTAATGCCTCCTGGAGGCAATGTATTGTTGGGGGAAGGCTTATGGGTATTATAGCCAGTTTCCCCTTGCCAGTGTTTGGCACACTTTCCTTTTACTATTGTCTATCTTATGTGGTCTAGGGGGTGATGTCCACCCTCTGCTCATGCCATCATTTTCCCTGCATTCATAGGTCTTCCCCCTCAAGTCTATAAGCCAAAATAAACCTTTTTCTTCCCTATGGAGTCTCAGGGTAGACTCAAACTCACAGCAATCCTTCTACCTCTGCCTTCCGAGTGCTGGGATTAAAGGTGTGTGCCACCACGCCTGGCTTCACCACCAGCTGCTTTTGATGGGTACTTTGTGCCATCAACAAGAGGTTAACTGCAACATTGAAATTGGTACCAAGAAGTGGGGTTGTTGTTATTGCTAGAAACTTGACTATGGCTTTTGGCCTTTTTAGACTGATTTGTAGGAAGAATATGGTAGGATTTAAAACCTTTACCTAAGAGATACCTTGCATTGCTGTAGGTACAGTTTCATGGAGTTGAAAGACCTGAATGTTGTAAGAACTATGGACAATGAGGTTTGGCTTATGAGGGTGAGAAAGAGCTTTGCCTGTACTGTGGTAGAGGCAGTTTGTGTGAGAGGCATGTTGCATTCTGTTTATCTGTGTCCCAAGAAGTTGTGTGGGGTTGTATTGCATAGAAATCGACTGGTGAGAACAAATGGATATGGCACAGAAAGAAATGAAATCTTTGGGCTGAAACTGCTGCTCATTCAGGTGCAGATGTTTGAGAGATTACAACTATTGAGATTGGGACAGCTGATATGCTGTCAGACAGTAAGAAGAATGTTGAGTCTTTTGAAAGCAAGGGACCTGAATGCTGAAGTAGTGTCCTGCTCTGTAAAAGTCAGTTTTATTTCCTCTCTGAATTAACAAGATGATGGCCCACCTGGTACTATGGAGTATAACAAATGCAGAAGAGGAAGAGTTATTGAATTTTCAATGCAGTTTTGTTTTTTGGAAATGGCAATGTGAAACAAGCTTGTTGGATTGCCAGCATAGAGGCGCAATGGAAACATGAGGATGAACCATGGCCATGGGTTGAAGTAGAGACCCTAGAACTTTTAGAAACTCCAGGACTGTGAGAGGGCCACAAAGGAGAACTGCCAGCTTGGGATGCATTGCTCTTCAGAATGTAAAACAAATTTTCTTGTTATAACTGGGATTAGAGTCATGAACCACCAGATCTGGCCCATGGTCTTCGTTTTGAAGACCCACAAAAATGTTCTCCAAAGCAGGTGCACCATTTTATAACTCTGCCAATAAAAGTAAAAAGTTTAAATTTTCTACAATTTTGAAAACAAGTGTTATTGTCTATCTTTTGAATTATCCTACCAGGCAAGAAACAGGAATATATTTCAATATCCATTTACTCAGTGGCTACTGATGTTGAGCATCTTACACAGGTCTTAGCCAAAAGGCAAAGAAAAGCAATGATGTTGGACATTGTTTCATGTGCTTATTGACTATTTGTATGTCTTCTTTGAAGAATTACCTATTAAGATCCTTTGCCAAACAAAATATTTTAATGAGAGCAAAAATAAAAATTATTATTTTAAACATTTAAGTGGTATTATGTACATTCACATCATTGTACAGTCATCCTTAGCCATCTATAGGACTTTACACTGTGCAAAATGAACCTCTGTACTCATTGAACAAATTCTTCTTACTCATCCCTTGTCAACAAACATTCTATGTTCTTTATGAATGTAGCTGTACTAGATACCTCAGGTAAATAGATTTACATAACATTTTAAGTTCAATATACTGGATTTGCATTTCTGAAAAGAAAAACATAGTTGAAATTTTGCTAGAGATTTCATTAAATCACATTGGAAGGCATTGCCATCTCAACAGTTTTAAATGTGATGCTCTTGGAACACAGATGTCCTTATGTTTATTTAGGCCTTTCTTTATAGTGTTTTGTATATTTTTTTGTTTTTGGTTTTTCAAGGTAGGGCCTCACTCTAGCCCAGGGTTCTTTGATCTGGAATCCACTATGTAGTCTCAGGCTGGCCTTGAACTCATGGTGATCCCCCTACCTCTGGCTGGGAATAAAGGCATATGCCACCATGCCTGGCTATGTTTTGTATTTTTCAGAGAGCAAGCTTTACAACTTGTGTTAAATTTAATCCTTACAATAAATTTAAAGGCTAAACATCTTTTATACTTTTTTTTTGGATTTTCGAGGTAGACTCCAACACTCTAGTCCAGGCTGACCTGGAATTCACTATGTCACTATGTAGTCTCAGAGTGGCCTCAAACTCTTGGCAATCCTCCTACTTCTGCCTCCCTAGTGCTGGGATTAAAGATGTGTGCCACCACGCCCAGATTTTTATACTTTTTTATTGTTGACTTCCATAATTATAGATAATAATTCATGATAATTACCCCCTTACCCTCCCTCCCCTTCACAAATCCACCTTCCATCATATCCCTTCCCCCTCTCAATCAGTCTCTCTTTTATTTTGATGTCATGATCTTTTCCTCCTATTATGAGGGTCCTGTGTAGGTAGTGACAGGCACTGTGAGGTCATGGATATCCAGGACAATTTGTGTCTGGAGGAGTACGTTGTAAGGAGTCCTACCCTTCCTTTGGCTCTTAAATTCTTTCCACCACCACCACTGCAATGGACCCTGAGCCTTGGAAGGTATGATAGAGATAGATGTCTCAGTGCTGAACACTCCACTTTCATTTCTTCTCAGTACTATGGTACCTTTCAAGTCTTCCTAGTGGTCACCACCATCAGAAAAGAAAAGCTTCTCTAACCAAAAGTGAGAGTAGCATTAATATATGAGTATGAACATAAGAAAAGTGCATACCAGGCAGTTTAGTGAGCATAATATATGCACTTAACCAGACAACAGCATGTGTTACTCTCCTAGGGCTCAAGACTTTCACCGCCATAGGTTTTTGACTAGGTTTTCAGTACCAGGCATGTATACCCTCCTGTGGAGTGGGTCTCCAGTCCAATTAGAGAGTGGTTGTCTTCCCTCATAACAGACATGCCACTATTGCACCAGTTATCACATTTGGCCTGGTTGGTCAAACTTAAGGCTTGCAATTTCCACTGCTGTTTATTACTGTTGATGATTTCTCTCTCCCATAGGGCTTCATGCAGCAAAGATTTTTCGAGCTTTCTGTCATCTGGCCCACAGTGAGGAGGTTTTCAGTTCAGTTCCAGCTTGATTTCTCAGTAACCTGTAGCCAAAGCATGTGGAGTCTCCAACAATATGATCTTACCATCTAATCTGGTGGGAAACCAAGTGCCTTGGCAATGGTCTACAATGTTTTGGGAGTATCGGCCATGTGGCCAACAACTCACTGGAAGGTATCCCCATCCCTGACACTGAGATTTTTCTAATAACAATCTACGGCTTCTGAATGCTCTATTATCCAAAGAAATAGGTTTCCATACAGCTTATTCATAACATCTTAAATTTTGTTTAATTTTAATAATTTTTTTTTTGTTTTTCAAGGTAGAGATTCACTCTAGCCCAGGCTGATCTGGAATTCAATATATAGTCTCAGGCTGGCCTTGAACTCATAGTGATCCTCCTATTTCTGCCTCCTTGGTGCTGGGATTAAAGTGTGTACCACCAAGCCCTTTCTTTTTCTTTTTGTTGAGGCAGTCTCACTCTGGCTCAGCCTGACCGGGAACTCACTCTGTAGCTCAGGCTCTCCATGGAAGCTATATTCTTTTTTTTTAAATTTTTTTTGTTTATTTTTATTTATTTGAGAGCTACAGGCAGAGAGAGAAAGAGGCAGAGAGAGAGAGAGAGAGAGAGAGAGAATGGGCGCGCCAGGGCCTCCAGCCACTGCAAACGAACTCCAGACGCATGCCCCTCCCCCTTGTGCATCTGGCTAACGTGGGTCCTGGAGAGTCAAGCCTAGAAACAGGTCTTAAGATTCACAGGCAAGCGCTTAACTGCTAAGCCATCTCTCCAGCCTGGAAGCTATGTTCTTGATCATCTCCCCAATTTCTCTGTGGTTTCACCTGGGCCTTGGCTGAAATGCGAGGGGTGGTTTATCTCTTCAGGTCTTGCTACCTTCTGACAAAGACAAACATTCTCCAATGGAGAGTGAAGTCAGCATAGGTTAAATAGGATAAGCATGATTAATTTAGGGAGATTTTGATGGATGTGGCCTCTCTTTTAGCCAAAATATAGTTTTTAATCAGATGTCATTACTAATTTTTGTTTGTTGTTTACAGAGATTCCAATGTTTTACAATGGCCTACACAGTAATACAGCTTTTAAAAGTTATCACATTAGTATGTTTTAGTAATGTGGAAACAATTGACTTCACTAATGGACTTAACATTATTATAATAATCCTATGCCAACTCTATACTATCAGAGAAAAGTGAATGTGGAACTGCTTTTTTTTTGTTATCTTAGAAATTTGTCCGCTAGTAGTTAAAGTATTTAATATGCTCCTTGGGTGAATGATTACTTCTGTAATTATAGTTCTTTCTCTAAAGAACATGGAAAATTTCTTGGTGCTTGCATTAATCTCTTCCTTTCTTTAATGAACTAAAAAAATTGACCCATTCAGATGAAAATTTTCTTAAGTACCAAGATCAGGACTCTGCTGTTACTATTCTGGGTGAATTTTGAATTTTGGATTAGACATGAATTCATACTAAACTTTTCATGTACAGAGATCATTCCTTCATTTCTTCTCAATCTTGGCTTTAAGATTTCACCGCTAGCAAACTCTTCTCTTCAAATTCCTGGCTTCCTTTGCTTTATGCTTAATTAAATAATAAACAACTTTATTAAAACAGTTAGTATATTGGTCAAAATTCAATTATGCAGTGAACTTTAATGTTTTAATAGAAACAATGTTTTCTTTTGATCTTAAAAATTTCTATGCTAATAAGGAGTTTAAAAATGTTTATACACATGTTGGGTCAACTTTTAGAAAGAAATTTAACAGACTGGAGGTATTTGAGAAGTTGGAAGGAACCTTAGAAAGGCAGGGCAGAGTGTCTGTCAGCCAAATTCAGCCTGTAGACATGTTTTATTTGGCCCCTGTGGTATTTTAAAAATACCTAACTTAGTAGCCAACATTAAAATAAATCTGGCAGTTTCACATAAAATATGGATTTCTGACTTTTCTTGAAAAAGTCAGGAAAGCTGGTCCTCACAGCAGCATCCTGGGACCAAAGTCCTCCTGTATTCCATGTCTTCCATTAGCTTCAACTGATGACCCCAGGAGACCTTTGAGGCCACATGTGACCTCTGAGCTAATTTACTAATAATCTTCTAAGGTTTTGAGTTTGATATTTGGAGAAATCTTTACTGCCAAACTTAGTCAATAGCTAATTATTTATCAATTTCTCAATAACTGAACTCTAGGGCCAGAAGTGTTATCTGCACAACAGATAACATTAGAGAAGGGCTGGCTCCTTATTCTATATTTTCCAAGCATTTTCTTGTTTAGATGGCATCCTTACTGATTTCTCTAAGCTTTCAAAATATAATTAACTGGCAGGATCTGAAGGAGTGACAAGTTGTATCTATGCACAATGAATCATCATTATTTTAACGTGGATCTCACAGTTTAGGTCTGGCTTCTTGAAATTTTTCTTCCTTTCATTTTTTTCCCTCTTCTAAACACATATGACTTACTTGTATATCCAGGTAAATAAGTAAGCTGATATTTAGCCCTCCAGCTAGTCAATAAGTATGATTTCCATGGGGCTAGTGATCAGTGATAGAACACTTTTCCAGCAGGCATGAAACTGTCCCATCACCATCACTGCAACAGCAGCAGCAACCACACACATGTATCTAGCTATATCGGTCTACCTCCTTATTAGATACCAGTTGCTGCTGTAGGCACCTGGAATAATACAGCAAGTTAAAGGGGAAAAAATCCTTTGCACATTGAACAGTTAAGGAAACAAACAGATAAATTCTGATTTTGAATTTGTTTTGCTGGCTGCTAGGTCAACCTTCCTTCACACCCTCATTTGATAGAGGAGCTATTAAGACATATGGAGGGGGCTTGGGAGATTGCCAAGTGGTTAAGGCACTTGCCTGCAAAGCCTAATGACTCGGGTTCAATTCCCCAGTACCCCCATAAAGCCAGATGCAGTGACACATGTTTTGCTTGCAGCAGCTGGAGGCCCTGGTGCACTCATCTCTCTGTCTGACTCTTTTCTCTCTATATACTTGTAAAGAAATAATTTATTTTTTTGTTTTTCAAGGTAGGGTCTCCCTCTAGCCCGGGCTGACCTGGAATTCACTATGGAGTCCCAGGGTGGCCTCGAACTCACGGCAATCCTCCTACCTCTGCCTCCCGAGTGCTGGGATTAAAGGCGTGTGCCACCACACCAGGCTAAAAAATATTTTTAAAAGATATATAAAGGGGTTATCATGAGAGTGACCTGGAGTTGGCAGTACTATCTTGACAGGACAGTGACAACAAAGAACCCATATGAGGGTGTGAAGTAAGGTTGATCTAGCAGCCAGGAAAACAAATTCAAAAGCCAAGAAGTGGAAACAAGTGTGCGTTCAATGAAGAGATAGGCCACTGTGGTTGGGCAAGGAAGAGGGGGAGTGTGGCAGGAGCTGAGATGATAAGAGGGAGGCAAGCAGTCAGGAATACAGGGTCTGCAGGCCATAGCCTATGGTTTTATTCTTTTCTTTCAAAACATGTTTTTTTTTTTAATTTGAGAGAGAGAGAGAGAATGGGTGTACCAGCGTCTCTAGCCACTGCAAACAAACTCAAGACACATGTACCACCTTGTGTATCTATCTGGCTTATGTGGGTACTGGGGTCCCTAGGCTTCTCAGGCAAGGCTTTAACTGCTAAACCATCATTCCAGCCTAGTTTTATTCTTTTTCAAAGCTATTGGAGAGGATCCTAGTACATGGATCATGCTTTATATTATACTCTTTTTTATTTTTGTTTATTTGACAGAGAAAGAAGGAGAGAGAGAGAGGTTGAGAGAGAGAGAGAGGATGGGCGTGCCAGGGCCTCCAGCCACTGCAATGAACTCCAGATGTGTGTGCCCCTTTGTGCATCTGGCTAATGTTGGTCCTGGGAAATTGAACCTAGGCCCTTTGGCTTTGCAGGCAAATGCCTTAACCACTATGCAATCCCTCCAGCCCCAGATTATACTCCTTTATTGGAAGACCTGTTGTCAGTCTGATTTAGTGTTGAGTTCTTTGTAGCCTCTTTCTGCTTTGAAAGTTTTGTTTGATCACTGTGTCTGCCCACATCACCCTGGAGCTGATTGTCAGGCTAGCAGTAAGAGCAGTGTTCATGGTGCTACTTCTATTGCAAATTCTGCTGGGCCCTGGAAGATGTGGAAGAAGTGACAAGTTTCATGGTGAGCAGTCAGTTATCTTCTTGTCTTATCGATGGATCTTGACTTTTCTATATCATCTGTAAAATAAAGCAGATTCTCCAACCAAGAGTGAGTGCAGCTTGGGATAATGGGGGTGTACATTTATTTGTGAGATTTTTGCTGTCCAAGCCCTTCTTCTTGACAGAGCAGTGGGGGCTTCTTTCTGAAGCATGAGTTTCCTGACTATGGGAATTGGACTTTGGTTCCAGTACCAGGTATGTGTTTTCGCCCACTGAGTGGGCCTCAAGTCCAATCAGAGAACAGTTGGTTACTTGCAGAGGCTATGTGCCACCATTGCACAAATGTGTACTTCTGGTCCAGCTGGTTGACATGCTTTAAATTTTGTTTTTTATCTCCCTTCTATTTTTATGTCTTTCTTTTGTGTAACTCACTGAGTTTAGTGAGAGTTGCTTGCATTAACATGAGCGGGGGTGTTATTGACTAGAGCATGAGCAATTTACCAGTGACTACACCATTGAAGAAGTTGAGTTTCCCTGTCACTACAACCCTAAATTGCCAATAACTCCTCAGGGAGGGGTGAGGCTTCATGAGCCCCTCTATTATTCATGATGGAATGTTGATGGACTTATCTAGTACAGAAAACCACAACTGCTGTGGGTCCATGAGTGCAACATTTATATTGTGTTCAGAAGACAGCATTCCACAGCACTCCTCCCCATCCTTAGGCTCTTACATTCTTTCTTCCCTATCTTCTACAGTACTCCTAAACCTTGGGAGGGGGTGTGATGTAAGTGTTCCATCTAAGGCCAAGCACTACACAATTCCTTATTCTCACAATTTTGACCAGTTTGTGAGTATCTGCAGTAACTATTGCTCACTGCAAAAAAAGCTTCTCTGATCAAAGCTGAAAGTAGCAATGCTTTATATTCTGAGAGTCTTCCACTGCAGACTGCACAGTAGTAAGAATACAATAGTGAGAAAATCTGTACTTTAGCATTCACTGACTAGTTTATTATTGAGACAGGGGCTTTGGGCAATCCTTTGGAATCAAGTAGGCTGTCGCTAAGAGGACTGGAAACACCACAGCTTAGGAAAGCCCCATTGATAAAAGACAGCTCCTGTATAATAAAGGGAGGCATATAGATACTGTCATGTAGCACCTCTATGGAGAAGGGAGCAAGCCTGTAACTCAATGACTCAAACTAGAAAAAAAAAAAAAAGATTGCATTAGTATCAGTAGTGTCCCTCTCTTATAGTAGTCAAATTCTCTACCACTGAGCTATACCCCCAATGTCCCTCTTCTGGAGCAGAAAAAATAGAAAGAGGAGAAGCAGGGACCAGGTGGCATGCCAGTGTTTGGCAGTGGGTAAGACTTTTGTCTTGTTGTCAAAAGGCTGTCAATGGTGTGTGTGTGTGTGTGTGTGTGTGTGTGTGTGTGTGTGTGTGTCAGAGGTTGTTCACATGGGCAAATCAGCATGTGTTGCTCTTCACAATCTGATCAGAACTTTCAGAGCTTGTTTGGAGGTTCTATCAGGGGAGCACAGCTACTCATACACCCTTGACTGAAGACCAGTCCTCTATTCAGGGAAGGTCATCCTCTTCTGCCGAGCATGCAGCTTCAGGAGGGACACACATAGAGCCAGATCAGATGAATCCACCCTGGCCATCAATGGAGTGACTGATGTCACAGCCAGATCACCCTCACATCCTGATTAGATCTTTGAAATAGTTCCATAATTAAGGCAGAAATCTCACAATACAGGTCACATTAATCAGTGTAGGTCACCTCTTCCACCACTGAATTTTAACAGTGGCATGGAGAAGGGAATTTTACTCATTAATGATAAAAACTGTAAATCAATGGTAAGTCATAATCCAACACTTCTCCAAACATTTTCACCAGGCTGGGGAGATGGCTTAGTGGTTAAACCCACTTGTTCAACAAGCCCAAGGACCAGAGTTCAGTTCCCCAAAACCCATGTAAAGCCTGATGCAAGTTAGGAACACATCTGTAATTCTTTTTAAAAAGATATTTTATTTAGTTATGAGAGAGAGAGAGAGAGAGAGAGAGAGAGAGGAGAGAATGGGAACCCCAGGGCCTCCAGCCAGTGCAAATAAACTGCAGATGCATGCAGCATCTTGTGCACCTGGCTTACATGGGTACTCCATACTGGCAAATCATACCTGGGTCCTTAGGCTTCACAGGCAAGCGATTTAACTGCTAAGCCATCTCTCCAGCCCACATTTGTAATTCTTAACACACCTACAACAATGGGAGGTGGAGTCAGGAGAATCCTGAAACTTGTGAGCCACCTAGCCTGACATTCACAGAGGCAAACAAGAGAAACCCTATTTTCAAACAAGCTGGAAGGAGAGGACTGACACCTCAAGGTTGTCCTCTGACTTCTCCATATGTGCGCACGTGCGCACACACTCACAGCACTTGCATGCAATGGGCAGGAACACATAAAGTCTATCTACTAACATGTAGTAGAGGACTGGGGAGATGGCTCTGTGGTTAAAGGTGCTTGCTTGCCGAGCCTGCTGATTGGGGTTCAAGTCCCCAGTACTCACATAAAGCCAGATGCACAAAAGTGGCACATGTATCTGGAGTTTGTTTTCAATGGCAATAGGCCTTGGCATGCCCATACATTCACACTATGTGTGTGTGTGTGTGTGTGTGTGTGTGTGTGTGTCTGTATATGTATGTATAAAATACATATTATTATTATATATAATTTATGTCCCTCGAAAATAAAAAAATAAAGTGTAAGCCAGGTGTGGTGGTGCATGCCTTTAATCATAGCACTCAGGAAGCCAAGGCAGGAGGATCACTGTGAATTTGATGCCAGCCTAAGACTACATAGTGAATTACAGGTCAGTCTAGGCTAGAGTGAGACCCTATCTCAACCCTCCAAATAATAATAATGATAATGATAATAATAATGAAGTGTAGTAGAATCAGACAGCTGGGACCCATTTTAGTAATTGTGTGGCCTTTGTCAAGTTGCCTAACATCTTTGAGCCTTCAGCTTTTTCATTTTAAAGTAGGATAATAGGGCTGGAGAGATGGCTTAGCAGTTAAGGTGCTTGCCTGCAAAGTCTAAGGACCCAGGTTTGATTCCCCAGTACCCACATAAGCCAGATGCACAAGGTGGCACATGCATCTGGAGTTCGTTTGCAGCGGCTGGAGCTCCTGGCATGCCCATTCTCTCTGTCTGTCTTCCTCTCTTATAAACATAAAAGTAAATAAAATATTTTAAAAATAAAGTAGGATAATATACTTTCTCCTTCAGGAAGTCACTGTAAGTAATAAATGAGATAATACACCAATAGCACTTTAAACAATGCCAGGGACATCTAGAACTATTAGTCATTATTTATTTCCTAATTCCTGACTTAATTTTCAAAAACACAGGGTTAACATTTTTGTGCAATTATGACAATGAATAGTGTATTATCTGATCTGATAAATTTTGTGGGGAGAGGACAGAACAGCAAAATCCACTCTTTTCACTGATTGTTATTTCTGCCTCAGTGTTCTATGTCATGACTATTCTCTTTCGTCTCACAGAGAAGTACTCTTACTCCCCAAATATAGGCTGAATCTTGACTCAAAATGATTCATTCTCAAGCCGGGCGTGGTGGCGCACGCCTTTAATCCCAGCACTCGGGAGGCAGAGGTAGGAGGATTGCCGTGAGTTCGAGGCCACCCTGAGACTCCATAGTGAATTCCAGGTCAGCCTGGGCTAGAGTGAGACCCTACCTCGAAAAACCAAAAAAAAAAAAAAAAAAAAAAAAAAAAGATTCATTCTCCTAAACCACTTCAGCCTAGAAAAGAAGTCAGGAATTCGTTTTCCTCCATTTATGTTTAATGTTTCTCACTGTATTAATCAATAAGCAACATGAATTCTCTAAAGCTTTAGCATTTGGTGGCTGTTAATATTCAGCCGGTTCTAAGTGTAGCTACATTGTTTCAGGGTGAGTGGAGCTGGGCTTATTTGAACCATCAGCATGTATGGCAGAAACTGCATGTAGCCATCTGGACAAACACAGGATTGGCCCACACAGGACAAACCTCTGAATCCTGTGCTGATTCTGCCTCAGTGGGTCTCTCTGGCCTCCTTAAGCTCCCATAATTCCATAAAGGGAACAACAGCCTGGGCTGTGTCATTATTATTTGCAAATAAAGATGCTAACACTTCTAGGTGGTTGTCAGTTCTTAAGTAGCAGAAAAAATGGCTGAAAACAGCATTAAAATAGTCTAATGTGTATATGACTTTGTTTTGAATGGCTTTTTCTACAGTGACACTGTGCTTACGTAGTAAACAATGAAAATTGTAGTGGATGAAAATACTTAATTAACTCCCTTTTATCAGACACCATGTCCACTGCTATATTTAGGAACTGGACTAATAAGAAAGCCACTGCAGGATTAGTCAGCACATTGGCTTGTTCAAAAGCAAACAGCAGAGGAGGTCTTTTGTCTCCACAATGAACCAGACTGAAAATGTGTCTAATTTTAGCATTTCCAGAGAAGAAAAAGATGTGAAGCACAATAATCAGGAAAAATGTCACGCACAGCTTAAGTACACATTTGTCAGAGAAAAACTGCTGGCAGGGCAGCAACCTAAGTAACAGGTCTGCCTGGAAGCTAGAATTCATCATGAGTGAATTCTTTAAAATCATTTACCATTACAAAAGCCAAATCTTCCATCTATTTGGGAAGAGGTCCTGGGGAGTAACAGGGGATATTGACTAGGTGGAGGGGATTTTTCCAAGAGCAGTTTCCTGTGGTCTGCTTCAGCATTTGATGGCATCAGTACCTCTGAAAAGAAAGGTGAGGGAAATGAAAGGAAAGCTTTCTTTTCAAGGCTGAGCTTCCATTTTCTTAAGCATTTTATTTTGAGAGGGTTCCATCAGGTGGATATAGGTGCAAGAGAGGAAGAAGTGGCTGACATATGGATCCCTTCAACATTGTCTGGTGATTCTAAACTAGTTAAAAATGTTTACTATATTATGAAGACAGATTGAACATTGCTTTTGTGTCCCTATGTACATGTTCACATGGGGGTGTACACGTGTGTGCAAGTGCATGAGCATGTGTGTGCCCAGGTGTGCAAAGGACAAAGGACAAAATCAGGTGCATTCCTCAGGAATACTGCCTTCTTTTTAAGTATTATTTATTTTATAGGGAGAGAGAGAGAAAGAGAGAGAGCGCAAATGGGTGCATCAGAGCCTTTTGCCATGACAACTGAACTCCAGACACATGTGTTGCTTTGTGCATCTGTCTTTATGTAGGTACTAGAAACTTAAACCTGGGCCATCAGGCTTTGCGTGCAAACACTTTTCACTGCTGAGCCATCTCTCTAGCCAGGCCTTTTTTTTTTTTTTTAAGATAGGGTCTTTCAGCCTGTCACTGGCCTAGAACTCACCAAGTAGGCTAGGCTACCTGTCCAGTGTGCCTCAGTGATCTGTCTTAGTCTTCCCAGTACTGGGATTATAGATACTGCCATCCCCCCAACAGTTTACGAGGCCTCTGGGGATCAAACATAAGTCCTCATGTTTTCAATGCAAGAACTTTTCTGACTGAGCTACCTCCCCAGTCACATTTCTTTTATTTTAAAGGAATAAAAGATGGCAGAACAATCTTGGCCATCTCTCATTGCCTTATTATTGGTTATAGTATTTCTAAACTAATACTGAAACTATTCTGTGTGTGCCAATTGAGTAAATGATGTGTGTGCATGCACCTGCTATGCCCTACTTGTGGAGGTCAGAGGACAACCTTGGGGTGTTTTCTCTTTTTCTTTCACCTTCTTCTGAGACAGGTAATTTCTCTCTCTCTCTCTCTCTCTCTCTCTCACTTTCTCTCTGCTGCTGCTTGCAAGCTTCCACATTCTCCTGGCTCCACTTCCCATTGCACAGGTGCATTGGTATTACAGACACATGCTCTATTTTGCATCCAGCTTTATGCAGATATTGGGGATCAAACTCATGTCAGCAGGCTTATAAGCAAGGTCCTTTTATTTATTTATTTTTTAACATTTTATTTATTTATTTATTTGAGAGTGAGAGAGAGAGAGAGAGAGAGAGAGAGAGAGAGAGAGAGAATGGGCGCGCCAGGGCTTCCAGCCACTGCAAACGAACTCCAGACGCGTGCACCCCCTTGTGCATCTGGCTAACGTGGGTCTTGGAGAATCGAGCCTTGAACCGGGGTCCTTAGGCTTCACAGGCAAGCACTTAACCGCTAAGCCATCTCTCCAGCCCGCAAGGTCCTTTTAATACTGAGCCATCTCCCCAGCAATGGGCTTAGCAAATGAGTGAATAAAGTGAGATGCATCACTTCACTGGGAGTAAGGATTCTCACTATTAGAAAGGAAAAATATAAATTATGTTGTAAGGATAGAGTGGAAAAACATCTGATGTTGGATTAGAATGTAGTCATTTGTATTAACTGATGACTTTAAATTCCTACCTGTTTACAATAAGAGTATCAAAGAAATGGCATTCCAGTAGCAATGAGCACACCTGGAATTCATTCTAAAGGCCACATGCCTCAGACTGACTTCTGTGAAATAGATGCAGTGATGAAGTTTAAATTACAAGATATTCACTACAGATCAACAACTGAGTAATGAAGGGAAAGGGGCAGAACTGACAACAAGAAGAAGATAATTTGCATTGTAGGCCTCAGACAGTATGGGAACTCCGCATCTAGTATTTTGCTTCACTGGAATATACCACATTAGACTGGAAAGCCATTTTTTAAAGCAACAAGTGCTATGGTGCTATTTAATTTAATTTATTTATTTATTTGACAGAGAAAGAGGGAGGGAGCGAGAGCGAGAGCAAGAGAGAGAGAGAATGGGCAAGCCAGGGCCTCCACCTGATGCAAATGAACTCTAGATGCCTGCGCCCCCTTGTGCACCTGGCTAACGTGGGTCCTGGGGAATTGAACCTGGGTCCTTTGGCTTTTCAGGCAAATGCCTTAACCGCTAAGGCTTCCCTCCAGTCCAAAAGTCATGTTTTTTATACTATGTCTCATTCTGTCACTGGATGTGGCTGACCCCCAAAAGGGCAGGCATGTAGGTGAAGGGTTTGACAGCTGAGAAAGAACCTGAAGGAGATCAGGATTGTGGTGGTTGGATGTAAAGTGTATACCACTGATTTATGTGTCTGAATACTTAATACCAAGTGGATGGCACTGTCTGGGAAGGTGGTGACTGGGGGTGGGCCTTGAGGTGTTACAGCCCAGTCCCCCTAACCATGTTTTTTCTGCTTCTTCTCTGCTGATGTAACATATGACTCCAGTTCCCTGTTCCTACTCTGCTTTTCCTGCCATAGTGACCTCTACCTACTGGAAATTTAAGTCTAAATAAACCATTTCTTTCCTTAAGTTGCTTCTGGTTGGGTATTTTGTCCCAGCAGAGAGGAAGTAACTGATAAACCCATATTCTCCATAGGTCCATAGTTAGGCAACTACCAGTCCTTTCTTGTTGGTTTTCAGTTTTGAAACTTTCATATAGATATGTAATGTATTGTGATCTTCCTTGCCACTAATTAACCTTTCTTGTCCTATTCCTTCTCCCACTGGAACACTTTTTACCAATTAAACCTCATCTTATTTTATGCCCTAATAAGTCCTTTCTTGATGGCTAATCTGCATGGCTCTTCTCTCTATAAAGAACCAGATTTCAGTCAAGCATGGTGGTACATACCTTTAATCCCAGAACTAGGGAGGCAGAAGTAGGGGGATTGCTGTGAGCTCAAAGCCAGCCTGAGACTTCATAGTGAATTCCAGTTCATCCTGGGCCAGAGTGAGACCCTAACTAAACAAAAAGAACAAAACAAAAAGAACCAAATTTCCCTGGAGTAGGTAGCTTCAAGGGAAGGAGGACATGAGCCTGGAATATCTTGTAATGTGAGAATACATGAAATGCTCAAACTTCATTGATTCAGGGGCTGAGGAGATAGCTCAGATGGTAAAGTGTTTGCCCTGCAAACATTGGGACCTGATTTTGATCCTTAGTACCCAAGTAAAATGTTGGGAATGGTCATGCACACCTATAATCCCAGTTCTGGGGATATTGAGACAGGCAGATCCTTGTATCTCTCTGGCCAACCAGTCTAGTCTAATTGTTGAGCTTCAAGCCAATGACAGACCATTTCTCAAAGAAGGTAGATAGAATTTCTTAAGACAATATTTGGAGTGGTCTTCTAACCACCATACACACACACTCACTGATATGTGCACCCATACACAAATGAATGAAAATATGCATGCACATCACACACATGCAAAAATTAAATGTATTTTAAAAACTTACTGTAATCAGGTAGAAGGGGCCCCTAGTAAATTTAGGGCTTTTTTGAAATAGGATCTTCATAGACAGACCAGATAGGCCTTGAGTTCACTATATAATCTGGACTGGCCTCAAGCTTGTGATTCTCTTGTATTAGCCTCTCAAATGCTAGGATTTCAGAAATGTGCTATAATACCCAGCTTAAATTTTGGCTAATACAGCATCAAATTTAATAAGGACAGTAATGGTTACAGCATATTAAATAAGAGAGAGTCCATGTTGATAGTAAAACAAGTGTTCAAAAAAGGAGGAAAAGGGGATAGCTTTCCTTTATAGGAGAGTTCCAAATAATAAATGTAGAAGAAATCACAGTGATCATTTGATAGCCACCATTGTAAACACTGATTCAGGCAAAGATCAATAGAAGCTAAAACTACCGGGAGAATACATGTTGATATAATATAGCATTCACACAGCTCCAAAATATCAATTCACTGATTACTTATTAATTTTAAAGGGGCAAAGGAGCTTTTACCACCTAAATCCAGTAATCCAAGCTCACATCAACAATAACAGAGTAGGGTGACATCATGCACCTTCATATGTGATGCACTAAGAGCCTGCTGGCCTTTCTGTTGTATTCCTGCCAATAATGGGAATAGTCAGATACATTCAAATCATGTTTGGGGGAAAAGAAGTTGAGTTAGATTTAAAAAAAAAAAAAAAAACAAGGCTGAAAAATTATCCTAACTCAAAGGAGGACGGCTGGGTACGGTAGGGCATGCTTGTAATTCAAGTACTAGGGAGGTGAAGACAGGAGAATTCTCTGGACTCACTGGGCAGCCAGTATAGTCTAATTGGTGAGTTCAAGACCAGTGAGAAACTGTCTCAAAAATGTTGATGGCGCCTGAGTAATGACACATAAGTTTGTCCTTTAGAATCCACATGCACATGCATACAGGTGCTTCCCCACATGTACTTACACATGTATCCACACACATGTGAAAATGTACACACACACATACACACAGAAGAAGAAACCAATTGGATAAAGACGAAAAAATGCAGAGAAATAGCAAAACAAAAGTTGTTTCATTGAAAAGATCAGTAAGTTAGAAATCCTTTTGTTTTACTGAACAAGAAAACATACAGAATACTCAAATTTTGAAAATTATAAATGAAAAAATACATTATTTTGGCAATACAGAAATTAAAAGAATTGGGCTGGGCGTGGTGGTGCACTCCTTTAATCCCAGCATTCTGAAGGCAGAGATAGGAGGATCGCCGTGAGTTCAAGGCCACCCTGAGACTACATAGTGAATTTCAGGTCAACCTGAACTAAAGTGAAACCCTAAGTTGAAAAAAAAAAGAATTATTCATGATTACTATGAATAAATATATGCCAACAAATTAGACAACAGAAGAAATGGAAAATTTTCAGGAAAAACACACATCTCTGAAAATGACTCAAGAAGATACAGAAAATCTGGATAGAGCTATAACAAATAAAGAGACAGAACTAGACAGCTTACAAATTCCCTACAAATATAAAACAACACAAACTATTCATGAACTATTTCAAAAGCATAAGAGAAAGAAACATTTTAATATTTTATTTATTTATTTGAGAGAGAGAGAGAGAAAATGGCAGATAGAGAGAAAAGAAGAAAGAGAAAGAGAATGAGCACACCAGGGCCTCTGGTCACTGCAAACAAACTTCAGATGTATATGCCACCTTGTGCATCTGGCTTGCATGGATACTGGGAATCAAACCCGTGTCCTTAAGCTTCACAGGCAAGCGCCTTAGCTGCTAAGCCATCTCTCCAACCCTAAGAAAAATCCTTTCTAACTTTCTCTGAGGCCAGTATAACAGTCAAAGGCTATACCCATCTGAACACTCCTATTACATCCAAAGCCAAAGTCATTATACTTCAATAACTCTTACACATATAAATGCAGTACTCTCAATAAAATAATATCCAATAATATATAAAAGCTTTTTTTGCTCAGATAAAGCACAGAACATGGATGTCCATCTTTATCCCTTCTGGTCAGCATTGTACTGGATGCTTTAATCAGGCAAGAAAAAGTAATAAATGGCATCTATATGGGAAATAAATAAAACTGTACTTGCAAATGACATGGCATTGGATATAATATATTTTATATAGTATACGTTCACAGTAAAAACCTTATTGGAACTAATAAGAGTTTGACAATTTGTAGGCTACATGACTAATATATAAAATCAATTGTAATACTAACCTGTACCAATGATCCAATGATGAAATTAACAAAATAATTATATTTGTAATCAAATCAAGGAATGAAAATGCTTAGGAATGAATTTGACTAAAATACAAAATTTCTGCATTCTAAAAACTATAGTACATTGTTCAAAGAAATTAAAAAAGACCTAACTAAATCAAGACAAACCATGTTCATGGATTAGAAGACTCAATATTATGAACATAGCAATACTTTCCAATTTATCTATGGAGTCAATACAATCTCAATCAAAATGTTATCTGACATTTTGCATAAATTGATAATTTATTATTTTTAAAAATATTTTATTTATTTACCTATTATGAGGGGCAGAAAAAGACAGAGAAGACAGAGAGAGAGAGAGAGAGAAATTGAGAGAGAATGGGCATGCCAGGGACTCTTGCCACTGCAAACAAACTCCAGATGCATGTGCCACTTTGTGCATCTGGTTTATGTGGGTACTGGGGAATTAAACCCGGGCCAGCAGGCTTTGCAAACAAGCTCCTTTAATTGCTGAGCCATTTCCCCAGCCCCCACATTTATTCTTTTTTCTTTTTTTTTTTTTTGGTTTTTTGAGGTAGGGTTTCACTCTAGCCCAGGCTGACCTAGAATTCACTATGGAGTCTCAGGGTGGCCTCGAACTCAAAGCAATCCTCCTACCTCCCTAGTGGTATATATATCCAGCCTCCTGAGTGCTAGGATTAAAGGTGTGTGCCACCAGGCCTGGCCACATTTGTTCTTTTTAAAAGTTAATTAGTTTATTTGCATATGTGTGTGTGTGCACGCGTGCGTGAGTGCGTGCGTGCGTGTGTGCGTGCTGCAAATGAATACCAGACACTTGTGCCACTCTTTGTATCTGGCTTGAATGGATGGCTTGGGAATTGACAGCAGCCTTTGCTATCACCAAGGCTTTTGGTTGCCCACCAGAACTGGATGGTATAAGACACTATTGCTGAAGGCACATACCTGAGCCACAGGTCACTGAGAAATCAAGCTGGAGCTCAGCTGGAAGCTTCCTCCCTGTTGGCTAGCTGTCATAGGACTGGAAAGACCCATGCAGCCTGTTGGCGGAGAAGTCATCAACAATGTTAGACAGCAGTGGACCCTGCCAGCTTTATGGCTGGCCAGCCAGATCAAGTGTACCAACTGGTGCAATGGTGGCATATGTGTTATGGGAGGAAACTAGCTCATCTCTGATTGGACTTGAGGCCCTCTCCATGGAAGGGAATTTCTACCTGGTACTGAGAACCTAATCAAAAGCCTAGGGCTGGGGAGGTATTTTAATTTAGGAGGGAAACTACTACTGTTGTCTGGCTAGATGGATGTATTATGCCCACCAAAACTACCGTCTAAATACTTATGTTTATGTCCATATATTAATGTCACTCTCATTTTTGGTTAGAGAAGCTTCTCTTTTCAGATGGCAGTGATGACTGGCACAACTCAAAACTCAAAACTGTGCTTTCCCTGAGGTCTGAATTTAAATTATACCCTCCAAAGTAATCTTGCTACTTAAGTACTTTCAGCTCTCAAATAAAGATGTGGAAACTGGGATAAAATAAATTAAGTCACACTAGGGCACACATTATGGAGATACACAATCACCAGCACTCCATGGACACATTCAGTGGTGAGGGAATTAGTGGGACAATCTCTGGACTTCTTAACACTAATCTGCCTGAGAACATTGGCTGAACTAGGTAGATTCTCATCTCCCACTTCTTCTTTCTCCACATTTTTCTCCTATTTTAAAAAGGAAACAATCCATTTCCTCAGCCAATCTGACTTGTGGGCATTGCCCAAGGGATAGAAACTTCCTGGTGGCAGAGGCAGGCAGTGTTGATGTGGAAAAATGACCCAAATCATTGCCTTAACAGGACATTTTGCAATACAGGTGGTTTCCAATTCTTTGCCTTCAACGAAGTTGCTGAAGGATCTAATGGAATTGTTAGCCAATAAATCATTAAAATTACTTCTTGATGACAGATCACCCTGGTGCATAAATAACTAAAAGAAACACAAAGGGATGTGTGGCAATTCTGTGTAACTCTTCATTCCCTTCTATTTATTTATGTGAACACAACCTCTAACTGTTTACATTTTAAAGTTAAAAAATAAAAATAAATTGATACATGTGTCTCATTCTAACAATAAGTAATATTTATTCCGAAATACATGAACTAATTAAAAATCTTTCCTCCATTTCTGAAAGGTACATTTCCAAAAATTTCTCACATAATATATTCAAACTCGTTATGAAATTTTATAAGGGATGTAAGTTCTTTTCATCAATTTTATACTGAAGACAGCTGTAATTGTCCTCTTAGCAGGAGAGAATAGCTTTTATTTATTTTTACTTTTTATGTAAATATTTTTATTTGCAAGAAGATAGAAAGAAAGAGAGAGAGAGAGAGAGAGAGAGAGAGAGAGAGAGAGAGAAAGAGAAGAGAAGACAGAATAAGAAAAATGAGAATGGGCATGCCCGGTTTTCTTGCCGCAGCAAATGAACTCCAGATGCATGTGGCATGTTGTGCATCTGCGTTTACATAAGTACTGGAGAAATAAACTTGGGCTGACAGACTTTGCAAGTGACGCCTTTAACAAATATATCCCATCTCCCCAGCTCAAGAGAATATATTTTAAAGAGACTATCATATTATTGAAACAATGGATGTCAAAGAAAAAAATTTCCCCAGGAATCCCATGCTGAGGAAACAGAAAGACTGAATCCCTGGTGCCAGTCAGAGGAGGAACTTGTCCTAGGAAGAGATTTCACACCATCTAAAACATGTGGGACACCCGGCAGGAGAAACTAGAGCCCAGACAACCATGGTCAGTGATAAGTGGGATCACACCTAGACCAGGATTGCTTATCTCTCTCTGTTTAAGCGTAAACCTCATGTCAGTATCTGAAAGACAGATGGGGTGGGTGCTAGTGGGGTTGGGGGAATCACTAGTCTCATTTATTTGTCCTTTTTCCCAATGTGACAACATTGAATGAATTTCCTTTCTCTGCTTTGCACTATTACTTGTCTCTTTAGTTGTGTTTGGATAGCCAGAGTTCAGGCTTTGACTTAAAACCTTTGGTAACAGCCACAAAATGTTGAAAACACGTAGTGCTTTGCGATTAGAGAAAAAATTTTAAATTTTAATTCATGTACATATTTTCTTGTAAAGAAGTAAATCAAGTAATCAAAACCAAAAATTTGTCCATAAAATATGTTACATTAAGATGAAATTCTAAAGCAGAAGTGAATAGAGGTATGCATCTTAAAAGGGGTAAATAACATAAAATTTCCAACTCCTAGGAATTGGTAAGATGGCTTGGGGGTCAAAGGCAGTTGCTTGCCAAGCTTGTTCAATTTCCATCCACTTAAGCCAGATACAAAAAGTGACACAAGTGTCTGAAATTCATCCTCAGGGACAAGAGGTCCTGGCATGGGTATGTACAGGCATGCACATGCACACACACTCAGACACACAAATATACAAATAAATAGTTTCCAATTCCTAAAGAAATTAGTTACCTGATGGTGAATATGGGCTATTTTATATAGGTTCATTTGGATAGACTCATCAAAATGATATAACCATTTTACTTTTGAATGTTAATATTTACTATAGGTAAAAAATAAATTCCTTTTGTACCTATTTTAACATGGGAATAAAAAGTTTATATATCCACTTTTTTTGGATTCCAAAAGTTAAATGGATAAGTTTATTTATTTATTCATATTATTAATTAGTTTTGTACTCAGTGAATACAGTCAAGTTGGTACCATTGTTAGGCTCATCCATGTCCTATCCTCTCCCCCTGGCCCCCCCTTGTTGAGATATATGGGTCATACATTGTGGAGTTAGCCCACAGTTATGGGTAGGAGAAATGTCTCTGCATATCATGACCCAAAGTGTGGCTCTGACATTCTTTCCGCCCCCTCTTCCGCAAAATTTCCCTGAGCCATGTTGGGTTCATTTTTGGTCTGCTTCAGTGATGAGGTGTTGGGGGCCTCTGAGGCCCTGGCTCTCTGATTTGGTAGGTGTTGATTTTTCTCTGTGTTGATCTCCTTCCCCCTTGTGCTGGTATCCGGTTCATCAGGAAAACAGCACCCTTGCTTGTTTCTCCAATTTTTCTTAGTTTCAGCCGGGGCCCTTTTGAGGTATGATGGGGTGGCTCTCTCCTTAGGATCTACATTTATGTGAAAAAGAGAAGCACATTCTCCAACGGAGAGTAAGTTAGCACCAGGACAAATGAGATAACCCTTATTTTTTTATAGAGAATTTAATAGATGTAGGCCCTCTTGTAGCCCACGATTGGTGGTAGCTTGACAATAGAGAGTGGGCTCATGCTTGGATATGGTTCTGTCTTGTTTCCCAGCTCCAGCTATGGGTCCCGTTCCACTAAGGGGATCAGTTAGCCAAATCAAGAGCAGCTGGTTTCCCGCCATGGCTGTGCACCACTATTGCACTTGTGTGAGCATCACGACAGGTTATTTGCTGTTAAGTAGGTTAGACCATGAGTTGCTTGGACACGTATTGGTCATTTTACCCCAGTCTCCCATGTAGCACCTTCTGGCACTATATCCAAGCTTTATTTGAAGGGAGAGGTATACAAGTTGGCAAATTTATTTTAGGGGGGGCTGGAAAGATGACTCTGCATGTAAGAGTGCTTTCTGAGCAAGCAGTAGGGCTTAGAGTGCCTGTTTTGCCCCAAGTTTGATTCCCTAGCACCCACACAAAGAGCTGGGCATGGCGACACTTGGCCTGTAATCCCAGTCCTTTTCTAAGAGGCTAATTTGACTAGAAAATGGCAGCTCTGAGTTCAGTGAGAGACTGATTCAAGGATACAATGCAAAGAACAATGAAGGAAGACATCCAATGTTCTCTGGCCTCTGCACACATGTCCATAAGACATGCACATCTGTACACACATAGACACACACACACACACACACACACACACACACACACACAATATTTTAGAAAGCATGTGAGCAAAAAATGCCTACAAAGTGGCTGGGAAGATGGCTCAATAGTTAAGGTGCTTGCTTAAAAAGCCTGCTGACCTGGGTTCAATTCCTAAGCCATGAATGTGACAGGATGTAAAAAGTTGTACAAGTGTGTCTGCTGTTCATTTGCAGTGGCAAGAGGTCCTGGTGTGCATACACACACACACAGACACACACACACACAACTGGTGGTAGTTTGAATGAGATGTCCCTCATAGCCTCATGTATTTTCAATGTTTGGTCCTCAGCTGGTGGCCATTTGGGTGGTGGAGCCTTACTGGAGAATGTGTGTCACTGAGGGTGGACTTGGAAGTTTATTCACCTCTAGCTTTCCAGTGCTAGCTATCTTACTCTTCCTGCTTACTGGCAGCTGCTGTGGCAAGGAGTGATGCTCAGCCTCTGCTATACTCCCCTTTCCATGTCATGATGAAGCTTTCTCTCAAGACTGTAAGTCAAAATATACCCTTTCCTCCCATCGGCTGCTTTTGGTCAGGTGTTTTGTCTCAGCAACGTGAAGATACTACAAAACACATGTATGGACACACACAAACACACACACACACACGCACATACATAAATATATGAAGAAATATTTTAAAATGCTTGCAGATGCATGAGTTTATAAATTTCCATGGACTACACAGCCTGCAGAAGTCATGCTCAGACTAGTACATGTGTCTGCTAAGGTCATTAAATCATACCTGGGGTAGACATAAGTCTATAGATGTTGGTCTTAGTTATTAGTTTCATTCAATTTAGAAACAAATCATTAGATTGTTCAATATACAGAAGGCCTTGTGCTTCACAACAGTAGGCACACATGAATGAGTAAGGTATGTTATTTACAAGAAGATGGAAACTATAGGAGAGAGAAAGTATCCTCACAATATCTTTACATGAGATTAATGTAATAAGGGACAGAGATATTTATGAAAACTTTTGTGGAAAAGACAAAGATTACTTTTTAAAAAATATTTTATTTTTATTTATTTATTTGACACACAGAGAGAGAGAGAGTGGGAGAGAGAATGGGCATACCAGGGCTTCTAGTCACTGCAAATGAATTCCAGATACATGTGCTCCCTTGTGCATCTGGCTAACATGGGTCCTGGGGACCCGAACCTGGGTCCTTTGACTTTGTAGGCAAACGCCTTAACAACTAAGCCATCCCTCCAGCCCAAGAAAGATTACTTTTATTTGGGGCATCAGGAAGAGTTTCAGCAGAACCTGGCACTAGATGGACAAGCCTTCATAAAATGGGTAAAATTTGGACTATGGAAGAAATGAAAAATGGTAGGAGAATTAATTTGTCTACCTATGCTTCCATCCACTCATTCATCAAAGGATCATGAGTTTAAAACAGAATAACAAGTATAGTAAATAGACCTTTCAAAATATCCCAGTTGGACGCTGGGTGTGGTGGTGCACACCTTTAATCCCAGCACTTGGGAGGCACAGGTAGGAGGATTGTGTGAGTTCTAGGCCACCCTGAGAGACTACATAGTGAATTCCAGGTCAGCCTGGGCTAGAGCGATACCCTACTTCAAAAAAACAAATATATATATATATATATCCCAGTCTGAATAAACAACCTATAGAAAACATTTGGGTGAAATCTATAGGATTCTGAAACCTTGCTATCTATTGATATTTTTAAAAAATAATTAACTTCTGTTAGTGGTGATAATGATAGCATGATTACACTAAAAAAGGAGAAAGGATGAAAGTCTTTATCTTTTAACAACATACACTGAAGTACTTCTTGATGGAATGACAAACAATATTTGCATTTGATTTAAAATAATTGAATTTGTATGCTTTGGAAGGAATGGGTTTGGAGACAAAATAAAATAAAATTAATTATGTGCTGATACGTGTTAAATATGAGCATTACATGCATGGAAGTTCATTAAGGCATTTTATTTTTCCATGCAGAAGCATTTTGAAAGAACTCTTAATTCAATGACTACCAGGTTCTAAGAAACTGGAGGTTGCATTATATCGCCTGTCTCCAGGGAGCCTGAGATCTGGTGGTAGAAATAGATGTTAAATTACCTGGTATGCTGTGAGTCTCTGCTGGGCTAATGGCATGACCCAGGTGCCATGGAAACAGTAGATTCTGTCTGTGATGCTCAGGACAGCTTGGAAGAGCAAATGATGTCACTAGTTCAGAAGTAGTAGTTTATAGGACTTGCTATTGGATATGAACTAGATGTCAAAAAGTATCAGAAATTTTTATGGGCACTTAGGATGGCATATCATCAATTGACAAAGGATATATAGGAAGATTAAAAGGTAGTAATGGTGTAGGGGATTTTGGCTTTGGATCTCCTGGGGTTGAGCTATTTGTGAAATGTAGCTGGGAAGTCTTAAGATCCTTCTAGACATTGGGTTGAGGTACCATAGGATCTGAGTAGAAAGAGGTGGGAAGTAAGGTTGGTTAGAGAGGTAAATGTACTCACTGAGAGTTGTTTGGTTCTCTGGTGTATCATGTTCATGAAATAGATCAACTGTCTAATGTCTTGAAGTCCCATGTGGAAGAGAACCCCTGATGATCCGTCTTAGCTTCCTCCCTCCCTTCTCTCCCTCCCTTCTCTCCCTCCCTCCCTCTCTCTCTCTCTCTCTCTGTCATACTCTCTCTCTCTCTCTCTCTCTCTCTCTCTCTCTACTGAGTATGGAATCCCAGGCTCATGCTGGGCAAGCATCCTACCACCGATCTGTATCCTTAGCCCTCTCACCAGACTTTTTGAAGAGAACACAAAAGAATTGGTCACTTTTGACAGAGGAGTGCTCAGCACTGAAACATCTCTATGACATCTTCTAAGGCTCAGCGTCCATTGCCGAAGAAGTGGCAGTAAGAATGTAAGAGCCAAAGGAAGGATAGGACTCCTTACAATGAGCTCTCCCAGATACAAAATGGCCTGGGTATCCATGACCTCGCAGTTCCTGGCACTACATACACAAGACCAGTATAATAGGAGAAAAATATGATGACATCAAAATAAAAGAGACTGAGTGAGAGGGGGAGGGGATATGATGGAGAGTGGAGTTGTGAATGGGAACGTGAAGGGGGGGATTATCATGGTTTATTGTCTATAATTATGGAATTTGTCAACATTTTAAAAATTAAAAAAAAGAATTGTTTACTTTTAGTGCTGATAAATGCTCCATATTTCCTTCCAAAAGGGGGTTGAATTCTGGCGAAACTGAAGACTCTTCTCATGTCTATTACCTTACTCCCACAAACAAATAATAAACATACTCAGATCTGGGATCACAGCATCTGAACTTAGTCTATTTAATTTCTTTATGCTTTTTAATGCTGAAACATTATAAAAAATGTAGCTCACAAGTTCATCATTTTGGAAACTCCTTTATTTCTGTCTCATTTGCTTACTCAGCAACACATCTACAGTGTCCTACATGAGTTAAGTGGAACAATGCATTTTCATGGCCTTCAGAAGTTGAGTCCCAATCTAAGAAGAAGCATCAAGAGGAAGATGAGGCTGGAGTTGAGTGCAGATTAAGCTGAGGTGATGTGAGAGGTGGGGCAGGGTGCCTTGCACTTATTGGAAGTGTTGGAGTTTATGTGCTTGTTGCTGGGACAAAACACCCAACTCGAAGCAGCAGCTTGTGGTTAATTTTGGCTTAAGTTTTCAGGGGAAGTTGCATCATGGAGGGGAAAGCATGGCAGAGCAGACACCTGAGTATCACACTGTTTCATCAGCTAGAAGGATGCAGCAAGAGTGAGTTAGCTAGCTAATGGACACCCAGTAGGCCTGGACTAATAACCTGTCCGAAGTGACACATCTCCTCCAGCAAAGCTCCACCTCTCAAAGTCTCCACCTGGGCATTGAGCACAAGGCTTAATCAAAAAAACACAAGATGATGGGGGACATTTTACACTCTAAACCAGCACAGGGAACATCAAGAATGTCCACAGAAGGGAAGAAATAAGTGAGGGATATAGGAAAGAAGGAAGCAGAAAGGAAGGAGTTGGGAGATATGGGGAACATAAAAGGGAAGGTATGAAGGAAGGATGAAAAAAGGCAAGGGAAGAAGGAGATTTGGAAGTAATTATCCACAACGAATACTGATTCAGTGCATGAAGTTTCCCTGACAGAAGGTTTTCAACTGTCCTGGCAGGAGAGGAGATAGTCTAAAGAAAGACATTGCCCCTCCCTTTTGCTATCTGAGTATTGAAACAATACACCTCAAAGAACGAAGATTTCCTAAGGAATCCCATGCTGGGGAAGAGAAAGGCTTGAAGACCTGGTGACAGTCAAAGGAGGACCTTGCCTCCCAGGAAGGGATTTCACACAGCTCTGACAATTTACCAGATCCCCTGGCAGGATAGACTGCCAGGACTGCTTGGTTATGCATACCTCTTGCCTTCTCTTCAAACCCAAACTTCATGTTAGTACCCTAAAGACAGGCTGGAGGGGGGCCATCATAGACTCCTGTTTGTTCCTCTTCCCAATGTGGCCACATTGAATAAGCTTCTTTTATCTGATTTTCACTAGTACACGTCTCTTTAATCGTTATATTGGGGTCTGGTGGCAAAGTCTAGCCTGTTGAGATTGCCAAGAGCCCAAGTTTTGACCCTAAAGTTTTGGTCCAGAATCTGTTTTCATCATGGTTGCCTCTTGGCCATTTCTTTGGGGCTAGGAGCAGGGCTGGTATTTGAGGGGTGCTGCCTGCTGAGGTTCAGTACCTTTCCACAATGGCCCTGCGAAGACTGGCTGCTTTTTCCCTAGGCAGTGTGCATGGAGCTTCTTTGGCTAGTTTAGAAAGAACAAACTTCAGTGCCTCTGCAAACTCAGAATAGGAAAAGAGAATGCTTAGGCTCTGGGTGGCAAGGGAGAGAGAGGGACTTTGCAAAGGCTTATGGTATTGGATCTCGGTCAAGGACGCCACCACCCTGTCTGTGAACCATGGGGCAAAGAGGAGTCTTTAGACTGATAACACTACTGCCCCACATATTATCAACATCTGCTTCTGATGGACGACCAATTCTCCTTAAATTCCACTCTCATTCCATCTCAGGGCTCTTTTTAGTAAATTTCTGTCTCCTGTCTTTGTCATTGGTCCCTCCCTACTGACTGTCCCAATATAGTGGTTGACAAACTCACCTTTCAATTTTACAAGGCAGAAGGGAACTCTCCTTTACCCTACCCACCCTTCCAGTTCTATTCCATTTGTTTCCCTTTTACAATGAAAAGTATCGGAGCACCTCTCTCTACTTCAATTCCCTCTTCAGAATCCGCCCCCTTTTCGAGACAAGGTCTCACTGTAGCCCAGACTGGCCTGTAACTTACTCTGTATTATTGGCAGATATAGAACTCAAGGCGAACCCCCTAACGCAGCCTCCTTTCCAGGGCTGGAATTGAAGGCATGAGCACCACACCTAGGTCTCTTCAACACCTTCCTATCAAATCTTGTACTTGCCTCCACTGGCAAGATCAGCATCGTTCTGGCCTCCTTACATCTGCTCCCTTTCTCTGGAAAGCTTTCACCCTGCTTCTCTGTATGGTACTTCTTTCATATCTTCCAGGATTCAGATTAAAAAGCCACCTTCTTTCCTACCCACATTGTTTGCACCCCATTCTTGTCCTTCATCCAAATGTGATTGTTTTCTCATTTCTTTATTTTGTGTTCCCCACTAGATTAGAAGTTCCCGGGCTAAGGCAGAGAGTGTGTGCAGGGCTGTGCCATATCTATAGCGTTCGGTACAGTGCTTGACACATGGTGAGGGCTCGCTGAACTCGACACTGAATGATCGTGAATGAATGAAGGAATGAATGAAAAGTCGCTACGGCTCTACTGTGAGTGCTTTCCGAGTGATGTAAAAAGCCGTGTGGATAGTGGCACTGGGCTAATGGATGAGGTTTTCTTTGCTCCAGCTTGTTATTAAGGAGAGAGGTCCTCGGTGCGCCTTTTAGTTCCGCTGGGAAGCACGAGGTTGCGCACTCGCGGGCTGGAACGGGGTGCGCTCTGGACTGAGGCGCTTTGCATGGGGCGCGCATGTTAGCGAGGCTCCTGGAGAGGCGACAGACCACCTTCTTGGCTGCCTCTCTTTGTTGCTGTACCTCCCCTGCCCTGGCCGCAGCCGCCTGCAGTGACTCGTGACTGCCCGCCAGCCGACGCAGGCCTGCGACGTGAGGGAGGGGGACCCTGGGCGCCCCCGGCCCGCCCTCGCGCTCGGTCTTCGTGGATTCGCCCGCAGCCGCCGCCTGCGCGCAGCCACCTTTGGGGCGCGCGTGCCTGGCAGGCCAGCGGAGCCTCTCCTGAGGCAGCGAGACACGGCCGCGCCGGGTGCGTGGCAAGCGCCCCTTCCCTGTGCTGGCTGGGACTGGCCACGCGCGCGCCCGCCCGCCCGCGCGTGTGCGCGTTCCTCACCGCAGCCCAGGCGCCAGGCGCCAGGGGCAGAGCCTCGGCTGGCGCGCGCCCCGCCCCGCCCCCCTGCGCGCGCGCGCGCTCCTTTCCTCCCTCCCTCCCTTCCCGCCTCCCCCGCGCGCCCCTCCCCTCGCGCCCCTCCCGCGCCCTACATCCACCGCCCGGCCGAGGGGGCTCAGTCCGCAGCCACCGCCGCCGCCGCCGCCGCCGCCGCGCTCCGGCTCCTGAGCAGGCAGCCGCCGCCGCTGCGGTCTCCTAGACAGCTGCGCGGGCGAGCATCCCAGGCAGTAAGCCCGCTTTCTCTCCGCGTGTGCGTGCGTGCGTGTATGCCTCCTGCCCGGCCAGCCTGCGTCCCGCGTCCCGGGGGAGCGGCTGCCCTCCTGCCCCGCCGCCGCCGCCGCCTCTCGGGGCCGTCCCCCCTCCGCCCTTGGGCCGGGCTGCTCCGACCTGCAGGGTTTGGTACCTGCCCTGCGGCCTCGAGCCTCCGCCGCCTCCATGCGGCTTGGGGGGAGGTGCCCCTGGCTGTGGGGTGCGGGACCCGGGGATGGGGATTGGGAAGTCCTTCCCCAGGCTTTGGCCACAGTGGGGATCCGAAGGGAGCGAGGTAGAGGTAGGGGGTGGGAGGGAAATGGGGGCTCTTCGCTTTTTCCTCAGCAGGGATGACATGGGGTGGGATTGAGGAAGGGGGCTTTAGCCTTCTCACCCAGGATGGCGGGCAGTGGGGGTGGGGCGAAGTGGGGTGCACCTTTTGGTGCTGGACATGATGATGTAGGGGACTCCTTTGGTTTCTTTTCTCACCAAGGATGGCGCCTGTTGGGTAGAGAAGGTGGGACCTGCCTTGGTTCATTCCGCGAGGATGGCAGGGGTGTGGATGAGAGGGAGTAGGAGTGAAGGAGCTCCACGGTTTTCCTGTGGGGCTTCAGGGGTGGGAGAAGGGGAGGGAGGGGGCTGGTTGTGGTTATGCTGTCCTGGGGGAATGGCAGTGGTTTGGGGAATGGGGGTGAGGAGAGGGCGTGTAGATTTCAGCTTCAGCATGGAACCTACAGAAGCAAGAGACAGGTTCTATAACCCAGGCTGAGCCTTAGACAGGTGGGTTTTCAGACCTGCAGGGTGTGACCTGTTTCAAAAAGCCTCAGATCCCTACTAGATCCTGGCCTAGGCTTTTGAAGTTTCTCTCTCTTCCATGGCTTAGTCTTTCAGGACTAGGTACAGGTTTGAAAATCAGCAAGGCCAAGGGAAACACTGAGTGTGGTTCCTGTTAGGTGCTGTATTATTTTCTGCACTTGGAAACTTGCGAGTTTCTCACTTCTTTTTAATTGCTCTTTACCATAAAATCCTACAATCCTACAATCCTACACAAGGGCGTCGCACTAGGAAAAGGTGAGATTCCAGGTATGGTTTTATAATTTTTTGAAGGGCAAGAGTTACATCCTACATCCTTCTAACATTTTTGCTTGGTTGCCAGAAGAGTAGAAGTAGTAGGAAAAATGTATATCTTTGCTGGAAATCCTCTGTACTGTTCATTGAAATTATTCCATTGGGACCATCTAAGCCCCCTTTGGTTTGAATTTGGAATAGATCCAGTTTTTCTAATTGGAGCCATCATTTTGTAATTGCTTGTGATTATTTTCTGGGTTATCAAATGTATGGCAAGTTTATAGAATGCCAGGATTTTTTTTTTTTTTTTGCTATCTTGATTAAGACAGTTTTAATGTATGTTACGTTGCTCCTTGGAATTGAGAGCATTTGAAGAATAGCACACATTTAAATTATGGGCCACATGGAATTAGGCAAAGATTTCCCATTCTAGGAAGTCATCCCAAAGAACAGCCTCTCCCCATTCCGTACATTAAAACAAACAAACAAACGAACGAACAAACCAAAAACAAAACAAAACAAAAAAAACCACTGTGGGGTTTCTGGGATGGTAGTTTTGCCTTGGAAACTCATGTCCGTATTTGCTCAAGGCTATGTATTAAAAAAGCATGGACCTTTAATGTGGAAGGGGTATAAAGCTTTCCCATTTTGGTTACATAAGGTTCCAATCAAGTCTTTATCTTCAATCTTTAAAAATGCTTATTTAACATTTTAAGGACAAATATAATCTTTATGCAACAGGAAATTGCTCAGATGGGCCATGATTTGTGCAAGGCCTCTCACAATAAGTACATATTTGGAGGGCACCATATACATTCTGTGACTAAATATGTCTTTTGGGAAACAAAGCTACCATACCCATATTTCAGTTTTTGGAAAAGGAAAACATGTTTTTTAAAGCAAGTCTAGGTTTTCAGTGAAACTTAAAAAGAAATTGTCTGTAATTTAAATAGGTTAAATTCCTCTTGTATAATAACAATTCATTGGAGCAATTTACTATGTATTAAACTAATGGATCACTCAAATAAGATAATGACTGCTGAAAATTTTAAACTGGAAATATTAACATAAGTGGAAATACAATGTGAACCTCCAGGATTGAAATAATGCATTTATTTATGTGACTGCATATACCATGCCTAATATTTATATGATATATATTCTGTACTTATGTAACAGTGACATAAATAGGATGTTTTTACAACGTGATATTTTTTGTTCCTCTGTGGAATAGAATGCAGAAACTGGTAAAAATCTTCTACAAAGAGCAGTGTGTTGGTGGGAAGTGGGCCATAAGTTTCTCTTTAGACAAAAGTAATAAAGAGTGTTTTACTTGACTGAGAACTCACTGTAATTCTGTGGGATGCAGGGGGTTGATGAAGAACTTTCAGAAACTGGCAGTATGACCAAAATATATTTTAAATGTTCTTAAATATTTTGCCAATACCCATAGGGAAAAATCAAGCATTTGTGTGAGAATTGACTCTCACATCCTAAGTTTGGATGCTATTTATTTATTTATTTATTTCTGTACTGGGGAGCAAACCAAGAGTCTCACACATGTTAGGCATATGCACTTAACACTGAGGTACATCCTCAGCCCAAGTTTGGACATTAAAAAAAAAATAGCATTTTGTTGAAGGAATGGTAGGTAATCTCCTGAGGCTTCTCCTTGTTTTATTCCACCTCCTGGCTGCCTTCTTTCCCTTACCCCCCCCCCGCCCATCCCCCATCCCCTTCAGCAACATTATTTTTTATAACCTTGTGGGAGTGGAACAAAGTTCCTGCTTGCTTGAACTATAGGCCTTGTCTCTGGCTGGGGTAACAGGGAGTATATTGTAATTATTTTATCTTAGATCTTTTCTTTCAGCTCCTGTTCCACAAGAGTAAAGAAAGTTTCTTTTTCGTCAGCAGAGTACTTAAGCATAATATATGACCATTTGTTTATTCAACAAACATTTACAGTGTTACTTCCTTGTACCTGGTTCCTGGATACCAGGTGGATAAGAAATTGCTCCTGTCTCTCTGGTGTAGTTATTAAAATGAAACATGTAGGCCATGAGTTTGTTGGGAATAATCAAAAGAGATGTCTGGCCTTGCTTCAGCCTTGCCAAGAGTGGAGACCTTTCTTTCCAGTGACTTAGTCATTGTAACAGTTCTACCTCACCTTCCCTCTGAAACATACTTTTTCATTTTGGTTAATACAAATATCCTCAGATTCAACCAGCCAGGGATTGAACCTGTCTGAAAAAATTTGCATCTCTATTAAACATGTACAGACATTTCTTTTGTTACTATTCCCTACACAATACAATATAAAAACAGCATACAATTTGTATTGTATCGACACCATAAGTCATTTGAGATGATTCACAATCTATGGAAAGATGTGTAAGTTTTGTGAAACTACTTTGACATTTTATGTGAGGCTTGATCATCTGTGAATTTTGGTAGCACAGGGAGGCCTTGGAATCTAGTGCTGAAAGATGGTTTTGATATTGTTCCTAAGCCATCTTAGACTCTATGGGCTTTCTTTAAATTTTTTTCATTATTTTTAAAATGTTTTCTGTTATTGTTATTTTGTCTTTGGTTAGATGAGGCAGGGTTTCATGTAGGCTGGCATCAAATTTCTTATCCCTTTGCCCCCCGAGTGCTAGCATTACAGGCATGTACCACCTTGCTCAGCTCTTTAAAAAAATATAATTGCACATATTTATTTATGGTATGATAGTTTGATCCATGCATACACTATAAAGATGTTTCCTGTAAATTAAATGGAACATAGAAAATGTATTGATGTTTAAATTCATCTTTATAATACTGTATAGAGTAGTGAGAAGCGGATGATTATGAGCTTCGTATGATTTAAAACATCTCATAGCAAATTGAGCCCTTCCCCAATTATTTTTCTGTGGTCAACTTTGAATTAAGGATAATCATATGATGGAGCCTAAAAGACTGAATGGTACTTAATAGTGGCTTGATAAACCTTTGATCTGCAGGGTACCTCCTGAGATCTTGGAGAATCCCTCTGTTTGTGGACTGTGCTAGAGTAGTAGTTTCCAACCACGGGGAATTTGCCACACAGGGTTTGTTGGACACTGGCCAGGAGACATTTTTTGCCAGATGCGCTTCCTGGCATCTCGTCAGTAGGGGCCAGGATGCTGCTTAAATATCCCAGAACTCATAGTGCAGCACCCACTGTGAAGAAGTGTGCAGCCCGAAGTCTCAGTAATGCCGAGGCTGATGTAATTTCCTCTACAAAGCACAGTAAAACGTAACTCTAAGAGAGGAAAGGACAAAAACAGTGTGTTCATGTGCCTGAGTTGGCTGAGCTCATTTGATTATACTTCAAAGTGGCCAGTTCCTGCACCTCAACCTGAATTGTTAGAATAACAGTTCCCAATTATGACACTGTTCCAGTCACTTTTATACACAATATATTCTTTTATTTGATAAATGCAGAACTGGCCTCAGAGAGGTAGAGCCACTTGCCCTAGGTCTTACAGCTGGTTAGCATTGGAAGTAAAGATCAAAATGAAGATCATCTAACTCCTTCCTCTAAGTTCATGGTTTTGAGCACACCCTTAAACAGCATTCAGAGTCTTAACAAAATGAAAATTTCTGCATGTCCTATATACCATTGAACTTGCGTGAGAGTAATTAAAACCAGGAATGTTAAAATTTAATCATACTTGGACTAAGTTGCTTGAGGTAGGGCGAAAAGGGGAAGTAGCATTAATTGACCTACTACCTCTCAGGAAGTGTGCTAGTTGAGTTAACACCCATGATCTCATCTGATCCTCACAGCAGCTCTGCAGTGCATTTCAAAAATGAGAGTGACAGTGGGATTTGAACTGATGTCCCATAGCTAAGCCACTGTCCTTGCAGCCTGCTGTAAAGATTGGTGGTAGGTTTAAGAGATAGGTAGAAGGAGAGAGGACAGTACTTGGTACTGGATAAAAAGTAATTTCAGCTGGGTGTGGTGGCGCATGCCTTTAATTCCAGGAATTGGGAGGCAGAGGTAGGAGGATCACCATGAGTCCAAGGCCACCCAGAGAATACATAATGAATTCCAGCTCAGCCTGGGCTAGAGTGAGACTCTACCTCAAAAAAACAAAAACAAAAAAAAGTAATTTCAGAGTTGTTGACAATGGATTTAGATTCAGGTTGTGAATTTCTGTTCTTTCCTCAACTAGTGAGAATTGAATTCAAAATGGAATTTGATCTAGAGGTCTCCCCATAGTGAGTAACATTATGATTGATATTTTGGAGAATTTCATTCTCTAGCTTACCTGAATATTTCAGGCAGTACTTTGATGACCATGAGCCCAGAAGTAATCTGTTTTTACGTCCTTTCAGTACGTCATCTTCTACTTTCCTTAGACTGTCTTGTACAACTCCATAATACCAGAAACTGGCTTTGTCTTTTTACGCAATTTAAACATTTGTACTCACTGTGAAAGTTTCTAGAATAAACATCATCAAATTCATATTTGTGTTTTCCATAAGGGGTGTTTTGTTTTGACAGCTAAATATTTATTTTAACTTTTGATGTGTTTTGTTTTAGAGCATAAAAATTGGAAAAAAAAATCCAGTAACAATTGTATTTTGTCTGAAAAGCGTTCCTTGTGTGCGTGGGCAGAAAAAGGACCTTGTATTTCATTTCATTTACTTTAGGTTGGAAAGGAATCTTAACCATGATTCTCAAGGGCCAAGATTCAGGAGGAAAAAAGGAACTATTATTTAGATAAAGTGCATATTTTGATAACCGCAGTGGACTGTCAGCCATAGATTGTGATTATAGTAATAATGACCTGATCCTTATGACAGCAATCAGCCACTTGGGTAATCAGCCACTGTGGGCAGGCATGCTTTTAGTCTATTTTATTTTTGCAGTGTGGGGAATATAACCACACCTTGTGAGTGCTAAGCAAGTGCTAGGCCACTGACCTACATTCCCCAGACCTGCCCCACTCTTCTCAGATAAGCTTGTGAGATCTGGTAAAACTTACAAGAATGCATCATGCTTTTTGTAAAATCAAAATTTTCAATGATATAAAGAGCAAATTTCATTATAGGAAAATACATGAAATAGAGAAAAGCCTTCAAGAAAAAATTTAAAAAGCCAAGTATAACACACCACACAGAAATCAGTAAGATATGTGTATCTCCTAAAAATGCAGTTTGTTTTTAATTGTGGACTCAAGTGCATTTGAAAGTTTCCAAATTTTAAAATGTATCCTTGCTTTTTAATTTTTTTGGTTTGAAACTACAAAAAATTACGTGAGTGCCTATTGCTTTTCTAGTTAGTGCCCTGCATGCAAAAGGGGAGGACCAACTACAGACTCCTGCCGGTATTCATCCTTCCCTTCATTTTCCTATAAGGAGACTGACACTCTCACAGACAGAGATCCTTAGAATGTCAGTATCAAATTTTTTGTTCTTGATTTTTTTTCTAGTTTGAATTTCTCGGTTTGTACACATTTGGTAAATTTGTTTTTCCTACCTAAAAACTCTTCAATGTTAAGATCTTCTTGGTGACCTTCTCCTCAAAAAAAAAAAAAAAAAAAAAATCAAGCCTTCCTGGTGGACATATCTTAATTGTACTAAAGAATGGCAAAAATCACAATTATTTCTTAATTGTGAAACATTATCAAAATTGTAAGCAGTATAGGAAATGTTCACATTATTTACTAAATTGAAAGTGAATATTAGTAATGCAGAACCTCTTACATGAAATTGCCCTTAGTATATATTTCCCCGTCCTGTGGGGCAAGTACCAAGGTGTATGAAGTATGCCTTTGATATATATATATATATATATATATATATATATATATATATATATATATATATGTATATATCAACTTTAATACTCTTTTCACATGATTAACCTGGAAGACCACATGGAAAGCATTCTTTTCTTTATCAAATGAGATGCATATCTAAATTGTGGGAGAAAATACTAGCCATGCAGTCAAGAAGCGTGCGTGCACACACACACACTTGTTATTTTATTTTTTTAAAGTATATATCTTTTATTTTAATTTTTTTGCTACTTTCATTTATTTATTTGAGAGCAATAGAAAGAGAGAGAAAGAGGCAGCTAGAGAAAGAATGGGCACGCCAGGGCCTCCAGCCACTGAAAACGAACTCCAGATGGCTGCCCCCCCCTTGTGCATCTGACTAACGTGGGTCCTGGGGGATCAAGCCTTGAACCAGGGTCCTTAGGCTTCACAGGCAAGCACTTAACCACTAAGCCATCTCTGCAGCCCCTCTTGCTATTTTAACTTGGCACCCAAACATACCAGTTCTTTAGGTTTCTTCCTATTTCCCCCCACATGAAGACACTTCTGGAGCTCTGTGGGTCCCTCTTTCTACATGTCCGTTTGCACATCTTTTCACTCTCAGGGTGATTGGTTTCAGCCCATCTCAATATGCACACCTTCCATTTTCTCAGTCTCAACCTGTACTCCTTCCCTTAGCCCCATTTACCACTGTTGAAGCTAACCTACCTGGAGTAGGCCAGGTCTGTTTCTCTGCTTTTTCCAGGGCAGAGGTGAGGTGAGAAGATTTGGTGTCACTCAGTACAGAGGTATCGCTGACTGGCTAGGTTAAACAAAATACATATGGAGCCAGCGTTGGTTCTGCATACCTGCAAACCTGTGGATGCCAGGGCCTCCGCACATGCTCAAGTATGCCAGATAATGAATTCGGATGCTGATTGACAAGGGCTTACTGTGTGAACAAATGAGAAAGCTGTAACTTGCCTAGAGCTGTGCTGAGGGGCAGTTTTGTCTCTGCTTGTCACTGTGGCCTGGCAGTGGGCATGTGCACCATCAGCACATGGCCCACTTTTCCAGCTTTCCACAGAGCACTATTCCTTGTCAGAAAATGGATTTTTTTTTCAGATTTAAACCACTGAGATGTACTGCATTTTGAACTACAATAGATATAAAACTCAGAAGATTCATGCAGACTTTTGATGCAGTGAAACCTAGAGAAAGGGACCCTTGTCTTCACCTTAGTGCTTCTGGATTTATATTTTATTTGCCCACAGAAAATATGTGCTACATCTTCCAAGACATGAAATGTTCCATAGACATTCTAATCACAAGAATTTATAATATCTACAAGGTTTTGTTTTATTTTTATTTTCTTTATTGGAGACAAGATCACATTGTGTAGCCCAGACTCGTCCTGAACTCCTAGCAATCCTTCTCTCTTTGCCTTCCAATTGCTGGCAGTTCAGGAGTCATCCACCACACCTGGCTCTATAGGGGTTTATACGTACCTTTCTTTACTAAGAAAATTATAGCTGGGAATACAGAGGCTTTACTGGAAAAATTGTTTTGTTGAGGATAGTACAGAACTAAATCTGTTTACTTGAATAGTTAATAAATCTTATCACTTGCTTCCGTTTTAGAGTCTGGCTAGGGCTGTTGGATGCGTGTCCAATTTGAGATGCGTGATTTGTTAGGAAGGCACTAAGGGCTGGCTTTTTAGTGAACTCTGTCAGGCAGTGTTATACGTCGTTCTTGTTTGTGAAGCTGATTACTAGCATAAGTGTAATCAATCATCTTCATTTTCCTGTGGCTAGGGGAGTCGAAATAACGTGTTTCTCCTAGGTTCCTCAGAAACCGCATACTCTAAGCCTCTCTAAGTGGATTTAGACATCTGAAATAGCAAAATATATGCTCTTTGAAAATTTATAAGAAACATCCTATAAGTGACTCTAGTTTACTGAAAACAGTAAAACAATTTATGTATTCAGATACTTTCTATAAACTAAAGAGGCTTTTTAAGCCTCTCAGCCAAGATTCTACACCTCCATACACACGGGTAAATGCAAGTTTCAAACCCTAGACCAGTTCTCTTCTGGACCACAAGAGATTGCTTCTTTTAAGGAAAGAACTGGGAAGGATTTTTCCAATGTATTTTCTATTTTATTATTATGTATTTCCACTCTGAGAAAAGACATTTTGTTACTCACTTGTAATCCTATATTCCTAGCACATGGGAGATAGAAGCAGAAGGATCATACATTCGATGCCAGCCTGGAACCAGTCTTAAAAATAATAAAAGAAAGAAAAGAAACCAAGACAACAATTTAATATGATATGGTAGTGACAGATTATTCCTTTATGTACAGATAAAGCAGCTGGCTTTAAAAAAAAGTGTGTGTGTGTGTGTGTGTGTGTGTGTGTGTGCACGCACATGTGTGGAGGACAGAGGACAACCTCAGCGTGTTTATCCTGTCCTTCCACTTTCTTTTGAGACACTTTGTGCTGCTGCATGTGCACCAGTCTAGATGGCCCTCTGCCTTCCAGATTCTCCTCGCTCCACCTCCTGTTATGTAGGCGTGTTGGGATCACAGATGTATGCACCACTTTCTATCATCAGGCATTACATGTGTGCTGGTAAAAGGCTGGCAGGTTTTGCCATCTCCACAGCTCTCTGGGCAGCTAGTATTTTAAGATAACATCATTTCTGTACAGCACATGGTGTCCATTGGAGGCTTCTGATTGGATGAATGTGATAAATGTGCATATCCATTGAACTATTATCATACATAATATGCCGATTTTTCACCCCTCTCAAATTTTTCTGTGTGTCAGGCATCCACTGATCTACTTTTGTGAGAACCCCTTTCCAAGCCACAAAAGGTTGTGGAACCCCTTCTAACAAAAGACCAGATTTACATCTAAAATGTTATTGCATTGTCTGTGTTTAAGATGAAGTAACATTACAGAGGAATTCTAGGTGTTGATGTTCTAGAACATTTTTTCTGGATTGCCTTCAAGTAAACTACTTAGCTAATAGTTTAATTACATATTTGGACCAAAGGAAAGTTACAACCAAGAGAGAAACAATTGTGATGAACAGAAGAGCAGTGTGTGTTCTCCAGCAGTTCCTGTGAAATGTCAAGTTGTCAAGAGCAGGATGGATCATTAAAATTTTGCATCACCCTTTTCTGTAAAGTTACCAAAAGGAAGAAATGCTTTATATTTATATACAGTTAGCAGTTTCTAAAAGATGTTTCTAGAAGGCATATTTTCTGGGAAGTTGGTCAGGTGGTTTCATCATGGCACAAACATCATGGCATACATGCACAAATCTCAATGGGGTGGCTTTTTATGCATCTGTACACGTTGCAGCCTATTGCTCCTAAGTACAAACTGTAAAGCATGTTGTTATACTGAATACTAAAGACAGTCATAACACAATGGTAACTACTTGTGTATGTAAATATAGAAATGGTAGAGAAAGAGTAACCTTGTCCCATGAGCCCATAGATTTAAAGCAGATTTCAGGGGAAATTTTCTGTGCATAAAATGTATGCCCTCTTTACCCATTTATATGCACAGTAAGCTTTCAGTGTACTAAATACTAATTTGTCATCAGTATATTCAACTGAATTAGTAATAATTTGGGGGCAGTTTAAGGACTACTGTAGTGAGATACAATTTGTCCCTTTCTCCTCCCACAGCTGCTCACACCGTTCCATTGCTCTCACTCTGGACTGATTTTTATAGTTTCTGCCCTCTCTGTCTGCTTCCTGGATTTTTTTCCTCAGTGTCTTTCCTGTCTCTTCAAGCTACTCTTCTCATACTGTTCTGCTTTCTCACGCAAAAGCCAGTTTTATAAACATTCCCGACTGAGTGGGCAGCAAATGGAACAATTCCAGCATATCAGACAGTGTCTTTGGGCTTTGTGTCTTTTCATGTTCTGATTCAATAAACATCTACCAAAACCTGCACAAGATGTATGGCACAAAGAATGAAGCCTAACACAAATTATGCATTTTAGGTTATTATAATGGCCCGTCAGTTATGGCATATGTACCACACCCATGAAAGATGTTAATGATAAGAGAAGCTGGCATGAGAGTGTGGAAGAGGTATATAGTAATTTAATATTTTTCCACTCAATTTTTCTGTAAGCCAAAAATTGCCCGAAAAGAAGAATTTCTTTTAGCTAAAAAAAATGCTCATACACTCGAGTTTCAGAAATATGAAGACTGTATAGGCACTTTTTGTTAGTTCCTTGTAGGTAAAGGTAGATACTTGCTTTTCAGTGTGAGGAAAATAAGGACTTTTATTCTCCTTGAGTGATAGAATTTGTGGCCTGGGCCCATGGAAGGGTGAAGTATGAGAAGTCCTGTCATGCACAGTGCCCAGTTACACAATAGTGGCCAGGTCACTCTGAGCCCGGGCTTGAGTCATGTCCTTTCTGCCACTTACTGAGATACCATTCCACCTCTGTGGCAGTTGACCACTTGACTATGCTACAACCCCGGGCAGTCCTTATGTGGCCCTTGCATTCATGGTTGTCAGTGGCAACAGTGACCTTTGATGAATTCGTGTCTGCCCCCTGAGCCATTATCCAGATCAGAGCTTGATTGCTTTGGGCCAGAGGCTATTTTGTAGCTTATAGAAGCACAGACCTGACACAAGCACCTCTGGCAGCCAGTTGGTATTTCAGCTCTGCAGTAAGTGTGAGGTACGAAGCTAAGGCTGCGTAGGTCTGCCTATAAATGGTTTCCTTATATTGGAACTGGGAAACTGTGATGAGCAGCCACAAGTATGCATTGCTTTCCTTAGCTTGGCTGTGAACATTCTATGGTAGGTGGTAGTGCAGGGAATTACTAAGAGGGCCATTGAGACTGAGGAAGGAAACAGCTGATGTTATAGAGATGTTAAAATCACTAAAGGTAAAACTGACAAGGCATCAAGGATTACAAGACAAAGCTGGAGATCACACAGGCAATGAGTGTCATCAGGATGTGGGTGTCCCTGAAATTTTCCATCAGGTGAGAGAAAACTTCCTAGTTCATATAGTTCTCTGAGAAAAAATACTAAGAGGGGAGTTGGTTATACAGTTCCCCTCTGTTTAACTTACTTAACTTTCTCTTGGGTATCAGAAGCAATTATGTGGCTGGAGATGTAGCCCAGAGAAAGCATTCACAGAGCCCAGGTTTCCATCTATAGGACGACCAAGGACGTTATGAATGGATCTGTATGTATACTTTGACATGCCTTTTATTAGACAAAACTTTACTTACCATTCTTTGATTTCAGTGTTCACCATTGATTGAAATACATGTGGTACTACCTCTGTTTGAGGCACCAGATTTTGAACGAGGGGAGGAGAAAAAGAAGGGAATGAAAAGGTCTTTCTCTTGACTCACAGTCCTTGATGGAGGCTATGGTTTCCAGTTCAGTAGCAAGCATAGCTGGCCACCCTGTGTGGCAGTGATGAGCCACGTAGTGACATGTTCAGCACATTCCCTTGAGTCACAGAATACATTTGTTTCACAGGTAGGGAGGGTAGGCTTGTGTTAATCATGAGGCTCAGCAAAAATCACACTCCCTTGTTGCTGGAAGCATAGTTGTCCCCTAGTATCCAAGGAAATTCAGTCCTAGGACCCTCTTCTTGGGATGCCAAAATCTACAGCTACTCGAGTCCCTTACATAAATTGGAGTATTATTTGCATATAATCTATGCAATGCCCTTCTTTAAATTTTAATTCATCTATAGATTACTTATAATACCTAAGAAAACACCTGTGCTGTGTCCTGATTGTTACACTGTATCATTAGTGAATAATAACTAAAGTCTGCACATGCTCAGTATACATGCAATTTTCTTTTTGAACGTTTTCCACCCAAAACTGATTGTGCATGTGCGGAATCTGTGGATGTAGAGGGTCAACTATGCCTGCAAGGACTAGTTGTAGAGGCTTTTGGGCCAGGTATATGACAGCATCTTTTTGTCTGCTTAATGTTTACTTGCTTGCTTCTTGCCCTATTTTCTCTCCCTTAATCGTCCCTTCATTCTACTTCCTCTTTATCTTTTTATTTATTTATTTATTTTTCGAGGTAGGGTCTCACTCTCGCCCAGGCTGACCTGGAATTCACTATGTAGTCTCAGGCTGGCCTTGAACTCACAGTGATCCTTCTACCACTGCTGGGATTAAAGGCATGTACCACCACACCCATCTTCTCTTTATCTTTTTTAAAATATTTATTTATTTAAGAGAAAGAGGGAGAGAGAGAGAAAGAGAGAAGGAAAATGAATATGCCAGGGCCTCTAGCCACTGCAAATGAACTCCAAACACATGTGCCACCTTGTGCATCTGGCTTACATGGGTGGTGAGGAATCAAACCTGGGTCCTTAGGCTTGGCAGGCAAGCACCTTATTCGTTAAGCCATCTCTTCAGCCCTCCTCTTTATGCTTAGTCCAGTTATTTTCGAATTTTCTGTTAAAGAGCAAGGAGGACTTCAGCATGAAAAATCTTGCCAAAGTACGCAAACTATTTGAGCACTGTACTTTATAATTTTCTAGCATAGTGTTATTGCTGCAGTGTTTTTTTTTTATGAATAAAATGAGACTTAGCTACTTTGCAAAGGTTTTCTGACATGTAAGTTGAAAGTGGGATTGTGTCAAGTTGTAAACTCAGTTATCATCCCTGCCACTTTTAAAAGCCCCATAATTTTTTCTTTATATGTTTGTCATCGTGCCTGGAGCAAATAATAGCAGCATACATGTGGATGTGAAGGATTTGCTCTGTGGCTAATTGATTGGAGCAGCACTGCCCATTTGCTAGTTTACTGGTGCCAAATCCTGCAACTGACAAGTATGGAGCTGAGTCCATCATCACATGAAATCAACAAATGTTTGTTTAGTGCTTATTCCAATGTGCAAGGCGCTTTGCTGGGCGTCTACTTGTTTTGGGGAAGAATAAAGCAGAAGTCATCTCTTCAGGCATGGAAGGTCCGATCTAATTGGAAATGCTATTAGGAACACAAAGAGTATTGAACTGGGCAGGGCAGGGAGTGGAGAGCATTAGGAATTTTTGAATCCTAGCCTGAGTTATGTCAGTACCATTTGATCCTCTGGGAAAATAATTTCCCCACTGAGAGCTTCAGTTTATAAAACGGAAATTGGGCTAGATCATTTCTTAGACATTCTGTGAATTTGTTCATAAATGTGGAGACATTTAAGAAGATGGTATATTCTCTTTTGCCAAATGAGATATCTGAATACTCAGATTTTGGAGTCATTCACATCAGAGATTCTCAAATGGCAAGGTCTATACAAACATTCCAGAATTTGAAAAAAAAAAAAAAAAGCATTTCTGGTCCTAAGATTTCAGATAACATATACTCAACCTATATACGTATATATTTTGTTTTGTTTTGTTTTTCGAGGTAGGGTTTCACTAGCTCAGCCTGACCTGGAATTCACTATGTAGTCTCAGAGCGGCCTCGAACTCATGGCGATCCTCCTACCTCTGCTTCCCGAGTGCTGGGATTAAAGGCGGGCGCCACCTATCATGCCCGGCTATCAACTATATATGTTTTAATTACTATTGTATGATGCATCTATTCATACTACATACTTACATTAATTATGACTACATATCAGTGCTTCTACCTGTGGTGTCCCTGGACCTAGAGCACAATTAGCACCTAGAAGCTTATTAGAAATGCAAATTCATTAGCTGTACCCCAGACCTGCTGAATCAGAAGTGCTGGGGATAGAACCCAGCCATCTGTGTTATAACAAACTCCTTCACTCAGGGAATTCTGATGCCCAGGGAAGTGTGACGACTATGAGCTATATGAACTTGGAACAGTGGTTCTCAGCCTTGGCTGTATATGAGCTCCATCTAGGGAAGCTTCACTGGGGTCAGGGCACTGTTTTGTGCTGCTATGACAGAAACTTTGAGATTGTGTGATTTCAAAAGTACAGATATCTATTTCTTGCAGTTTTGAAGACTGAGAAGCAAAGATGCAGCTGCCACAGATTTGTGGTCTCGTGACGCTACTCACCACTTTTCCAAGATTCTGTGGTACTGCACCCTCTCGAGCTGAGGGATGCTGTGTCTTCACATAAAAGAAGTGGAAGACCCAAAGAGACACTCCCCCTGTCTAGTCCTTTTATAAGTGAACCTAATCCAACCCACCAGGGCTCCATCCTCTTGACTTCTTCACATTCTCTGGGCTCTACCTGTTACTATTGTCATATTAGGTTTTAAAATATCTTTCAGAAAACACAGAGGCATCAAACTCTCGCATGAAGGAAGGCTAGAAGAGTTGTTAAAAAGAAGAAGAGAGAGAGGAAATATTATTTGGTGGGCAGCCTCAACTACTGTGCAGTGTGTGGAGGTCAGCATGGTCTTCAGTAGTATCCAGCTTTGGCAACATTTTTGTTGCAGCCCCTGGCTAAGAGTCGTCCTTGGTAAGCCAGGTGTATTGCATTGGGAAGATGTGCTCAATGGGAAAGAGATCATTTATGGTGAAAGACAGAAAGTCTAGAGGGCTGATCTAGACAATGGAGCCTCTTTGGTAAGATCTTTAATCCAATTCCTGAGGGAGGAGCCTTCATGGCCTAATCACCTCTTAAGGGTCCACCTCTTAATACTATCACATTGGATATTAAGTTTCAACATCTCAGTTTTTCTTTTCAATGTCTAAATTTTGAAGGGAATATGTTCCAGCCATAGTAAGGACCTTGCCATCATGAGTCACTCTAGCTCCCCAGATGCAGCCAATTTTGAGAATCACTGGTTATGGGGAGAGTAGAAGCAACATTTGGTTCTGCAGTGGTCATGAGCCTCTGGGACAGTGAGCTAGCCAAAGCCAGGTCTGAGGTGAGGAGTTACTTAGAGTCTTAGCAAAAGGCCTTGAATTTAATGGTAAGAAATTTGGTCCTTAAATGATATAGAAAGAGGATTTTTTTGAGAAAGGAGATGTTAAAGTTGAGGTGGTATATTGGAGACATTGTTCTGACACCTATATGATGAAGGAATTTTGTGCATAACATTAAGAACTGTAATGAAATAGCCAAGGTACAAAATTATAATGGGTAAAACTAAGACAACAAAGTCAAGGAAGAGGAAGTATGAACACTTTCAAGGGACTAGGAAAATGGTTCAGTGATTAAAGGTGCTTGCTTGCAAAGCTTGCCAGCATGGGTTCAATTCCCAGGCCTCCCATGTAAGCTCTGCTGAGTTCATTTGCAGTGGCAAGGGGCTCTGGTGCACCACACACACATACACAAATATATTTTTTTAAAGAAAACTTTTTTTTAAATTTAATTAATTTATTTATTTGAGAGTGACAGAGTGAGAAAGAGGCAGAGAGGAGGAGAGAGAGAGAGAATGGGGGTGCCAGGGCCTCCGGCCACTGCAGACAAACTCCAGACATGTGCGCCCCCTTGTGCATCTGGCTAACGTGGGTCCTGGGGGATCAAGCCTCGAACCAGGGTCCTTAGGCTTCACAGGCAAGCGCTTAACCACTAAGCCATCTCTCCAGCCCTGTTTTTTTTTTTTTTTTTGAAATAAGGTCTCGCTCTAGCTGAGGCTGACCTGAAATTCACTATGTAATCTCAGGGTGGCCTTGAACGCATAGCTATCGTCCTACCTCTGCCTCCCGAGAGTGCTGGGATTTAAGGCATGCACTACTGTGCCCGGCTAAGAAAGCTTTTTCTGCAGGAAAAATGAGTAGGGCTTGGTGAGGATTGTAAGGATGTCAGATCTTAGAACATATTTGGTGTCAGACTCGTGGGAGGGTCAGTGCTCTTTAGATGCAGCTGTCAGGATTGCCATTTAGTGTCGGTGCAATCCTTTATCCCTCACTGCTTTGATTCAGTTTAAATTTGGGGGGGCCACAGAGAGTTACATAAAAATAGAAATTATAGTCACCTAGAAAACTACCCATGGTCATCAAGTCAGAGGGAAAAAATGTGGCTTTCTTAACCAAAGAATGCTTGGAGTTGTGGGAAACTTGTAAACTTGGCAATGACTAATTCATGCCTCTCAGTCAATTAAGTGAATTTTTATCTTATCATTTGTTTTATTTGGGAGCTGCTGTAACAGCCATTGAAAGGACATTAATCTCCTTATTTTTAAAACAAAACAAAAATATCATTGGACATTAGGGCAAAGGACAAGAATTTCAAGGTTTTACCTTTTGACTTTAACAAATACTTGTCACTCCATTTTTCTTGCTAGATTTCACCAGTTGACTTGTGTTTTGTTTTGTCCCCATCTGTTCGTAATGCCTGATAATTTTAGCTTCTTATATTCCATTTTGTTTTGGTTTTTCGAGGTAGGGTCTCACTCTAGCCCAGGCTGACCTGGAATTCTCTATGTAATCTTAGGTTGGCCTTGAACTCACAGTGATCCTTCTACCTTGGCCTCCCAAGTGCTGTAATTAAAGGCATGTGCCACCATACGTAGTTTGCATTTTTTTTGTTATTTTTATTTATTTATTTGAGAGCGACAGACAGAGAGAGAAAGAGGTAGATAGAGAGAGAGAGAGAGAGAATGGGCGCGCCAGGGCTTCCAGCCACTGCAAACGAACTCCAGACGTGTGCGCCCCCTTGTGCATCTGGCTAACGTGGGTCCTGGGGAGTCGAGCCTCGAACCAGGGTCCTTAGGCTTCACAGGCAAGCGCTTAACCGCTAAGCCATCTCTCCAGCCCCGTAGTTTGCATTTTTGAATGGTTTTTAAGATTCATATATGTTTTTTGGTTTTTCAAGGTAGGGTCTCACTCTAGCCCAGGCTGACCTGGAATTCACTATGGAGTCTCAGGGTGGCCTCGAACTCACAGTGATCCTCCTACCTCTGCCTCCCGAGTGCTGGGATTAAAGGTGTGCGCCACCACGCCCGGCTAAGATTCATATTCTTAATGCTTTAATATGCCAGTCAAAAACTAAATACATTTCTTTACTCTCCTTCTTGACCAACAGCTTCTTTCAAATTGCCTGAAAAAATGGCACTAAGAAGTGCTTGATAGTTTTTCGTGGAATGGTGAGGGGTACGGCTCACCCTTCCACATTTTCTTTAGCATAGTGGTTATGTCACATCCAGAAGAAAAGATGCTTCTTACTTACTAGCTTGCAAACCTATCAAAGCAGGCTTAGTGTTAGAAAACCTTACATCTATTCCAGTGCAAAATTTAAAATAGTTCAGGGCTGTAACTTAGGTAAATGTGTGCATTTTGTAGTTTGTAAAGGAAATGCAAAACTGCAGAGAAATGCAGAACAACCACAGGTTTAAATGTATACTATTTATAGTAGATACCTTTAGAAAGCATAACTGATCTTCCTCACACTGGACAGTAATAGCACTCACTTCTAAATTATGAAGAATATTATGAATATTTAAAATAACTAGAGAAACTTGTGTGGACTAAGACTTTTCCTGGGTACAGAATCCCTCATAAGACATGCTATTTACCTAATCTTATTAGATGAACACAAATTGGATTTTATTATATTTCTGTAACTGGCAATATCCTTTTAGTTTGTCTTTGATTGTTAAATTAATATGTTGCCAAAGATTTAGTGATGATGTGTGTCTTAATTATGCTGCAATTATTAAAAATGAGGCATCTTTTATATCCTCTGTTTATTCTGAATAGATTTCTTTTCTGAGCAAGAGTCAATTTATCAGTTCTCCTGCTAAAGCAGTGGAGCCAATGGCTATCTCTGCTACATTTATTTTTACGTTTTATGGCAACATTAAGCATATGTTTTTTAAGTACACATATGTCAGCATTTCAAACTCCCATAGTAGTACAAGACAAATGGACAACAGTAGTGTGAATGACAAATCTGGGCCCCCTCTGTTGTCATCACGTATGCTCCTAATTAAGATGTTTGAGGTTCATCCCACTTTGATTCCTTAGGTGGAAGAGAATATTCTGAAGGAGATGATTAAGGAATGGTTGCCATGACAATCATATTCAAATCATCTAGAGGAGACAATGAATCCATGGAGATCAACCATTTTGATTGATTCAGCCAGTGTGTTAAGTTCACTTAAACAGCTATTATCTCTGGGTTTTATTTTTCCACATAATTCACCCAATTGATTAGCAATTTGGGGATCATTTAAGCTTGGCTGTAAATAGCTATAGTATCATCAGTTTCTATGGCCAGAATATTTTATTACACCTGAAGGGGAACAATTATAATAAATATTACTAAAATGAAATGACTGGTTTATCTTATAATAACGTAAATATCTTATCTACTCTCACTTATTAATTATGTCTGTGTAGGATAAGAGTAGCATGATTTATTTTGAATCATGAGAATGACCCTAAGGTCATTTTGAGTTTTATTTTGTATTACTTTGTTGTCATTAAATTTTACTCAGTTTGGTAGCTGTTTTGGTTTTATTCTTTTGTCTTGCACAATATTGTCAACAAAATCTGTATTATATCTGGCCAGAGCCACTGTTATAGTCTGCATATTAAAAAGTGTACACAAACATATTATGAATGTCTACATCCTCATGACCTTTATGTAGAAAACACTAGTACAGAGAATAAAATAAAATAAATAAAATGGAGACATAAATGCAACTCAAGTCTCATCATAAATTTGTACTCTTTATGGACTTGTTATTGATGGAGAAACCATGAACTATGGAACAGTCGGTCCCCAGTGTGAAATCTTTGCGTTCTCAGCCTTTGCACTGTTCCCTCTTCTGCCCTCTGGAGGGTGCCAGGAAAAAAGAAATACAAAGGTCCTGGCCTGGTTACTAGAAGTCGGTTTGTCCTTTCCTTTCCTGTAGCCCCCCTCTGTCAGCCAGAACTTGTATAATAGGTGGGGAGCAGTGAAACAGAGAAGGAAGGGAAGGCATTGGCAGGTCGGGAATCTTAGGAAAAAAGCTCTCTGGCTCTTTACACAGAGAATCAGATTCCTTCGAGTAGAACCCAGTCAAAATTGCATCCATCTCTGGGAAAAATAAATGCCAGAAAAGTAAGATGAAATATACGGAAGGTAGAGTGTGAAGGATTCAAGTTTGAAGTTGAGCTTGAATTGAATCTAAAGAGGAGTATATTTAGTGCCAAGCATATGTGGAAGCATATTATTACCCAAGTTTGATAGCATTTTGACCCTTTGCCATCTGTAAAGATAGTGATAATTATATATATAATACTCAGTGAGCACCTGCTATGTGTGAGGCACCATGAGTCACTGGGCAGTGCCTCATATGTACTTACCTCTTTGACTTTGTGAAGCAGTTTACCCATACGAGGCTCAAAGGTTGAGAAGCTAATTTGTGGTGGTCCATTGTTTCATGCCAGCTACTCTGAGTGTAACATCCCGTGTGAACAGCTGTGCCATTCCTTCACAGCTGTATGAAAGGGTGTGGCACCTTCGAGAAACAGGCCCATATGAGTAGAGTGTGTGTGGCGAGAGATAAGACTGAGTAAAAGTCTTTTGTATATACATGGCACCTTTTTAAGTACTAGGAAATAGAGTTTTGTATCTTCCATCATGAGCTTAAAGTCTTGCAGTACAAACAAAATGGAACAAACAACCTATTTTATATGATAGTATTAGGCAATACTGTCTCTACTTAAGTGTAGGTAGGAAGGAGAGTAGAATGGCATTCCTTTGAATCCAGTCACTTTTAAGCAGTTCTCTTTTGAATGTTAGCTCTTTACTACTGACACAAATTTGACTTGCATTTGGCTTTTGACCTTGCCAACAAGAATACTGCCCTTATAGAAATCTGATTTATCCATTCGATGTTCAAAAGACTTATCCTCAACTATGATAAGCATCATTAAGATCTCTTAAACAGATGAGGTCATTAGCATATTGAAATAAGTGGACCCAGTCTTTATTTGACAGTAGACTAGACAGTGCATCAACATTTTAAAATCTACACCCAATCCCTGTTTACAGATCAGTCTAGAAATGGTTGTAGGGGAAATAAGTCTTAGTTTATGTTTGCTCTATTTCATCCACTCATCCTGATAGATTCCTGTGTATTGGTTTTGTTCTGAGTGTAGGGTCAGAGCAGTGAAAAATCAGACAGCAGGTGATTGTGATGGCGCACACTTGTAAGCACAGCAGTGGGGAGGCAGAGGTGGGAGCATCCTGAATTTGAGGCCAGTATGGAATATATAATGAGATCCTTTCTCAAACAAACAGAACACAGGCAAGTTCCTTCTCTCAGAGGGCTGTATTTTCTTAAGGTTTCCTTTGCAAGTGATATAGGGTGCAAAGAGGTGATGTGTGTGAGCCTGTAGAGAGGCCACCTGGATACAGGGAGGACAGTGTTTTGTGGCCAACTTGTGTCAGGGATGGGGATAGCATGGGGTACATCTGCTTCCTAGTACTACAGAATCATTCCTACTGTCAACTAGCCTGCACCCCAATCTTGTTGGTAGAAGATAACTTCAGTGGTCACAGAGCACCTCATCTCCATAGCAACACCTGAAAATATTCCTCTGGTGACCTGTGTTCTACATTCTGACTAGATTGGAGCCCTCCTGTGGCAAAAATATTCTAAAGATGTTAAAAGAGAACAAAAAAACGGCTCAACTAATAAATCTATTCTAAATGACTGAGTCATTTGTTTTGATTACCCGGGTGATTGCCAAATGTTAATTTAAAACTGAAATAGGCCATGAGCTCACCCCCCTAACAATGCTGAGTGTTGGAGCTAATACAGCTTGATAATGAGGGAGCCAGACCCACTGCCAGCGCTAATGTTATATGATAAACAGACATTTGCAGAAATATGCAGAACATCTTGGCAGTTTTCTGTTAACTCTAAGGGTTGTAAATACAAAGTAGAATGTGTTACCATGAGCCATTTCAAAGGAAGGTTTTTTTTTTTTTTTTCTTAAGAATGTCTGCTTTTTCTTCTAAAAAGGTAACTATGCTCATTTTTTCCAAACTTAGGCAGTTGGAGGCTGTTCTCAACTATATCCAGCCCTTCCAGGATAAATCCTGTTCTTCACACATCCAACGTGAGGTAAGTTTTACTAATTGCCACAAATTCTTATGCTGATTTGTAACCTTCCAATTTGTGGCATTATACCAAGAGCATTATTTATACAGAAGGTTTAAGAGGGTTTATTTTAATTGGCCCAACCAATATCGCTACTTACCCTAAATATTAACTCTCTGAAGAATGCCTTTTCAAGAGAATACCTCATTTGCTTTCAATTTGGGGGCTTAAAAGTGAATGTGCCAGGCACAACAGAACTGCTAGAGAGTTTTCTTGAAAATAAATTACTCCTGTCTCAGTGTGAACAGTAGGGAGCAGGAAAGCTTCATGGAACAAATACTGGGATGAGAGGGAGGGAGGAGACTCCTAATGGTGACCAGAAAAGGGTGTATCAGCCACCAGAAAGCTTTTATCCCAGAGAGGAAGGAGTGAAAGTGTGGGACTGCCACTGTAAAATCTGGTGACAGGAATGCCAAAGAGTGCTTTTGCTGGGTAACAATAATGTGTACCAACAACAGTTTTTGGTAATTTATCCTCCAGTTCAGAAGTAGCCCTGCCATGCTGGTAGGACAGCCAGACTGTTCAGACTTTTTTCATTTACTACTTGTTGGCTAGAAGCCTCTGTCCTCCACTTTCTTCAGCTAACAGTGCTTGATTTATGCTGTGTGGTAATCCAGGCTTCTTTATTTATTTCCTTGAGAGAAGGGACATTTACCTTCTACCGTAATAGAAGAGGGGGGAATCTTAAAGAGGGCTCATCCAAGTACAATGCAGGTATGATTGCTCCTTTCTGTGCCCCTGGCTCCTTGTATTTATAAGAAGGGATATGAAATTTACCAGTACTGTACCTATCGAGGTTTCCTGTTTCATCCATGAAAAGAGTGCTGGGTTTACACCTTCTCCTCTGCCCTAGCCCACCCTACACAGAGACAGATAACCAGTATAGGTACTTCTTTTTCAATTATGGTAGATGTTCATTAGGGTCAGTAGCAAATTGGTGTGCTGTAGAAATCACCATAGATTTTTGAAATACAGCTAGACATGCTTGGAATCAGAAGCATTTCAGGTTTTGGATTTGGAAGAGAGGATTGTAGAATATTTGCATAATTAGACACAGGATCCAAGTCTAAATAGTAAATTCACTATTCCATATGTACTATATGTGCAGCCTAAATGGGCTTTTGCACAGTAATTTTTGGTGTGCCAGACTTTCCCAGTGACTCATCACATTGGGGTAAGGTGTGGAATTTCCCACTGTGGTGGGTGCATCAGAACTCAAAATGTTTTAAATATTACAGGTTTTTGGATTTTCAGGTTAGGGATGTTCAACTTGTATATCTAATCAAAGACCTACGCATATTGAACCTCAAAGAGTAAAAATCCTAGGACAAATTTCTAGAAGTATATAATTGGAGTTTTTGTTATTTTCTCAATCCTGGTAGCAGCCTAAAGTGCCATTCAGTTTTAAGGGCCCAAGGGTTTAAACTAGCTGGTGACCAAACCCCAGCAGCTGAAACAGGATTTTTATGTTCAGCTCTGAGCCCTGCTATGGCTACTATTCACAGATAAGTGTTTACCAAGCACAGTTGTTTTCAGACTTGAAAAGAATCAAAGAAAATACTAGACCTCATACCAAACGGAAAAAAAAAAAAAAAAGCCAAGCCACAGCTGCATTGGCCCAAGCAGGAGGCTGTGACTCTTAACTCTCCTGTGAAGAGCTGCACAGTGCTCTAAGTAAAAAGCAAAGAATTTAGCTTTGCGCTCTTCACAGAGGGATCATTTTTATTTTCCCACAGAAACAGAGACAATTCTTTAAGTGAAATGTCCTCCCCAGAGGTGAGTTGGAAATGGCAGCTAGGTCGAACCTGGCAGTTCACAGGCATTGCTCCCCACCCCTTAGGAATTCCACAGCAGTTTGCAACTTCCAGAAGCTTCCATAAAATTTTTAATTGAAGCTTTTAAAATATGTATCTGAAATGGTTATATGATACCAATAATATTCCAATGATGTGTTTATTGGATAAAGTTTTTGTGTCTTGGGTTTTCTTTTAGAGCATTGAGTTTTTTAGGTGAGTAAATTAGGAAGAACTTGCTAAATTCTGTTTCCTAATGACAAAAATACATAGGATTACTGAGCAAAAGAATGAATGAGTTTTATATCAGCTGCTAGTTTAAATCATCTAAAAATTTAAAGATCAGTGGTTGAGTATATGTTAGGTTGAAAAGAAATTGTTCCCACAAGAAATTTACCCCAAATTTTACATAGTATTTCTATTTAGTTACTTACCTATCATTGTTTTGATAAACTTGGTTTTGTTTGCCTAAATAAAAATTCCCTAAATAAAAAAAAGAAATGTAAAAGATTGTGTGGTTGTATCTTGTGTTCTTTCTTCCTTTAATTAAGTCATTCTTTCATGCATTCATTCTGTCATTTATTCAGCATCACTATGTGCCAAGGCAGGAATGCAGTAGGATGCAACACCAAAGAGTAAGACATTTTGGATCTGATATTATTCAGATGTACCTCAATTCTTTTCCCTTTAGAAGGCGAAGAAACTTAAAATTACATACACATGTGTAATACACACACACACACACACACACACACACACACACACGGCCCAATATGGAGTAGATCATTGAAAGGTCCCATTTCTGCTCTGATTCTTGAGGCTATGATTTATGTCACCTCCATATAAGTATGTATAAACAATAAAGCAGGTGATAAGAGTTGGGGATGCAGCTGTGCCTGAGACCAAATGCCTCCAAATGAGCAGAAATTTGAAGTCTGCTTTTTGCAGACTTTTTTAAAGTTTGTATAGAATTATTAAACAGTTCAGGGAAAAGGTATTTGCAGTTTCCACAGGAGGATGTTATGTTTTTTTTAATAATAAGATGTCCAATTTTAAATCTTATATAGCATTTTTTAGACAATCTTTATTTATTTATAGACACTTGACATTATTCCATTTGGCTGCCTCTAGTCTATGGAATAATTTGGAATACAGAGTTGAGCACAGCATAATTTTTAACACTTTCAGGAGCTCAGCTAAATCTGAGTACTTGGGTCATGTGATGCAGTGATGATAATATTGTCAATTAATTAGACACATTTCACATTTAGGAAATATTTGTATCATTGGCATACGGTCATTTTCATTACTGATATGACATTATTTTTTACTATTCATCAAAAAAATTTTAAGACAGTAGTAAAGTGATTTGACATGAGCCCTTTATGTTGTCATGGCTTTTTTTCTTGGAACCCAAGCCGTCATCATATAAATCACCACAGATAGGTCACCAATTGAGAAACAAGTTCGCTAACTGGTGGGCTAGGTCTGGCACACTGAGGTGTTCTTTTAAAATGTCTACGAAGTTGCCAGCGTGTAAAAATCAAGAAACCCCACATTTTTACATATCTACATTTTCCAGCTTCTTTTGAAATATCAGAAGATCTGGCAACATGGAGACTGTGTTCTTGTGTGGTGACACTAGGCCACAGCCAAATAGCTGCTGTTCCTTTAGGGAGAAAACAGACTCCAAGTTTTGACACAGTCTCCAGCCCTCTGTGCAGTCTACGTGACTCTAAGAACAGGGGACTGTTGCCATTACTGGAATGTTTCACTCACATAGGCACTTGAGTTTTCGACTTCAGTGAAAGATAAAATTGGGAGGCTGGGGAGCTAGCTCAGCAGATAAGAGCACTTTCTACTGAAGCATGAGGGCCTGAGAAGGCCTGAGAGTACCCGAGTTTTATTCCCTAGCACCCACATAAAAATCTAGGCATGGCCACTCACCCCTATCCCCATCATTTGGAGAGCGCAGAGCAGAGGATCACTGGGGCTCAAGAAAACTGCAAGCTTAGGCATAAGTGAGAGACTTTCAAGGAAACACAGAAGTTTTCCTCTGTCCTCTGTGGGCACTTGGTTTCATACATACATTTGCACATGACACACACCACACAATACCACACCACACCTACTACACATGCAAAAAATTTTTTAAAAGTAAAGATAAAATTGTGAGTATAAACATCACATCATTCTTTCAGAAGAAATGCAGCTTGCTTATTTTCTGGTACACAAGGCTAAGTGTTTTTCATTTTAAGGGGATTATTTTAAAGGGTGGTAGGTCAACACTTAATGGCAGGAATGTTTACTGATGGTTCCTGATTAAGAAGAGGAGCATCAGCAGGTGTGTGTGTTTAATCTCATTCTAGAAGATGTCTATGGATTCCCCCTTTGCTTCTCAAACTTGAATGTGTAGATTTTAACACAGCAGATCTGAAGCTTGGATAATTATGGCTACCACCATGTGTTAGTCTGACACTCCACCTCTCTGAGTAGTAAGGAGACATTCCCTTTAATCAATCTAAAGGAAAAAGAGTCATGTGAAACCATCCATTGTTCTCCCACCAGAGAGAGAAGATCTTATTAAGGCTTGCTTAGGGCCAAACCTTAGATAAACCATAGTTCACTTCTCATTGCAACGAAATAGGTTAAAAATACTTTGAATACAATATAGCACATGTAAAGGATGAATCCAACTTTGGTTTAAATTCTTGTTCCAAAGTATATGCTTCTAATAAAAAAAGCTATACATGTCAAAGCCCAAGAATCATGAAGTTTGTGTTAGAGCTTTTAGTGTTACTATAAGAGAAGATATGTATGGGACTCTTAGAATACTCATAAATAAGACCTCTGGGGTAATTATCAAATTCCTATGCTGTAAAATAGCTTGTAAGCTGTATAATGATAGAAAGAGTCAGAGAAGAAGACAGACTAACATATTCAAATGTCTGTAACCCTACTATGAAAAGAATATAATTGAAACCAAAAGGAAATTATGACAGAACACTTGCTGCACATATAAAAGTATAATTTCTACATGTGTACCGAACTCATACAGATTGTAAAATGATGGACATAGGCCTGGAATGAATTAGATGTTCTGTAACTGTTGGCTGAATGAATTTTTCAGCATATAAGTGGATAACAGACATCCACATTATGTCACAAAGTGAACAAAGACATGACATGAAACCAAGTTTAGACCTACTGGTATATAAACAATTTAACATCAAGAAAGTATATTTGTTACCATTAAGTTGGTAAAAACAAGAGGAAATTCTAGTATGACACCCTTGAAGTAGATATGAACTTACTTGTGACTGGAGGCATTGTAAGTTGGTACAAAGTTTTTGTCACATTATTTGGCAGAGTATGACAGTAGTCATATATTGATACCCTTGAATCCAATAATCCCATTTTGGGAAATGTTATAAGCAAGAAAATCCCAAGAAAAGAGAAAAATGGCCTGTATTTTAGGTATTCCTCACAGTGCCATTTATAAGAATAAACAATTAGAACTAATTTAAAGGGGGGGGCAGAAAGATTCTGGCAGCAATAGGTTAAGATATCATTCCCAGAGGCATTCCATCCCCCCAAAATAACTGACTACTGCTCCCACAATACATAAACCAGAACCCCATGGGGAATACCTGCAACCCCACTGAGGAGCATCCCTAATGGAATGGGGGCAGGGATGAGGGAAAAGAGGGTACCAACACATGATGAATCCATATGAAACATGTTGTTAATAATAAAAGCATAAAAGAACTAATTTAAATGTAAATTAGATAAATGTTTCATTTACTCTATGCATTTTCAGTTCTACTGATTGAACATAGGGTTGCATGAATGTTAGAAAAGCACTCTACCAGAGGACTATATGTGTTCTAACTTGTTATTTTTAAACAGGATCTTCCTAAGTTGTCCAGCCTGGTCTTGAATTTATTCTGTAGCCCAGCCAGGCCTTGAAACTCTGCCTCCCAAATAACTGGGATTATAAGCCTAAACCATCAGAACTGGTTAACAAATACTTTTAAATCAATTATTAAAGAATATATGTAGCATAGGCTTACTAAAATGCAGGATGGAAAGGTCCATATGTAGATATATGGTGATTATAACTATTTAATGTAATATGTATATATGGACAAGAACTAGAAGGCAGAAGGACAAATGTAAGTATCGGTTTATTTGAGGTTTCATGATATTTGTAAATTTTACCATATGTTTAGGCTCATTTAAATGTTGAGAATCTCCCTCTTTTACCAACTTAAAAATAATTCCATATTGCAAACAGAATATTCCTGTTTATTGCATAGCAAGTACATATAACAAGCTATATATCACAAATATTTCTGCTTCCCACATAGTATTTAATAACCATGAAAATGACAAGAACTATTGGCCCAAACCTAAACATGGCTTCAGTGATATAGTTTCTGCTTGGTTATAGTGTTCCCTCTCCCCTAATCATTGTTTGTCTTCCTTCTGCACTCTTAGTGTACCACATGACAAAGAAAATACTTATCTTAACATTTCTCATTTGTGTGTGGGATATGTCTTTATGTCTCATGGTCCAGTGTACAGTGAATGTGTGCGTGTGTGTGTGTGCACGTGCATATGTGTGTTGTGTATTGTGTGTGTGTGACAGGATCTCATGTTGTTCACTGCTGATTTTCTCCAGGCTAGTTGGTCTCCAGCTTCCTAGGGATGCTATCTCCACCTCCCCTCTTACCTATAGGTATGGCTGGGGTTACCAATATCTGCCACATAGTCCAGCTTTTTATGTGGTTGCTGGGCTTCCAAAGTTGGGTACTCATGCTTGCACAGTAGACACTTAATCCACTGAGCCATATGCCCAGCCCCTGAGAATCTTAATGACTCTCAAACTCAAGGGCAGTGCCCAATTCCTCTTCCAACTTCCTTAGTATAAGCCCCCCAAAGTTCACTTTAAGATTTTTAGCCTTCTCATGGTGCCCTCTCCCCTTCAGCTGCACTCCATTTGAGATGTACGTGTTTCTCTGTTGTAAGTATAGTTTTCTCTTTTAATTAGGTCAGTTACTTCATGTCTGTTTTTCCTTTTTGACATGGTTTCTTCTGGCTTTGGCACCACATATTTTCCCCATATGTCATTGCCTCTAGAGCTTCATGTTGCAATCATTTTTCATGGGGAACGGAGAGCACATTGCTAACAGGGTAACTCTTGACTCTGCTGTTTGCCCTTTGCTTGAATGAGCATTCATATTTCTTTTGGGTCTAGTTCTGTTTGCTTTTGTAGTCTTCACAGTCAGTTATGTTTGGACTAAAAGATACTTTAGTAAAAATAATGGCAAGTCAGAGATATGTCTGGCAAAGGTGCAGCACATTTGTTAAGGTTTCTGGTTTATTCATCACCCCTGTCTCTATGGCGACTAAATCTGGGCCTGGGATTTAATGGACTTAATTTTGACCTTGTGTAACATCTCCTAACTTTTCCCAGCCTCTGATTTAAAAGGAATTCATTTTCACTTGAGGAAAGAAATTGCCTCACTTACAAAAATGATCCCAATCGGATTCTCAAAAGGTGTACTCTCCAGGGTCTTTGATCTGTGCAGTCTTTGGACAGAGTCCACATCATACTTAGAAAGAAAGCTAAGAACACAGATACGCCATACAGTATCACTAATGTCTAAAGGAAATAATTTTCTTTCCAGTAAAATAAAGTATTATTTAGTCAATGTGAAAAGAACTACCTGCAAAAGAACCTTTTTAAGTATATTAAATCAATGAGGATGTTCATTTGACATAGCAGTTATTTTTAAAATGATCTTTTATCCATCATAGAGTTATAAATTTACATGAATATGAATATGCAGATCATATTTTGGAGTTCCTGTGTATTAAACTATGAGCAGAAGTGCACATGAAAATTTCAAGTTCATCAGGGTTCTCATAGAACGAGTCAGGTTCGTATTCTGAAATTCAAAGGTAGTGTTGCATCCATACCCAAATGATGTGATTACATACACAGATACCTGCTTTCTAAGGAAGCTAGAGTCAAACTGTATTGGATCTCAGTTGGTTTAAATGCCCATATAGCACTTTTCAGTCTCTTCCACATAGTTTCTTGAGATTTCCAAAGATATTCTGGTTTCAGGAAATTTAATAAATTTATTCCAAATCAAGCTAGAATGTGTTGTAATATTCATATCTAGTACATACTGAGTTATTCATGTGAAATTTATACATTTGTAAGTACTTTTATCTTCTCTTAGAACCAATGTGAATTATCATTAAAACCAAATAATAATAATAATAATCAGGTTTGCACAGAGGCTATGTGAAGGGAAGTGACCTGTGGCCTTCTATCCTTGCTATACAAAAAGTAAGTATCCTATACATAAAAAAGTAGAGTTCAGACTCTCATCAAGCTCCGTTCAAATTCAATAGTAATTATTAAAAAACCATTTACTAAGATTTTTTTTTTTTTGGTTTTTCAAAGTATGGTTTCACTGTAGCCCAGGCTGAACTGGAATTCACTGTGTATTCCCAGGGTGGCCTCGAACTCACAGTGATCCTCCTACCTCTGCCTCCCAGGTGCTGGGATTAAAGGCATGTGCCACCACACCTGGCCATTTACTAAGATTTTTTACATCATAAAACCTCAGTGGATATGGATATGGAAGTTTTTTTTTTTTTTAAGATTGTGTCCATCATCCCTCTTCTATTAATAGGACCAGGCTGTCAGGCTGTGAGAAGCAACAGCAGATGTTCACTTGTGAAGGAGATCCATATTTGTGACATGCATGTCCGATGCTCCTTAGTTTCTAAATTGAAACGTTGACTCATGTGTCATATAACCATGAACTTAAAATTTTTATTAGAGCAAGTTCATCTTCTACATTTTGTTATGTCCAGTAGCAAAGCATAGCTGAAGTCAAAGTGCATACAGAAATCACAGTATTAAGGCTCCATGCCCTCAATAACATTAACAAGCAGTAGTTTGGCCACCATCATGGATTATTATTCTATAAACCGTATAGCACATGGTGAAAGCCCAGCATAGAGAAATGTGCTCAGAATTGTTATAATTTATGCCTTTCATTATTTCTTTAATTATTAATATTTGACTTTTTAATTTAAGCAGCATGAGTGATCATGTCAATTTAAATAGAAATGGATGAAATACATGAAATTTATATGTAGAATATATAAGATGTATTTATACAAGTAGCTGCATTTTCCTTTCCTCTCAGCCAGATAGCCATGCAAGCTTCACATATTGTAGATCATTTCTCATTGAGGATAGTCAATTATCGGATAAAGAATTAGTTTCTTGAACAGTTTTCCACATGAGGAGAAAAGCAATTGCTAAAGTATGTAGCTTGTTAAGAATTTGTAGTGTTTGTTGAGTCTGTGGCTGTCTCTTAAATCAAGAGATGTGTATATGTGACATGACAATTTCTATACATTCCAGACTATGAATAATAATTTTCTTAAGGCATTCTGTATGTTTCCAAGAACCAGTCAAACTGTTTGCTGTTAAAGTGGTTCAGCTGCAGACTAATTGGAGGGAACAGGATCTACTGTTGATTTGGCTCCTGTGACTCGTTTGAACTATGAGACAACATAACATGCCTCAGTATGTTAGCCCACCCCTTGTGTTCCTAGCTGTGTCTATTCTGTCAGTCCTCATACACTTTACACAGGAAGGCTCTTGACCTAACTCTTTGCCTACCCCCCTCCTTAGTGTTTCCATTTTTCCTACTTGAACAATGTAAGGCATAAAGAATGAAGGATTTGTTGAGGTTACTGTGTTAGCTTGCATTCTACTTCTCCCAGGAAATTTGAAACTCCCAGGGAGCAAGACTCCTGATATTTCCTCTTGGGTCCTACGTAGCATTTTTTATTTAGTGCCAGGGGCTTAGTAAGCATTGACTAGGGATTCAGTGGGCTGAATGAAAGGCCTTGTATGACTACACATGATGACATTAGCTGGTACTGTACAGGAAAATCTCTGGATCTTTGCTTGACTCCCTGTTCCTCTATTAGTCATATTCCTAACATTTTTAGGTTATCCTAGCATGCCACCTTCCTCCTCAACACTTTTTTTTTACCATTTTTTTTCTTAGTTATGTAAATAGTCAGTGTGTAAAGAGCACATGTTGGTACCATCCTTACCCTAATCCCTGTCCTCCCCCTCCAAAGGGACCCTCCTCATTAGGGATGCCAGTTATCCCCATGGGGACTGTGGGTTGTGCATTGTCCCCCTTAACCTTTTATTTTGTTTTTCAGACCAAGAAGTTGAAATTATAACAATGAACAGCATTCCTACTGTCTAGGTTCTATAATCAAACACTTTACTGCATTTGCTCTATAATACGTCTGTCTTAATTTTTGGATGCCTTTCATAGGAAGTTTCACTCCCTAACAACTTGCCATATATGTTAATCTGTGGCCTTAATTTTGACATTCTTGGAGATATTAAGTTTCTGACATTTATTTTGGTCGTGGCTAAGAAGAGGTGATAACTTGAGTGTGGAATGTGTTCAGTTTTCAGACTGGCGAGTTTGTTTGTTTTTACCAGCATGTATGCAAACACATACGTATTACTGCTCTTTCTCCCCACATTTCATTATCACATTATTTGTACTATTAAAACTTGTAAAGCTAGCCTAGAAAATACAATTGATGGTTCTTTTATGTGAATTAAACAAAAAAAATAGGGTCAGAAAAGTAGGGCAGAAAGTTAGACTTGGATACTTCATTGGTGAGAATAGAGTTAGATACTGTGGAAAGGAGGTGATCTATTTGCAATCAGGAAGTAACCAGTGCGATGCCACTTTTTTCTATGAATTTTAGAGAGAGTTTAGGGCTTATGTTACTTAAAGGTCATAGATTTAATAAGAATTAAGGATACAAAAATCCTCTCAGGCTGGTGTGTTTCACATTATATTCCATCAAACTCTATAATTTATAGAGGCATTTTAAGAGGATTCAACCATTTTTATTTATTTATTTATTTGAGAGTGCCAGGCAGACAGAGAGAAAGAGGGGGAGAGAGAGGGAGAGAGAGAGAGAGAGAGAGAGAGAGAATAGGTGCGCCAGGGCTTCCAGCCATGGCAAACGAACTCCAGATGCATTACCATCTTGTGCATCTGGCTTACATGGGTCCTGGGGGATCAATCCTTGAACTGGGGTCCTTAGGCTTCACAGGTAAGTGCTTAACTGCTAAGTAATCTCTCCAGCCCCTCAACCAATTTTTAACTTAGATTTTTAAACTTTATTTTTATTTATTTATTTGAGAGAGAGAGAGAGAGAGAGAATGGGCACGCCAGGGCCTGCAGCCACTGCAAATGATCTCCAGATGCATGTGCCCCCTTGTGCATCTGGCTTACGTGGGTCCTGTAAGAGTTGAACCGGGTCTGTTGGCTTTGCAGGCAAACGCCTTAACCTCTAAGCCATCTCTCCAGCCCAACTTAGATATTTTTAAAAGTATATTGGATTATTAAAAAAAAACTAATGAAGATTGGGGGTTTAGTTCAGTGGTAGAACACTTGTCTAGAAAGAGCACAGTTCTGGGTTTAGTCTCCAGCACCACTCCCCCCCAAAAGAAAACAATGGTTACATAAAACTATTTTTTAAAGTAAACTTTAGCATCCTGGAGGAACAGTTACTGATTGACTTTAAGATAAGTAAAGGTTATTAATGTCAACCTAAAATAAAATTCTTAATAGCACTTATCAGCCATCCATCAAAGTCTGAGTAATATTTCTGTTTGAAGCCTAAAAACAAAAGGTCTGTAGGGAGGCCATTACAGTAAAGCCATGGGTATTAAGGCACTGGCCTGTGAGAGCTGATGTTACATTTAGGTTTCCAGTTACCATGAGCACTTATCCATCTGTTATAATTAGATTTTTCTCTAGGACCTTTAGGAATCTGGAAAGAGATGGGAGTATGCTTTAAACTTGAAATAGCCATAACTGAGGAGATATAGTTAAGACTTTGGAGGCTGGCTAGAGTGTCTTCCTTCAGATGGGGCTGCCTCTGTGGATTAGGGAACTTACCTAACCAGACAGTTCCAGACACATCTAAAAATTTATATGTGCAACGCAGCCATTCTTATGAGATATTTTAGGTCTTCTCTGGTTGTGGGTGAAAAACCTTCAAATGTGTTTGGGGATTCCTTTCATTCGGAGGCAGTGGTACTCACTTTGGTTCCTCCACTCCAGATAGAACTACCTTTTGTGCCACCGTAAAAACCTTTCAGAAGTCAGCTCTGGCATGTGTACAGTTGCAGTCAATTTTTCAAGTTTTTGCTTGTCTATTTTCTTTCCCCTAATATTTGTTTTTTTTTTTTTGAGCCAGACTTTCATGTAATCCAGGCTAGCCTCCAACTCACTGTGTAGTTTAGAATGACCTTGAATGTTTTATCCTCCTGCTTCAACCTTCTAAGTGTGGGGACTATAGGTGTATGCCACCACATCCAGTTTTGTGCAGTGCTGTGGACTAAACTCAAAGGTTTGTGCATGATAAGCATGAACACCATCAACTGGGATGTATCCCCAGCACTACCATCGCATACATCTTATTATGAAGAGTTTTCAAAGTTGAGATGATTTTGCAGTGACCATTTATATACCTGTCATCTGTAGTCTGCCAAAAGCAACATTTTGGGCTGCATTTCAAAGTGAAGCTAGTAGATTTCATTACCAGGCAACTTCATATATTTTCTGTATTCACAGTCTAGCTTTTTTAAAATATTGCTTTTATTTGCAGGGAGGGGATGGGAGAGAGGGCGAGAGAGAGAGAATGAATATGAATATAAATATGAGAGTTTGGGTGCACCAGGGCCTCTTGCTACTACAAATAAACTCCAGAGTCTTGTGCCACTTTGTTTATCTGGCTTTCTGTGGGTACTGGAGATTTGAACCAGGGTTGGTAGGCTTTTCAAGTCATATCCCCAGCCCAAAGCCTAACTTTTTGAATGCTACACTAATGTGCCTAAAGTGGCATAGCATGCTGGGAAAAATTTAGTAGCCTCATTTTAGAAGAAACAGTGCTTTTTTTTTTTCTTTCTGGAATTCTGGCATGGAGTTGGAAAAAATCATGGGCTTGTTTTAAATTTTGAATTTTATTGTGACTCAGGCATTGTTTGACCTCTAATAAAGCAGGATGTATTTGCAAATTTTATTCTCAGGTAGAAGCCAAATAGTGTATCGTTTTTATAGAGATCAAGGATCATTTTTTTTAGAGTTGTCATCAGGTGCTGGTCCTTGCCATGGAATGTACTGCCTCTGGAAGGTAGAAGTGCAGCTAGGTGAGGGCTATGTTGCTCTGTGCTGTACCCATTTCCAAACCTGGTGTTAAAGAGTGTTAGGTGCAAATTATTAAAACAATACTCTTGTTACAAATTGAAGAGAGAGAGAGAGAGAGAGAGAGAGAGAGAGAGAGAGAGAGAGAGAGAATGGTCATGAAAGGTTCCAGTGCATGGCTTTGTTCCCTATTTGTGTGGAAAGCCCTCTCTATGTTCTTCCAAAGCTGTGTGGTTCCCTTTTGTCTGTCCCTCAATTTATGTCCCAAAACTCCCTTGGCCCATGGGGTTGGCTGGGCATATTTCCTTCTGGAAGTCTTCACTAGCACTCTGGCATTAGCTGGCAGGAGGTCCCTTAAAAGCAATTCCAAGCAGTCTTTCCCACTCCCCTATAGGGGCTAATCCTCTACTTTCCACTTCAATTTCAGTTGCTGTTACTTGGGTTGAGAAGTAAACTTCTGCTATGGTTCTTATTACCATATGGTCCAAGAAAACTTGTATAAGAATAAATGGAGGAGATCTTTAGAGCCAAGATTCAATGGAGGATAAAGATGGAGAACATTGTAATTAGATGAGTTTAAAATGTGCCAGGAGAGCAATTAAAAATATGTATAAGTAGTTATATAAAATCATTCGCCCCCTTCAGACAGACATATGACCCTTTAATACCCTTAAAACCTCCTTGGTGAAGTGGAATAACATATACTTTGGTCTTTGGAGAGACTATTAGGTTGCAAAGTTTTTTGATTCATCCACAACTGACTTGCCCTTTGATCTCAAAATGTGATTTACTTGTCCTGTAATTTCTTTATAATTGCCCACAATAAAACTGATTTACTTATATACGATGTAAGAGCTGGGTTTAAAGCTATATCTACTTTCTGTTAGATCTCAAGCTTATTAATTATTTCATTCAGATTTATATGTGCACATTAAACTTTTGAATAGGATTTAATTTTATTAATAAAAACTATTTTGTGTAGTAATACATCATCATCTATAATTCATATGAAAAAAATACCAACCTTAGTTACATGATATTTCCTCAACTCAGTTGAGAAGATTGATTTTGTTAACTATAAGGCACATGTTTAAAATATATAAAATTTGATTAGACTATGTAATTACAGGCAGCAGAAAGGTAAAAAGTTTTCTAGATTTATGCTTAGGACAGGTGACGGTACTTATTTCTATTCTTAGTGTGACTTTATCCCCTTCTCTTAAGGTAAGACATTTAATCTTTTAATATCTTGGTTTATCCACCTATAACACCTGTAATGCTATGTTGTGAAAATAGTACCTGGTTTCCATTTGATAGCATTTTAGGACTTGACATAGGAGGTGGCACGGAAGTTCAAATTGCTAGGTAGTGTGAGTAGAGTATTTGTGTGCAGAATGATAATCTTGACAAATTACTAATTACTACATTTAGAAAGTTACAACTCTGGAGGGAATTGATATTTGATATTGTTGTCCTGTGTGTTCTAAGTTACCATCATAACAGTAGGAAAATAAACCCTCTGCTGGCTGTGGTACAGAAGGATTAACTCACTTCTTCAAGTTGTTGCTAAAGTGCTAGCCCTTTGAATAATAGAAATTCGATGTGTTCCTTATTTTTATTTACTTTTTCCTAAATGAAGGCCTTAGAAGTAACATGAGCTTAATATTTTTTGGTGTTATTTGAATACTTTCTAAGTTATTTTCTTTGAAAGGAATGATGGATGAACCAGGTTAGTTACTTAAAGCAGCTTAAAATAGTCTCTACAGAAATCTACAGAATGCTTTTGATTTTTAGATCAAAGAACCAAGATTATATGGAGCTTGCCTATTATACGTTTGCTCCTACCTTCTTGTGCATTTGTAAAGACTTAAATATTAACTAAATACAAGACGATTAAACTAATTTGACTCACTAAGTAAATCTGAAATACCAACATCACCATTTTATGAATTCTAAATCCTTAAAAGTTTGAGCTAACATATGAGAGAGAATCCCTGTCATGGAGATTGCCAGTCTTTTCTCTATGTTCTCCCTCTAGGCTTTATGTGTGTATGTTCATTGTGAAAATTATGTGTCATGAAAAAATAAGTCCTTCTGAAAAATTAGAAGATGGCCCTACTTAAGTATATAAAGCCATATATATATATATATATATATATATATATATATATATATGACATACTATTCAGTTTTTTCCTACATTTTATAGGTAAAGACAGAAAATGAGTTCGGCTAGTTAGCAATTCAGAAGTCAGATGTTTGGATTCCATGTTAGTGTTCTTGCCTTGAGTTACAACCCAGTTAAGCCAACAAATCAGTACTTTTATTTATTTATTTATTCAAAACAGATTTTTTACCCATAAATTAACTTTTACACTCTTATCTCAATGTAAATTTACTAGCTCAACTTATAATTGATGTTTTAGAAAAAATTTTAAGACATGGTCAACTTAGTAGGTAGCACAAGCTGGCCTGAAACTTCCTATGTATATCAAGGTGGCCTTGAATCAATGGTAAAATTTTTTGCTTCTAGCTACCAAGTGCTAGGATTATATTGTGTACCACCCATACATGGCTTGAATTTTGAACCTACTAAAAATGTTTGAAAATTAATTCTGTTTCACTACTCCTGAATTTTATCTCTTTTCTGTATATTTCCTGGTCCAGTCTAATAACTTACATAGGCTTAAGCATTAATTGTGACAGTTTGAAGAGGATTCTAAGCAATTAGGATTAGTGATTTTCTAATAAACGCTGGTTTGCCACATTGAATTGTTGTAACATCATGACTGTGGATCCCCATTTTAATTCCTAACAGAAATAGCTAGTGTACATACCTTTAACATGGTTTGCATATATTTAAGCTGATTTATAAGCATCAATCCTTCTCTTGAAATCCACAGCTAAATGTGTCAGTGTTCACTGTGAGATTGGAATAGGGGGTTGGTAATATCTCCTTTCCTTGTTTGTTTGTAGAAACAGAGGTACAGTCTAAGTTGATGAATCAGTGACAAATACCTATCGACCACAGTCCCTTGCCTTTAGTGTGTTGTGTGACCTTTAACAACCAAGTGCTTGTTTCGGAAAAGACTGCTGTTTGAGGCTGCAGACATCAAACTACACTTCTGTTTTACAGTAGGAACAATTGTAGGATGCATTGAAAATTCTGGTACATGTTGAAGAGTTGAAGAGACCCTGACAAACTTATATAACGAACAAGGATGTTATTTTGTTTTCCTAGCATGCAGTCTTAAGGTCAAACCTGTGACTCAGAGCTGTGCACTTTCATAGTGGTATGTCTCAGTGACATGTTGCCAGGCTCATCATCCAGAAGGCCTTGTGCCCAGCTCAGGTTGCTCTATTATAATCCCCAGCTGAGAGGCTACCTTTCATTTTCTAAAATAGATAAAGAAGACAACATGAACGTTTGAAAGTCAAGTGCTATGTGTACTTTACAGATTTCAGCCTAAGGCCTTGGTGAAGACTAAGGCACCATCTTCATTTTGAGAAGTAGATTCTCCCTTGCTTCTAATCTATAAAGGAGCAGCTTGACATGAATGTGTGATGGGGCATTGTCAGTATTAGCATTTAACTAAGTTTAATGCTTGAACATTTGTTGGCAAGGCACTGATTTTGTGTAAAACACTAGATGGAATCAAAGCCCATTTTCTCTCTGGGTGATTTCCTAGCTAAACGTGATCTTGGTAAAGCTGGTATGGGAGTTCCAGGTGGCAACTTACCTCATAAAACTAATCTACCATTTCCTCAGGCTTTGGTGGGTGCTGCCTGATCTTGTGATCCTTTCATCCATTTCCTTATTTCCTTCTTTCTCTCTCTCTCTCTCTAAATTATAGACTTTTGTTTCTTTAGTGCAACTGATTCCTCTTGAATGTTGAGTATTAACTCACATTTTCAGTTGGTACATCCTGTCTTTAAAAAGCACATATTTTTACAACACTGTCATAACAAAGTACTAGAAACAATTTAAATGTCTGTCAGTAAGCGACTAATTAAGTAAACCGTGGTATATTTATACAGTTGAGTACTATGTGTGTATGTTTTAAAAAGGAAAGTTTTTTATGTACTGACATGGAAATTTCTCTAAAGATAAATAGAAATTACAACAGAATAAATAGAATAAGCAAGTTACAGATGAGAATTATAATATACCAATATTTATCTTTTTAAAAATGGAAAAGAAAACAAATATATAACTACCTACTTTTTATGTTTAGCACTTTTGGAAGACAATAATAGTGAGGAATAGTGACATATGCCTGTGATTCCAGAACTTGGGAGGCTGCGGCAATAGAATCATGAGTTCAAGATCAGCTGGAACTACATTGTGAGACTATGTCTCAAAAAAAGAAAAAGAAAAAGAAAAAAAAAAAGAAGACAGTGGTATTGACCATGGCTTATGAACTCACAAGGGAAAGTAGAAGACTAGTGACATGCATGAGGAGAAACATTTTTCACTATATACTTAAAAAATTTATTTATTTATTTGAGAGAGAGATAAAGAAACAGACAGAGTGAGTGAGTATGGGTGTGCCATGGCCTCCTGCTACTGCAAATGAACTCCAGAAGCATGTGCCACTTTGTGCATCTGGATTTACATGGGAAGTGGGGAATCACACCCAGGTCATCAGGCCTTGTAAGCAAGTGCCTTTAACTACTAAGGCATCTCTCTAGCCCACTATATACTTTTATACCTTTAAAAATACACATTTAATAAAATAAACCATATATACAAAGGAATACACATTCTATCATGGATGGTGACAGAGGGCAAAAACACCACATCAAAGTAGAAGAGGAACTAGTTGAAAAGAAATGGTTCCATGGAAGGAAGTGAGGAGGGTGGACAAGGGAATATTACATCAGGGGATGATGACAAAAATACATTATGTACATGTATGAAAATTGTCAGTATAAAACCTTTTTTGAAAGAATCCGAAGAGGAGAGCTTCATGGTATTTCTATTAAGCCTTCAAGTGTAGATAATAAATTAAATGTAATGAGGAGTATCTCCTAATTTTGGAGCTCCGGATTGCATTATTCATAGTAGCTAAAAAGTAGGGCCAACCGAAATGTCAGCTGATAATGTGGATGAACATTCTGTGGTGTATTTATACATTGGAATATTATTCAGCCACAAAGTAGAACAAAGTATGAATTTATTTTTTAAAAATTGTTTTTAATTAGCTTATTTATTTATTTGAGAACAATGGAGGGAGGGAGGGGGAGAGAAAGAGAGAGAATGGGCACACCAGGGCATCCAGCCACTGCAAACAAATTCCATATACATGTGCCACCTTGTGTTTCTGCCTTACATGGGTACTGGGGAATACAGCCTCGAACTGGGGTCCTTAGGCTTCACAGGCAAGTGCTTAACCACTAAGCCTTCTCTCCAGCCCAAGTATAGATTCATGACATAATATGGATGATACTTGAGAACTTCAAGCTAAATAAAAGAAGTAAAACACAAGAGGCCACATATTGTATGATTTCTGTGATGGTTTATATTGATTGTTAACCTGACAGGACTTAGAATCAATGAGCCTCTGAACATGCCTGTGAGAAATTATCTCGTTTAGCTTAAGTGAGGTGGGAACACTCACTTTAACTGTGATTGGAACCATTTCTACACATTGGAGTCTTGGACTGTATAAAAAGGAGAAAGCTAGTCAAACATTAGTATTCATTGCTCTCTGCTTTCTCAACATGGACTAAATGTGACCAGCTGCCTCATGCCCCTTCCACCATACCTTTTACACCAAGATGGACTGTAACATCCAACTGTAAACTGACATGAATTCTTACTTCCTTAAGTTGCTCCTGGTCAGATATTTGTCCACAGCAACAAGAAAGTAACAAATACATATAACCTGCCTTATTCATTAATAATCAGTAGGGCAAGCCTTTATTTGTTGTATTGGGAAGTCTGTTAACTGTAATCAGAAAGGATCTCATCATCCATGGGATAAACAGGCCCTTTCTTGGTAGAAAGGATGAAGGTAAAACCTTTAGCCCCAAACTAGGCAGGTGACCCATATCTACTGGGCCTTCCCTTGAGGATCCAAAGAGCTTTGTTCTCCTGGTCTCTAGATTCTGTTCACAAACCTTCCTTACTCATGTTTGGATATGTAGCCCTTTCTGTCTGGCAATCCTGTGGCCACATGCCCATTTCTCTGGGTTTTGAGGACTTTGACCTTTGTTCTAGGGTGCTCCCGTCATTCTCAGGCTCACCTTCTTTATAGCTTGGTTCCAAGCCAAAACTCTGAGCTCTTATCTCTCTTCCACATATCATGTATGAACTGGTACACTTGATAAATTCTACCTACAGGAAGCTGATGCTTGGGGCAGCTACAATTTTCAGAGTGTAGTTAGATAAATATCTATCTAGTGCTTTATGTGCCAGTCATTTTTCTAATACTTCTTTATTTCTCAAAAGGATCATATCACATTGGTCCTATAAATATCACCATTTTACAGATGAGCAAATTGAGCCACAGAGAAGTTAGATAAAGTTCATTGATTTTATTACAACCAGGAATTGGTGAAGGCAGAGTTCTTAGGTTGACATTCTGGCTCTAGAATCCATGATATTAGCTGCTTCTACACAATATTCTCCCAAACTTCATTAAATAAATGCAGTAGGTTTGGGAAATGGCACATGTTATTTTCCTTAAAACTTTGAATGATTGCTTATCCAGTCTTGCATAAAATTAAGGTTTTCATGGAGACATTTGTAAATGACTTTCTGAAGTTCATGAATATAGTAGAATAATCACTATTACTTTTTGTTTTGTGTTTTAAAAAATATTTTATTTATTTGGGAGAGAAAAAGATAGATAGGGAGAGAGAGAGAATGGGTGCACCAGTGCCTCTAACCACTGCAAATGAACTCCAGATGCATGTGCCATCTTGTGCATCTGGCTTACATGGGTACTGGAGATCAAACCTGGATCCTTTGGCTTCCCATGAAAATGACTTAACTACAAAGTCATCTCTCTAGCCCTGTTTTGTGTTTTATACCTAACTAATATAGCCATATTTACACCAGGTACATACTTCACATGTTTGTTGTCTTTGATTATTACCCTGCTTGGAAATGAACAAGAAAGGTTGAGATTAAGGTAAACATGACATAATCTTTCCAAGTGTGTGTCCTTTAGCTGTTTCTGCTACTCTAGACTTAGCTGCATGTCCTATTTTATGGAGAATGCTGTGAATCAAGCCATGGATCTTGCATATGTTAGGTATGTGCTCTACCACTGAGTTATACCCCAAACCCTCAGGCCCTCCTATTTGTGAAGCCTTTTCTGGATTGTGTGTTCTTATCATTCTGTCTTGTTTTTGCTACCTTGCATAGAGAACATACTGCTCAACTCAGAAAGCTTTGAAATCACTTACTCTTATTAAGTGTCAGCTGTTCTGGTAGATCCTGCATTCCTCCTTTCAACCTACTTCTGTCTCCCAGCTCAGTGCCAACTGCCACTTCCAAGTTATCTCAGCCAAAGTTTATGGTCTCATCGAGTAGACTCATGTTACAATCTACAGTGATGCATCCCAACTCATACAATTGTCCCTAAATCTCTGGGACTGTGACCCAGATTGGCCTCTGATGATGATCATAAAAGTTAAGGGACCATGAACCTTATTTACTATAAACCTTGTTTCAAGGTTTTGTATTTTCATGAGCAAAGACCCCTTGCTAGGACTACAGTTTGATAGGGTGCAAGGTATAGTGCCATGAGTTGGAAATCATCTTCAATATGATCATGAAGCAATCATAATGTAGGTTAAAATACCACAGACCTGGCCCACTCCATTTTCAGGATCTCTAACTTTTGGAGGAATGTATACTGTGTTCTCATTATGTGTAGACTGACCAGTAAGGGAGACAAATTACCCTTCAGGGCATTAGTCTATCAGTAGACCACACACAAAGATCACTTGGTCAGTTTTCACAAAGCAGTGCCTGGCTTGCCACAACAGAATAGCTCTTTCCACAGAAAGTTATTCTTGTTTGCTCTCAGAATGAGTCACTGTGGCCTACCACCCTCCTGGATCTGCCTCTCATACCCATGAGTATAATCTAGATGTAGACACTTCTGGGGCAGACAAGTAAAGGCCCTTGGGGAAATAAATAGATGGACGTGAATCAAGCTTTCACCATCTGTGTTTTTTTAGTTCTCCAGAAATCTCGATTTATCCTTGCTATCAAAATAGTCAACTCCGGTAGCTAACAGAATAGAGACTTACTAAATGACATCCAGGTTAGTTCTTGGTTTCTTTGCTCTTACCAGAGATCTCATGCCCCCCACTTCTGTGCATCATGTTAAGTTCAGATGTTGTTTTGAACAAACCTTACACAACCACTCATGAGTGCCTTAATCTTTGGTTCTAGGGCTATTCTCTGTTGGGGTTTAATAACAGGAGTGCATAAGAAGTGTTCAATATAGTCCTTTGGTAAATGAAGATTATATGTCACTACCCTTAATATTTCACACCAAGAAGCAGGGCTCATAAGTACTATGGGTTCTTTCCATTCAAAGCCGCTAGTCATAGATTTCAGCATACTGCAGGATGGGGCTAGAGCTCAGCTACAGCCTAGTATGCTCACAACCTTGGGTTCTATTACCAGCACCACAAAAAAGGATAAAAGTATGGATAGTATATTTATAAATACTTTATTATTTATGTATTTATTTGAGAGAGAGAGAGAGAGAGAGAGAGAATGGGCATGCCAAAGCTTCCAGTTGCTGTAAATGAACTCCAGATGCACGTGACACCATGTGTGTCTGGCTTATATGGGTTCTGGGGAATTGAGCCTGGGTCCTTTGGCTTTGCATCTCTCCAGCCATAGATAGTATATTTGACTGCCATTTCCTATTATAGATATTAATCAGCTGGGTAAATTATAGACTAGAGCCATGGAATGTTTAGCCCTCAGGCATCTATCAGAGGGCTGAAATGCCCGTTAACAGGTGGGCTTGGTGAATGCCAGGACTTAACATGATTGAAAGGGTGTTTTGAGTCATGGCACATAGCAACATGGAAATAAAACAGATATATCACAAGTGGGTGGTAGAAATAGACTGGAAGAGAATTTTAACACCTCATATATGACAAAGATTTATCTATACGAGTAGCTTCTCTGTTTCATGAGACATTCATTTCCCTGTGATCTGAGATTCTATATCTGTATTATATATTTCCTTCTAAAATTCTTTCTGATCTCTATTTTCTTGTTTCACCTTTTCTTAAAACTTTATAAAAATAGTATTTCAAACTGTACAGTCTCAAGAATCCCAGTTATCAAAAATGCACAGATTTCACTTGGCATGCCAGCACGTTCAGCATTCTGTGTCTGGTTTGTGTGAGCATCTCCATTTTCCAGGGTTATTCCCATTCTTGCCAACATCTGCTCTTCCCTTTTCCCCTTGGGGTACCTTCTCTCTCTTCTTTGTGGGAGCCTTTTTAGGCTTGGGGTCTGGCTTGGGTGAAGCAGATTTAGCAGACAAACTTGCAGATCTCTGTAGTTCATCCTTCATGTTGGCTTTATCTCCTTCAGCATCCCTTTCTATCTGGGCATGGTGGCAGTAGAGGGATGTAGGTGCTGAATGTGGGGATGCAGCAGACTGAGGCTCTGGCCATTTCAGAGGTCATCCTGACTTCTTCCAGCATCTACATTTTGAAAATTAAAAAAGGATAGAGATCATCATATTAGCTTGCTTTGAAAGTCATTTGTTCACTGTTATCTTAGTAACCACTTCTGGTTAGTGTCATGAAAAGTATCTAGGATATTGTTGGAATAGTTCTTGTTTCTTGGTGAGGGTCTAGTAGAAACATAGGAAAGGGCAGATATTTGGGCAGGAGACATTTAAAACTATTATTAATCATGGAATGACATTTTAAGAAATTAAATGACAGGGGTCATGACACATGCATCATTTTTTTAAATGTTTTTAAAATATTTATGAGAGAGAGTGGTAGAGAGAGGATGAAAAATGGGAGCAAGCAGGACCTCTAGTCACCACAAACAAACTCCATATACATGCTCCACCTTGTGCATCTGGCTTTATGTGGGTCCTGGGGAACCGAACCTGGGTCCTTTTAGCTTTGCAGGCAAGCACCTTAACCGCTAAGTCATCTCTCCAGCCCATGCCTCAATTCTTAATCCCCAATTGAATATTATAGGGAGACCTTCTAAGTCCTGGTCAGTTTTGAAGTGAATAGTCTTCAGTAGAGTTACTTGGGCATTTTCAAGTTGCCTTCCTGTTTATGTAATCTTTTTATGTCTCTTATGTCCTTTGTAACGGATCTTTTACTAACCACCCTTTGCTTGAGATTCATAGACCCTTTGGAAAAGTGGAGCTCTGGGCTTTCTTTTGGTTCCTGCTTTGTGAAAGCACCCATCCTGTGCCCCCAGAGTGCTCCTTCATTTTGCCCTTTAATGAGTATGCTGGGAATTATGACATTTAAACAATGACCTTGCAAAATTGGACTTGTCAATAGGAAAAGTACTCTTTCCTCCTTAAAGATTGACAGAAACCTGAGATGGCTGAAGTTTCTCTGGGCTTTTTCTGGCAAGAGTACATAGGCAAGAAATACTCGGGAGAGTTCAACATTGAATCATATCATATCATAGTACATGACTAGGTGCCTTAATCTTCCGTTTGGACTAACTCAGGGGAAATTGTTGGCAGAGGTACTAGGAGCCTGACAAAATTATATTGAGAAAAAAATGTAGTGTATTAATGTATTAGTAGTAAGAGGAGAATAATGTAAAAAGAATTACAGATAAATCTACAAGTCTCCTTTCCAGGTTGTAATCAGGCACTTGCTTCTGGCTGTGACTAAAGAGTAGTAATTGAATAAGTTTTCAATGATTTGGAAATATCAGTAAAAGGAAAATGAACAAAAGGAAAAGGGTGACCACAAGTCACTCTGTGAAAAGAGGAGCTCCTGAGATGTGCATGGGCCAAGTAGGTCACCGAATTTGCTATTTGACTCTTGGGTTTTACTCCTTTGAACTTTGAATTGTGATCTTCCCAGTGGTGTTTCAAAGGTAGAGTCAAGGATTAGATTGCAGTGTGAGAATCCTCACAAAAGGGATCCCACTGTGATCTTATGCACTCTCTCTCTCAACTTGAATAACTGGGTATCACCAAAGGGGGGGGGGCTCCAGTTAACATTGCAGAAGAACCTCAGTTTCAAAGCAAGTGTCTAGTGAAGTGTCACTCTTGTCTATCTATGCCCATTCTGCCTTTCATAGTCTCCATTATTTTCTTGCTCACTCAGAATGTCAACCTCAGGGGAATTATTGGCCCTGCCCCTTCCTTTGCATTTAGTCAGCCATAAATTATATCCCTTCTATCTAGTCTTTTCTCCACCCATTGTCACTGGCTCCATTTATTCAGCCCTGTCTTATATCTCATACCTTAACAAATGCAATTCCCTTCCAGGCAACTTCTTTCCCCTCTTAACAGTGCATCTCTTTGGATCTCACCCCTTCCTTTGCACCAATTACAAAAAGACCCTCTGTGATCTGCCTTTCTCACCTCTAATTTTGGATCCCAGCACTCCCTTATTACTACATTCCTATCAGCCTCCCCACTCCTAGGCTGTATTCTGCTTCTTGAGCATACCTGTTCCTTTTATAACTTAAGCTCAGCCTACCTTTCTCTTGGAATTTCCCCTCCTCATTCTCTGCAAGCTACACTATTCCCTATTCAGGAGCCAGTAAAATGCCATGATATCCATGATTTCTACCACTGACAAACTGTGATAACACTGTATATATCTCTTATAATTCCATGCTCTACCTTGCATGGAAGTCATTTGTATATTTATTTTGGTACACTTGTTAAGAGTTGTATTTTATTTTCCGTGTCCACCAAGGTACCTTGTAATGCGTAGTAGGACATCTATTCCACAAATGTTTGTCACATAAGAGAAATGAATGTGGATATAGTATGTTCATAGAGAGTGAGAAAGACAAGGATGAGTAGATAAACTCTGATGTGATTCTCAAGATCACATGTTAGAAGAATCTGAGGGTCTTTGATGCCTAGCAGTTACTGACAAGTCATTCTGACCTGTCTAGCACAAGAGTCATGCTAAAGAGAGTTGTCCACTACCTAGCAGGCAGCTCCACCAACAGTATATAGTCACTTTGTAAACAGTACTGTGATTATCGAGGATGTCATTAAATACCACACTGTTAATGTGTAATAAGATTATCCCAGATGTCAATGAAGTCAGTGGCTGGGGATCTGCTAAGTAACCATCAAGGTGTCTACACCACTGACCCAAACAGGACACTTTGCTAACTCTTCCTACTGGGAAATTGTTTTTCTCATGGCAGCAGGCCTTTTTTTTTGTTTGATTTGGTGAAAAGTCTATTTTTGTGAGTTGATGACATTAGCAATGAGTACCAATGACCAAGTAGGCAATAATCATGCCTCATGAAGTTTTTAGGAAGGCAGAAGGACTGAGTTGGTGTAAGTTGCATTTACAATAGATGTGATTATAGTTTTGAACACCCAGCTCACACTTGCTTGTCATAATTAACTAGTGGTCACAAAGTAATTCATTTGTCCTCCTATAGTTGAAATAATTTAGCCCTAAGTTTCTTTGCCATCTTTCCAAAGTGCTTTATGTCCATAGTATAATTGCTTTTCAAAATGATCTGACACCAAAAGGAGCTTGCTATAAGAGCCTAGGTTCTGGAGCAGAAAGATGGCTCAGTCGTAAAGAGAACTAGCTGAGCAAAGCTCAGATCTCGAAAAGCCACATAAAGCTGGATGTAAATAGCACACAGATCGATAACCCCAAGCAGTGGGAGTCAGAGTCAGGAGAGTCCTGAAGTGGTCAGGCCAGGTAACCTGGCTCACAGTGGCAAACAGTGAAAGACTGCCTCAACTCAAAATAAGGTGGAAGGCAAGGACTTACTCCCTGAGGTTGTCCTCTGACCCCCCCCACACACACACACACGGGGAGAGAGAGAGAGAAGAGAGAGAGAACACATATGTTTTGAGGTCTAGCTTGAGACTAAACTTGGTCTCTAAAGGGAAGCATTTGATAGGCTAAGCTTATTATTCATAGCACTGTATGAAAGGCATTGACTCTACCAAATGCATTGACTGTACCAAAAAGTATGCCTCACTAAAATTTAATTTTTAGGGATTGTGAAGGTTAATTATCTAATAAAATAAAGACATTTTCCCTAGGTGAAAAGTATAAGTTTATTTTAGGGGTGCGGTAATGTGGCAACTGTTCAAACTTTGTCATAATTGAATCAGCCTGAACAAGGAAAAGACTAGAAAGGTGTGGGGCAGAACACAGTGTCACATACCTTATTTTTATAGGCTTACTTGTTGACCTGAACATCTTGAATTTTATTTTTGTCATTCTCTAGCTATCTAAGAGTTAGTGGTAATTTCATTTATCTTTTAGAGTAACTTTTCCTTGAAGACTTGAAGGCGCAAAGAATTGGAAACCCCTTTATCTCATTTTTCCATTAAACATTGGCCGACTCAATGCCATAGGAACATACAGACAAGCAAAGCACTGTCCCAGACCTGGCCTGACAGGGGAAGAGTGTGAATAGGGTCAGAAGCAGTCACGAACAATCAGACAAAATAGAAACTATTAAGGGATCAGGCCAAAGCCCTGTTTCAGAATGAAAGTCTCTTCAAAGTTTCTTCAAGTTCAGTAACCAAAGCTACTTTTTTGATTCTAGGTAGGGCTGTGTTCCGGAGGCTTGATTGATACTTTTGGCTACTTTTCAATACATTCCTCTAACAGACAGCATTTTAGCACCTCCTGGGAGCTGGGTTGTGTTTTAGGTGAAGCCATAACAGTGAAAAGCCACCACTACCACCACGGAGCAGAGGGGAGAATCAGACAGTCAGTGAGAGCGGTCACAGGGATGTTATGTTCAAAGAGCTTAAGCACTGTAGAAAGAATAGCTTCCAAAAGAGCATTAGGAAAAGAGTTGAGAACATGGCTGAAACTTGGACTATGAGGGTGATCAAAGAGGTATTCACTACCTAAGTGGCTTGGAGTGAAGGCTTGACAGGGGTAGAGGAGCCACCGGAGAAGCTCTGTGCTGAGAGGGTTCAAGGATCCAAGAAAGCTAGTGAGATGGGAGCCAGGGCAGGAAGGAGGGTCCTGGAAGGACTTGGTGGCTTTTCCTGGAACCATTGTCCAGTCAGTGATAGCCTGTGGAGCTATTCTACTGTATGACACTTGATGTCTTTATTCCTGTTTTTATTATTGCCCCAATAGCAAAAAGACAAAGTAAGACAAAGTGTCTTTGCTGTACATGTACATAGCATGTATATTCATATACATGTCCCCATTCTATTTTGTTGTATCTAATGCTGGGGGTAGGGTGATTAGAATTGCTCCCCATTTCTGCAGTTTGCTGATACCTGGTACGGACCCAGGAAGACCTTGAATTAAGAGTTGAAGTGCCTAACCCCTTTAATCACATTGGTAGAAGAAGCTGCCTCTTATAGTTCCCTTTGTCGTCAGCGGCACACAAATGCATTACTTATAGGGCTAAAGGCAAGCTCTTGAGGCATATAAAGTGGATTAATAAGGTTGGCTCAGCATTAAGCTATGTCAGAGCTGAGTCCAAATTTTATTCTGGTACAGGGATGACTTTCTATGTGGCCTCTCTGGCTCTGGAGTTAATTTGGATGCTGAGTAGCTCCACAGGTATTTATATGTAGCGTTTGGTATTTTTACTGGGTCCTATTCTTCTCCCTTGGATCACCTAAAATGGTTAAGAATTTTCTAGTGGGATTAAGGTTGTGATCTCGGGGGAGGGATGGGACATCTGCTCTTGGTTATTTTTGTGTGAGCTGCTTCCCCTTAAATGTATGTTCACAAATGAGCCACAGCCTAATCAGCTGGGGTTGAAGGAAGACGTGACTAGGTGCTGCTCCTGAACTTGGTCTCTGAGCCATGGCTTCTCAAAAGCACTCAGGTAAAAACTTTCTGTTCTTTCTCTTATCTTGAGCAAAATCTGTTAGGCCAGTGCATCTGTCATCTGTCTAGAAGATAATTTTTTTATTAAATTACTCTAGTTTCATCTAAATGGCAAATAAATCATAGTTTGTCACTTTTGTTCTTGCCTTCTCATGCTCTTTCAAGGATGAAAGATGATTCTTACTCAAGTAAACTCAGCAGTTTGAGTGACCTACTTTTTATGACTATATTTTACATTTTTAGGATGTCTTGTGAAACTAAGAGATTATAGGAATAAAGCAGGTATTTTTGCTAGGAATTTTTGGTATTTCATAAAATAACTCATCATCTTGACAGAAGTTGAAATCTAATTGAAGGTGTTAGGAAAAGGTAAATTGGAAAACAAAAAGTAAAGGTAAATTGAAAAAAAGAAAAGGTAAATTGAATAGGGAGCAAGAGGGAGGAGGATTATTTGTAACTAGGAATTTCCATGATGACTTACCACATCTTTCCTTTTTCTGAACAATATATTTAATCTTCCTAAAATGGCCATGACTTTCTTTGCTATGACAAGTACTAGTTATGCTTAGCTGGCAAAGTTGCCCATCCCCATAGACTGTAGGGACATGAGTGAGAGCCTTCCTCTTGTTTGGTAGCCTGGCATTAGGGAGCATTTTGGCCATGAACAAAAAGGAACAGGAACAGGGGCTGGATGACAGAAGCCCAGTACTGTGGAGTCAGCCTGCTGCCTGGGTCCTTCTCTAAAATCAGGAATGTGGCAGTTGCTCTGTTGCCCTCTGCCCAAGTAACAGTTCTTTTTCTTGGAGCTGATGAAGTAAGCTGGATAGAAACCAAGCACTTTGTCCTATGTCTAAGCTTTCAGGTTAAGGGACAGAATAACTATTGATGGTAGTTTATTATTTTTTTCAGGAAGTTTTATTTCTAAAACTTGCGATTGCCTGTTGATAGTCCAATAACAGAAATACTTTTTGTAAACACATATTCTGGATTTTTTTGTTTGTTTTTGTTTTTGTTTTTGTTTTTTTTTCGAGGTAGAGTCTCACTCTAGTCCAGGCTGACCTGGAATTCACTATGGAGTCTCAGGGTGGCCTCGAACTCAAGGCGATCCTCCTACCTCTGCCTCCTGAGTGCTGGGATTAAAGGCGTGCGCCACCACACCCGGCTTTAAAACACATATTCTGTAATGGAGTTTCCTACTTTTAAGTAATTCATAGAAATATCTACTTTGCTTCCAAATATTCAAAGGCTGTCTGGTTATTTTTCTGTAACCCCCAGGAACTGTTTAATAAGCATGGCACCACAAGCATTGTACCACATGCCTGAGATTGTGGTTATCAGACAATGTATGCACTCTGTAGCTGTAGGCAGCCAGCTATACCAGGTGTCTTAGTAGACCTTGAATACACATTAACTGGAAATGAAGTTTGCTTTGGTTACTAATTTACAGACAGACAGGAAAATAATTTTAAAATGTGACATGGCATACCAACCTTGAGTATCACATGACATTAAATCTTTACAGTTTCTTGCATATCTGAATCTTGGAATTATAATTGCGGTTCAATTAAATTAATGCTTTTGATATTGAATGATTTGCCTGCAAAATTTGTATCAATCCATTTTTGTTAATAAATTACTTAGTAGAGAGAGAGTGAGAGAGACGGAGACAATGAGTATGCCAGGGCTTCTAGCCACTGCAAATGAACTCCAGATGCATGTGCCACCTTGTGCATATGGCTTATGTGGGTACTGGGGGATTGCCTTAGGCTTCACAGGCAAGTGCCTTAACCACTAAGCCACCTCTCCAGTCCCCCTTTTTAAAAAATATTATTTATTTATTTATTGAGAGAGGGAGAGAGAGAGAGACATTTTCTTTACTCTTTGTTTTTGAGTCAAGGTCCGTGATGGAGATGTGGTGAGAACTACGATCATTTGTCCTAATCTGCACAACATTTCTTTTCTTGTGGCAAAGATGAAAACAGGAGGGGTGAGATGAAATTAATCAAAGTAGGTTGGCTTCTTAAAATCATTGAACAGTGGTAATAAGGTTTAGTTGAGAGTGAAGCTGAAAGAATCATACTTTTAATGACCACAAAATGACAGCCTGCCATTTCGCCACAACTGGAGAGACAGAGAGCACATGTTCCATGGCTGTGTCGCAAGCACTTTTCTCCCATATGAAGAATAGAGCATTGGACATGGAATATGTGCAACATTAGGAGAAAGTAAGCACTAGGTCATAATTTGGCCTGTTGGAAGTTCAGAAACACATAGTTTTTTCATTAAGTAATCTTTTTCCAACCTCCCTGACACCAGATATAACCTAAAATGGTATGATCTATACATCACTGGACCAGAAAGACTTTATTATTTTTTTTTCTAAATGTAGCATTCAAGTGAAGTTACTGGTAATGTTGGATCATGTGTACATATTCTATTTTTAAGAGAAAAAAACGCTTGTTGAATATTCTATGAAATTCTAGGAAAGACTACTTTTCAGCTATGACTAATAAGCTCCGTCTCATTGCAGCTATTTTGGTGTCTATTCGCAAATGTCTGACGACACCTCCAGGTGTGTTAGCAGGCCTGTGCCACAAGTGTCCTATTAATCAGCCAAGGCTTCCTCCCATCTGTTGAATGTCCTCAGGATAGTAATATACCCTTTCTTTGGAAGCCAACATTTATATGTGGTCACCATTGTACAAATATGTTGGACTTAGCAATTTAAATGTAATTTTACTTAGAAGTAAACTGAAAGTTTTTCCCATTTAGGTTGCTGTTCAGTATTTGCACTGTTCTAGCTGTATGCCACAGCACGCATGGAAAGCATATGGTTACAAGAATGCTATCTAGTTAAAATATTCACTATCTCTTGAAACATTACTTTTAGCCTCTTGGGTCTAAGAGAGAAATATACATTAGGGACACATGAACTTATGAAAAGTATATAAAAGCACAACTAAGACTTAAACACAAACCAAATCTTTTCTAAGAGATTTATAATTTTTAAAATACAGTGTTATATTACTTGCATATGTGAATGATTAAATTTGAAGCCAACTTTTTGTTGTTTTTTTGAGGTAGGGTCTTGTTCTGGCCCAGGATGACCTGGAATTCACTATGTAGTCTCAGGGAGGCCTCGAACTCCTACCTCTGCCTCCCGAGTGCTGAGATTAAAGGCATGCACCAACATGGCTGGCTTTGAAGCCAATTTTTAAAAAAGATTTTTTATTTTTATTTATTTATTTATTAGAGAGAGAAAATGAGTGCGCTAGGGCCTCTGGTCACTGCAAATGAACTCCGGACACATGTGCCACAATGTACATCTGGCTTACGTGGGACCTAGAGAATTGAACCTGGGTCCTTAGACTTTGTAGGCAAGTATCTTAACCGCTAAGCCAATTCTCCAGCCTGAAGCCAATTTTTTTTAATTTATTTTTCATTTGAGAGAAGAAGAGAAAAAGAGGCAGATAGGAGGGGGGAGAAAATGGGTGCCCCAGGACCTCCAGCTGTGCAAACAAACTCCAGACACATGCACCACCTTGTGCATCTGGCTTACGTGGGTCCTGGGGAATTGAACCTGGGTCCTTCGGTTTCATAGGCAAACTCCTTAACCGCTAAGCCATCTCTCCAGCCCCTGAAGCCAATTTTTTTAATTAAGATACTCAAGTTTCTGTAGGCACCTGTTAGCATGTTGGATATAGATAAAGATTTTTTTTTTCAGAAAGAGGACACTTGTTAACTGAAGAATGATAGGTCTTTTGGAGCAGGCATAGGAAGAAAGTCAGACTGCCACCTTATAATAGATAACTAGCATTTATTCACCTAGTCTCATTTCTAACTGCATTCTAGGTAAGCCAAAATGTGGTTTCTGGAATGTGTTTCTATTAAAGATTTGTGTCTTAGAAAATCAGGTAAAATCTGACATGACTATAAGGTGTAGCTTAGGTTTTAGCACCCAAGGGTCATAGAAAATGATTTTTAAAATCTAGTTGTAATATTTTACATTTGATCAAATTCCTTGGTCCATGAAAACAAAGAAAATATTTCCATGAAGGAGACACAGAGAAATTTCCACAGAAAAAATCAGTATTGCTTAGAAATAGAGGCACAGCTCATTGGATGGAAAATTATTTTGAATGCCTGTCCATGCACTGAAGTTTGAATGTTAGTCATAGTAATTCAGCTCTATTTGTCAATCAGCAGCGTACATGGAGTGACTCTGTATGCAAGGTCCTTCTGGTATATATACTAGGGATCCTACTATTGTGGAAGAATTTTCTGTGACAGAGAAATCTCACTGCTATGTACAAATGTACACCCTGACATTAAAATTTATCAAAGAGCTTACCCTAGGACCCACATAACCTCCACAAATAGGTAACAAGGGACATGAGATTCTAATTATATGCAGCAAACTTTGCATTTGATGATGGGTGGCATGGCTTTTCGATAACTATCATAGGTCAAGGCAAATGTGTCTGGAATGGTAGAAAATTAAAAAGCTTCAACATTCTATGTGCTTACAGATTAGGGGATAAAAATTATTCCCTAAGAGATAAATGAGATAAAATAGAGACAGAGGGGTAAAATGCCACCTTCACCTTCCCCTCTTCCATGGTCATTTCTAAGAGGAGAAACTGCAAGCTTTTCTCCTCTTGTGAAGCCAGGGCCAAACCATGACTCTGCCTTCTGGGGTGCTCACCACTTGGGATATTTATTCTCCTTTGGGGTCCTCTTTGTCAACTAGGTTCTTAGAGCTGTTAACCCCTGTGAAGACAAGTACCAGCAAAACATTTTGGTCTTGAACATAACACCCATATTTTGTGCAAAGTTTTGGTAAGATGTCTGTCTTTCCAGTGGAAATGTACCTTTCAGCTTCATGCTAAAACTCATGGGGTGACAGTGTGAAATAATTTTCTACCAAATAATCATGAAGTTAGACAAATAAGAAGTCAGCTAATGCAGGTTGCTCAAAGCTCCATTAGATTTCTTGCAAAAACAAAAGAAAAAGAAAAAAACATATTAAAGTTTATGAATTTGTCTTAAGCATTGTTAACATACTTTTAAGTATTTCTAGCCTGTTTACTCAATAGGCAGCAAAGCCAACATTCCTAGAAGTGCCTATTTTGTCTTGATTAATAAGTATTTCTACACATAAACATGACTTAAGTCAACTGTTGAAATCAATTCTAAAATATGCCCTTTGAAATCTTTTCTTTCATTTGGATACAATCTAGGTTTAAGCATATAGTGTTGAGGAATATAAGGTGACCATGAATTTCTCATACTTGCAGAACAGAAAAAAAAAAAGATTTATTGCCTAAAGCTACAACTCAAAAATACCAAGACATGAGTCCTTTTTATTGGTACTATTAACTTGGAGTTGACTTGTTTAATGTGCCTTTTGTGTGGTTTAAGGAATGATACTGTGGCGTGTGGCTTCATTGACTGACATTTTCAACACACTTTGGCACTTCCATGTTCTTTGGTGAGCCATGGATTATTTTATCATCTGGATGCCTAGAAACTCTGAGCAACTCATGTTCTAGAATGATGAAAGTAAACAGTGAAGAACTTGGTGTTGGCAGTATAATAGTTCTGAAAGTATGTGCTTTAAAAACAATGAAAAGGCCTGGCAGGTAAGATCTCTCTGGTATTGTGAACCACCGTGGAGTTTTTCCTTTCTTCAAAACCCCTAGAAACCAGCCAGGCATGTTGACTTATATATGTAATCCCAGCACTGGGAAGGTGGAGGCATAGAGATTACCACAAGTCTGAAGCCAGTCTGAGCTAGAGAGTGAGACCCTATCTCAAAGAAAAACCCAAACCAAACAAAACCTCTCAATACCTCGAAATGGAATTTGTCGCATTTTCAAGTATTTTTGATACAATACTAGCATCCTTATTTTAACCACAAAGCTAGGTCTCGGAAATACCAAAAGTTGGGACTCTATATGGGACTCTAGATATTACTTGAGTATAAAAATAGTTGGAATCCATTTCTCCCTTGGTAGACATTAAAGTGAGTACATTCACACAGCTCTTAGTGAAGGAGAACAGAATTTTCAAATATGGTCCAAGAAGGTAGCATCTGAAGGCCTCCTCACATCACAGTTACCATCTGGGCAGGAAGTATATGCTATCTAATTATATAAATTCCATTCTCTTTTCAATGACATTTAGGAGACACTGATCATTTAATTTCTTTACATTTACTCTTTATTTTATTTTTCTGGTACTGAGAATTGAGCTCAAGGTCTCACCCATACTAGATCAGGACTCCATTCCTATGGTTTATCTCCAGTCATTTTACAAAATTTTGAGACAAAGTCCAACTAAGTTGCCTACACTGACCTTGAACTCATTGTGTAGCAAAGATGGGCCTTGAATCTGCAATACTTTCTGCATCAGCCTCCTGAGTAACTGATTATAGGCTTGTGTCCCAGGCCTGGCTTGGCATGTACCTGTATTGAGGATTTATTTGGTTTCTCCACTCAGCCTTTAACAAGAAAGCAAATCTTTGTTGAGGGCATAGTTTCAGCATGGCAGACATGGCAAAGGGAAGACAAAGATCTCATGTGAGATGAGAAAGACCAAGGAGAGTGAATGAAGGTGAGTGATTTTCCATATGCTGTCATGGCCACAGGTACTTTTGCCTATAGACCTGGAAGCCACGGATAGCTAAACAGCTGCCTCCCACCTCAAGGTACCAAAGATCAGAGAGAGAGGTCCTGGTTTCATTGTGTGTGTGTGCATTTGGTTGGAATCCAGTCACACAAGAAAACATCCTAGTGTTCTTTTCAGAGAAAAGGGCAAGTAAGACCAGTCTCTTGTCTTCTTTATTCTCTTGATGGTGACACAACTGTGCCAAGCAACTGTCCTTGCACAAGAATGCCACTCATTTGCCTCCCCTGCCAGCTGTCTCAGCAGAGGGGGTCTGGGTGATGGAGGCATTGTTGTGTATGTTCTCTTGCCTGATTTCCCTTGTTGGGAGGCTGGCTGCAGAGGACCAACACTGGTTTGAGGGAGAGTTCACTAGCCTTGGCTCAGGCAAGTTCCCAGACACAGGGTGTGGTTTCCTTAGCTCACTCTCTGCTATTTGGTTGCCTATGGCAACAGGAGCCAAACAACTTGAACATGTGGTTGCATTAAAAAAAAAACCTGGGAATGGAACCCAAAGTAGGAGTTTGGGGCTATTCAGTTGGTGGAAGAGCTGTGGTGAGTACCGGGCAACTGCTTATTTATTTTTGCTCATTCTTTTTCTCTAAATTACACTCTAGGTGTTTGTTAGCATCATAACTATGTGTATAGATAGTTTGACTTAAAACAGCCTCAGTTCTTGCTTTTCCAACACAAATTAAATAACTGCTATTTATGTACTCGTGTTAATTTCTTTTTCCAAGGAAGAAGGAAAATTAGCATATGTCTAAAGAAATTGAAAACCAATAGAAACCTACATTTGGTATCTTCCTGGTGGCAGGACAATACAGAAAAGGACTTGGCAGAGGGGCTACAAAGGACCTTGGCAGTGCTCAGGATGTGCAGCCTGTTGTCTAAGGCCACAGCTGGTCTGGGGGTGGGGAGCAAATGGAGGTTGTTCAGAAGAAAAGGATGGAGGAGATTCTGCAACAATTCAGCTTAACCCTTTGTAAAAGTCTTTTTTTTTTCAACTTCAATGTTTAGAACAGCAAATATGCCAAATGGTAACACTTCAGTGAATAGACCAGTCCACACTGGTTGACCTGAAGGGAATTTGATTTTGGTATGTCACATTTGATGTATGTCACACATCATTGTGACAAGCAATTCTCAGCTGCCAAATGTGCTGGCATGAGGTGCGAATGCCACTTTGATAAATCCTGTGTAGCCCTATGGCGCAGGCCCCAAACATCAGCAAGTGATCTAGAACAAAGCTCCTTGGGATCAGTTCGTGGACTAAAATGGTTACTGCCACATATCAAATACTTTTCAACATTTTAAACCAAGTGATGATCGTGGCTGTTGTGCCTAGTGTGGTAGTTAGCTGTAAGGTTTTTGTTCAGATGAATAGATTTGTATGGACAAAAGGGACATGAGGTCTCCAGAGAATACTCTTTTTCCCTTAAAAGGTGACAATGGAAGAGGCAAAACCCAACAGGGAGGCTTCCTGATGGCATGTGACATGGCGGGGCAGCTGTGAGAGCACAGGGCTCAGCCCCCACCCTCTCCTTCCCTGGCTTGTCGGTGCTTCCACAAGACCATACACACTCTACACCAGATGCCTTTCCTTCTTGCAAAATTGTTTCTGCTTCCTTACTTGCTCCATTACACCCCCTCCACTCATTTTGGTCTCTGCTCACAATAGCTGCACCTCCCAAAATCCTTGTAAGGTGACCTTGGTGAACACAAGCTCTGCTTTACTTGTACCCCTCAGTGTCCTTTATGAGTCAGCGGAGTGGTACATCTGAGTTGGGATTTCTGCCATGTCCCCAGGAAGTCTCTGGCACTTGGAGTTTAACTGAGAGGCACTTTCTTCCTGGGCGCCATCGCGAAGTATCAGTTACCTTGGTATCTGGTAGATAGCCAGGCTTAAGTGGAAGGTGGGCCCTGGTCCCCATGGCCTGTGGAATAAGAGATTTTCTTAGCCACATGCAGCTGGACATAGCTGCCGCCAGGACCTTTCACAGCAGTGTCCTTGTTTTACCACTGCTCATTTGTTGTACCTGCTTGATCCTGCAGGTCCCTCCAGCTATAAAGTGGGCACTATGGCTGAGAAGTTTGACTGCCACTACTGCAGGGACCCCTTGCAGGGGAAGAAGTACGTGCAGAAGGATGGCCACCACTGCTGCCTGAAGTGCTTTGACAAGTTCTGCGCCAATACCTGCGTGGAATGCCGCAAGCCCATCAGTGCGGACTCCAAGGTAACCATTATGTTGGCTCCAAGTGGGAACGGGGCAGAACAGGGCAGCCTGGGCATTTCCTGTAGCCTTGACAATAACAACTACCTTTTTGAGTTCTTTTCATCATAGCAACCACCTTGAGGCTTTGAGGGAGCTTCTGTGCTCCCCAGACTGCTCCTGATGTCCCTAGCTGCTTAATATGGGCCTTGAACTAGATGGTCAGCCTTTTGTTTTATAGGTTGAATGTCTGTTATCTGGAACATTCAGCAGTAGAAGTGTTCCTAGTTTTGGATTTTTAAAACTTTGGAATATTTACATATATTTACTGAGCTGTCTTGGTGACGGGACCCAAGTCTAAACACAAAATTTATTTGTTTCATATACTCCTTATGTACATAGTCCAAAATTAATTCTATATAATGTTTTAAGTAATTGTGTGTCTAAAACAAAGTCTGTGCATCACAGTTGAAGGGACTGGGAAGGTCTAATTTTCCTTGGGGACACTGAATAAACTGTGTGTTGCATACTGTCATTTTGACTGTGACCCAGCACATGAGGCCACATGTGGAGTCTGTTGGCCCTCAGAAAGTGTCAGACTGTGAATCATTTTGGATTTAGGCTTTAGGATTAGAGTTGTTACATCTGTACATTTAAGTATTTCCGGAATTATGAGTTTTTCTATCTCCACTATAGTGTTCTTTCTGTTACTCCCAAGAACACTTACCACAGGGACACCCCCACATGTAAGGATCTGTGCTATCTAAGCAGTCGGTCAGCCCTGGGGAACCTGGCATTGATGGGAGCACTGTTTCTACTCTCTGGGTGCTCCTCATGTTGGCTGCCCTGCTCTGCTTGATTTCCAGGAGGTCCACTATAAGAACCGCTTCTGGCATGACACCTGCTTCCGTTGTGCCAAGTGCTTTCACCCCTTGGCCAGTGAGACCTTTGTGTCCAAGGACAACAAGATCCTGTGCAACAAGTGTGCCACTCGTGAGGACTCTCCTAGGTGCAAAGGGTGCTTCAAGGCTATTGTGGCAGGTACTGTCCCCCTCCTATGCTGAGGGCAGACAGGATGTGGGTTTGCTCATTACAGTGGGGCTAATGTTGCTGTGAGCTGCTTTGAGATTTTTAGCATATATATGTACACATATACATACACGTATATATGCGTACACATATATGCTCGCACACACGCACACACTCGGAGACTAAAGAACACTGGCGAGAACAGCCTGTGGCAAGAGAATGAAGTGAAAAGTATGTAGCATTTTCTCCTTTGGGTGTAGTAAGTGATCAAAGCATGCTTCCTCCTCAGGTCTACTTCTGGGTCAGTCAGCCCCCTAGTGAATCTCTGAATCCATGCAAAGGGGTAGAGCTGGGGAAGTTGGGATTCAAGCATTTCATCCTAAACAATCCTGCAGGGGTCCCCACCTATGACAGAACCCTGGGTTAGCACAATTGCAAGGAGCACATGGGTAGGTTAGTTGGAGGTGGGAGGCCAGTGACTGCAGGGCCTGCATCACCTCACCTCTTGGGGGCACTGGGGAGCTGAGTGGATGCAGGCCCCTGCAGAACCTGTCAGTGGGGCTATCCAGTTGCTTCCCCCTGCAGGAGACCAGAATGTGGAGTACAAGGGTACCGTCTGGCACAAAGACTGCTTCACCTGCAGCAACTGCAAGCAAGCCATTGGGACCGGAAGCTTCTTCCCTAAAGGGGAGGACTTCTACTGCGTGACTTGCCATGAGACCAAGTTTGCCAAGCATTGCGTGAAGTGCAACAAGGTATGTTGTCAAGGGAGTTCTGCATTGACTGTTGTTTCTAGAAGCGTTTGCCAGTTTGCAGAGCATTTGCACACACACTTATTTCATTCCATCTTTACAGTAGCCCTGTGACATAGGAATTATTGTGCCCATTTTACAGATGTGGACCCTGGGATTAGAAAGCAGTGCCATGGCCAAGTCAGGCGGTCAGTTTCTATGCTCACTCCAGTGGCATGGGTGGGTGGCACTGTGCTGTGAGCCTGACACTAGAGACCTGCCTCTGCCACTTCATTGCGGTGTAACATTGCAATGGGTCTCACCTTCTTTGGGCCTTGGTCTCTTCATCTGTGAATTGGGGATAATAATAGCACCTGCCTCCCATGGCTATTGTGGTGACTCAGTGAGATATTGTATAGCAAAGCACCCAGCACTATGCCTGGTTGTGGAATCTGAATCCGGTGCTACACTCCCCGGTCTAGGCCATCACATCTGGAGGAATCACTTACCAGGATCAGCCCTGGCATGGCGAGTGCTTTGTGTGTGTTACCTGCTCTAAGAAGCTGGCTGGGCAGCGTTTCACCGCTGTGGAGGACCAGTATTACTGCGTGGATTGCTACAAGAACTTTGTGGCCAAGAAGTGTGCTGGATGCAAGAACCCCATCACTGGTAGGCTAAAGAATCCTTGCTAAGTCTGGCAGGCTAGGTTTTGCGCATGGTTACCATCTCTCATTTTCCTGTCGTCGGTTTCATCCACAAAGGCCCCTAAAGAATACCCTTCCACCATTTTACCATTGTGGTACAAAAGGTCCCCCAAATAGTTTGGATGTCCCCCAGGCCAGGTTAGCCTTTGCAATGCAAAATGCTTCGTCACTACCGCTGACCAACTAAACATGGCAGGAGGTCACAAGCATGAGACCTACCAGGCCATGGGCAACAGGCAGGCACTGCACCATTTGATTGGGGGGTGGCAGGCGGAGAGGATGGGAAGGGCTGGCAGTGTGGGAGAAAGTGGGGAGTGGAAGGGGGAGGGCTAGGGAGGCGGGAAAGCTATATAACCTGGCATTATTACACCCCATAGCTGAAGGCTAGTGCAGAGGGACCTGCTGGCAGGGTTTATTTTTCTTTATTTTTAATTTTTTTGTGATCAGAAGCAAAGCTAATCACTTCATTTCTCATCTCGCGGCCGCGATCCACGTGCCCTGAGCCCTTTCCCCTGCCTCCAATATTCCTATCTCCCCGGGGAGCCTTGAAATGTACATTTGAGAAGACTTTTGCCATCCTCAGGGAAAAGGACTGTGTCAAGAGTGAGCCACCCAGTCTCTAAAGCTAGGAAGCCCCCAGTGTGCCACGGGAAACGCTTGCCTCTCACCCTGTTTCCCAGCGCCAACCTCCGGGGCAGGCATCCGGGTGGAGAGAGGACTTGTCCCTCGTGGGTGGTGGTTCTTTATAGAAAAAATCGAAGCTTAGCAGCTCCTCGAGGCCCGGTAAGTGCACACCCCACAAACAGCCCAAGTTTGCCTCCTGGTGGCCACTTTGATGCCATGGCCCTGACCTAAATCAAAGAAACTGGTTATGCTGGGAGGTCGGTGCGCGTCACAGGGCGATAGCAGTGGCATGGGAATGTGGGTTCTTTAAATGATGGAAGCCCTGGCCTGAGCTCCAGCACCTTCTCAAGTTCTTGAGAGTCATAGCAGGGTTGCGGCGGCGCGGGGGACAGTGGCGGCGGCGTGGGAGACAATGCACGGTGGGGGATAATGCGCGTGAAGTAGAGGGGGACAGGAAGTCCGGGAGACACTGACTGCCTGCTTGTCACCTCTCTGAATGGGCAGGTCATCATTTTATCTCTGAATCCAGGCATCCCCATCTGTTTTCATTCAGCTGTCTCTCTGTTTTCTTTTGTTTTCTCCACAGGGTTTGGTAAAGGCTCCAGTGTGGTGGCCTATGAAGGACAATCCTGGCACGACTACTGCTTCCACTGCAAAAAATGCTCCGTGAATCTGGCCAACAAGCGCTTTGTATTCCACCAGGAGCAGGTGTATTGCCCCGACTGTGCCAAAAAGCTGTAACTTGACAGGGGCTCCTGTCCTGTAAAATGGCATTTGACCCATGATTTGTGTCCTTGCTCTCTCTACCCTCTGCACCATCGATAAGGGAAGAGTGGGTTTCACCTCTTTAAATTCCTGTGTCTGTCTTTTCTCCCATTTTACAGTATGATTCAAAAAAGGGCACACCGTGATCATATTAGGATTTAGTGAAAAGTAACCTTGCAGCCAAATTAATTTTTCTATGCTGCAATGGGAAAACAGAAACTTAGACTGACTCTTCTGCATGTTTCTCATAGAGCAGAAAAGTGCTAGCCATGTAGCCACTTCATGAAGTAAGAAGCACAGGTGGTAAGGCCCCACTGAGATGCCTTTGGGGGCTCAGATGGAACCTATCCTGTTGTGTCCTAGGCACATGACACTCAAGAGTTGCAGCGGCTGCTGCCATCTCACTGCTCACCCCCTTCTGTGAGCAGGAAAAGAACTTGCCAGAATGCATGGTTTAACTTCCTCATCAAAACTTTGATTATCCTTCTGTTTCTTTCTGCTTTCACGTGACTAACATAAATTTCCAGATAATTAACATTTGATCATAGCTATAATTCTCAACTGACCTTCCCCCATACTAACATTTGATTTCTTAATGTGGCACATTTTCTGGACGTTCCCACTTTAAAGCAGGGAACAGACAGGTGATTTGAAAGTCTGAGCAGACCTGACAAAACGAGCCTGTTTCAGAACATCGCCACAGTGAACATTGCTGGAAGCTTAACAAAACTAACCCTCCTGTCCTTTTTATTTTTTAATTAAGATTTTTGTTTTAATGAATAGCAAAATAGATTATGGGTTTGGAAACTTGCATGACAATATTTGAGCCTCCTCAGACATTCTGCAGTTTTGCGATTCGTCTTAGAGAAAGTGAAAATAAAATTCTAGAGGGGTAGCTGAGCAGGCGCAGGGCTGCCATCAACGTGAATATGACATTTCAAAACAGTGACGAGTTGAATCCCTTGTAACATAGTATTGTCTTCACTTTGTCCATGTGTTCAAGAACACTGCAGAGTCTCTTTTCTTGTGATTCTTAGGACTTTTCCTCAAGAGCTTAGCTGGATCTCTGGGGGAACTGGAGGCCACCGTCCTCACAGGCGGAACTGCTTTTCCGCCTCCTGCTTCCCTGAAATGCAGGATCATCTATCTACTCACTGTATTCTCCGTTATGATACTACATATATAATGAGACAATATCAGAAGTAAACATGTAATGACAATACATGTTCACATTCTTGTAGGAGTGTTTGTAGACACCAATGTATTTCCGCATTGTCATTAGCTGTTACCATCTAACGCTGACTGCAGTGTATCCATTCAAGAATAAAGAAGCATACAGAGAACCTGCCTCCTGACTTTTCATTGCTCCCAAAGGATGCACCACAAGAATACTACTACTAACTGAGACCCTGAAGGACCTTTGTCCTGACTTCTAGTTACACTCAGTTCAGTGTGATCATTGGGTATAGGAAATAGAAACAAAACAAACTTCAATCACCACTGTGACTCAGTTTAAGAAAACAGAGACCACTCCGACCCAGGGGTTCTCTGGTGTTTTATTCCTCCAAAAGGATGAACTGCTGTTCTTTGGCCAGGATGGTGCAGGTAAGGACGATCCCAGAGGCGTCATGCCACTTGAGGGGTCATGGTTCCTATTCACTTCCTCATACTCCTTTCTCCTTGTACCATGGAGATCAGGATCCACGCTAAGTGCTATTGTCTTCACCACCTGCCCTTGCAAACCCTCATCTTCTTTGTGCCCAGGCCTCCAGTTAGAGGGCTAGAGGAGGAGGTGTTAGCAGAGTCATGCTTCCCCTCAGCTGTGGCAGCTACTGCATCAACACATGCCTGCACAGTTGACTCACCTGAGGTTCATGCTGTTGGGGCAACCTACCTCTGTGTCTATTTCAGGGGGACTCAAGAGACCAAGAGCAATAGCAGACTGCCACACTCCCACCTGTGAAACAGTAAGGTCTGCCTATCTGGTAAAGGTAGATTCGAGGTAGGGGCAGTGTTAGGCTTTAATGTGCCCATCCCCAGGTGGCAACATCTTAGGGCCTGATATTTACCACCTGAGAAGGGAATTGAAATAAGTCAGTGAGAAAATCACGAGGGTGTATGTGTTGGGGATTGAACGCAGAGTCTCAAGCAATGAATAAGAACATGGAACAGGGCTAAAGAGATGGCTTAGTGGTTAAGGTGTATGCCTGCGAACCCTAAGGACCCAGGTTTGATTCTCAAGGTCTCAAGTAAGCCAGAGGCACAGGTGACATATGCATCTGGAGATCCTTTGCAATGGGTGGAGGCCCTGGCACACCCATTCACTCTTTCTCTCTCCCACTCTCTGCCTCAAATAAAATAGATAAATAAAAAAAAATTTTTGGAGCATCCCCCCTTGTGTGTCTCTCTCTGGGACGATTAGCTGTTGTAGCAGTTACCTTTTTTGTGGCACGAACAAAAAACCCAGGAAGCAGTTCATGGGAGGAGAGGGTTTACCTCAGGCTTACAGCTTCAAGAGGAAGCTGCATCAGGGAAGAGGAAGCTGGCTCACTTCATCACACATCCACAGTGAGACAGAACAAACAGTCAGAGTTCAAGTAGACTCTGAACACACCCTAACACTGGACTCCTCATGTCCAAGGCCTGGCCCTAACAGTATACCTCCTACAACAAGACCCCCCCCCCCAAAGCATCTTTGAGGAAATACCTTAGACATGTTGTGGCAAATCCTCACAGCCAATTCTGGTCCCATTGTTCCAATCTTTCAAGTGAGCAAATGGAAGCTCAGAGAGGCTATGCATTCTGGAGGTCACACACAGCTAATGAATGGGTGACAAACCATACCTTGGGCATGTCACTAGTAGTACATCAATGAGGATACAGCATTGTCATAGAAATGGGCCTATCACAACGAGAAAATTATCTGTGTGGTGCTCAATAATTCAGAAGTCACCTGTCTGATGGTTGACATTTGTAAGGCTCAGGAGGAATGAGAAAAGCTTCTAGTTTCCCCATGGTCAGTAGAGAAGCATGTTCTCCCTCATACAAAATAGAACCAGAATCTCAAGGACATAACAGTGTATGACTAACTGGGTGAAAACTGGATCCAGATTAAAAACATTAAACCTTCAAGGAATTAAACATACCTCATAGGAAAATTGGCAAGCACTGCATTATATACACAACAGGAATAATCAAGGGTTTTTTTTTTGCATGTTCAGCCCAACATGTATGTCAATCAAATGTAAACAATGTTGGTGGTCCGAAGATTGTATTTGGCATTTGGGGGAATCAGTACTGAACACTGGCAAAAGTTGTATTACAAATGTATATATGACATGGTAAAATTTTAGTTAACCTTTGGTATTTGTACATTAGAAGCAATATAACACAACCTTGTGACTTGTCTGAGCCCCTTGCATAATCTATTATGGTCTCTACAATATAACATTGAGTTTTTAGTTGTTAAAAATTATGTCATTGTTAAACAAGATACTTATTACTTGAAGATTTCAAATGCATGCTGAAAGAGAAAAAAATCCTTTAATAATCCTTGAGAGACTCAGCATTATCTAATGAAGGCATTCTTGATGAACACACAGAAATCCATGCATTAGTAGGAAAACAGAAGAGACATAATAGGAGATTTTTCAAGGAAACCAAAAACCTCTTTACTTAGAACTGTCACTCAAGAAGGTGATATAAATAGCTTCTGTGGTATATGACCTTCAGTTGCGTTTTTTGTTGTTTTCCTTTTCATAATGGTTATTTCTTTTTCCAGGTTCAGTATGACACAGAAATTCTTGTGCTATGGGCTTGGGAGTTTTAACAGAGTGGAGGATGGAATGATCATCTTTCAGGCCCCATGAAGTTTTATACTTAATCTGGGAAGAAAAGAAAAGGAATATTAGCTAAAGATGCTAGTTGTCTTCCCAGTAGATTGCCCCTGGACTCCCTCTGGGGTGAGTCCTGGACTCTTGTCACCCTATGGAGTTCCTGGGCCCTGGTACTTTTCTAAATGTCCCCTACTTCGAGAACCAACGTAACCCACACTGCCTTCTGTCCAGAAAGTTCCTTAAAGAGATAACAATGGTCTTTTGGTTTTGGAAACATAAGATGATGGAATAATTCCAAAGCTCTCTAACCCTCCACCCCACAACTGAGCTTGTCTAGCAGCCCGAGAATTGGAGGCTGAAAGAAATCTATATTTTAAGTATTTATTTATTCATTCATTTATTTCAAAGAGAGAGAGAGAGAGAGAGAATGGGCATGCCAGGGCCTCTAGCGACTGCAAACGAACTCCAGACACATGAGCCATCGTGTGCATCTGGCTTACATAGGTCCTTAGGCCTCACAGGCAAGCGCCTTAACCGCTAAGCGATTTCCCCAGCCTGAAATCTACATTTTGACAAGGACTTATTTCTGCATATCTCGCAGGAAACACAGGACATAAGAATTAGCATCAAGTCTTCATCTTCCCCATCAAAACTAACTTAAGAATTTCTACAGATTCATTCCTAGACCTACCCCAATCTTCTTCCTCCTGTCTTCCAAAGTCACTTCTGGAAGCAGGGAAAACATCAAGGTCAGCTGTCTTTGGAATAAAGCAATGCTGTGGACAGGTCTTGGTCAAAGGAGCTGTAGGATTGCTTTGTTTCTTGTGGTCTGAAGGTGCCTCAGGACCCTGAAGAGATGTCATAGTAGACTTCACTTCATGTTGGTTGCTATTATTAGGAGTGGTTATTCCACCAGGTTGTCTTATGTCTTGATCAAAGTCAATAATTCTGCTTGAACTCCTCCACTGAACGGCACTATCACTCTTGGTGTATTGGACGGTGTTGTTGGCTCCCTTTGTTTTTCTGTTTCTCACTGTGCGGGTGCACTTCTTTTTTGTAGATTTCCTGTAAAGCAATATTGTGGTTACAGTTCTGCTAATTCCAAAATCAAGGCTCTACCATGAAGTTAATAGACTTCTAAGAAATGCCTGGGATTCAAATCAATTTTGAAAATCCTAAAATGAGAAGGATAGAGTGACCCTGGAGATCACAGAACACAGGAAGGTTTGCCAATTCTATTCCATAAAGCCATAGTGTACCCTAGAAATGCCGGTGCTCCAAGGCAGCTAACCGTGCCAACCTTCACGAACCCTGTCCCCCTCTTAAAGTCCATCAAGGATACAGCCAGTAACGGGCAGCTAAGAATTAGTGTAAGAGTTGAACTTGGTGCTCTTTCTCCAACATTATAATTATCATCACATTGCAGAGCTTTCTAGCAGACTCCCTCTCCCATGAGTCTCATAGTCTCAGGTCAACAGCCTGGGCAGGGTTCCTTTTTAAGAGGACAGTTCCTGTTCTCCTGACCTAACCTCTGAACTAGTTTTGGCATATGTGAAAGGAAGATATTACTATCATACTCTGGGTGGTAGTGATAATGAAGATTGGTTATTTAAAATGCCTGTTTTATAGCACTCAATCAATAAAGGAAATGGCATTTACCATGTGAACTACAATGTTTGGAGTCATACGAATCTGGATTTGAACTTAGTAACTAACGTGTAAAGCGGCTCTGTACCCAGAGTGCTTGTATTAAAAAGATGGGCATGATGACCATGACCTAGCAACACTATTGTGGGCATTAGTTTCTTTCCATTAAGTTGAATGTTTGACATAGTGTTTGGTATGTGCAAACCAAGAGCTCAATAAACAACATTGCCCACTATTCTAAGAATGTCAGCTATAATCCTTCTACATTTATTTTGATAAATGAAGTGGTGAGAGGCTTACCTGGAACCTTCTGCTGTTGGATCATTTTTTCTATCAACTTTCACATTGCCATTAAAATAGATTTTTTTCTCTGTATCAACCTCCCCAGTTTTGGCTTGCACCAACACCAGCTCTTGAGGCTGTCTCATAGCAGTTGTAGAAGACGTTTTGAGTTTGCTAGATGAAGTTTTAATATCTAGTGAAGAAAACAAATTCAGTGAAACAGGGACTTCAGCAACAAACACAAGGAAGAGCAAAGCCTCTTGTTCTAACACTATGGGATAAGGGTACCTGCCCGAGGCAGTCAGCGCTCTGGGGATCCAGGTCCAGCAAGGCCTGAGCTGCCTCACAATTTGGGCTGTGACCTAGCATCTGTCCACAACATGCATTAACCTGGCTCTCAGCATAGAGGAGCTGCCTTTAAGGAACTTTTCTTTCCTTTGCTAGGAAAGACTAGTGGACCAGAGGTTGGTTGGGATGGCTCCTTCCTTCTCCCACACCCTGATTGCCTACCTAGCCAATTCTGCCTCCAAATTTGTTATTCCTTGAAACGTTCCTTACTGCCTTCACTTTCCTATCATCCAAAAGAAGAACAATTACATCTATTTTAGAGTGTTTTCTACTCACAGGGATTCAACATTCCATTTTATAGGACCCTCATACCATGGCCCAGATGAACTTTTCTTAATTAAGTGAAAAGTTGAATTCCACCTGTCATCAATTGTGATGCCCCTCTGGCTTTGAGCCTTGAAAAGCCAACAACTGTCACATTCAACTGAGAAAGAGCTTCCGTAACCACTGGTCTACTAGTATTCCCTGTAAAAGTAATAGTGGCATCAGCAGACAACATCTTAAAAATATTCCATTTCAGGTACAGTTCTTGACACTGGTTATATTTATCATGTCACTGAAACCTCATGACACTCTAAAAGGAACACAACATTAGCTTTCTCTTTTGTAGATGGTAAAGCTGAACACAGGGAAGTTAAATGACCTGACCACAACGCTTGGAAGTAGAAGATAGGAAACTCAGCCTGTCTCATACATGATGACTTTGGAGCAAGCAAACCTGATACAAATATGTCACTGGAAGAGTCCTCATCACTTTCTGTTTTCTCTTCACTTTCAGCCTCATCCTCTTTGGATATGTCCTTTGAAGATGTTTCTGTAGACTACGGTATACCTCAACAAGGAGGGGCCAAGGGGAGGGGGTAGGTCATGGATGAGCCTAATAATGGTACTGACTGTATTTGCTAAATACAAAACTAACTAGTAAAGAAAAAATAAAATAAAATAAAAAAGGAAAATAATGACTATATAATTTTTAATCCTAGACCTAAAATTACACAGAAGTCAGATTTCACAATTAGACCAATAGCAAACTTTTGACATTTCAAATAAAAGAATGAAAATGGCAAAACTCTAAAAGTGTCCCCAAGAAAGTGTAGATGACAGGGGCCTATGGACCTACCTAGTTAGGTCTTTCATCTAGGGAGACAGTCAAGAATGGAATGTTTCTGTGAACAAGAGCCCTGTGATCACAGCTTTTGACTTGCTTCTGTCATGTACCTGCTTAGAATCCTAAGGAACACTGTAAAGGAGCAGTCAGCAAAGAGTTATACCAGCTCATGAGCTGCACCTTGAGTTAAAATGTTGTGATCCAATGAGTCAAGTGAGCTTTGAGATGGTGACTCCCAGCACTTTTTTGAAATTATATAACTATTGTACATTCTCATGTGACTTGATGTGGGAATGACAACAGAGAAATTGGGAACAGACAAAATATTAGTTTTGTAACATAGAATGTAGAGGCCAGATTCAGGAGAAAAGGGTCTTGAATGCATTTGCGACATTCAATAGACATGATGTCATGGAAAGCAAATAATTGTAAAGCAGACCCCAAAATCATTCACCACAAGGAACAAAATGATAAATACAAGTTTATTAAAGTGAATTCTATGTCTCTTTGGTGCAGTCAGTTAGTGTGTCTGGCTGTTAGCCCAAGGGTTGGTGGTTTGAGCCCACCCAGGGATAATAGGCCTCCATTTTACCTGGTTTTTTTACCCTAATACCAAGGGAAGAAAATGAAGAATTTCTGGTTCATCACAAGATACATATCCTAAGGATTGATAATGAGAGTAAGTAAAAACTACAAATCAGTAAGAAAAAAAAGGCAGGAGACAAAACAGACAAATGATGAATATGAAAAGGCATATCTACAAGAGGCCATTATATGCGAAAAGACACTTGACTCTGTTATCAGACACTGATAAATCACCATTAAGAGTAGGAGCTTCTACTCAACAGAAGATGACAATGAGAAGCCACCCAAGGAGAAGGTATCTATCCCACACAGGCAAAAAGCAGCAGCTACCAGAATATTCAAAAAACTCTTAAGTTTTGGGAAAAGAGGACCTAATCAAGCATTTCATACAAGAGGAAACATGAAAACAAGCTACAGATAAGACAACATGTTCATTATTTTTAATGATTAAGAATATACAAATGTGATACTTCATTTCATTACCATCAATTGGGAAAATGCAAAAAAAAAGTTAGTAAGAAAGTGAAGCAAGAATTTTTATACTCTCTGGTAGAAGTAAGGAGACTACCTTTGAGACATTCACATCTGTTTTTCTTGTCTGCTTCATTATTTCTTCAACTCTCTAAGGAAAGTAAAAATTGAAAACCAGTGTTCCTAAAGCACTTGATTACCTTTGTCTGACTGAAGTAGGCAATACTTTTGACTGTTCTACAATCACACAACTAGCAAAAGACCTGAGGTTCCCTTTCTGATCCTGGTTTCAGCTGTAGTAGTAACAGCTATACTTGCAATCATAACTCAATCATGCAAAAGACAACATCTTGTTCCTAATTTCATACATGTGGAAATCAGGTACTTCAGACTAAGCACATATTGCAAATCATTTAGAACTTTCAAAAGGGTTTTAATTTTAGACCATTTCTACAGCTGACATGAATGAAAATAATGCACTTTAATGATGCCTCAATAGCAAGACACCTTGTTACTAAACAAAGAAGACAGAAGGCAGAAGAAGGATTTAGTCTAGAAAGGAATAAAAATTCCCCCACCCCATGCATAAAGTGAGGAGAGTCGTGCCCTGCTGGCTGCTCAAGAGTGACATGGGGTCTTATCACACTTGAGTCTGGGCCAGAACTCCTAGATGAGCCACTCAAGTTGGATAAAGTGTGGCCCTACCTTACACTCTGTACCTGGGCCTCACAAAGATGCCTCTACTTCTTCATACAAACTTTATGAAGATTCTAGCCCACTATAGAGGAAATTCTAAGTTCCTTCAAGCCCTATCAAGCTGGAATCATTCTTTTAACAGGAGCATTGATCAAAAAGTTTGATATGTTGAGACACTGATCTAGTGACCACCAAGGGTCCAAGAGGGAAAGGTTTGATCAATAAGAGGGGATGAATCTGTGTACAGTCAGCTCTATAGATAAGAAAGTAGAGTAGGGAAACATCTAGAAAATGAGCATTCATCTGATTTGGGATTTTCTAAAACATGTCCTGGTATTTTACACCCATACTGCTTAACATACAATCAAATTCTTCCAAACAGATAATTGCCTTTCCTTTCTAATCTTTCCCGATAATTTTGTAACGTAATTCTCTCGTGTTCCTTCCTATGCATTTCAGTATTGTCCTGAGACTTATTTGTGGCACCCCCTTTCTATAAAATATGTACAAGATATTGGTTAATCTTGGGGCTGGAGAGATTTCTCAGTGGTTACAAGTGCTTGCTTACAAAGCATGATGGCCTGGGTTTAGTTCCCTAGTACCCACATAAAGCCAGATGTTCAGAGTGGCACATGCTGCAGTTCATTTATAGTGGCAGAAGGCCCTGGCTTTCTCACTCATGCATGTGCTCCTTCTCCTTCCATATAAATATAAATTTATTAAAAATATTTTAAAAAACACAAAAGCATTAGTTAGTCTCAATATATCAGAGTGACATTAGAGATAACTAGTTCGAACAGTTATATAGTTGCTGCCAACATTTGATTGAGGAATATATATGTATATATGTGTGTGTGTATATATACATATATGTGTATAAAATGTTTTCAAAGCCAGAGTTAAAGAGCACTGATGGAGGGCTGAAGAGTTGGCTTAGCAGTTGAAGCATTTGCCTTTGATGCCTAAGGACTCAGATTCGATTCTGAAGTACCCAAATAAGCCAGATGCACATATATGGTGGTGCATACATCTAGAGTTTTCAGTAGCTTGAGGCCAAAACATACCCATTCTCTCACTCTTTCTCTCTCTCCCTTTCAAATAAGTAAATAAATAAAATAAAATCTTTTACAAAATGAACAGATTGAGGTTAATGAGATTATCTGGATATCCCCTTGGATAGATGTCAAGGTCATCATTATGAACATAAGGCTGATTTACTTTAAAAAGTATATAAATGGGCTGGAGTGATTGCTTAGTGGTTAAGGCGCTTCCTGTTAAGCCTAAGGACCCATGAAGTATCCACATAAGCCAGATGCACAAGGTGGTGCATGCTTCTTCAGTTTGTTTGTGGTAGCTAGAGGCTCTGACATACCCATTCTCTCTCTCTCTGTCTGTCTGTCTCTCTCCTTCTTTTTTGATCTCTCAAATAAACAAGTCAAAATCACCTAAAAGCATATAAATGAATTTGGAGCTATTAACTCAGCAGCAGGAGCCAAAATTCTTGCATTTCGTATAAGTTCTGAGAGGACTCATTATGGTTTCTTTCCAAAGAATAAAAGTGCATACGATCATTTAGGGAACTTAAATGTAACCACTTCTGATAAATGATAATATAAATTGAGCTATGGTAATAATTCAAAATGTGAATAGCTTTAACTCAGTTCAGGGACTCACTTGCTCAGAGATATGAATTTGGAAGGCTAGAACCTATACATTGGTCAACTTGATTTTCATGTTCACAGGCAGTCATAATTGCTCACTTTCATACATGTTGGTGGGGAGGGAAGATGAGGTGCAGTTGTGGCACCCTGAGTGGCACTATATTACATATGATGGGGCAATGAACCTGGAACATTGCACTGAGATTTCACTGTGAAGGACTTCTAATCTATAATCTGCTACTTTCTGTTTTAATTTGTTTCACTGGGCAAGCATTCCTGAACTTTGACAAAGATGGATAAGGATGACTAGTAGTGATATTAGGTAACAGAGCATTTTTTAGAGACTGTAATGGAAAAGTGCAGCCAGAGAATGCTGCATCTGCCCTGTGACACAGATAGCTGCTCTGGGTTTTAACTGAACTTTACTAGCTGATTATTAGCCTCTACTCAAGTGTGGCACCCACAAACCTGTTGTTCTAGGTCCTCCGCCTTCTCACAACCTCCCATTGTGGTCTGATCTTGTCCTAGCAGCTCACGTTTGCATGTTGGGAATTCTTTGGCTCGGCCTTCAGTTGATTTTTCTGTCACAGCATCCTCATTGCTAGCCACACTGAGAGTATTTAAATAATGGTTAGTATTTACATTAGCCACTAGTACATGCATGTAAGCATTTATACTGAAATTGATGGCGAATAGTAACCTAACATACATTGATAACAGATATACTATATTTCTTGTATTCTTGCTATAAAGGACTTACTCAATTATAACCCTTTGGGTTAGGGGAAACTAACCCTTGGGAATAGAAAATGATATGTAAGAGGTACTTGACTACATTGGACCTTAAAACACGCGCGCGCGCGCACACACACACACACACACACACACACACACAGATACGAGAGAGAAATTAGCCTTTTCTGTTTTAACACAGAACTGCTTCCCAGGCCTTATTAGCATGTGCTCACACACAAGTGCACCTGGGGAAGGCAGGGGTAACTGAGAGGAGGGTATGATGGTGCCGCAGTATTCCGTGATGACAAACACTAAATAGCTCTGTTTATATGAGGCAGAAATATCTCTACAATTTTAATTTCTTGCTATTCAAAAATGTCCCCTTCCTGTAACCCCATGAAGAGTATATGGAAACTATGTGACTCCATTGTAAAGAACACTTGAAACTTGGAAACTTAGTCAATACTACAGATTTTCCTTACAGGCAGTAGTCATAAATTTACATTTCAGATTATAACACACCTTTATTTCAAATTGAAAGGAACACTGTTATATGTGAGACATGCTACCCAAAGGACATCTTTCTAGTGGTGATTCACTGGTCAGGTGAGATTCAGGTGTCACAGAGGTCAATGGAAAGCACCTGTGGTGGTTTGATTCAGGTGTCCCCCTTAAACTTAGGTGTTCTGAGTGCTGGGTTCCCAGCTGATGGCAGTCGGAAATTAAAGCCTCCTGGAGGTGGTGTATTGTTGGAGGCGGGCTTATGGGTATTATAGCCAGTTTCCTCATGCCAGTGTTTGCACACTCTCCTGTTGCTATTGTCTACCTTATGTTGGCCAGGGGGTGATGTCCACCCTCGTCTCATGCCATCATTTTCCCTGCCATCGTGGAGTGTCCCCTTGAGTCTGTAAGCCAACATAAACCCCTCTTTTCCCACAAGCTGCTCTTGGTCAGGTGATTTCTGTCAGCAATAAGAACCTGACTTCAACAGCACCCAAAGTACAACATGAATAAGTATAACTGCCACATTTACAAATCCTAAAGTTCCACAATTTTCATTTTTTAACTTTTTAGGTTCATTTATTATTTATTTGAGAGTGACAGACACAGAGAGAAAGGCAGAGAGAGAAAGACAGAGAGAGATTGGGCGTGCCAGGGCCTCCAGCCACTGCAAACGAACTCCAGACTCATGCGCCCCCTTGCGCATCTTGCTAACATGGGTCCTGGGGAATCGAGCCTTGAACTGGAGTCCTTAGGCTTCACAGGCAAGCACTTAACTGCTAAGCCATCTCTCCAGCCCCACATTTTTCATTTTAAGTAGAGGGAATGCAAATAGAAATGTTGTGTGGGCTTTCAGGTGCTATTGCTGAGATGGACGCCTGCACCTGAGTTCAGGCTCTTTACATAGTCTCCTAACACACCTTCATGGTGCAGGATGTTGAGAGAATATGTAAATGTTTAGCAAGTCACAAAGCCTGGTACAAGTGATTCCTATGCATTCTTTATTTTTTACAAGAATCCAGAAATTTATGATCCTCACTGAAGAAAAAGTCAGTTGCTCTTTCACAACTTATAATCAATCCATGGGTAACATTTCCAAGTTTGATCCCACCAGGATTTAGAGACTAGCAAGGATGATTTTGTTCTAACCTCGGTTTTTTTTCTTTCTGGCAATCCTTTTCTTCCTCTTTGTCTTTTTGTTCATAAGGAGGATGCGGTCTTGCTAACAAAAACTTCATGGCTTTTGGCATAATTTTCTTGTAAGATTCTAGTTTGAGCAAACATGTGAAATAGTTAAAGGAAGTTATAGTCTCTGGATGCAAGAAAGAAGCAAATGCACCTATACCATTATAAAAAACAAATATGTAAATAGATCAATGTTAATCACATGCAAACTCCAAATGCTTCCCAAACAACAGAATTAACATGTTTAAACAAGTTCATGTAAAAAAAATACAACAATGTACTTTGTTTTAGATATCTTGAGAAAGTTGAATCAGATGACAATTGGGAAAGATTAGAATATGTTAAAATCCAATGAACAGTAAAATATTACTCAGCTAATCAAAACACATCTAGCATATAGGTAGAGATTTGTGCCTATTTTTATTATTGTTTAGCTAAACTTGAAAATATACCTCTGGTTATCAGGAAGTGACTAGCTGTAGATAAGAACAAAGATTATAAGGTAAATTCATAGAGATATAATAATAATTAGACTATGCAATTAATGCCTTTATTTTAAATATAACATAGGTGAATATAAAATATCAACAATGACTAATTTGTAATGAAAATATCATTTGTTATATAGCATCCACTATGTAATTATTTATAAATACAAAATCCTCTAGTGTGTTTGAAGTGAAATGCATCATCAGCATGTATCAGAATGCATGTGACAGATAAAATAACAAAAGAACATTTTCAGGATCCTCCATTCAGCACAAAGGAGGCATATCACATTATGGTGTAAATATGGAAACTGACCTACAACTGATGAAAATCTATTCATCCATGAATGGCTAGATGAGCTCTCTTCAGGTACCATCTAATATCAGAGATGGAAGAGTCCAGAGGTATCACCTAAACAAACTAAACGCTCACTCAAGATCTGCTTTTTAACAACAGTTCTAAAAATAAAATTTCTGAAACAGAGGGGTGATTGAGTAAGAAACTCTGACAAGGACCAGCTAACAGAGAGGAAACACAGAGTGGACTGTGATTGGTTAAGTCTCTGACATAATGATTACTATTTAAAGTCTGCTTGATTAGGGAAATAGAACAAAGTTGATCATTCCCAAAGTGCCTTGAGATTTTCTGTTTCTGAAATAAATTTCTTAGTGAAAGAACTTACCTCTACCAGTAATGTGTGTTGGGCTTAAAGTCTGATTTTCTTTGACTTTAGAAAGTATTTGTTTCATCTTTTTGGCAACATCTTCCACATTTGGCACATAAAGGACATCCTGAATAGTTTTCCTTTTATAGGGCACAGAAATCTGTGATGATAATTTTGATGTGCCTGGTAAAGCTGAAGGAGGTTGGCTCTTTTCAATTTCAGTGCTGAGAAAACGTAGCAAGTATGTGTCAATTAATTTTTAGTATGCAATTACATATAATATAATATATTGGTATTATCAGGTAATGATACAATAAGCCAAAAAATTTTATGACAGACCTAAGCAAAGCTATTTTATTTATATTTGTGTCACCATGCATACTATATTATGAAACATTGCTATGGAATTTTTCTGAGTAAGGACCCATCAGGAATAATTGTAAATAGACTACTTACATATTTTTCATAGGAGCAGGTGGATGCCACCCAGTTGATGTAGATGATAGCCATCTATAACATGATATATTGGATTGTAGTTTTTTCTTTGCCATAAGGGTTGAGGTGTGTTTGTCCATTTTTGTATTCTGAACATATCAATTCAGTAAGACAAAAAATTATAAGCAATGATTTCATTATAACTATCTTTCATTTTATAAGAAAATATGCCAAATAAAATATAATTATAGGTCATTAAACCCTCAGCATTCCTTCATTGCATGAAAACTAGTTACATTTTCTAGGCTAGTAAGTTATACTACGTAAGTAGATCACATAAAAAATGTACTTCAGAGTCTACTTCTATTTCTAAATCATTTTTTACAAATATTTTTATTTATTTATTTACAAGGAGAGAGAATGGGCATGCTAAACTTCTAGCTGCTGCAAACCAACTCCATATGCATGTGCACCTGGCTTTATGTGGACATTGGAATACAAACCCGGGTCATTAGGCTTTGCAGACAAGTGCCATAAACACTGAACCATCTCCCCAACTACCATTTCTACATCTTAATTAAGGCTTTGGAACATTTCTTTTAAAAAGCTTTCCTCAGATTTTATAAACATTTCACAGTTAAAATAAATAAATGTTTGGAGAGTCACTGCCTTTATCTTTGGGAAATACTGTCACACTCACATTGGAGAACGCCTCAGGAGGCATGTGCATATTTCCCTAAGGCCTTGCTTCTACCATCACTTCAGAGAGGGCCTCCGCACTCCCCTAAGGTGACACTGTCACACTCACCTGGACTGTCGTGTCTCCATTCACATCAGGGGTTGTTTTATCATTAGGCTCCGAGGATGCTTCCGTAATTGACACAAGAGATGTTCCTATGTTTCTTACTGGGAGTTCCTCCATACTTTTTGATTCCTTACTGGAATCCAATGAGGCATCTGTATTTGTATCTGGTGAGGTGTCCATGCTGACTATAGGGGAAATGTTCACACTCACTAAGGAGGATGATCCTACATTTGTACTGGGAGATAAATCCATGCTGGAAATCGGGGACAATTTGTTATTAGGAGACATAGTGTACCCTTCTATGTTCCGCTCAGTTGGAACCTCAATGTTAACCCTGGGGAAAACTTGTACATTAACTTCAGGGTTGTCTTCTATGTTTGCCTCTGAGGGTACTTGCACATTTGCTGGGGACAGGACTTTTACATCCACTTTAGGTGGTACATTCATATTCACATTGGTTTGTACCGCTACATCTTTCTTGAGGGGTGTTTCTACATTCTTTGGTGGAGTTATTTCTAATTTTGCTGGAACAAGCCTTTTCACTGTTGGTTTATGAAACATCATAGCGGCCTTCAATTCATCATCAGTAAACACTGGCACACTAACATAACGGAACACATGTCGAGTGACTCCTGTAAATGAATGAACACAGAATGATTTCATAAAGCTGGAAATTTGACTAATTAAACATCGCATGTGCATAGTACAAGAATATAAACCAAGGAAAGTGACCGTTTAGTAGGAAGTTACAGGAATCACACAAAGCGTAGGATTTCTTCTGTGAAATGCCTCATAGACAATGGGCAGAACCATCACAAATTCAGTAGTATAGAAACAACACCCACAGAGTTGCTATGATAGGCAATTGTCTATTACCAATAAAATATAAGATGGTTCTCTAAAATTGTTGTTTGCAACAAGCCATTTCTATTCAAGCAATATTTTACTTTAGAATAATTGTCTTCAACATCTCCATCACTTTTTTATTTTTTTCTTGTTATTTTTATTTATTTATTTGAGAGCGACAGACAGAGAGAGAAAGAGATAGAGGGAGAGGGGCCTCCAGGCAGTGCAAAGGAACTCCAGACGTGTGCGGCCCCTTGTGCATCTGGCTAGCGTGGGTCCTGGGGAGTTGAGCCTCGAACTGGGGTCCTTAGGCTTCACAGGCAAGTGCTTCTCCGCTAAGCCATCTCTCCAGCCGTCCATCACATTTTTTGATTCTGGGTCTCATATAGCCCAGACTAGCTTCAAACATGCTATGTAGCTAAGGATGATCTTAACTTCTAATCTTCCTGCCACTATCTCGTTAGTGCTGGTATTACAGATCTGTGACACCACACATGGTGTAGGCAGTGCTGGGATCTTGGCAACCACTCTACCCAATATATTAAGCTATATTCTCAGCACTTCACCACACTTTAAAAATAATCCAGGGCTGGAGAGTTTGCTCAGTGATTAGGTACTTTCCTGCAAAGCCTAATGAGCTAGGTTTGATTCCCCAGTACCCACATGAAGACAGATGTACAAAGTGGCACATGTATCTGGAGTTTGTCTGCAGTGGCTGGATGCCCTGGCATGCCCATTCATTCTCTCTCTCCACTTGCACATAAATAAATAAAGAAAAGTAATCTGAACATTTCCGCCAAGGCTAGAGATCTTACTACTACAGGTGGTTTTGTAAAATATTCCATATTTGATTGCTTTAGAACACAATTAAGAAATAATACTTTTCAGTCATAATAACAGCTATACTAAATCCAGGCATGATGAAAACAAATAAAAATACCCACTTTCAAGATTTGACATATAAATAAATGTAGGGGCAGAATAAGCAAGGTGAACTGCTGTAAGAATGTCAACTTTTAACATAATAGGGTTGAGCACTGTCATTAGGTCAGACTGCACTGGCAGACACCTGCGTATAGGAGGCCCGCCCTGGCCTACCACAAAAACCCAAAGGAAGGAAAATGATGCATTGAACAGAACCATTTCCCACTGTATAGAATCTCTATGGAGAAACTCGCAAATGGAGAAAAATATTGCTGATAACAAAACAACTTTTACTGGGATTCCTATAGATAGACTGTTGAGCATCATAATGGTCATGTCTACTAATAAAGTTTATTGCCCAAATCTCCTAGGGAGTGAGTGAACTTTTGTCAGAAATGAATGTTGCTGTAAATATTTTGTTCCATGAATATTTATAAAGATCTTTACAGCAATGTCATTCGTTCCCATGGGAGTTAACCTGAATCAAGTAAAGAGTCTTCTGTAAATAATGAATTAGTCTGAAACAAAAAACAAGGGAACACATATGAAAGGAAGAATCGCTGAGGAAAAAGTCTTGAAAAGAAAATTGCTTTAAATCAGGTGTGGTGGCTGATGCTTGCAATCCCACCTCTAAGAGCGTGAGGCAGGAGGAGTACAATAAGTTCAGTGCCAGTTTGGGCTACAGTGTGAGGCTCTGTCAAAAAAAGAACTTATTTTAAATAAGTAATATTTAAATAATACTTTTAGTAATAATTAAAGTTTGTGCAAAAGGCAGTAGTAAAAACACCAGGCAACAGACTGAAGCTTTGTTCAAAATTTTAGCTAATAAATTATAATTTCTAGAAGCAAACTGAATTGATGAAATGTTTGAAGTGAACCGAGTCCTTCCATATAAATCTGTCTATACCATCATTGTGCAATTCATCTCTTCAGCTTCATTCTCTTCTCTTCTCTTCAGACTCTTTGTGAAATAATGGCAAGAATTATATACTTCAGTTGAGGACAGGCTTTTTTTGTGTAGTTTTTAGTCCAAGAAGGGCTAAGGAACTCAATACTTCTTTCAAGTCACTACTTAAGATTTGAACTTGGAAGTATCTAATTACCAGATGTGTTGCCCATTTGATCTGGGTCCAGACTGGAATGTGCTTTGTTCTCTCTTCTATTCAATGATGAACTTCTTCTATTTTCTGTTTTTCCTAAAGATCAAGTGCATATAAACATCACTTTTCCAAAACTACATAAATATATTATGTCACAGGTGAGTTTTTTTATTTTAATAAACATTTTATCTTCTCTACCCTTCTACTAAAATCTTGTCTATTTTCAAATATTGTGTGGAGCTGGGCGTGGTGGTGCATGCCTTTAATCCCACCACTCGGGAGGCAGAATTAGGAGGATCACCATGAGCTCGAGGCCACCCTGAAACTACATAGTGAATTCTAGGTCAGCCTGAGTTAGAGTGAGACCCTACCTGGAAAAAGAACTAAATATTGTGCAGAGTTTACACCCACAAATTTAAAAATTGTCTGAAGTAAAAATAAATTACTTGGAAAATGACAAAATAATAGGGAAAACATCTAATACTAATAATACCAAAGGCCCCAAAAATTGGAAATGTATAATCTTTATTTTAAATACAACCTTTGATGATGTTGTCTAATGATAAAAGTAATTTATAATTGAATTATAATTATTTTTAAACAAAAATAAGCATTAAAATTTGTTATAAATATCATCACTTCAAGCAACCTAACCATTCTTAAGGGAAAACAATCAGTTTTGTGTAAAAACTTTTCAATTTTACTTCAAATGTTGTACCCTACCATACTGAGGAATATATGTTGAAAAAAAGTATTTTTGGAGACTTATAAATTAAACTTTATATTGACAATACAACATCAAGTGAAAATTCTTTGAAGTAAAAATGTGATTGATCAGCATAACTATAGAGGTGCAAGCAATTAAATTACATAGTTAATTCATGTTGTTTACCCCAGTATACTTTAAGAAATAGCACAATAGTTTGAGCAGCTATTAATAAAAATGGGCAAACATGAGGAACAAAAAGTGAAGTATCAACAGTTTGATAATGTCATGTTATGTAAAACAACATGTATGGTACTATAAAGAATTTTAAGGTAGATTATGGCAATATAGCTATCAATAAACACCATTTATGAGTTTCCTTATTGGCAAAAACAGACTGTTAAGGAAAGGATAAAATTTATATATTATGAGTCATCAATCAAATGAACAAAATGTAAGTCATAAAGGAATGTAAAATTAGAAATCTCTGACTTTCTTGAGTTCTTAACTAACTATACAATAAGGAAAATAATCACACTTGGTTGTCAATTTCACAAGCTTATTGTGGATAACAAATGATATATGTAGAGCAGATCAACCTACTATCTACATATGCTGTTAATTTCCTATTTTCCTCAAATGAGGCAATACTCATGATACTTTCCAGAAACTGAAAGGCTAATCTAATTAAACCTGAGATAACAATTTCATTTATGGTTCATCTATAATATGAATTAATTTATGAGTAAATGATTATACTATTTAATGGTGATGTCTTTTGGCCAAAATGTTTCAGCTTGAGCTATTCCACATGATATGATTAACACAAGGTTTTATAATGATAGACATACAAACTAGTAAGGAACATCTCTTTCTACTGTAAAAGTACCATGGTACTCTTTTGAAATAAGCCTAACTTTTGCACAACCAAAATGAGTGGTACTCAACTGGTGGTAGAGAACCCAGGAGCCTGAGGCAGGCTAGGCTAAATAATGGGTCTAAGGCCAGCCTGGGCCACATGACAAGACCTTGCCTCAAAATAAATGTCCCTGTAAAAATTCATATAAATAATTTCCTCTAGTTGATACTCAGTAGAATACATAAAATAGCTTAGTCTTGGCAATGACATATGTATTTGTTTAATGTAAGCAAACGAGCCTTGCTAACATTTTTCAGTTGATGTAGGTTTATTGAGTGAGAAAAGATATACTTAATGTAATAAGGTCAAGGAGTATCATATTAGCTTAAGCAAGTTAAGGTTCTCGGTTGTAATCCTATGGAGCATAGGTATGAATTAATTTGGTACACAATGTTATTATCAACCATTCCTTCCAAACTATATAAATGTAAGTTTCATTTAATAAAGTAAGTATTGCAGGGATGGAGGATGGCTCAGTTGTTAATAGTGCTTGTTTACACAGCCTGCCATCTCAGGATCAATTCCCCAGCACCCACATGCAAAAGTACATGCATCTGTGACCCCAATGTGCCAACAATGGAAGGTGGAGCCAGAAGAATCTGGAGCTTGGAGGTTAGCTTGTCTGACATTCATTTGTAGAGTTACAGTTCTGTTGCAGTGGCAAGAGACCTTGTCTCAAAGAAAGTAAGCACAGGCACCTTGAAGTTGTCCTCTGACCTCCATACATGTGCATGACATGTGTGCCCATACCTCCCTCTCTCTCTTTCTCTCTCTCTCTCTCTCACACACACAAATGAAAAGAATTTTAAAAATAAGAATTGGATAAAATGTGGAATTATTGATCATTTTTTGCTTATTACAAATTTAAATATAATTTGGGGCATCCTGAGTTAAAATCAAATCTATCATAAAATCTTACCTGTTTCTTCTACATTGGCATATCATATAAATTTACCAGGAATAGCCTTTTAGTTTAGGACATAAAGATTAAAGCCTTGCTATAGATGTAAACTTTTACTAATAGCTGACAGTGAAGAATGAACATTAATGAACTTAAAATTCAATAACTATGTTGCTCACCAGATTTGCTTTCAGGATTCACCACAGAATCTTCCCATGACCATCTTTTTTGCCGTTGATCAACACGGTTACACCGCTCCATAGTACGAGATACAATAGCTTTAAATTTTTCCTATTTAAAATAAATGCCAACAAATCGTTGTATATCCATTATGTTATCTTAATTTTTATTCATGTTTATTAACCTCTCACCAAATTGCTTCCTCAAGTAGAAGGTGGTTTTTTTTTTGGATCAGATAAAATTTTAAACTCATTGAAGCCCTGCCTCAGGCTTATTAATCAGTACAAATATCGTCCTTGAATAATCTGTTATCTTGTAGGCACTATATCAAGGAACTAGTCATGCTTTCCTCTCTGCTTATATCATTAGAAACTCATAACCAAAATTTTGCAGCAATCATACAAAGACTAAGTAGTATAGTTTTGCATGTGCTAATCATATCTTAAGCTTTACTATTTTTGCTGACCTCAGTTTTTCCCTCAGCTTGATTCCTTTAAGCATTTATTTTATTATCTGAAGCATTTAATTTTGTGTAATGAAACAAGGAAATGTGAATGTGTATATAAGTAAAATCTTTGTAATATTTCATCTAATTATTCATATCTGTAACCACTTAAATTCTGGTGTTAATAAAGCGTCAACAAAGATAATCAATGTCTTTGTCTTGACCTTAACTGAACCCTAAACTTGTGAGGATAACAACTATGCAAATTTATGCTACATTGTGGTTGGACAATTACACTTACAGATATGAGTTATTTATTCAAGTATTTCTCATCTCTATACTATAATATATCATGGAATATATTTGAGTAAGCAAATCAATTTCAGGGCCAGAGGTTTTCTATTCTTCCCTAGCAACAACCATTCCATAGCAACATCATCTTCACAATTTCTGCACTATTTCTCTGAGGGAAAAGAAACATTCTAAGAAAATGAGATAAAATGTATCTAATTGTAATACTTGAAGATTATATTCTCTAATAGAAAGTTGTTTTAGATTACTTAGAACCCTGAAACTATAATAAACTAAAACCAGAGGTGAACTCTGTCTTATTAAAGCATATCTGATTCTCACTATGATCTAATGCACTGACCCTTTATATGTTCTTTTTCAGGCTCACATGCATGTTTCTATTCTTATTATATACAGCTCCATCCTATGCTCACACTTCCTTCTCTGCTTTCCAGAATCACACTACTTTTCTCTACACAGCCTACTGACTGTCCATTGCCCTAGCCTGAGCTGAGTCTCACATGAACTAGCTCTGAGGTTGATTCTCTTTTGCCCCTCTCCTTGTCTTCTGTCCCTTCTTCCATGTCTCTGGCTCCCTTTCTGTCTATACTGACATTTGGCAATATTCTGTTCTTGCCTGTTTGTCTCAACTTCCTTCTTTCAGTAAATTGGGAATATCTCCTCCAGGGACTTCCTTTTTTGCACCTAGTTCCCTATTTTATGTTCTTTAGCTTTCATACTATCTTCACTTACTTTACACTCTCTCTCTCTCTGGCCTTCATTTCTTTTCTACTCATAAGTATGTTTCACAGGAGCGGATGGCAAGTGAGAAACTCCCAATGAGTTTTTACTAAATATTGGACCATAAAAGACATAAAGCACAACTGTTCAGAGTAAAAAGGTTCAGGAAGACAGAAATGAAAAGGAAGTGTAACACAATGAGAGAGAGAAAGAGAGAGAGAGGAAAGAAATGGTCCAAGAATCCTCGAATCCTTCAGGAGAACCTCAGGCTGGGCACAGGGATTGATTTGAGGCATGTGTACAGGTAACTACATACACCATGACGGAGGGCACATGAGCACCACAAAGAAAGCCAAACAAGTCTCCTGGGAGAAAATGGGCTAAAACAGAAAATTATATGAGTGGAAAATAAGACAAGTAGATAAAAACATACTTATACCAAGACAATGACAGCAGAGTTTGTTCAGGTGGTGGGGAAGCAGAGAGAAGATAAGACAAAGAAAATACAGAAAATACAGATGCAAACAAACTGCCTCAGGCAGACAAAGGTCAGAGTCAGATACTCTACAATTTGTTTGGGACACTTGAGATTCACTGGAATAAAAAGAGAGAGAGAGAGAGAGAAAGGCATCAGAGGGAGCATGCCAGAGTCTGAAATTAAGCATACTTGATAAAGTAGTGCTATGACCTACAATAGAAAAATTTAGTGCCTGAAAGCAAAAATCAAACACAATGAGAGATGGGTAGACAGATGGCCAGTATAAGCAACAAAAGACAAACTGACTGAAGAGGTACATAAGGGAACAGAGAACATAACAAACCCACTGGCTCATATAAACAATGTGCCAAACATACCAGAAGAGACTCTGGACGAATAGAGAGGGGCAGTGCTACAAGAGATAGAATGCTGACTATAAGCCACAGGTCTAGAGGGAGCCTTTCCAGAAAGAGATTGTGAGGAACAGAAGAGACAGGGTGAGGAGCAAGAGCTGAGAAGCATTCAAGAGTGAGCCAGGAAACCTAGAAGGGGCAGCAAGTGCTCTATTTTGGCTGGGGAATCACATAATTATTGGAGATGGGAGAAATCAATCCTTTAGCTGGGGCCTGTCAGGGAGGTGAGGTGGTAGGATCTCTAGGCAGTACTGGTAGTAGAGAGAATAGCTCAAAACCATCCCCAAACCAAGGCATCCTATGCATTATATCCTTAAGGCAAATGGGGCTCTGTTTCTGGACCACCAAGACTCCTCCTTCGTGAAGTTAGTGTGTCTGAGCTCCTGACACCTTACCAGAGAACAAGGTAAGACGGGAATGTGGAGAGGAAGTAAAAGGGAAAACAGAAAAAGAAGAGATTATTCCCTTTCCACATGGCCAGTTAAAGATAGGGGTTAAGAAGAAATATTTCAGACCCAGGCAACACTGTGTGTCATTTTATGACCAGCATGTAAAAGGCTGTACCTTATCATCAGCTAGCTTTTGTTTTCTTTTTTCTTCCACGGATATTCTCCTTTGCTCATCTTTTTCTTTTTGTTCTTTAAGCTTTTGCTGTTTTTCTTCCAAATGTTTTTCATATTGCAGCTTGGCCCTTCGTTCTTTTTCCAGCAGTTGTTTTTCTTTATTGGCTGAAATATTCCAAATAAAATTTCAAGGTGTAAAAGCCAAGAACAGTTTTCCTTATTACATACATCGAAGGACAAAAGTTAATCTATCTCATTATCACTTAAAATAATATACCTATTCTATTAAATAAAGATTTGTTACATAAGTGAACATAGGTTGGCCACTGAAGAGCCATTTTCACTAGGAATTCTCATAACTAAAGATCAGGGCTATCTGAGTCAGATGACTCCCATCCTGCCCTAACTAAAATTCCAAAGTAGGAAGAAATGTTTCTTTCATATGACATTTTTGCACATTTCAGCTGAAGTAAAATGCTACCAAAATAATATAATGTGTTTTAAAACATAAACTAAAACAGGAGGGCAAAATATAAGTTTCATTCCACTTAGAAGTTTCTTCCAAAGTCTTCATCTATGCAGATGGTATCAAGCATACAGGTGTTACATGAATTGGATTGGAGGTATGTCTACCACTAATTTTCCTGTATTCAAACCTTCCTTGGTTAAAGCCTGAAGGGGATTCGTATCTTTGCAGTTGTAAAATATTCCCCTAGGGCATTATTATTTATCTCTCTTCCATCAAAACAAAGATCATTTATACTACATCTAAATAGAGTTTAGTCCTAGTTTTGTCACATTTGGATCAAAGAAGAAATATAGTTGAAATGCATGTCATCAAGCTGTAGGCAGTCTTAATAGAGAAAATCAAGATTTAAAACTAGCAAATCAGTAAAGCCACACCTCTTTTATGTTCTCTTTTAGAATCACCTTTACTGAAATTCCATTCTGCTTGTTTCTACAAATGTCGAAGAAATTTTTACTCTTTAGTTTTCAGGTAATAAAAACTAACACAAACTACTCCTTCAAAAATCAAATAATTTAAGCTGGATGTGGTGGTGCATGCCTTTAGACCCAGCACTTGAGAGGCTGAGGGTAAGAGGATCACCATGAGCTCCAGGTCAGCCTGGGCTAGAGCAAGACCCTGCCTCTCAAAACCAATAGCAAAAGATTAAATAATTAGGCCCAGATTTGCCATGGGCCTTCTTTATATTATTTAGTAAATTAACTTAATCCAATACATTTTACATATTAAAATTGTAGTCTATCATATAAACAGAATAGGCAAAGTTAAACAAATTCAGAAATATAACTTTTATATAAAATTCATTCATTTTGATATAAAGAAAAGAACATCTAAATTATACCTTCTTGCTGTCTTTTTCTTTCTTCTCTGCGCTCCTTTGCTAATAGTTGTTTGATATCATTTTTAATAACAGAACCATCAATGACTAAAAAATAATATAGTTAGACATTACCATAACATTCAATTTAAGATACAACACTTTGATAGTTATCAAAGCACTAAAGAAAACATACCATGTGTATATGTCATTATTTTCTTTGGAGCTGCAGAGAAGTTAACACCATGTTTGTATCGTCGTTCTTCTGTAATTTCTTGAGCCACAGAAGCTGAAATATGGGGAGGTAAAAGAAAGGTACTAGGTATTAAGAACACAACAGCTGGGGGCTGGAGAGATGGCTTAGAGGCTACGGCCTTTGCCTGCAAAGTCAAAGGACCCACGTTTGATTCCCTAGGACCCACGTTAGCCAGATGCACAAGGGGGCACACACATCTGAAGTTCATTTGCAGTGGATGGAGGCCCTAGCATGGCCATTCTCTCACTCACTTCCTCTCTCCCTCCTTCTTTCTCTGTCAAATAAATGAGTAAAAATATTTTAAAAAACAGTACAACAGCTAATACCAAGTTTAGAAAACTATAGCTATATCTGTGGTGATAAAAGTTCAGATTACTTCTACAAGGTAAAATCATTACTGCTTAATTTGAATCAACAACAAAAGATTACTGAGTACCTATGATGTTCAGCAATACTTTAATAAAGAATTAAGTGCCTATTTGCCAAGGCATATGTGTGGATATAAAGACAATAACAATTGTTAGTGTCAGTGACAGTACAAAAGCTTGGGAGTAAGGCAATAACTTTTCAAAAGGTTTCAGAGAAGGCATTACATCAAATATTTGACAAAATGAGCTGGCAAGGAATTGAAAAAAAAGTTTTGCTATAAGTTGGGAATTTATATAAAATAAGAAGTTAAGAGTTTATAGATCTGAATCAGGAAACAAAGTATTAACAGTGATCTGCAAAAATATGGACCAAATATTAAGCAGGATATTTTTAAATTACCTAGACCAGGGTCTTTCTATTCTGGTTACAAATTAGTTACCATGGATTCCAAGACATTAGCAAGACTGACTTTCTCTTCTGGGTATAGGGTTCAGGCACTTGGAATTTTTTTCAAAGAAGTCTATTATATTTACTTCTTCATCTTTTGGTGCTTGAGATTTAAGTCAGGACCTCCAAAATACTCAGGAATACATCCTTCCTAGAATGAACCACATCCCCACGCCCTCAGCTACCCCAAGCTCTGTTCTGTTATACTGTGAAAATGAGAAGACAGCCAGTATCTAGAAGAAGGAATTGTCAATGACAATGCCATAGTATCATTCTAAGTTGAAAAATCAAGCAAACATGCACAAATTATACAAAACAGCTAACACATGACATGTAAACAGGCACAAAGGTGATAAACTGTAGAGAGCCGAGAGGTGACCGCCATTATGGCGCTGACATCCGGCCTCGGCCCTGGTGAGAATAGCGCATGTGCAAGTGGCAAAAGCGCGCCAAGTCACTGCCCAGCCCGGGCATATGAGCGTCATATGAGCGTCATATGAGCGCGCAGCCAATCAGCAGAGTACACGCCACCTAGGGGCTATATAAGCGGCGCCATTTCGGGGCTCCCTGTCTTCCTCTTTCATCTGTTCAATAAACGCTTGCTGCAGAAGGATCCTGGTGTCCACGTGCGTTCTTGCTGGCGAGACGACTACGCGGGCTACAACTGGTGCCGAAACCCGGGACGCCGGGTGCCTGTCATCGCCGGCGCCGAGGAGACCCCCCATTCACGGGGAAGGATTCAGAACTGCAGGACTGAGGTAGGTTCTGAGAGGCATGTTTGGTCTTGACTTGTCTCATCTTTCATCCAAATTGGTAGGAGCAATTTTCGCTCTCCCTATTGTGATGGTGGCTCTCGTTCTCTTCTTTGTGAACATGGGAGCCTCACATTCGGAGCTACAAGACAGCATGTCAGAAACAGAACGGGATAAAAGTTTAGGGGCCCTTGAGGAAAAAGAAAAAGACGTCTCTAAGAAAAAAGGCCTTTCCGCGGACGCTAAGTCCACAGAAAGAAAAGACAAGGGAAAGGACGCCCTGGGAGAGAAACAGGAGAGGGAAAAAAGAAGTCCAAAAAGGAGGCTTCTTTATCCGATAAAAGAATTGGAGGCTTTAGGAATTGATAGCTCAGAGTCTGAGGATCTTAGTCCCTCCGAGGAGGAAGAATTAGATGGCGAAGCGGCTCGCTATGGGGAGGAGAGATATTATTTTGATGAGCTACTGCAAAATCGAAAACAAAAGAAGATAGGAGATAAGAACCGCGCGGCTTTTCAATCTGCCGCCCCTATCATTCCCAGTGCTCCTCTGCCTTATGCCGGCAAGCATTGTTCAGATTCCTTCCTTTCAGAGGGGGACAGAAGGAGGTGCTTACAAGCCTTCCCGGTGTTTGAGGCTGCGGATGGAGGCCGCGTTCATGCGCCGGTAGAGTATGCCCTCATTAAGGAACTTGCTGAATCAGTTAATAAGTATGGAGTAGATGCTAATTTTACAGTTATACAGCTTGAGAGACTCGCCACTATGGCAATGACTCCAAATGATTGGCAAGTTACAGTAAAAGCTGCTCTTCCTAATATGGGACAATATTTAGAATGGAAAGCCCTTTGGCACGATGCTTCTCAAACTCAGGCAAGGGCTAATGCCAGTGCAGAAGATAATCAACGGCACTGGACCTTTGATTTACTAACAGGGCAAGGCCAATTTGTTCATAATCAAACAAACTATGACTGAGGAGCATATGGTCAGATCTCTGCCGCTGCTATTAAAACATAAAAAGCCCTCTCAAAAAAGGGCGAGGCCGGGGGACACCTAACAAAGATTATTCAAGGCCCCCAGGAGTCATTCTCGGACTTTGTAGCCAGGATGACAGATGCAGCGGACAGGATATTTGGGGACCCAAAACGAGTTAAGCCAATGATAAAACAACTAGTGTTTGAAAATGCCTCCCCAGAGTGTAAGACAGTCATTGCTCCTAGGAGAAACAAAGGGCTGACAGACTAGATAAAGGTTTGCCGAGGACTCGGAGGCCCACTCACTAATGCTGGCCTTGCAGCGGCTATATTACAGGCTAAAAACCGCCAGAGTCTCAGAGGCAATAAAGCTTGTTATAACTGCGGCAAAGCGGGTCATTTAAAACAAGATTGTCGTGCTCCTGCACAAAAGAAAATTCCAGGACTATGCCCCAAATGTAAGAAGGGCAATCACTGGACCAATAAGTGTCACTCAGTTAGAGATATTCAGGGAAAACTTATTCAGCATGATACCCCTTCTGAAGAAAAAAATGAAAATGTTCCAAAAAACGGGTCTCAGGGCCCCAGGTCTCAGGGCCCCAAAAGATATGGGACACAAGTGGACAACAGGAGGGCATGTCTAGCTGTAGAGCAACAAGAGGTTCCACAGGACTGGACCTCCGTTCCACCTCCCAATTCTTATTAATGCCACATATGGGAGTGCAACCAGTCCCGGTTGAATTTGAAGGTCCCCTCCCTAAAGGAAGTGTCGGCCTTATTTTAGGACGCTCCTCTCTTACCCTAAAGGGGCTTATGATTCATCCTGGAATAATGGATCAAGACTATACTGGAAAGCTTCAGGTTCTTTGCTCTTGCCCGCAAGGCATATTTTCAATTTCCCCTGGGGATAAGATTGCTCAATTAGTTCTCCTCCCCAGCTTGCACGACCATTTTCCTTCCACCCAAATGCCAAGAGGCACAAAGGGGCTTGGTTCTTCAGAAACTGACTGCGCTCATTTGGTAGTTGATCTTTCAACTAGGCCTACTTTACAACTACAGATAGAAGGGAAGAGCTTTTCTGGCATTTTGGACACTGGAGCTGATAAAAGTATCATTTCCTCCCAATGGTGGCCTAAGGCGTGGCCTGTCACACAATCGTCTCACTCTTTACAAGGGTTAGGATATGAGGCTAGCCCTGCAGTGAGTTCACGGTCACTGACTTGGCAAACACCAAAAGGTCAAACAGAAAGCTTTATACCCTATGTGCTCCCTCTCCCTGTTAATCTATGGGAAAGAGACATTTTACAGGAATTAGGACTAGCATTGACTAACGAATACTCTCAGCAAGCTCTAGATATTATGAAAAGGATGGGATATAAGGAAGGAAGAGGCCTTGGCAAAAAAGAGCAAGGGAGATTAAGCCCGATCCCACAAGAAGGTAATGCAGGGAAGCAAGGTCTGGGTTTTCATTAGCTGCCATTGAGGGTTCCATGCCCATATCCTGGCTCACAGAGGAAGCCATATGGGTTCCTCAATGGCCTCTTTCCTCTGAAAAGTTAGAAGCTGCTACGAGACTGGTTAAAGAACAAGTACAGCTTGGTCATTTGGAGCCCTCTACCTCTCCTTGGAATACACCTATTTTTGTTATAAAAAAGAAATCTGGAAAATGGAGACTTCTCCATGATTTGAGGGCCATCAATGCACAGATGCGGCTATTTGGCTCCGTGCAACGAGGCCTGCCTTTGCTCTCTGCTTTGCCTAAACAATGGAAAATTATAATTATAGATATTAAGGATTGCTTCTTCTCCATTCCTTTATGCCCACAAGATAGACATAGATTTACATTTACTCTACCTGCTGTTAATCATTTTGAGCCAGATAAAAGATATCAATGAAAAGTTTTGCCTCAAGGCATGGCCAATAGCCCCACTATATGTCAGTTATATGTGCAATTGGCCCTTGAACCAGTTAGAAAACAATTTCCCTCTCTGCTGTTAATCCATTATATGGATGATATTCTTATGTGCCATAAGGAATTAGTTGTTTTACAGACTGTATATCCTTTATTATTAAAAACCTTAAGACAATGGGGCCTGCATATTGCTTCCGAGAAGGTTCAAGTTTCAGAAGTAGGTTCCTTTTTAGGGACGGTTATTTACCCAGAAAAAATAGTTCCTCAAAAATTAGAGATCCGCAGAGATCATTTACAAACGTTAAATGATTTTCAGAAATTATTGGGTGATATAAATTGGTTGAGACCGTTTCTAAAAATTCCCTCTGCTGAATTGAAGCCATTGTTTGACATCCTGGAAGGAGATGCTCATATTTCTTCACCTAGAGCCTTAACACCAGCTACAAGCCGCGCCCTAAAAGTGGTAGAAGAAGCTTTACAGGATGCTCAGTTGAAACGCATAGAGGAAGCCAAAACTTTCGACCTGTGCGTTTTTAAAACTAGGCATTTACCAACTGCCGTGCTGTGGCAAGATGGACCCTTATTGTGGGTTCATCCCAACGCTTCTCCTGCTAAGATTATTGATTGGTACCCAGATGCAATTGCTCTGCTTGCCCTTCGTGGATTAAAGGCAGCCATTACTCATTTTGGAAAAGAACCCAGGTCTTTAATTGTGCCTTATACAGCCCATCAAGTTCAGATATTAACTGCTACTTCTGATACTTGGGCGGTGTTAATCACCTCCTTTGGTGGTTTAATAGACAATCATTACCCTAGACACCCTATTTTACAATTTGCCTTAACCCAAGAGGTTGTGTTCCCACGCATTATATCTCGGGAGCCACTTCAAGATGGGCTGGTGGTCTATACAGATGGGTCAAAAACAGGAGTAGGGGCCTATGTGGTTAATGATAAGATTATATCTAAACAATATCATGAAACCTCACCTCAAGTTGTGGAATGTTTGGTAGTATTAGAAGTTTTGGAAAAATTCCCAGGTCCCCTGAATATTGTTTCGGATTCCTGTTATGTAGTAAATACAACAAAAACTTTAGAGGCTGCTGGGTTGATTAAGGCATCTAGCAAGCTTGCAACAATTTTTCAAAAGATTCAGTTTGCCTTGATTAATAGGAGATCTCCTGTTTTCATTACGCATATCAGGGCTCATTCGGGCCTACCGGGGCCCATGTCCCGTGGAAATGACTTGGCAGATCGGGCCACGAAGTTTATCATGCTTGTTCTTTCATCAAAATTGGAGTTGGCTAAAAGTTTTCATAAAAGGTTTCATGTCACAGCTGAGACATTGCGTCGTCGGTTTGACATCACTAGAAAAGAGGCTAGAGATATAGTAACTCAATGTCAAAATTGCTGTCAATTTTTACCTGTGCCTCATGTAGGAATTAATCCCAGAGGAATTCGCCCATTACAAATTTGGCAGATGGATGTTACTCACGTCCCATCTTTTGGCAAATTACAATATTTACATGTTTCCATTGATACTTGTTCTGGAGTTATGTTTGCTTCCCCATTAACCGGGGAGAAAACAGCCCATGTTATTCAACACTGCCTCGAGGCGTGGAGTGCCTGGGGAAAGCCCAAAATTCTTAAAACTGACAATGGACCAGCTTATACTTCTCAAAAATTTGAACAGTTCTGTCACCAGATGGGAGTGACCCATTTGACAGGTCTCCCATATAATCCTCAAGGACAGGGTATTATAGAACGGGCTCATCGCACTCTAAAGTCTTATTTAATAAAACAAAAAGGGGGAGTCGAGGAGGCTCTGCCCTCAGTCCCACGAGTGACTATATCCATAGCACTCTTTACTCTTAATTTTTTAAATTTGGACAGTCAGGGCCATTCGGCGGCTGACCGTCATTGCTCAGAGCCTAACAGGCCACAGGAGATGGTTAAGTGGAAAGATGTTTTGACTGGTCAATGGAGAGGCCCGGATCCTATTTTAATAAGATCCAGGGGAGCTGTTTGTGTTTTTCCACAGGAAGAAGACAATCCATTCTGGCTACCAGAACGCCTAACACGTAGACTTGTGAGACCTGACGAATCATCGAGATCCTGTGCAGGAGCCGAAGAAGTGGACAAGATCCATTATGAAGACCCTACTCTACTAGAGTTGACCCCTCCCTAGCTGTGGGCCTGACATCCTGGATTTCTTCAGCCTTCTCTTTCTTTAAGGAATGGGTGGGAATGACGCTGTTTGGTGCAGCCCTATGTTGTGGCTTAGTGTTCCTGCTTTGGTTGTTCTGCAAGCTCAGAGCTCAATAACAATGTGACAAGGCCGTTATTGCGCAAGCACTTGTGGCTATGGAACAGGGATCATCTCCTGAAATTTGGTTAATTAATTAGACTGAGACCCTCAGTCGATGCACCTCAAGGGTTTAGCCCATTGCACTGAGTCGATGGGAGATCTAAGTCTAATCAGCCCTTGCCTAAGTGGCTACAGCACCAAAATATAAGATTGACAGCCCTTGCACCCCCAGGAACAATATTCCATTGCACAGGGATGGGTGTTAACTCCCCTTTTTGTCTCTCCCTTGGCCTTTGCACTCAGAGGACTTGTCACCATTGCACCTGATAAGGTGAGGGAGTGAGCTCTTGATCGCTTATTCCCCAAGGAAGGAATTTGCTTGATCGAGCATAGGGTTGTTTGGTGCTGCGCTGGCTGGGCTATGAGGCAGTTGTCATCTTATTAAAACAAACAGGGGGAGATGTAGAGAGCCGAGAGGTGACCGCCATTATGGCGCTGACATCCGGCCTCGGCCCTGGTGAGAATAGCGCATGTGCAAGTGGCAAAAGCGCGCCAAGTCACTGCCCAGCCCGGGCATATGAGCGTCATATGAGCGTCATATGAGCGCGCAGCCAATCAGCAGAGTACACGCCACCTAGGGGCTATATAAGCGGCGCCATTTCGGGGCTCCCTGTCTTCCTCTTTCATCTGTTCAATAAACGCTTGCTGCAGAAGGATCCTGGTGTCCACGTGCGTTCTTGCTGGCGAGACGACTACGCGGGCTACAATAAACGTCTATAAGAGTGATATGTAAAATTAAAGAGCACAAATTGAGGAAAAGTAAGACAAACTACAGGATGATACATGACAGTTATTACAGGGGATCCCTGAAACCTTTAATTCCATCTAAATGTGAATGTAATTGCATCTAAAATGTGAAGCTAGCCTGGACTCCAAAGTGTGTTTCAGATCAGCCTGAGCTAGAATGAGATTCTATCTCAAAAAAAATCCCTCAACCCTGAACCCTGAGCAAAGTGTTGAGAAAAATACTGAAAACTGTTTTACTACTTTTGTTTAGAAACACAGAAAATATGACCCTAGAATACTGCACACAAGGCTATTATACCTAAAAAAATTGCAATAAAGATGGACAGGTGAAACAAGGGAATAGATGAACTGTTCTTGCACTTATAGAATGAATAGACTGTTATGTTAGTTGCAAGACACAAAAGATACCTGGGAGTCATTTTAAGGTGTAACCTTGAAAGTAACACCACAATTGCTGGGTAGGGATCACCATTTCAAAAGAGGAAAAAAAAGGATTTCTTCCTTTCTCTCTCTCTCTTTCTTTCTGTCCCAGGGACCTAATATCTTAGATAAGCTTATGATCTAGCTAAATTTGAAGATTATACTTTCAGCTTCCAAAGTGAATCCAACTACAGGAACGGTTGTAGACCAAAATTATTTTCTAAAGTTGACCAATAGTGTATTAACAAAAATTCTTAAATACAACCTATAAATAAAATCTTTTCATACTTCCCACTTACAACATTTCTATTTGAGTGCACACACACACACACACACAAAAAAAACCCACCATGCACTTTTTAGTATTTTGTACACATATTTGGTTCTCCAGCTTAGAACTGCTAAAGATAGGATATTTTATTGGGCATAATTTAGCTAACCACATGGATATTTCTCTCAAAATGTGCAATTGTATCATATTTTCCAAAAGTCTTATTAAACAGAAGAAAATTCAGTAGTAGTTAAGATAAGAACAATGAATCAAAACACATAAAGGGGGACTTCCGGTAAGATGGCTGCATAGGAGTCACACCGAACCCGCCTGGGAAGGGATTTAAGCAAAACCACAGCAAAATATACTTTTTTTCCTAAAAGTAAAGATGTACAGGTTTTGATCAGCCATAGCGGAGAAGCAGGAGAGACCAAGATCTACCAGAAAGGAGGAAACTGTCCAGAATCCCATGGGGAGGTGCTTGCGGCCTGCTGCGCTGATACACACACCTGCCCACCTGGTGCCCAGGGGAATTTGCAACCTCATCAAACCTGAAGGGGAGATAGTGGATATCAGCTAAGGAGCTGCTGAAAGGGACACAGGCAGGACCAGCTGAGCAGTTCCAGTACAACTCCAGGCTTCCTGCACTCTCCCATCCCCCAATTATTAGAACCACAGACCTCTGGAGAATGCATTCAGCCCCTCAGCAGGGCATCCAACACAGCTGATCAGAGCACCACATTCATGGCACAACACAGAGAGATAGAGGTGGGCACTCTGCTTCAGTGAGATTGGAAGCCACCCTGAAAGGTAACGAGACCAACTGACAAAAATGCAGGTACATAGGCCTGCATTGGAAGTGCTAATCTCTCTTTCCATGTCAGGGCAGGTTATGGGTTACATATTCTTGGTTGGCTTTACCATTCTCAAGCTGTATTTGGGGGTTGACTATTGTTGCCTTTGATGCTTTCAGATTCATAGACCCTTTGTCTTTTTCTTCTGTCATTATTGGGGGCAGGGTCTCATTCAGACCCAGACTGACCTGGAACCCATTTCAGAATAGAAATCTCAACCTCCCAGTTGACAGGATTATGGGTGTAGAGCAATACACACCCTCAGGGATTTTGGCTTTATAAGGTTATCTGTTTGTTTCAATCCCTACATTTGCATACTCTGTGCTGGTTTTTATGAATGCGTAAACTGCTCAGTTGAATTTTAGAATTCTGCTAGTAAATTGCTCTACCCAGCACATTAGAATACTTAAATAGCAAGCAAACTCAACACCTAGGATTATTTCTACGGTTGGATTGGAGTACAAGAGCTACACTTGGCATCTTAAACTCCTACTCTGAAGGTACATAAAGTTGTATTTCCAAGTCTAAGAGCACCGCAGATAATTAGAAAACCCAAGCATCAAATCAACTCAGGATGCAAAAATTGCTACATTATAATACAAGAAACACAAAGAATCAAGTCAATACAACCCCACCAAAAATTATAAATCCATCAGAAATGATCCCCAATGAGACTGTTTTAGATGAAATGCCTCACAAAGATTTCAAAAGAAAAAGATTTTATCTACTCAAAGAACTCAAAGGAATCAAAGAAGAAAACAAAGAAATTGGGCTGGAGAGATGGCTTAGTGGTGAAGGTGCTTGCCTGTGAAACCTAAGGACCTAGGTTCAATTCCCTAGGACCCACATAAGCCAGCTGCACAAGGTGGTGCATGTGTCTGAAGTTCATTTGCAGTGGCTAGATGCCCTGGCTCACCCATTCTCTCTCTCCCTCTCTCTGACACATTCTCTCTCTCCATCTCTCTCTCTCTCTCCTCCCTCCCTCCCAAATAAATACATAAATAAAAAATAGAACAAAACAACGAAATTAAAGAAGAAAACAAACTCCTGAAGGAATACCAAGAGAACACAAGAAACCAGCTTAATGAAATAAGGAGGTCATTACAAGATGTGAGTAAGGAAATAGAAATACTGAAGAAAAACCACACAGAAATTCTAGCACTGTAAAACAGTTAAATAAAAAACTCTGTGGAAAGTCTCACCAGTAGAATGGATCAAGGAGAGAACAGAAGATCTAAACTAGAAGACCAGGTGGCAGATCGAATACAGTCCGACAAAGAGAAAGACAAGCTGATAAGAAGGTATGAATGGGTATTTAAGATATTTGGGACACTGAAAATATCAAACGTAAGAATTCAGGGTATAGTAGGAGAAGAATTTCAATTCAGAGGCTTAGCTGATAATCACTTTTAACAATGTAGGAGGATACAAAATAAACACACAGAAATCAGCTTTCCTATATACTAACAACAAGCAGGTAGAAGATGAAATCAAGGAATCTCTCCCATACATAATTGCCTCAGAAAAATAAAGTAGGGCTACAGAGATGGCTTAGTTGTCAAGACACTTGCCTGTAAAGCCTAAGGAGCCAGGTTTGATTCTCCAGATCCCAAATAAGCTAGATGCACAATGTGACACATGCATCTGGAGTCCATTTGCAGTGCCTAGAGGCCTTGTACATCCATTCTTTCTCTCTCCTGCTCTCAAATAAATAAATAAAATAAAATAAAGATAAAGTACTTTTGAATAAATTTAACCAAGGAAGTGAAGGTACTCTACAATGAAACCTTTAAAACACTCAAGACAGAAATTGCAAAAGATACTAGGAAATGGAAAGACATTCCATGTGCTTGGATTGGAAGAGTCAATATTGTGAAAATGTTAGTCTTACCAAAAGCAATCTACACATTTAATGCAATCCCCATTAAAATTCCATTGGTGAGCCAGGCATGGTGGTGCACAACTTTAATCCCAGGACTAGGGAGGCAAAGGGAGGAGGATCTCTGTGAGTTTGAGGCCACCCTGAGACTACATAGTGAATTCCAGGTCACCTTGACCTAGAGTGTGACTTTATCTCAAAAACAAAACAAAATTCCAATGACATTCTTCACAAAAATAGTAAAAATAATCCTAAAATTCATTTGGAAGCACAAAAATCCTCGAATAGCCAAAACAATTTTGAACAACAAAAATAAGGCTGGAGGTATCACCATACCCGATTTTAAGCTATATTACAAAGTCATAGTAACAAAAACAGCACAGCACTGGGACAAAGACAGACACATAGAACAATGGAACAGAATAGAGGACCCATATGTTAGTCTAGGCAGCCACAGCCATCTGATTTTTGACAAAAATGCCCAAAATATTCATTGGAGAAAAGATAGCCTCTTCAACAAGTGGTGGTGGGAAAACTGGATATCTATATGTAGAAGGATGAAAATAGATCCTTGTCTTTCTCCATGCACAAGAATCAAATCCAAATGGATCAGGGACCTTAATATCAGACCTGAAATTCTGAAACTGCTAGAGGAAAAAGTAGGGGAAACCCTTCAACATATTGGCATAGGCAATGACTTTCTGAATATAACCCTGATTGCTCAGGAAATAAAACCACTGAGATCTCATGAAATTACAAAGCTTTTGTACAGCAAAGGACACTGTGAATAGAGCAAAGAAACAACCTACTGAATGGGAGAAAATCTCTGTCAGCTATACATCTGACAGAAGATTAATATCCAGAATACACAAAGAACTCAAATACAAAACAATAAGAAATCAAACAACCCAATTAAAAATGGGCTATGGAATTAGAGAGTTCTCAAAAGAAGAAATGCAGATAGCATATAAACATCTAAAAATGTATTCTACATCCTTAGCCATCAGGGAAATGCAAATTAAAACTACTTTGTGAGTCCATCTCACTCCTGTCAGAATGGCTATCATCAAGAAAACAAATGGTGATAAATGGTGGTGAGGATGTGGAAAAAGGGGAACTCTTCTAAACTGTTGGTGGGAATGTAGTCTAGTACAGCCATTATGGAAATCAGTGTGGAGGTTCCTAAGACAGCTAAAAATAAATTTACCATATGATCCAGCTATAGCACTCTTAGGCATATATCCTAATGACTCTTCTCACTACCTTAGAGATACTTGCTCAACATGTTTATTGCTGCTCTATTCACAATAGCTAGGAAATGAAACCAGCCTAGATGTCCCTCAACAGATGAACGGATAATAAAAATGTGATACATTTACATAATGGAGTTCTATTCAGCGGTAAAGAAAAATGAAATTTGCAGGGAAATTGATGGATCTGGAAAGGATTACACTAAGTGAGGTAACCTAGGCCCAGAAAGCTAAACACCACATGTTCTCTATCATATGTAGACCCTAGCTACAAATGTGCAGATCTGTGCGTGAGCTGGAACCACAAATCGGTAGCAGAGGCCAGAAAGCTAGAAAAAGGCTATAATGGAGGGAGGAGAGGGAAGGACTTAAGGGGTTGGTATTGTATATATGTAAATAGAAGAACAGATTACAGGGAGTGGAATGGCCTCAGTGAGGCCAGGGGAAGAGATTGAATAAAAGAAGGGTGGAGGGAAGGATCAATCAAAATTCAAGATATTCTGAATAAGACATATGAAAAGCTACTTTTTTTGATAATGGCACATCCAGAAGCCATAAATTGTTATTAAAAAATTTCAGTACCAGGGATGAGATACCTTCTAGTGAGTTGTTGGCCAGGGAGGTCCCTGTTGCCTCCAAAACATCACAGGTTATTGCCAAGGCCCTTGGTTTCCCTCGAGAAACAGATGGTTAGACCCTATTGCTGAAGACTTCACATGCTTGGGTGTCAAGGTCACTACAAATCAAGCTAGGGCTGAGCTGAAAACCTCCTCCATGTAGACCAGCTGACTGAAAGCTGGAAAAAGCTGCACTGTATGCAACCTTATGGGACACAGAAGTCATCGGCAGTGAAAACAATGGACACTGGCAGCCTCAAGTTTGGCCATCCAGGCCAAATGATGGAATGGGTACAATAGTGGCATGTCTGCCCTAGGGAAAACCAACTGTTCTCTAATTGGACTGGAAGCCTGCTCTATGGGAGGGAATACATGCCTGATAATGATAACCTAATCAAAAGCCTATGGCATGGGAGATCATGTGCCTTAGGGATATAAAGCCTGCTCTTGTCTGGTTAAATGCATATATTATACTTACCAAACTGCCCAGTAAGCACTACGCTTAATGTTCATATTCATGTCTTAATGCTACTCCCACTTTTGGTTAGAGAAGCTTCTCTTTCCAGATGGTGGTGACCACTGGGATGACCCAAGAGGCAACACAGTGCTGAGAAGTGACAGAGGCATGCTCAGCACTGAAACATCTCTATCATAACCTCCAAGTCTCAGGATCCATTGTGGAAGAGGTGGCAGAAAGAATGTAAGAGCCAAAGGAAGGGTACCACTCCTTACAATGTAACTGCCCAGACAGAAATTGACCTCAATATCCGCAACCTTGCAGTGCCTAGCAATACGTTCACAAGACCCTCATAATAGGATAAAAAGACAATGACATCAAAATAAAAGAGAAACTAACAGAGTGAGGGAGGGGATATGATGGAGAGCGGAGTTGTGAAGAGGAAAGTAGGGAAGAAGAGGGAATCATCATGGTTTATTTTCTGTAAGGATAGAAGTTGTCAATAATAAAATTATACATTAAAAACACACATAGGTTGAGCGTGGTGGTGCACGCCTGTAATCCCAGCACTTGGGAGGCAGAGGTAGGAGGATCGCCATGAGTTCGAGGCCACCCTGAGACGACATAGTGAATTACAGGTCAGCCTGAACTAGAGTGAGACCCTACCTCGAGAAAAAAAACAACACATAAAGGTCACTGTAGTAATACTGTCAAATCCAATATTTTAGACCTTTGTATGCAAGTTCATACTGGCAAGAAATTCATTCACAAAAAGGAGAAGCTTTAAAAAGTGCACAAAATATTGAAGCAATGGGAGAGAGTCTTCATGCCTGGATTTAACCAAGTGAACATTTTCATTCAATTTCAATGAATGAAGGAATTTTCTTTATACTCAGTTGAAAGTATGTTTTAATGCATATACATACAAAAGTAACATCAAGGTACAGTTAGTATTACAGTATCTTATTCTAAGTCTAAACCTTCAGTTAAGGTAAAAGTTACTTTTTTGCCAGACATTGAATTACAGAAAATATATAGAATTTATTACTTGTGATACTTACTTAAAAATTGTCATACAAAGCCAGGCTTGATGGTACATGCCTTTAATCCCAGCACTAGGGAGGCAGAAGTAGGAGGATCGCTGTGAGTTCCAGGCCACCCTGAGACTACATAGTGAATTCCAGGTCAACCTGAGCTACAGTGAGACCCTATCTTTAAAAAAAATTGTCATAACAAATCATTTATATCATTTGACTATAGAATGCAATTGTTTTACCCCATCTAGTTCTTATAGCAATCCTGTAAAAAAGCATTTCCCCCATATTCCCTGATCAATAAAAAACTGAGTGTAAAAATAACTTTCTGAGATTATACTAGCAGTAAGTGGTAAAGTCACAACTTAAGTAACTGTACATTAGAAAGTCATGACGAGGATGAAATTATTTGCAATAAAGTGCACACAAATGGAGATGATCACACTAAGGAAATTAAGTCAGTCTCAGACAAATATAGCATGTTTTATTTGTAGATATCAAATTATTATATAGATACATAAAAATCATGTGTGTATAGATGACATGAAAATAGATGTGAAACTGTCTAGGGGAAGAAGGTGACTAAGGATGGGTAAGACAGGGAAAGAGGGTTGTGGGGGATATCTTCACAAAGTACTTAATATACTTATATATGAAAATATCCTTATGAAATCCAGTATATATGACGAACATATGCCAATAGGAAAAAATAGTTTAAAAAATTAGGAAAAATGCAATAAGACAAAAAAGAAATTGCAATTGGGAAACACAAAAAAAATAAGACATATTCATAGAATTTTGTCAAAAATAGCAGCAACCAAAGTTACAAGGCTGAGAGGTACTTCCAAAAATCCCCCCTAACCACCAAGCTCAAAGACAGCATGTGTTGAAGATAATAAAAACTGGGGACATTTTTCCACCCAGTAGAGCTGTCTATAACAGAATGGAAAAGTACTAAGCTCCTCTCACAGTACACATTCTAGTTATAGGAACTGCTAGACTATACTTTTCCAGCTCTACAACTCTGATAATCTGGCTCTAAATCTCAGTTATTTTTACATTTGTCGAAAATATTCAATGGATAATTTATTCTAAACTCAGAAATCATTTAGAAAAACAGGCGACAAAAACTTTGGTAGCAAAGTTTCTGATACTCTTGGTTAAATTTTATGTAAAAACAATTGAGTATAAAATATGAAATAAGATTTGTTAAAATAAGCATATTTCTTTGGTAGACTACATTACCACAGGAGACTCAATAAATGCATATGCATCCATTTATATAATGAATATGTGTATATATAAGGCATATATATACATATATAAATGTATGTAGACTGTACTATGTACTTATATGGGTTATCTGTTTAGATCACTTTTGTAATCTCTGCAGTCAGGTTCCCAGCAGGGAATGAAATTGACCTTCTAGCAAAAATGTTTCATTTTCTCCTTGACCCAAGAGGGCAGTTCTAGTCAGTCCAGTGCCACAGTACAAGCCTACCATGTGATAGCTTCAATCCAAATGTGCAAGGCACAGCTAGCATGTAAACTAGGGTTCTGGATTAAGTCCTTTTTTTTGGCATGGCTTTTGAAGTTCTTAGTTTTAAATGCTATACATTCAAGCAACTTTCCCATAATTTTTTTTCCAATATTCAATAAGCAAATGATTTTAGGGTATTTTCTCCTTCAACATTCGGGAATGCATGCTGGTTAATTTTAATTACTTAAAAAATATCAGGAAGGGCTGGAGAGATGGCTTAGCAGTTAAGACACTTGCCTGCAAAGCCAAAGGACCTAAGTTCAATTCCCAGGACCCATGTAAGCCAGATGTACAAGGTGTCACATGCATCTGGAGTTCATTTGCAGCAGCTGGAGGCCCGGATGCACCCATTCTCTATCTGCCTCTCTCTCTCTCTCAAATGAATAAATAAAATAAATATTTAAAAATATAGCAGGTAGCCATGGGTGTCAATTAACAATACAGTAATTTATTGTAAACTCTAGGTGAAGAATAAATTGGGGCACAAGGAAGGTTGACTTTCTCCCTATATAATGATGCAAGTGAATTTGCTTCTCACACTTCCTTAGAGAGTTGCTTCAGGGTGCTCTCCAGTACCTTAAAATGCCCCAATCTCAGTCTATCTAAATCATCCTTTGAATTGCAAATGAAAAACTCCCTAAGGATTTCAATGCTGATTAAAACAATTGTTTTATTCATGGGCATAGCTGAGGAAACTAGCCTTCCAACAAACTAAAAGCAACCAAAGCAATCTCCTACAAGCACGAAATAAACCTCTCAGGTAGCCTTGCAATCTCCTGAACGGAGCAACTTGCTAAGATTGACACTTCTTTTATTTCTAAGCGTGTGTGCGTATGTGTCTGGGGTGGGGGGTGTGGGGGTGTGGAACCTGTTGAAGAGAAAGCACTCCAGGGTACTGATGCTCCTTCCAGTTCAGCCTCGGGACTGCAAGACATCCCAGGGAAGGGAACATCTTGTGGAAGTCATGTGCTACATACAGCTGACAAACCTTGCCCTTTCCTTCCCTCCTTCGCAGGCCCTGCTCCCTCCCTGGACCTTGGACCCAGCAAGATGGTGCGGGTACCCTGGGAAGGGAGGAACCACCAGACTTCACCATCCTATCCTGGAAGGGCTGTGGAGGCTGCGCGGGTGCCGGCCACAGGACAACAGGCGTGGCTCCAGGACATAAAGTGCATAAAGTGTCCTGCAGCACCTCTCTGCTCTGCCTGCCGCGGGCCTGTCATTGACAGTGACAGTTTGGACGTCGTCGCCCTAGGCAGGTCCTTCCCCTCCCCCCCAGACCTCCCTGTCTCAGGGCGGGGGTGGGGGGGGCCTCCGGCTGGGTGGGGACCCGACGGCGCCCGGCAACTCCACCGAAAAGTTTCGCGGCGCCCAGGGCCGCGGGGCTCCATCTGCCCGCCCTGGTGGGGACCCGAGAGCCCCTACCCCGCGGCCCGCTCACCAAGGCTTTTGCGTAGATCCCGCTGAGCCGTGCGGCTATCGCCGCCTAGGCCGGTCCCGGCGTGCTCCGCCATCTTCAGAGCCAAGTTGCGAACCACCAGTGGCTCTGCGACCGCAGGGCGCAGGCGCCTCCGCCATCTCCGCCGCTGGGGTCGAGGCGGCGACCCTGGGGGGAAGGACTGGGCGTGGCTCCGAGAGTCACCACTCGGCTCCGACACCCTCAATCTCGGTAGCATAGCTCTTCTTAAGCCATGTCGCTACATCGACTGGATGGCGACCAACTCAGTCTAAAGAAACCCTGGCATATAATGATGCTTTGCCTCAACGGAGTTCGAAGTTCCAGCCAATCAGAGGCCGACTTGGCCCCTAACGTTCTTTTCCTTTTATCACCTCTACCTAGCAACACAGTAACATTCCATCTTTCCCGTCCACTGGTGCACTCAATGGCCACTGACCGAGTGCTTTCTTATATCATGAGTCTACTGTCTTTGAAACACCTCATTAAAAAAAAAAAAACATGGGGGGGGGGCACCCAGGGAGTGGATGGGAGGGGAATAAGTGGCTGTGAGGTGCTAGGAGACTAACCTTTCATACAATTTCTTACCCCTTTGCTGAACAAATTGTGACACAATATATTTAGATCTCAAAGTTAACTGAAAAAGCTTTAGGGTGTTGGTGGGCATTTAAAGTGATGGAGAAGACAAGTTGACATCAATCTCTCTAGACTTGGGAGGAGGCCATTAAAAGTTGCAAAACATTTTTTTTTTTCCGTGTTCACAGTAGAAAAAGCTAATTGGCCTGAGGCATGTCACTTAATGGGCCCTTGGGCTGGAGAGATGGCTTAGCAGTTCAGCGCTTGCCTATGAAGCCTAAGGACCCCGGTTCTAGGCTCGATTCCCCAGGACCCACGTTAGCCAGATGCACAAGGGGGCGCACGCGTCTGGAGTTCGTTTGCAGTGGCTGGAGGCCCTGGCGCACCCATTCTCTCTCTCTCTCTCCCTCCCTCCCTCTCTCTCTCTCTCTCTGTCACTTTCAAATAAACAAAAAAAAAAAGTTAAAAAAAGAAAAAAAATGGGCCCTTGCCAATCCAGTACAAGTCACCCCTCTTGTTACTGAGTGTGATTGTGACACATGGTTGTATAAAAGCAACTTATGGTTGGGGCTATAGATATTGTTCAAGATAACCCAAAAATGGGACAAGGGACTGCCTGTGGGATAAGCACCTTAATGAGCCCATTGAGTCTTAAAGTGACATGGGAGCTGTAACATGTAAGAAGCTAATAATAGCTGCTCTTGGCTTACTCTTTACCCACACTGTTTTCACTGCACTACATACATTAACTCATTAGCGCTCCTAAACTACCTTATAAAGTATGTACAATTACTATCTCCATCTAAGAGATGGGGAAACTAAAGGAGGAAGAAGTTTAATCACTTGTTCAGAGCCTCAGAATAAGTGGCAATACTGGAATTTTCCCCCAGAATATCTCATTACAATATACATGTGCTTACTCTTACACAATACTGTTTCGTGAGAGTTAAGAAGCAATAGAAAAATAATAAATGATATTATCTACAATCCACAAAGATCTAAAAGCACATAAGAAAAGGACAACCTCTAGAAAGTGGGCAAAAGACCTCTGGTCTCTCACAGAAAATCAAACACAAATGGCTAATAACCAAAACAAATGTTCTAACTCTTTAGTAGTCCATACAAATGAAAAATACCACCGGATGGCATGTTAGCCCTATAGATTTGGCAGAAATAAAAGATTGCACAATAAGTTTTCAAGAGAGTGAAATCAACCATAGCACCTGAAGTCCTGCTTCTAAGCACATACAGCAATTTACAAGGGACCCATGGTTATTACTATGACACACCTGTGTTTATAGGCAGCAGCAAAACACACACATAAATAAACAGAAGTCCAGGGCTAGAGAACTGTCTTAGCACTTAAGGCCTGTGAAGCCTATGGACCCAGCCTTGATTCCCCAGTACCCGCATAAGCTGGATGCACAAGGTGGTGCATGCATCTAGAGTTTGTTTGCAGTGGTTGGAGGCCCTGGCATGCCCATTCCCGCTCTCTCTTTAGCTGCCTCTGTATCTCAAAAAAAATAGAGAAATAAATAAACACAAGTTGAGCTTTTATGAACTTACCAGGAACTTCACAAGTAGAAAATCTGAAGAAACATAAAACCATTTCTGTAATTTCACATTAAAAGCAAAGATTGGAGCCCAATCTAGCAATGAGAGAACATTAAGACAAATCCAGACTGGCATAGTCTTAAAAAAAAAAGAAAGAAAGAAAGAAAGAAACTCTCCTTGTTGCTTCGAAATGCCAATGTCATGAGGAACTGAAAATCAGGAAAGTGTTACAGAGTGGATAGTAAACAGACCAAATGCAGTACATGAACCTTAACCAGTACCTGGCTTTAAAGACAGCTTTCAAGGGCTCCTATAATAGTGTTAGAGATATAACACAGTAGTAGAATCCTTTCCTAGCAAGTGTGAGACCCTAAGTTCATTTCACCTCACTATGGAGAAGGCATTAATTATTGAGACAATTGGTAAATTTCAACTATGAATAATAATACTATATCAAGGTCAAATTTCCTGGGGCGAGAGGAATATTGCAGTCATATATAAAAATGCTATTTTTTTTCCTTGAATGACTGCTAATAAACTTAGGTGTGGCACGTCATAATTTAGGAAACATGGGGTTCCAGGAAAAATCCAATAACAAATACCACAAAATGTTAAAAATTTATGTAGTTACATACAATTTATTTTATTTTCAACTCTTCTGTATTTCTGTCTTCAGCTTACTTCTACCTATCACCACATGGAAAAAATGAAATTTGATCAGACATAATGTGAAGTGGCACCTACATATTTTTTTTCAGTATTTATAGCCTCTTAAGACCTCATGCAAGCCAGAGTGTTGCAGAGGGTGGGAAGATCAGACACAAGGAACCAAAATCAGGTAGCATGTAAGAGGAACTAGGTGAATAAGTCAAATACATTCTAAGGGCTCAAGGATGAGAACTTAGTCATGTTTGAGATGACTGAAGAAGCCTTTGGAGAAGAAATGCTAGTTGCTTTGTACCTGAAGAGGAGACAGAGGGAGCTGCTCTACTTCCAAGACAGCAAGCACTCCTTCATTGCAGCCCCTGGTCACTGGGTTAGCTTTTCGAATCTAAATTTCAGTCTAAAATCTCTTATTTTAAAATAATGGCAATACTTGAAAGTTTCTCAAAGCACTGCACAGTGGAAAATATCTTAGCCAGGGTTCAAATTTCTAGTTATCTCACTACATAATGTTTGAATCAAAAACCCAAACCATAGCCAGGTGTGGTGGCACACGTCTTTAACCCCAGCACTTGGGAGGCAGAGGTAGGAGGATCACCATGAGTTACAGGCCAACCTGAGACTACATAGTGAGTTCCAGGTCAGCCTGAGCTAGAGTGAGACCCTACCTCAAAAAACCAAAAAAATAAAAAAAAAAAACAGGTCCATATACTGTTTCTATCAATATGCCCCCCTTTTTTCCCATTTTTATTTTTTTTTATTTTTTTTTACAGTCAGTTTGGTACCATTATTAGGCTCATCCGTGACCTACCCCCTCCCCTTGGCCCCTCCTTGTTGAGGTATACGGGTCATGCATTGTGGAGTTAGCCCACAGTTATGGGTAAGCTAAATGTCTCTGCATATCATGACCCAACATGTGGCTCTGACATTCTTTCCGCCCCCTCTTCCGCAAAATTTCCCTGAGCCATGTTGGGTTCATTTTTGATCTGCTTCAGTGATGAGGTGTTGGGGGCCTCTGAGGCTCTGGCTCTCTGATTTAGTAGGAGTTGTTTTTTCTCTGTGTTGATCTCCTTCCCCCTTGTGCTGGTATCCGGTTCATCAGGAAAACAGCCCCCTTGCTTGTTTCTCCAATTTTTCTTAGTTTCAGCTGGGGCCCTTTTGAGGTATGATGGGGTGGCTCTCTCCTTAGGATCTACATCTATCTGAAAAAGAGAAGCAGATTCTCCAACGGAGAGTAAGTTAGCACCAGCACAAATGAGATAACCCCTTTTTTATAGAGAATTTAATAGGTGTAGGCCCTCTTGTAGCCCACAATTGATGTTAGCTTGATATTGGAGAGTGGCTTTATGTTTGGATATGGTTCTGACTTGTTTCCCAGCTCCAGCTATGGGTCCCATACCAGTGAGGGGATCAGTTAGCCGAATTGAGAGCAGTTGGTTCCCCACCATGGCTGTGTGCCACCACTGCACTTGTGTGGGCATCACAACAAGTTATTTGCTGCTAAGTAGGTTAGACCATGAGTTGCTTCGACAGATATTGGTCATTTTCCCCCAGTCGCCCGTGTAGCACCTTCTGGCACTAGACGCGCTGACTGTCTAGGGACTGACTCTCTTCCAACTTCCAGCCATGCCATTCTATCAATATGCCCCTTTTATTTTGGGGGACAAGGTCAGACTATGTCTTCCAAGCTTGCCTTGAACACATGATTCTCTAGTCTTGGCCTATCCAATGCTGGCTTAGCCACCACATTACATATTGATGTGTATATTCACTACCTTTGAATCTATTTTTATTCTAAGATCTTTGACAGTTTGATGTGAAAGTTAGCTTTCATGCAGTATAAAAGTCATTCAACTAAACATTTACTGACCACATACTCTACCAGATCGAAAGAGGCCCTGCCATCTAGGCTACAAATTTCATCACTTCTAAGCCAATTATTCATAGCAGAGGACTCAGACATTTTCTTGTTTGAGCAGTTACCTAAGAATTCTCAACTGTTTATTTCTCGGAAAAAGATTGGAACTGAAGGCTTCTTGCCTAGGGAGGGTGGAGTTGATTTGGGAGCCAAAATAGACTCAGAGCTGGGAAAGAACTCTAGTAGTTCCTCTCCTCTCCTCCCTGCATTTGGAAAGCATATATGCCCTTGTGAGCAAAAGAAAATTTGAATCCTGCTCACTTGTTCTCTAACTTGGCTAGCTCTTCCCCTTAAAACTTACTCAGCAGGAAATATATTCAGAAACCACAGCCATAATAGGTCTCAGAATCATTCCCTTTTTTTTTTTTTTTTTTTTTTTTGAAACTAAAGAAGACTTCACATGCTTGGGCTGCAGGTCACTGAGAAATCAAGTTGGAACTGAGCTAGAAACCTCCTCCCTGTTGACTAGCTATCAGAATGCTGGGAAGAGCTATGTAGCATGCAGACTTTTGGGAGAGAGATGTTACCAATGGTGTTAATTAGCAATGGATCCTGCAAGTCTTATGGCTGCCCAGCCAGTCCAAATGTGCTAACTGGAGCAACAGTGGAACATCTGTTATGGAGGAAACCAACTGCTCTCTGATTGGAGTGGAGGACTGCTTCCTGGGAGGGAATGCATGTCTGGTACTGAAAACCTAGTCAAAAGCCTATGGCTGGGAGGGTCATAAGCCCTAGGGGAGTTATGATTACTGTTGTTTGGGTAAATGGATAGATTACCCAGCAGCCTGCTCTCTAAACACTTATATTTATGCTCATATATTAATACTACTTCCACTTTTGGTTAGAAAAGCTTCTGTTTTCAGATGGTGGTGACCACTGGGGTGACTCAAAACTCACACAGTGCTGAGAAATGATAGTGGAGCATTCAGTACTAAATAACATATCTCTATCACACCCTCTAAGGCTCAGAGTCCATTGCAGAAGAGGTGGCAGACAGAATGTAAGAGCCAAAGGAAGGGCAGGACAGCTTACAATGTTGTCTTACAGATACAAAATGGCTTTGATATTTATTCATGACCTTACATTGCCTGATACTACCTACACAAGCCCTACATAATAGGAGGAAAAAATAATGACATCAAAGTAGAAGAGTGACTAATGGAAAAGAAGAAGGGATTCAACTAAAGGTAGATTTGGGAGAAGGAAAACAAGGGTGTTGGGAGAGAATTATCATGGTTTATTGTCCATACTTATGGAAGTTGTCAATAAAAAGTTTAAAAGAAAGTTTTGAAAACTTGACATCTAATAAACATTCAGAGAATTTACCAATTCTAACAATTTGCATTGAAAGTGCCACAACCCTTGCAGTGTTCTGTGACTGGTCAACTTACCAGCCATGTGATGTCTCATTTTGACCATCTTAACTACCTGTATGCTTCATCTAGCACACCCACAGGTGGGTCATGGTTCTCTACTTTTGCATTTTCTCTTTCATCTGACTCTTGCTCTGCATTAGTTGCATCTTGGCTATGATACACAGGAAGAGGGATGCTTTGGTCTGTAGTCATCTTTGACAAACCTACCTCCATGCTTGTTTCTTCAAATCAATACTCTCTACCTATGGTACTGACTTGTCTTGAGGGCTAGTCATTTCTTGGTTAGTACACGGTGGTCTGCTCAGAATTTCCACTGCAACTGCAGCACCCTCTCCAACTGACTCTTCAGCCTACTTTCCTCCTTTTCTTTGCACAGATGACTGGAGGGGCCTCGCTCTCCAATTTTAGCAGGATTTTCTCATTTTAGGGAGTACTTGGTTTTCACAGGGTGTGGAGCTGATTGTCATTGCCTGAACTCACCAGGATGGGAACAGCAAATTGGAAATTCAAAGCTCAGAGAGGAAAGGGTATGTCAGTAGTGGCAATATACTTGGAGTAGTAAGCAAGTCTTGGATGCTTACAAGTAGATCAAGCTGTCATTTGTTGAGTGACTACACAATGGAAGGCATAGGGCTAGAGGTCTGACATGAATTCCTTCACGGAATCTTCACTGTAATTTTATGAACTAATTTCTGTTATCATCCCCATCTTACACTTGTGAGAACAGGAACAGAGAGACAACAAATTTGCTCAGGCTTAGCACTATCAAGGAAGTGGCAGGGTTAGAATACAAATGTATGTGTATCTGACTCTAGGGCTCATAATTCTTTCACCAGGCCTCCAGATTCCCCACTTGATAAGCCATAGTACACACTTATTTATGAACCCATGTCCTCTACTTTTGTTTCTCATAACTTAGCCTTGGACTCCAGGATCCACCCCTAGTGATGCTTCTCCAGCCAGGGGGCTAGAGATCCAAGTTACAAGCTTTATTGAAACACCTGAGTTCATGGGGGACATACATTCAAACTACCACGCCTGTCAAGTCTCATTGTTCAGAAAGTCTCATTGTTCAAAAAAGCCTTTAATCATTAAGACTTTGAGATGCTAGCTGAAATTATTTTCAATGGATACAATCTACCCTTACTAGTCTAGCTGTTCTTGAGAATTTCCATCTGCAAAACTTGATTGCCATTGTGCTGATTCCGTTGTGTCGGTGAAAAGCTGCACTGTGAACCTCATTGCTTCTTCAGGGCCAGCTTGATCTATTTAGAGAATTTGTACTTGGGGAGGCAAACAGGACCAAGAGTATAAAGTGTCTTGTGTGCACATTCTCCAGGGCATGTGGGCCCATTAGCAAGCACATGTGGGCAGCTAAGACCAGAAGCAGGTTTCATCCATGGCTTCTCTTCATCTCTGTATGCAGCTGGGCTGAAGGACTCAACAAAAACAGAGCAGGGCTTCTAAGACACTAGTTGGCTGAAAAGTCAACTCTTCCAAACTCCAAGGAGTGTTTAAAGGAAGACTCAGCACACTGGGGAAGGGCAAAGATAAAAGAAAGGTGAAGATTATCTTGGAGCTGGGGGTAAATAGAGCATATTTCTCTGCTCTCATTAAAGACTCTGTTTTCTTTACTTCCTGTTTGTTTCTGTTGATGAAAGATCACAGAATGTCAGTGCTAGGAAGTATAGTCAAGGCCACCTAGTTTAGTCTGTTTTTTTTTTTTTTCCCCTGAGGCACAGAGGTAGGACTTGACTGAAGTTACAGCTGAAATCCAGCTCTCCTGATCTCTTTTTCTGGTGATGTCCTGTCCTCTACACACATGTGAAAGGCTGCCCAAACAATCTTTTGAAAGAAACATGAGCTTTGCTGATCCGGAGCTGGGCAGGAACCATTATGCAACCCAGCTGGAATTGACCTATATCCACCTGATACAACTGCAAAAGAGGTGGGAGGGGAATGAAAGGAGATGCTACAAGGTTGTGAAAGGCCCTACTTCCAGGCTATTCAGCAAGCCTTTTTGTAAAGGCTCCTAGGAGTTAGCCTCACCCTGCTGTTCCACACTCATTTCTCACTGCTTCCTCCCATGCAATCATCTTGGCCCAGGTGCCTCTGCTTCCCTTTCCCCCAGCTCCAAGTGACATAATGCAGTCAGGAGAATCGGACTCCTGAGCTCAGGAGCTTCCCAGCCAGCCTACTGAGAAGCCAGAGGAAGAAAAGGCCCCTAAATGCAGTGCTTGGCGTCTAGACTAAGGGCTAAATGAACCACCAAATCTGTGAATCCCAGAGTGGATAAATCCCAGTGTACCCGAGGCTTCACGGGAGAAATGCCTCTTCTGAATTTTACGAGGGATTGTTGTCTTTTGGATGGAGTATATTTTATTTTGAGATAAGGCCTTGTTCATGTTTGCTAGGCTGGTCTTGACATCATGGGATCAAGTGAGCTTCCTGCCTCAGGCTTCCCAGCAGCTGGGTCTTCAGGTGTGCACTACCACACTGGGCTGGATGTGTTATCCTCAGTAGTCAGGGTTGTGTTGTGTGTTATGTGTGTGGTAAGTTTTTGTTGTTGTGGCTTTTTTTTCAAGGTAGGGTCTCACTCTGGCCTGGAATTCACTACGTAGTTTCAGGCTGGCCTCAAACTCACAGCCACACTCCTATCTTAGCCTCTCAAGTGCTAGGATTAAAGGCATGCACCACCGAGCCTGGCTATGTTTGGTAAGTTTTTATTGATGTTGATGACATTTGCTATTATGCTTGGGAATAATTAATTTAATGGAAACAGATCAAGGAAAAACTGCTCAGTCTTTTGGAACTAACAGTTATTTTCTCTCCTTTTTCCTGAGGGGGAGTAGGCAGACTCAGTTCTGGGTTCTTCTGGATGTGTGTACACTGGCATACTGTTAATGAGGTCCATTCAAGAAGGAAGGTGTGAGGCATACAGCACTGACTTCAATTTTGGTTCTGTAGAAATATTGGAGTAGCCTGTTTCTTGGTGCTTTCATGATTCAAAAAGACCCAGTGTGTGTGCTTAACAGGAACATGGGCTCCCAGGATGCCTGGCATATGCCTTTTTTCCCAGCTCCATATGTTTCATTTATATCTTAATCCATATCCTGCTGAGAACTAGCTGGGTAAGGCAGCACTTGGAGGACCCCTGTCTGTTGGTTTCATGCTATTTTCTTAGCCTGTGGTATTCACACACCCTCCACTATGAGCTGGAATTTGGCCCTGGGCCTGTGGAATTGCCACAGGGCTAACTGCAGGGAAAGAAAATCTGAAATGTGAAATTATTTTGTTCAAATGTGAGTCAGGGATGTGTTTTTTCTGTTTATAGAAGAGGAAATGACATTTGGAGGAAATTGATTCAGGGAGAAAGGCTGTCATTATATAAGCATTGAAATGTTAGTAACAGACTAACTAGAAGAGGAACTGATTGGCTGACTTGTAAAGGCCCCAAATATGTTATTTATCCACTGCTACATGGTAAAAAGAGTGTGGGTTTCAGGACTTAATACTTCTGTGTCCAGGACCCAGTTCTACTACCCAAGGACTATGCAACCTTCAGTCTTGGTCTCTTCATCTGTAAAACAAGAGTGATGGCAGTTGCTCATAGCTGCTTTATTAGAGTTCTAATCATTTGAAGGAAAAGATCAATTACTGTGCCCCCACTATGTAGTACAGGGTCCAAATAACATGGTTAACAGTAATAATAGTAGTTAATATCGGTACGTAGCAGGCACTGAATTCAACACTTCAGTCATGTAGCTTCACTCTTTCTCAACAATAATCCTGTGAGGTCAGTAGAATTATTCCCTAAAATGCCACTACTGCTAGTAATAATGATGTACCACACAGCTCAGGTTGAAATAGCTAGTTCCATGCCTACTCATCCTGCCCTGCCCTGACACCAGTTACTGAAAAGCCTCTTCTTCTCCCATGCCCTCCTCCTCTCTGTGCCCTGAAAGTCTTCATGTGTGGGCCATGGGCTGTAAATGTTTCACCATGTGATCAGCCCATCGAGACAGGAGACCAAGAAGACAAGCACTTATAGTCCAAATGCTAGGAGAGAGCTTTGCAATTAGAGATAAGTCAATTTATTCAGCCAAGAAAAACTCCTTAACAAAGACACTTGTTTACTAGGATTGCATATGAGAGTTATTCATATATTTGAGGGGACTTTTGGTCAAGATGGCCTCTGCCTAACCATGCCGAACTCCTGGGGAAGGAGAGGCAAGGCATTAAGATGTCACTGGCTCTTTTAGGGAGAGCAATCTCTAATAGATCGCCAGTGGGAGGGTGCGGAGGGGCAAAAAAAGGGAATAAGTTGATTCCCACTCTCTTGGGTAACCCACCAGTCCCCCAATCCCCCCAAACAGCCCTCCCAACCATAGTCCCAGCCTCAGAATACTCCCTCACCAACTGCAGGCAAGGGGACCCAGGCCAGTACTTCCACTTGCGCTGAGGGGCATACCCCCACCCCCACACATCCTCAGACCCTCTCTACTCCTCTGCAGACCATCACCCCACTCCCGTGCATCCTAAGACCCTCTTCACTCCATGGCAGAATTCCCCCCCACAAACCTGGGACCCTCTCTGCTAAGTCCAACCCCATTGTGACTTTGGACCCACTCCAGTCGCCCCCCCACCAACTTCGGACACTCTACGATTGGCCCCGCCCACCACAAATTCGGACCACTCCACTCGACCTTGCCCACCCTTGACTTCAGGCACACCCCATTCAGCGCCCCCCACACTTCAGACTGGTCTGCCCCACCCCCACCATACCCCCACTTCTTCCTGCTCCATTGGCCTCGCCCCTCCCATCACAACTTCAGACTACTCTGCCCTGCCCCGCCCTCCCCTTAACTTCGGACCACTCCATTCGGCCCCGCCCACACCCACTGCGACTTCGGACTACTCCGCTCTGCCCGAACCCCGTGACTTCGGACCCACTCCATTCGGCTCCGCACCATGAACTTCGGAAACGCTCCATTCGGCCCCACCCCCACCCACTGTGACTTCGGACTACTCCGCTTTGCCCCAACCCCACTGACTTCGGACCTACTCCATTCGGTCCCCCCCCAACTTCAGACTGCTCTTCCCCGACCCCCACCACCCCCCCTCGACATCGGCCTGCTCCATTTGGCTCAGCCCCTCCCATCCAACTTCCGACAACTCCACTCTGCCCTGCCCTCCCCTTGACTTTGGACCTACTCCATTCGCCTCCAAGAACTTCGGACCACTTTTTTCTGCACCAGCCCCACTGGGAGACTTCTGACCACTCTGCTCTACCCCAAACCCCAGTGACTTTGGACCCACTCCGTTTGGCCCCCCAACTTTGGCCTGCTCTGCCCCAACCCACCACTCCCCCTCCCCCCCACAACTTCCAGCTTACTCGATTAGCCCTCTTCCCCCCACACCCCCAACCCTGACTTGGGATCATCCCCCCAACCAGAAACTTCGTAATGCTGTGGTCTGTCCAGCCCCCTCTACTTTGGATGCAATCCGCTCTACCCTGCCCCTAGCGACTTTGACCCTCTCTGCTCTGGCCCCCCCACCTGCATCTCAGACCCGCTGCGCTCCACCTCACACCCCCATGACTTTGGACCCTCCCCGCCCCCTCCACTTCAGGACCACTCCATTTGGCCCCTTCCCTCAGCGACTTCAGACCCTCTCTATGCCCCCACCCATGACTTCGGACCACTCTACACTGTCTGTCCCCTCCGACTTTGGACCTGATCCTCTCTGCCCTGTCCCCCCGGGACTTTGGGCCCTCTCCGCTCTGCCCCACACCCCCAACTTTGGACCCATTTTGTTTGCCCCATTCTTCCCCTGGGACGTTGGTCCCATTGTGCACCAAACCCATGACTTTTGACCTGCTCTGTTTGCCTCCATCCCACCCAATTTCGGATCCGCTGTTTGGCCCCGACCCCCACGTGATTTCGGACCCACCCCATTTGGCATTCTGAACTTGGGAGTGCTCTGCCCCCCACGCGTCCTCCCCCACACCACCCACTTCATACCTGCTCCTTTTGCTCTGCCCCTGCACCCCACACTTTGTGCCTGCTCCGTTTTATCCACAGCCCCCCACAACTTCAGACCACTAGGCTCAGTCCTGCCTACCATGACATTGGACCCACTTCAGAATGTTCACTTCGGTCCCAACCCCTCCCACTACAGAGTCTTTCCATCCCCACCCACCCGCGACTTCAGACGGATCTGCTCCATCCCATTCCGCCACCCAGGACTTAGGTCCTTCTCCACACACTGAACTCCCCTCAACCCCCCCATGACTTCGGACCCTATCCGCCAACCGCACCCAAGACTTGGACCACTATGCTCAGTGCCCCCCCCCCCCACTCCATGATTTGGACCAAATAAGCCCCACCCAGCCCGCAGCAACTTTGGCCTCCACTGCAACTAGGACACACTCTGTTTGTCCCGAACCACCCCTTTGTGAATTCTGACCCACTCCACTATGCCTCGCACCACCCCTCCACGACTTTGGACCTGCTCCACCCCCATCCCACTTTGTATCTAATCTTCCCCCCCTTCCCACTTCAGACCCACTCAATAAAGCCCCGCACCCCCCTAGACTTCAGATCCTCTCTCTGACACCCCCTCGACTTTGGACCACTTTACTCCATCCGCCCTCCCCCTCACCGCATCATTGGACCCAATGGTCTCTGCCCTGGGCCCCACGACTTTGGATCCACTTTGCACCTACCCAGTCCCTGAATTTGGACCCATTCTATTTGGCCCCGCCCCCCACATGACTTTGGACTACTCGGCTCTTCCCCGAACCCCATACGCTATGTTCATGACACTCCCCCCCCCTGCGACCTCAGACCATCCCCAAACTTCAGACACACACAGTTTGGCTCTGCCCCACCCCCATGACTGTGGACAGCTCTGCCCCAATATCCCCTTGGGACTTTTGACCCGATGATCCCTGCACCCTGTGACTTCGGACCTACCGTGCTCGGCCACCCCCTCACAACTTCTGACCCACAGGCCCCCCCCACTTTGGACCTGCTCCATTCACCCTCATTCATTTGCCCCCCCAACCTCAGACCCTCGCTGCACAACCGACCCTCGACTTTGGAAGCTCTGCTCCATCCTGCCCACCATAACTTTAGACACACTGGTCTCTGCCCACCCCTTCACACCCTCACCTCCCTTGCGATTAGTACATGCTCCTTAGGCACATGCACTCCACAACATTGGATCCGCTCCGCTCCACCTCGCCATCCACTTCGGAACCATTCTGAGCCCCACCACCAGCAACATCAGACGGCTCCATTCCACTCCTTCCCGGCCCACCCTCCCTGCTCTATTCACCCAACACCCCCTCCACGACTTTGGACCCTCTGCTCCTGCCCCACCTGAAACTTTGGAACTCTCCACTCCACCCCCAACCCCCACTTTTGATCCACACCATTAGGCACTGCACCATGCTCCATTCACGCCCCCCACCCCTGCGACATTGGACAGCACCCCACACTTCAGAACCGCAAGGTTCTTCCCCGTCCCCCTTTTGTGACTACAAACCCTCTGCCAAACACCCTGTGACTTTGGACCTGCATAGTTCACACCACTCTCACACCCACACTATGACTTAGGACCCACTCCACTCTGCTCCATCCTGTCACCCAGGACTTCGGACCCCATCTGTTCAGCCTCACATCCCTGCAACTTCAAAACCACTCTGCTCGGCTTGGCCCCCCGCGACTTTTGACCACTCCACTCTGTCCGGCACACCGCTTCCACCTGCTCCACTTCATTGCCCCCACCAACTTCGGACCACTCTGCTCTGTCCTGCTCACCGAGACTTTGAACCTTCCGTCCCAGTCCCAATGACCTCAGACCCTCTCATTCACTTCCCTCACTACCCTCAGCCATCCCCCCTTGCAAGCCCCTCTCTGTTCCACCCCCCCACTCGGAATGGTCCATTCTGCTCCATTCCCCCCCCCCCATGGAACTTTGGACCCACTCCATCCCACCCACAGCGACTTCAGACTCGCTCAACTTTCCCCCTCTCCCCCAACTTCGGGCCCACTCTTTTGGCCCTTGCCCCACCCCTCCCCATGATTTTCCACCTGCTCTGTTCTTCCAACACCCCCCCGTGTAACTTCCAACCCTCTGTGTTAGCCCCCATGCTGGAACTTGAGACCCACTCTGTTTAGCCTCGCCCACCACTGGGTTTTTGGATCACCCCTCTCTGACCTGCCACCCTCTTGACTTAGGACTTCTCTGCCCCGACCCTGCTCCCCCCCCAGTTAGTTGTTCCTGCAACGTTTGCTCCCCACCCCCGCCCCCTCCTCCCCACAGCTTTGGACTTCTCCACTCCATATCGCCCACGTTGGTCCTGCTCTGCTCCAACCCCTCTACCCATCCCCCATCAAACCCACATGTGACTCAGACCTGCTCTGTTTTGCTCCGAACCCCCCATGAATTTGGACCCTGTTACAGTCAGGTTCACATTGCTGGTAGAAATCACCCAACCAAGAGCAACTTCTGAGAAAAAGAGGTTTATTTTGGCTTACAGGCTCCAGGGAAAGCTCCACGATGGGCAGGGGAAAACAATGGCATAAGCAGAGGGTGGCCACCACCTCCTGGCCAATGTAATGTAGGCAATAGTAACAGAAGAGTGTGCCAAACACTGGCATAAAGAAACTGGCTATAACACCCATAAACTTGCCACCAACAAAACACTCCCTCCAGGAGGAATTATTCCCAAATCTCCATCAGCTGAGAACCCAGCATTCAGACCACCTATGTTTATGGGAGATACCTGAATCAAACTACCATAGACCAGCTCCTCTTCATCTCTACCAACAACCCCCCCCCCGACTTTTGTCCCACTCCATTTGCCCCCCCACCCTTCCACAACTATGTACCTGCTCAGCCCCCTCACTTCAAACCTGCTCCGTTCAACCATCCCACTTCCGACCCACTCCGTTCTGCCCCACCCATCCCTCTGAGACTTTGGAACACCCCCGCTCTGACCCGCCACCCCTTGACATCAGTCCCACTCTGTTTGGCCTTTCCAAATTTGGACTGTTCTGCCCTAGGACCCCTGCAACTTCGGAAGCTCTGTTTGCCTCCCCCTCACATCATTCTGGTGCTCCCCATCCCCCCTCACCCCAGGACTTTGGACCAGCTCTGTTCAACCGCAGGCTCTCGCCCCACAACTTAGTTTCTACTTGGTTCAGTCCCACCCCCCTGACTTCGTATCTGCATTGTTCCTCCTCCCACGTGTCTTCGGACCTTCCCCCCAGTTCAGATTCACAAGGTTCAGCACTCCCGGCTCCGGCTCTGTGACTTTGCTTCCCTCCACGACTTCACATAGTTCCGCCCGCAACCTGTGACTTTGGACACGCTTAGTTCACGCCCCCATACCCCTCCTCCCGAATTTGGACCCACTCCGCTCTGCTGCATCCTCTCCCTTGCAACTTCACACCCCGTCTGTTTGACCCTATGTCCCTACTACTTTGGACTGCTCTGCTCCACCTCGGCCCCCACAACTTCTGACTGCTCCCCTCTGTCCCAGCACCACTTCCACCAGCTCCACTACACTCCACCCCCCACCATGACTTCAGACAGCTCCACTCTACTGCTCACAGCGACTTTACACCCGCTCCGCCCCACTCCCAGCAATTTCGGACCCTCTCCCCTCACTCCCTTCAATACCCTCAGCTACCCCAAGCACAACACCCCCTTTGGACTACTCTGCTCCACAATGACCTTTGTCCCCCCTTGACTTTGGACCACTCTGCTCCATCCTGCCCACAGCAACTTCAGACCTGCACCCCTGACTTCGGAGCCACTCCTTTCAGCCATCAGCCGCCCCCCCCCCCACTTGATGTCGGACACACATGCCCCAACCCTGTGGCTTTGGGCCACTCTGTTCCCCCCCCCCATGGAACTTCCAATCCCGTTACCCCCCACTCTGGAACTTCAGACCCAGTCTGCTTGGCCCCGCCCCCTCTGCGACTTCTGATCACTCAGTTGTGCCCCGCAACCCCCTTGTCTTAGGACATACTTCGTTTGGCTCCCCCGAATTTCAGACTGCTCTACCTGAACCCCCCATGCCGAGTTCGTTCCTGCTCTGTTTGATCCCCGCCTCCCGCGAATTGACATTCTCCACTAAGTCCCACCCACTTTGTTCCTGCTCTGCTCCTACCCCCTAGATATCCCCCATCACCCCACCATGACTTGGATCGGCTCTGTTTGGACCCGAACCCCTAGGGAATTTGGACCCTGTTGCAGTCAGGTTTGCATTGCTGGTAGAAATCACCCAACCAAAAGCAACTTCTGGGAAAAAGAGGTTTATTTTGGCTTACAGGCTTGAGGGACACTCCACAATGCGCAGGGGAAAACAATGGCATAATAGAGGGTGGACAACACCCCCTGGCCAACATAAGGTAGACCATAGTAACAGGAGAGTGTGCCAAACACCGGCATAGAGAAACCTGCTATAAAACCCATAAGCCTCCTTCCAGGAGGCATTCACAGTTTAGGGGGGACACCTGAATCAAACTATCACAGACTCCCTCCTCTGCATCTCCTGCCCCCACCCCCGTCCCGTGCAACCATGGTCCCTCTCCATTCTCCCCCCTCCCCCAACTACGTACCTGCTCTGCCCTCCCACTTCCAACTGCTCCATTAACAGCCCCCCACTTACAACCTGCTCTGTTCGGCCCCACCCCTCCCACCTCGACTTCTGAACAACCCGCTCTGCCCCGCCCCCTGACTTCGGACCCACTCAGTTTGGGTAACTCAAATTTGGACTTCTCTGCCCTGACCCCAACCTTCTACTTTGTTCCTTCCTTTTGCCACCCCCTTCCCCCCTGACTTCAGATCGCTGAGTTCTTTTCTGACCCCCAGGACTTCTGTCCTGCTTTGTTTGGCCCCGCCCCCTCTGCGACTCCCTATAGCTGTGCTCCTGCCCGCACCCCACCCTAAATACTCTGGATCCAATTTGCTCTGCTCCGACCATAGAGACTTCGGAACCTCTCTGTTCTGCTCCAACCCATCCCTCCCAATCTCGAACCACTCCGTTCTTGACTCAAGCTCCCCCTCACCACCACCCGCAACTTCTGTCCCTCTCCCAGCACCCATATGCCCCCCTACCCCTTGATTTCAGAACCTCTTTGGCCCCCAAACACGGGATTTCCTATCGCTCTGCATCATCCCTCCCCACACAATTTTGGACCCCATCCTCCACCACCAACCCTGCTGTGACTTTGGAGCTGCTTTGTTTAGCCCCGCCCTCCGTGACTTCCCACCTGCTTTGCCACCTCAAACCCCACTTCAGATCCCAGTCAATTCGGTCCTCACACATCCTCCCACGAAGGACCCGCTCCGCCACAACTCTGTGACTTTGAACCCACTCTGTTCACCCCACCCCATGAAGGTTAGATCTGCTCTGTTCAGCCCCCCCCCAAACCACCAAACCGCCCCCGAACTTCAGACCTCCCTACCCCAACCATCAGGAACTTTGGACCCACTCTGTTCGGCCCTGCCCCCCCCCCCACGTAGCTTTGGTTGACCCCTCCTTGAATTTGGACCCACTCCATTCGCATACCCCAAACTTCAGACTGTTCTTCCCTGACCTCCACACCACCCCCCCCCCCGCGACTTTGGACTCTCCGCCTTCCCCCACTTCAGACTGCCACCATTGGGTTCTGACCCCCCCTCCCACGACTTTGGACCCCCTCCGCCCTACCTGCCCATCATGACTTTGACTTTGGACTACTCCACTCCATCCTGCCCCTGGTGACTTCAGACCTGCGCCGCTCCATCTCCCCCACTCCTGACTTCAGACCCACTCTGCTCTGCCCTCACCCCCACTCCCAGTGACATTGGACACGCTTTGCCCCAACCCAGTGACTTTGGCCCCACTCTGTTTGTCCCCTCCCACAACTTTGGATCCACTCCGTTCGCCCCCCCTTCGGTGCACTCTCCTCTGCTCCACCCCACCCCCTTGACTTTTGACCCACTATGTTAGGTCAGTGAACTCCTCCGCCACATTCTGACCCACTCCGTTCGTTCCCCCCAACTTTTCACCCACTCCATTCGGCCCTGCCCCCACACTGTGACTTCAGATCTCTTGGCAGTGTTCCGCACCCTTCCTTGAATTCACACCCACCAAGTTTGGCCAGTCCAATTTAGGACTGTTCTTCCCCTGCATCCCCCTGCAACTTTGGCCCAATCTGCCCCCACCTTCAGACCCGCACCATAACTTCCGACACTCTGCTCTGGCCCTCATCACAAGTTCAGACCGATACTCCCTGCACCCTACGACTTCCACGGCTCTGTTCACCCATACCCCTGTTTATCCGGACACCTCTGCTCCACTCTGCTCCCCCAACAGCTTTAGACCCTGTGAGTTCAGACAGCTCCGTTTGCCCATCCCCCCACCCTCCTGCAACTTTGGACCCTCTGTGAGAACTAGGATCCCCCCCACTTAGACCCACTATGGTCAGTCTCACACACACCCCCACGACCTTGAACCACGCTGCTCAGTCCTACCCACCACGACTTTGGACCCGCTCTGCTCTGCCCCCTACAGGCCCAACCCCCCCCCCCAATTTACCGGTGACTTTGGACCCCTCGACTTGTCTCCAACCTCCTCCCACAATTTTGGACCCACTTGGTTCCCCTTGCGCTCCCCTGCAGCATCAGACAACTCCACTCCCTCCCACCCAACATGACTTCAGAACGTTCCACTCCGTGCCCTTCCATTCCTCTCCACTCCCCCCCCCATGCCTTCAGACCTGCCTAGCTCTGCCTTGCCCCAAGCAAATTGGGACCACTCTGTTCCATCCGCCCCCACCAACTTTGGACCCATGCCGTTCCACCCTCTCCCTTACCCCCGACTTCAGACCCACTCCTTTCCACCCTCACCACTGCCCCCCAATGACGTGGGACCACTCTGCCCCAACCCAGTGACTTTGGACCCACTCTGTTCTGCCCCACCCTCACCAATGCATCTTTGGACTGCTCCGCTCAGCCCCTACCTGAGACATCAGATCCACTCCATTAGCCCCCTCCCTACCTACGACTTGGGACCACTTTGCTCTGCCACTCACCCTGTGACTTTGGACCCTCTCTGCTTGCCCCCCACTTCTGTGCTTCGTACCCTCTTTGTTTTGCCCTGTCTACCCTCATGACTTTGGACCTGCTCCCCCTCGCCTTCCTGGGACTTCATCCTGCTCGGCTCCACCATGCCCTCCCCCTCCCACTACTTTGTACCGCTCCTTTCGACCTGCCCCCCAACTTCAGACCTGCTCTGCTCTGCCCCACCCCCTGTGACTTCCGCAGGGCTCTGTCACCCCCCACTTTGGGTGGCTCCATTTGCTCCCCCCTCATGTGACTTTAGAGTGCTTTGCCCCCCACCCCAAGTCCTTTTTATAAAGAGGCAATTTCTTAGTAGATCTATACATCCGTTTCCTTGAATTTCAACATTTAGCCCACTGGCCTGTTCTGACTTTAATTTCTTACAAATTATTATTAATAATATTTTTGGAGTGTTGTGCCTTTTACTTTATGTGCTCTCTTATGTAACCCTCATAGCAATGCTCAGTGTGAGCTCCTTTACCCTCATGTTATGGCAGAGGAATTAGGGGCTAACAGAGGTTAGGAAATGCCAGGGCTGTGATATATCATCTTAAATTCATCTGATTTGAGGGCTTTTGTTCTCTTTTGGTATCATTTTGTTTTCTAAGCAAGAATTTCTATGTTGTTCAGTCTGGCTCCAAAAGTCTGGACTGACATGACAGTGATGTCCCAGCCACCTGAGCTCCTGAGTGGTTGGGTCACAGGCATTCACCACCATATCAGCTCTTCTATGTTCTTGATCTTGTTTTTCCCCAATCCTGTCCTCATCATGAGATGGTGACTTGCTGTACTGACTGGCTCCATGCTTTTTTTCAAGGATTGAAGGAGTTAAAAATCCCAAAGTATCATACAAAGTGTCAACAAGCCCTTCACATAATGTGGTGGTTTGAATAGAATAGATGGTCCCCAATATATTCAGTTGTTTATTTGTTTGTAGTTTGCATCTTTAGCCACCTGGATGGAGGCAGTGTCACTGGGTGGATCTTAAGGTGTGGTGATGGGTTTCAGATTTCAATCTAAAGATATGCAAAGTGTGCCTAGCTGGAGTTCCTGAAGTGTGCTGGGCTGTGTGGCTTTTGGCTTTTAGGCTTGTCCTTCTCTCTGTGTGTGTGTTTTGTCCTGTGAAGGCAGGCCAGCTTCTTCTGCCATTTATGGAACTTCCCCTAGATCTGTAGGCTTCAATAACTATCCCTTCCTCTATAACTGTGCCTGGTCTGGAAGTTCATCTCAGTGAACCTGAAGCTGTCTGCTACACATAACTATGTAGGCATTTTGTAAATGTAAGACATTATCATGACCTGGATTTCATGTAATATGGTGGTTCTAAAGGCTGATATCAGCCACATAATCTGGCCTGAGAGTTATGTAGCTGGAGACACTCAGTACTTTCTGTTGTTAAGGATAATTTCTGAGGAGTGGGTCACTAGTGATGTCTACACTAGGCTATTTGCCTAGTGATGTGAATCTTATTTGTATGAGACTCACTTGTGCTGATGTTTTTGTTTCTGCTCATGTCTTCCAATGGGTTTGATAATGCAAATATATTTCTAAGAGACTGCCAAGGAAAACCCAAGTCTCCTACCTCAGGTCTTTATAGGTGATTGGTACAACTGAAGAAGCTTCCCTCACTTCCTCTCCTATGGGAGAGACCCAGAATTAGACACATTGTATTTTCACAGTAATATCAGGGACCATTCACATTGGAAGAGGCCTAGGTAGCCTCTCATGGAACACTCACTTGGTCTCCCATTTCACATTTCTTCCATCTAGCTTAATTAATTGTTCTTGTTTAAAATGTATTCACTGTTTAGTATGGGGAAAGAATAAAAATTGTATGTAGTTATGTTGTATCTGACTTCATTGCAGGAAATTAGGGTACACAATGCTATCAGACATCTCTGTGTGTAAGATGCCTACTGACGTATCCTGTCAGTCTCTGCATGCAACATGCTTGCTTGTGTGGCTTGTGTGTGGTATACCTTACTGAGTGTGATGTATCTCTCTATTTTTTACATGTACCATCTCATTTAATACTGATGATACCCTATAAGGTAGGATTAGTAATAATAATAGTAATAGTAATAATTTCAATCTCACACAGATGATGAATTCGAGGACCAGAGGGATTAACTAATCTTCAACAGGATACACAGTTACTAAATGAAGCTATTGGGTGTATTCACCTACCAAAAAGTAAAGGGAAAGAGATCAGGATTAAGGGTAGATTTGAGAAACTAAATACTCTTGACTTCAGGCAAGCCACGCTAGTTCTGTAATTTAAAAGGTCATATTCAGTTATTCTCCTTGTCCTTTCTTGGCTTTATATTTTATACCATTTGGAATCTGCATAATTATTTGTGATTACTTTTAATTAAACATACTCAGTTATTCAGAAAAATAAAATAGAAATTTGAATTGTGGAGATGTTCTTAAATCAAATATTGATAATAAAGAACATAGAAACAACTGGGTCACATGCTGTTTAGACAAAGCTGACTGTTGCTGCCACCTAGTGAGAAAAGAGAGCATGACTTTCATACAAAGTCAAGTCTTGTGGAGGCTCCCTGAAAAACAAACAGCAGTCATCCACTTGAGCAGATACTTCATGAATTCCAGTGATATATTATTTGCTTCAATTTATTTGCTTCAACTTTCAAAGTATTCCCTTTGAAAAAAATGTGGTTGAGAGAGACCTACATTTGGTTGAGTTAAGTAGAAGTGATTTGTCTTTGACCTCTTCCAAATATCTGCTTGTACCACCTTACTCTCCCAGCTAGAATTCCAGATCCCTAGAACATCCAAAAAGGAAAAGCCTACCCTAAAAGAATTTCTAGGGCCTCATGGTATACTGCAGAGGAAAGATAATATGACTAAGATCACACAGAGAGTTAATGTAGGCCATGATGGTCTGATAAAATGTACCTAAACTGAACGAAATTGGCTATTTGTCAACTCACAGTTGCAACTGAATAGAACTCCTACGTCTGCAACAAGATTAGGAGACATATCAATGCTGTGAACATATTTAAAGTTGTTTTGGTGGCTGGAGGGATGGCTTAGTGGTTAAGATGCTTGCCTGCAAAGCCAAAGGACCCAGGTTCAATTCCCCAGGACCCACGTAAGCCAGATGCACAAGGTGGTGCATGCATCTGGAGTTCGTTTGCAGTGGTTGAAGGCCCTGGTGCACCCATTCTCTCTCTCTCTCTCTCTCTCAAAAAATAAAAATAAAACCAAAAAAAAATGTATGGTAAGTGTTCTAGAAGTGTCCCCAAACCTGGAGAAACTGACACTTAGGGAGTTTCAGGCACTAGAAGGCACTCTCTGCTGGGCTGAAGGAAAGGATTCCTCACTGGGACTTCTCCTCACTAGGGGGCCTGAACTTCAGTAAGACCCCTGCATACAGTAAATCTCTAACTTTATCTAAATCATTAGATAAAGTTTCATCTTGGGCTGTCAGCATGACACACAGAATATTACTATTTCCTCATGTGTTAGGAAAGTATATCACAAGTGAAAGTGAAAACCACAAGTACAGGATAGTCTATATTTGCTAGATTTTTTTCAGTTCTAAGGGATTGAACCCAGTGCCTCACCAATGATAGGCAAGAATTCTACTGATGAGGTATATCCCTAGTCCTCCTCTCTTACTTTTTATTTTGATACAGAATCTCACTAAGTTACCTGGCTGTCCTTGAACTACCTTTGCATTCTGAGCAGGCCCTGAACTGGTGATTGTCCTGCCTCAACCTCCAGAGTAGCTGGGTCTAAGCCATCAGGATCAGCTTAGAATGTAATTTTACAAACTCAGATGCCTTTCTTTCCACTATATTAAATATAACAAACTCACATCTTCTAGTTGAGAAAAATCTACCTGTTTTCATGACTCTCAGTACAGTCAATGTTCTTAATCACAATACTACTAGAAGTAATGAAGGCTGTATCACCAAGGACATACAATGTATACAGTGATTTGCATTCATTTTCTCATATATTTGACAATAGCCCAAAGAGAGTATAATTATTACCCCCATGTTACAGTTGAGTAACCTCTGGCTTAGAGAACAGTTTATCCAATACCATATAACTCTCCCTAATGATCTCAGCTCCCAATTGGCTAATACCAGGAAGCGGGGTGTGTGTGTACAATCTGGATCCTAGTGGACATTCATCTTTCTGTCTCCAGGATGAGATCCCCTCCATACTAGACCCCTTTTGTAAATTCATGCACAGGTGGCTTAGCATTCCAACCTCTCCTTAGGGAGCTGCTCAATTGGCCTGTAGGGGGAGAGATTACCTAGGGAAAACATTTTCCCTAATGCATAAAAACATTGCTGGCTGTGGGGTGGAGAGGTAGACCAACTGTGGGAAGATAGGTGACTAACTGATGAGAAGATATTTTGATTATCTGTTCTTTCAGATCATCAGAGCAATTGCTTCTGTCTATAAATATGGATAATTGAATGAATAATTAACTCTAGTGAAGAAATTTTAATCTTTCTATCTCATGGGGAAAATCTTTTCAGCAATAAACAAGCATATACAGGCTGGGCATGGTGGCACACGCCTTTAATCCCAGCACTCGGGAGGCAGAGGTAGGAGGATCACCATGAGTTTGAGGCCACCCTGAGAGTACATAGTGAATTCCAGGTCAATCTGGGCTAGAATGACTCCCTACCTCGAAAGACCAAAAACAAAACAAAGCAAAAAACAAGCATATACAGAACTACTCACAGAAAGGAATGAACTTCTTTCTGGTGTTCGTTGCTGAATATGATCCCTTCTTCTTCCCATTGAACTACTGATTAGATGAAAAGGATTTCTAAGCATCATCTATCTTTCTAAAATTTATCTATTTATTTACTTATTTATGAGAGAGAAACAGGAGGGAGGGAAAAAGAGAGAGAGCGAGAATGGGCGTGCACCAGGGCCTCTAGCCACTGCAAACGAACTCCAGACGCATGTGCCCCCTTGTGTGTCTGGCTTACAGGGGCCTGAGGAGTCAAACCTGTGTCCTTTGGCTTTACAGGCAAGTGCTAAAAACCGCTAAGCCACCTCTCCAGCTCTATCTATCTATCATCCATTTTTTGTTGTCTTTGGGCTCCTTTTTTATTTTGTTTCCTTGGGGAAAAATATAGGATAACATACATTTATCATTTTATATTGCTTCCCTGTAGTTTTAAAAAAATATGTATGTGTGTGTGTTAGTTGTATTAATGAGAAGAGAGAGAGCAAGAGGGAGTAGGCATGCCAGGACCTCTTGTCACTGCAAATGAACTCCAGATGCATGACTTATGTGAGTACTGGAGAACTGAACCCAGACTGGCAGGCCTTGCTAGCAAGCACCTTTAACTGCTGAACCATCTCCCTAGCCTCTCTGTAGCTTTTATAAGGGCAGAGAATAATCATCAAGGACGTTTAGAACATGTAAGCAGGAATAGTTGGACCCAAGTTGAGAATGCCATTAAAAAAGAGAAAGTGAGTTTAGAACTAAAGGAAACTGTATTCAGAGGTCATCAACAGAAAAGCCTATTACACAAAAACAGAGTGGGAAAATCTCATGTGTAATAAATTAGGATGTGCACTAAAATAGGATGATAAAGATAAATTTCAGTTTTTCTAAAATAATCCAGAGATGCAAGAAAATAAGTTCTTCACCAGGGATTGACAGTTAGCCCCATGCATCTTTAGTTTCTCCCATGTCATGTAGCCTAATGTTTAACATGAAATGTATTGTAAATCACAATGAGCTTCATAGGACTAGGGATGCAGCACAGTGGTAGAGATCTTGCCTCACATGTGCAAGGCCTTGTGTCCAGTCCCCAGCACCACTAATAAAAAGAAAGACATTATACGAAATTCAAAAACACTAGTTTCAAGAATTAAGTTGGGAGTAGGGGGATGGATCAGTAGTTAAAGGCATTTGCTTGCAAATCCTGTCAGCCCAGGTTCAATTCTCCAGAACCCATGTAAATCCAGATGCTAAAAGTGGTGCATGGCATTTGATTGCAGTGGCAAGAGACCATCATGCATGTGCATGCATGTGCACACACACACACATCAGTAAATATATTATTTAAAAAAGAATGAAGTTTTAAGTCTACTTCAGTGATGGGCACTTAGGAGCCTCTGGATCTCTGCTTTGGTAGGTGTTGAGTGTCCTCAGTATCTATCTCCTTCACCCTTGTGCTGATATCATATTCACTGAGAAAGCAGCAGTCTTGCTCATTTCCCAAATTCCTCTATGGTTTCAGCTGGGGCCAAGGTGAAGTGTGCTGGGTCATTTATCTCCTCAGGTCCAGCTCCCATCTGAAAAAGAGAAGCAGATTCTCCAACAGAGAGTGAAGTCTGCACTGATTAAATGGGATAACCATTATTAATTTAGAGAGAAATTAAAGGGTGTAGATCCTCTTATAGGCCAAGTTTAGTGGGAACTTGCCAATGGAAGGCAAAATCGTTATCTGGATATGATTCTGACTTGCTTCCCAGCTCCAAATATAGTTTCCTTTCCACTGAGCAGATCTGTCAGCCAATCCAAGAGCAGTTTGTTACCCTCCATGGCTGTGTACCACTATTGCACTTGTGTGAGCATCACGTCAGGTTGTTTGCTTCTGAGTCACTTAGATTTTGAGTTGCTCAGACAGATGTTGGCCACTTTCCCCCAGTAGCTCATGTAGTGCCTTCCAGCACTAGATGGGCTAATTGTCTGGGGACTGGCTCTCTTTGGGATTCCAACCAGGTCTTTCCATGTTCTGTACTGACAGTATATGGTGTCTTCAGCAGTAGGGTCTTACCATTAACCTCTGGTGGCTAATCAAGTGCTCTGACAGAAGTCTGTCTTGTTTGTCTTGGGAGACCCTGTAGGTCTCTCCAATCAACAGCTCATTGTGGTTGTTAACCTCATCCTGGTACAAGGAATTACAGGCCAGTGCCAAGGGAAAAGAAAAAAGCAAAAGATATAAAAGAAAGAGAAACAGGAGACATTTAAGGTTATGATTCATCTCACCCTCTCCAGTGCTATTCAACTCAGATGCTTCCCTTAAGGTCCTCTTGAGGGTTCCACCTTTTAGTTTAACTTCCAGGTTATAGGTTTCTATGGTACCAGTTAAATTTGGGCTCAGTTTTGTGTCTCCCCCTTCCCCTTCCCTCAAGCCCTACTCTCCCTATTGTCCAAGCTTCAAGATGCCACTTAAGTATGTCAGCAACTTGGGCTCATTCATGTTAGGAACTGCAGATGTGTGAGACCATGCAATGATTGTGTTTCCTTGATTATGTGAGTTCACTTCATTCGATCATTTTTCTATACATTTTATTGTGTCATTTTGTCTTACTGTTGAGTAGAATTCCATAGTGTAGTTATACCACATCTTGGTTATCCATTCGTCCAATGATGGGCACCATGGCTCAGGGAATTTTGTGGAAGAGAGGGAAGAAAGATTATTAGAGTCACAAGTTGGGACATTTTTCACAGAGACATTGTCTTTCCCCCATAACTGACTGCTGCCCACACTATGCATGACCTGCAATCACCATGGGGTTGACCTGCATCCCCAACAAGGAAGGCCTCTTCAGAAAAGGGTCAGGGATAAGGGAAAGGATGGTACCAACATGTGTTGTTTACATACTTAGTATGTCCATATCTAATAAAAATAAATTTAAAAAAGAATGAAGTTGTGTTAAAAATAAAAGCACTTGTGATGCTGAGATAGGAGCATCTCTGTGAGATTGAGGTCATCCTGGTGAATACAGAGTGAGATACAAATCAGCCTGGGGCTACAGTGACACCATGCCTTGATAACAAGCAAACAAACACTACAGAAACAGACTTATTGATGCTTAATTCTAAATGGGACATCTACATCACCCTTTCTTAGGCTCTGGGAACAGCATAGGAGAGGGAGCAGAAAAAAAATATAAGAGCCAGATGAAGGGGAAGAATGATGTGGAAATTCATCTTCTGGACGTGACCTGGCTGTTGCACTCATGAACTCACAGCAATTGTGGTTACCTATACAAGACTGTTCAAGATTGGGTCCATCAATAATTGGTCATGGATGGTACAGGAAGGACTCATGAGGCCCTCATGGTTGCTAAGGTAGGGACATTTATTTTTTCAGTGTTGTAGTCACTAGTTAAATGGCCCATGCTCCAGCAAATAACTCCTTATCCATAATCATGCAAGCAACTCTAATTAAACTCAATGGGTCACCAAAGAAAAAGACATAAAAATAGGAAGGGGACTAGTTGGGAAGAGGAAAGGGTTTAGTGGGAATGGAATAAGAAGGTAATGATGGTGAATATGATCAAAGTACATGATATCCATGTGTATGAAATTGTCAAAAATTAATTAAAAACAGCAAAAGATATGAGAAACTACAGAGACTTCATTTCAGAGTGTGAATGGAAGATTGTAAAGATAGTTTAAGTTCTCATCTCCATTGTTTGAATCCTAACTGTGATAATGTAGCACATATGAGCAGTTTCTCAATGACTAGTCACAGCCCCTTTGCAAATCAGCTGTCTACCTGTAGTGGACAATTCACCCTAAAACAAAATTTTAATTAAAAACCTATGCACTTCTGTGTGTGTTATATATATTATATAATATGTGCTATATTATATGTATATACATATTATATGGGTGATATAGATGTCCCATTTAGAATTATATGTAATTTATATGTGTATATCTATCTATATATATATATCTATATCTATCTATCTATCTATCTATCTATCTATATACATATATATATAATTTATAGAGGCTAGCATTGAATTTTTTTCGAGTTAGGACAATTCAAGACAGGCATGGTGGCTCATGCCTATAATTCCAGCACTTCAGGATGGAAATATTAGGATTGCTATGAGTTTGAGGCCAGCCTGGAGCTACAGAATGAGTGTCAGGTCAGCCTGGGCTACAGTGAGACCTACCTCAAAAAAGAAAGCAAAAAGAACTAGGACAATTCTTACTACCAGAAGTCTGTGTGGTCACTTCTGTGATATGGTATGTGAGAAGTTACAAATGATATTTCATTTTGTCCATAGCTCCCCCATGCCTTTTTCTCTGAGCATGTGACTGCTACTTTAAATCTTCTTGTTATTTAATGTCTTCAGGTAATCTGTTGAATCGTGTGTTTGAAGAGCACTTATATATACCAGGCTCAGTGCTAGTAAATAGGAAGGTTAAAACATTTTCAATCCCAATACTCATTAGGGACATTCAGATTGAAGCCATAGTAAGACCTCACTGCATACCTATTAGCATGGCTAAAATAAAACCAAAGACCAACACCACAACAAATGCTCACAAGGTCACAGAGGAACTGGACTTCTCATATATTGCCAATGAGATGAGGAATCCTCAAAGACAGTGGGATGAACTGTGTCATAACCTTGGTCTCTGAAGGGAAGATTTAACTTCATAATATTAACCTGAAGCCTGGTGTAAAGAGAATAGCTTATCTGGCATTATTATTATTAAAATTACATACTTCTGGAAATAAAACATTAAACGTCTGCTTCCTGCTGTCTTTTAGCTGGAAGAATTATGTACAGGTTCCTGGGATCAGTTACTCTTGGAGAACAACTGATAAGGGTATGCATCACAGGATTTACTGTACTTTTCACAATCAATATTGATTACTTCCCCCTCATTAATGGCCTCTGTTTTAAGCAAGAGTAGGGCAACTCCCAAGCTCTGTCATTTCCGCAAGAACTATAAATTATTGTCAAGGTCTCCTCTTATCTCTGCCTGACTCCAATCACTCTCCTGGCTTGAGAGCTCCTGGCAGCTTACTACACAGATGTTGCTATGGTTGTGTTTGCCTGAGTATCTGCCAATTTGGTTAATATAGGCAAATAAATGTATGCTTTGTACCTTTTGCTTCTGGAGGAGAGGTATCTGGAGTTAATTGAAATAGAGAGCATTGAATGGCCTGAACAAACATACACACATTACACAGGGCAACTGATTCAAGCTGAAATGTAATCTGAAGTGATGACTAGTATATAGAATCAGGTGCCTGTGTTGTTACTGTGTGCCTGGATTGCTCATTGGGAAGCCATTTTATTAAGACTGGAAAATGGCCAATGCCTGTATAATCAATGGCACTGCCATCTGGCTGATTTTGTTCTGATTAGTTTGGCCAAATACCATCAAATAGAAGGTAATCCATCTGACTTCAGTCATTTCTAATTGTTCTGACATAATTGATTGGGAACCTTTCGGTCCATAGAAACCAACTTGTTTTGTATGGTTCATGGTTAAGAATTTGGAAACCTTGTTCTTCTGTAAATGATTCAAAAGCTCCATTCTCTTTCATGAATAAAACACAAATCTGCCTGAAGGCATAAGGTTTATACTATATCACTTATTACTTGTATAATGGAATCACTAAATGTGCTGAAAATTACCTTCTTCTTCCCCTCCAGTCCTGCCTTATTTTTGGGGTAACTTTAATATCTGTATCTCTCTCCAGTTACAGTATTTCTTGACTCCTAGCATCTCCTAGCACATACAGGGCCCTGTTGGAATGGGTTCTATGAAGTTTAGCTGTAATAGAACTGTCTATCTGTCCGTCTCTCTCCATCTCTCTTTCTCTCTCTCCTGGTGGGACTCAGTGCTGGGCAGTTAAAGAGCACAGAAAGAAGATGCTTTGGGCTGGATATGTCATCCTTTAGTGGCTATCATTTCTCCTAAAAGCCTCATGGAAGGGGAACAGGAAGTGGGCACAACAGCAAAAAGGAGAGAAAAGGAGCAGCGAATGAGAAGCAGCCAGGAAGCATCATTAGAATGAGCTAGTAATAATCATAATAACTGTCATTTACTAACTTTCAGACCTAGTGCTTGATATTTTCCCATGTCTTATCTCATTTCTTCCTCATGCTATGTCTGTGTGTGAGATATTATCTCCATTGATGCTGTGGAAACTGCAGATGAGTTTGGTACAGAACTTGGCAATGTTCCCATGGTACTCCAGGGTGCACAAACACTGCTGTTTTCTCTGTTCCGAGGCAGAACTCCCATTCAACAACTAACCCATTAGCTAGAAGAAGAGTCTAGATACATACAGAGACACCTATGAGAGCAAGATAAAAACAGCTTCCAGGATGCACTTCAGTCTGTTCCTAGGGAACTAGACAAAAGGCATTTGTTTACTTATTAGGCAGGGGACCTGTGGGAACAGAATCCAGCCAGGAGGAGGTCTAGATGCAGAATGAGGCCAGAAAGAGACTGGCTGATAATGCACAGAAATATCCCCCACCAAAAAGAACTCTGGGATTGCTTCTGGGGAGTAAAGGAAGAATAGACATGGACTTACAGTGCTGTTGGCAGTCTCAGTTGCCCAAGGATACATGGGCTGCTGCTGCTGTGGATGAAAATAAGCAGGCTTGAGAGGAGCCAGACTTCTAAGCTGTAGCCCAGATCAGTGGCCCCAGCTCCAGTCCTGCCCTGCTCTGAAATCTGGACTAAGCCATAATGGAAGCTGAGAACTCAAGGCCTTCCATGCTCATCTTAGCATTGTGTTACAGAGCGCACATCACTGTAAATGGAATCAGTACCATCGGCTTGTCCTGGCCCTTACCTAACTTATCCTACCTATGGAGACTCTGTTTCCATTCTGTAACTACTGGAAATGATGCAAAAGAGGGAAATGAGAAGCAAAGACAGAGAGAAAGATCAAGGGAGAATTAATTTACCACCAAGTGAAATGAAAATGTACCAAAGTGTAATGGAATTTCATTAACTTCGGAAACGATGATGAATGCTGTCCAAATAATTCCTACTAATGCATAATTCACAGCTGAAAATAGAGCCAAATTCTCCTAAAAAGCACATCCATTTAAGCCCCCAAATTAATTTGGTATGCTATTCAGAATAGTTGACAGCATAAAAGATCTACTATGAAATGTAATCATCTATTAAGTTTGGGAATCTATGAGTCTTTCTAGTTTAGTAGATGATGGTAGCTGATAACAAGTGGCACCTTGAGAGTCAGACACCCACAGTCCTCATACCCATAATTTGAATCTCCCCAAAGACCTAATTTCAGACATAACCACAGAGAAGTTTGGATGAGCTTTAAGATCTCCATAGCAACCATGGCACAATTCATATATGTCCCTAAAGCAAATTTAAATCAGTTTCAAAAGATTCAAATGGGGTCAGGAAAAAGGCCCATAAATATTCTGACTGGCAATGCAATTATTAATAAATATTATGTGTTTATAAAATATGTAAATTATGTAGATAACATATGCATTTACATGTAATTAGAGATTTTTAATATCTTTCCCATTTTTTCACAATGTCTAACCTATTCTACAAACTCTCAGTGACATTTTGCACTTAATGTCTCAAGCTTTTAAATAATCTCTTTAAAAAACTCTTATATGCTTTTTCTATACTCAAGAGAGTGGTAATGGGAGAGAGACCTTTTCACCTTTATATCTGACATAAACCCCACCCATGGTTGGCAGAGAAAGAGAAGACTATTCTTAGATAAGAGGCCACCTATTGGCTCGGTTTCCACCAATGAGAATTGGTACAGTCACAGGCCTCTAATCACCATGTAAACATTATGAGTCTTTCAACCTATGGGTCCATTAGCCAGAGCTTTGGTCAGATATGTGAGTAGTTTACTCAAAAATGGCTTTTGCAACCCATTGAATTCCTTCCTCTTGGTATGAAACACTACACTGAAGGAAAAATGGTCTGGGGAGGCCTAAACCATCCAAGGCTACTTGAGTCTATCACAGTAGGTACTGGCATGATAGCCATCCCACAATGGCTGGTAATATAGAAAACATAAATAAGAATGCAGATATTGACAAGTTCCCACCAATGCCTTACAATGAAAACATCACGTCCACTTTCCTCCTCCGCACCCTGGAGCCGGAGCGGTAGCCCTCCCGGAAACCCGGTCTGCTGACGCCGTTCCTCTCTTACCCGGAGGCTCTTGGCCCGGGAAAGGGTCCATTGGACCGGTGAAGCCTGGTTTTCGCCGTCTTCGGCGACGGCACCGGGTCGGGACCCAGGATGTAGGTGCCTGGCGGTTGCCATGAGCTCGGAAGCCATGAGGATCCCCAGCAAAGGACGTTTCCAGGGTGGAATTCAAGTAAAAAATGAAAGGAATAAATCATCTTTGAAATCTTTGAAAACTGATAACAGACCAGAAAAATCCAAATATAAGCCACTTTGGGGAAAAATATTTTACCTTGACTTACCTTCTATCACCATATCTGAAAAACTACAAAAAGATATAAAGGATCTGGGAGGGCGGGTGGAAGAATTTCTCAGCAAAGATATCAGCTATCTTATTTCAAATAAAAAGGAAGCTAAATTTGCACAAACACTGTGTCGAATTTCTCCTGTTCCAAGTCCAGAATCTGCATATAATGCAGAAGCTACCTCACCTCACCCCAGCCATGATGGAAGTTCATTTAAGTCTCCAGAAACAGTATGTTTAAGCCGAGGAAGATTATTAGCTGAAAAAGCTATCAAGGATCATGATCTCATTCCTGCAAATAGTGTATTGTCAAATGCCTTATCATGGGGAGTAAAAATTCTTCATATTGATGACATTAAATACTACATTGAACAAAAGAAAAAAGAGTTGTATTTATTGAAGAAGTCAAATACTTCTGTAAGAGATGTGGGGAAAAAAGTTGGTGTTGGAACACAAAAAGTAAGAAGAAGAATCAAAAAGCCTTTTGTAAAGGTTGAAGATATGAGCCAATTTTATAGGCCATTTTACCTTCAGCTGACCAATATGCCTTTTATAAACTATTCTACCCAGAAGCCCTGCAGTCCATTTGATGTAGATAAACCATCCAGCATCCAAAAGCAAACTCAGACCAAATTAAGAATTCATACAGATGGTGATAAGTGTGGTGGAGGTCCTATTCATATCCAGTTAAAAGAAAAGAAAAAGAAAGGATATTGTGAATGTTGCTTACAGAAATATGAAGATCTGGACACGCACCTTCTTAGTGAACAACACCGAAATTTTGCACAGAGTAACCAGTATCAAATAGTTGATGATATTATATCTAAGTTAGTTTTTGATTTCATAGAATATGAAAGAGACACACCAAAAAAGAAAAGAATAAAATACAGTATTGGATCCCTTTCTTCTCTTTCCGGAAAAAGTGTTCAGAAAAAGAACGAATCCAAAGAAGTGCTAGATTTGCATCCTATTTCCCAGAAAGGCATCAGGGAAAACAGTGGACAGGTGATCAGACAGAATATCCTGTATGAAGAAACCCAAGAGCCTGAACAGACACACATGTTTCTTTCAGAACCTTCCTACCCTTCAAAGGGATTGAGAGGACTTGATGAGAAGACGATTAGTGAAGGCTCAATGTTAAATGCAGCTGAACACAACATAAAGCAGAATTTTACACAGCTACCTCCACATAACAATAAACAGCAATGTAGTCTTGATATTTCTGAGCATAAATTAGTTATAAATGAAAATGGATTAGGAGAACTAAGGGTAGATGACTGTCAGAGTATGCTGCAGACATATGTAAAAGTTTCTTACCTCAATATAGATAATAATACAACACAACCAAAATTCAAGTTGAATCCTGTACAGTTCTCAGCGAAAGATGTGATGGAACAGGACCTTCATTCAATATTTGGTCATGATTCTGACGTGATGACAATAAAAACCTCAAAGGAACACCTAACCACAGAGGCAAATACTACATCTTGTAGTTCTCAGGAACCCAATGAATGTGACAAGAACATGGACAAATTGCCTTCTGGTAAAATCCATAGGAAAGTGAGAGTATTATTAGGACAAAATAAAACAAATGTGGAACCAAATGTTGAATTAGATAAGAAAATAACTGAATTTCTTACTGTGCAAGAAGACAACACTTGTAGTTCACCAATACAATCTCTACTGGACTTATTTCAGACTAGTGGAGAGAAATCTGAATTTTTGGGTTTCACAAGCTATACTGAAAACAGTGGTATATGTGATGTTTTAGATATCTGGGAGGAAGAAAGTTCAAATGATCTGTTGTCTACATTTTTCTCTTCCCCCTCAACTTCTACATTTGTTGGTTTTTAATCTTTAATCTCCTTTTCAAAAGTGATAAGTATCATATTCTTAAAATTGTTACAAAATGTATTGTGATTTTTCCCAATATTGTTTACAGAAGCATATGTAAGTATTAATAAAGGTGATTGCAGTTTTCAAAAAAAAAAAAAAAAAAAAAAAAAAGAAAACATCACGGCTTCTTTTTAAATTTAAATTTATTTTTATCTTTTATCTATTTGTGTGTGTGTGAGAGAGAGAGAGAGAGAGATAGAGAGAGAGAGACAGACAGAGAGAGAGAGAGAGAGAGAGAGAAAGAGAATGGGCACGCCAGCGCCTTTAGCCACTGCAAATGAACTCAAGAGGCATGTGCATCTGGCTTATGGAGGTCCTGGGGAATCAAACCTAGGTCCTTTGGCTTTGCCAGCAAGTGCCTTAACCACTAAGTCATTTCTCCAGCCCATCATGGCTTCTTTAAAAAAGGATCTTTTAAGCCACTCACAAAACAACTTGTGCAACTATATGGACAGTAAGAATACAGATATGGGTTGGAGAGATTGCTCAGTGGTTGGAGGTGCTTGCAAAGTCTGACAGCACAGGTTTGATTCCCCAGTACTCACATAAGACCAGATGCACAAAGTGGTACATGTGTCTAGAGTTCATTTACAGCAGGAGGAGGCTCTTGTGCACCCATTCTCTCTCTCTTTCTATCTCCTCTCTTTCAAATAAATATTTGTTAAAAGTTAAGAAATACAACATGTACAACATCTGAAATTGTATAATGATATTCTTCTCTGAGACAGAGTGTCAGTATAGATGTGGAGGTATAACAGGTGGAGCACCTATTTATCCTAATGGTTAGATCTGTGATCTTGAGTTCTATGGTGCTAAGCTAGAACATTATTTGTGGTGACAGATAATATCATGGGGAAGTAGGGCAGCAATTGGGCCAACTTATACCAATGGGAAATCAGGAATAGAGAGTACATGGTGTGTAGTAAAGAAAGCATCATAGCTTCTCTCTCCATGGGTCTTGTAGGCTCTGAAAAATACCCATACTGAAATGGGAAGAGTAGTGTGTAGACACTCAATTACAATGGTATTACTTTTAGATGAGTTAAAATCTGCAAGGCTCTAAATTCTGAATTTTGAGGGGATAACCTGAAGGTGTAAATATCATACAATGGATACTTCAAACTAAGATAATATTCAAGATAGAAACATGAAAAGACATTCTGGGATGAATAATGAATATATAAACTGGTCAAATAGTGGCCTTGCTTAAGTAGAAGGACAAATATTTGTTCTTCAGTGGGAACCTCAGTGAAGAGGTTACCAGTATATTGAAAGAGGCCACATGGTTTCTACCTATTGGGGTTCAAGTGATGGTGGGATAAAACTCAGTGGCAGAACACTTGTGTAGCATTAAAAGATTTTGTATGAGGAGTAATGTGAGACATGATGTTTGGTATTCCTTTTCCTGGGTACAGTGTAAGGTATGGGTATAGTTGTAATTTGAGAAATTCCACCTTCTAGACTAAGACTTCTGAGTCTTAATGAAAGACCCTACGATACAGAGTTTTATGGTGTTAAAATGGCCAATTGGCTCCAGTGACAGGTGATATAATCATGAAAAAGGTCTGATATGCCTTATGATATCAATGAAAGCATGAAGGCTCATTCTGTCCATAGAATCCCCCAGAATCTCTGGTATCCTTATTCTAAAAAATAAATCATAATGAGGAAATCTCTTAATACTGCATTCATTATGGAATTGATGACATCTGCACAACTCAAGATTCTGTCCTTTGGTAGGGTGTGGATTGTATCTGCCTATCTTCTCAAACAAACAAACAAACAAAAAAAACCCACACAAATAAATAAATAAATAAATAAATAAAGTGATTGGACTTCTATGTGAGTAGGAATAAAACTCAGTAGCAGGGACCAGTAAGCAAGAAAGGGGATATGAAGGGAATAGAAAGGGAGGGGGGGGAGGACTTAATAGGATGGCATTACATATAGATAAGTAGAACAGCCTAAGTGAGGTCAGGGGTAGAGATTGAATAAAGGAAAGGTGGAGGGAAGGATAATCAAAAATCTAAGAGGATATAAATAAGTCATATGGAAATTTACTTTTTTAGACAATGAAACATCCAGAAGCTATAGATTATTACTAGAAAATTTTCAGTGTCAGGGATGAAATGCCTTCCAGTGAGTTGTTGGCCAGGGAGGTCACTGATGACCCCAAAACATTATAGGCCATTGTCAAGGCTCTTAGTTTCCCACCAGGAATATATGGTAAGACCCTATTGCTGAAGACTCCACATACTTGGGCTGCAAGGTCACTGAGAAATCCTGCTGGAGCTGAGCTGAAAACCTCCTCCATGTAGACCAGCTGACAGAAAGCTGGAAAAAGACATGCTGCACACAGTTCAATGGGGGAGAGAGAAAACACCAGTGAAGATACCCAACAGTGGACACTGCAAGCCTTATATTTGGCCAGCAAGGCCAAATGAGTCTATGGGTGAAATAGTGGCATGTCTGTTATGGGCAAAACCAACCACCCTCTAATTTGACTGGAGGCCTACTCCATGGAAAGGAATATATCACTGATACTGAAAACCTACAACAGGGGTAGTCATGAGCTCTAAGAATGTAACATCTACTGCTTTCTGGCTAAAAGTATATACTATGCTCACCAAACTGCCCAGTAAGCGCTTCTCTTAATGTTCATACCCATATATTAACGCTACTCACTTTTAAATTAGAGAACTTTCTCCTTTCTGATGGCAGTGACCTTGGGATGACTCGGAAGGTATCAAGGTGCAACTATATGGTAAAAATATATTACTAGGGCTGGAGAGATGGCTTAGCGGTTAAGCTCTGGCCTGTGAAACCTAAGGACCCCGGTTCGAGGCTCGATTCCCCAGGACCCACGTTAGCCAGATGCACAAGGGGGCGCACATGTCTGGAGTTCGTTTGAGTGGCTGGAGGCCCTGGTGTGCCCATTCTCTCTCTCTGTCTCTCCATTTTTCTCTCTGTCTCTCACTCTCAAATAAATAAATAAAAATAAATAAAAAATATTTTAAAAAGAAGCATTAGGGTTTCTGCCTTCCTTGCATCCCTTTTGCCCTCAAAATCAACCTGTACTATACAGTATATTGTAACATATAGATGATATTAGAATATACTTATTATTTATAGAATTAATGACATTTTCTATATTTTGAATCTTTGTTCATGACTGAGTGTCCTTTGTAGAGGTGCAAATGGCATAAAGGGCCAATATTCCTCTGTTATTAGGGCTAATAGGACTTTTCTAAAAAATATGAGAAATCCTATCAACTTTAGTGGCTGATTGTATTATGTGGAGGGCTGAAGTGTTATAGGTCCATATTTGCTGTAGAGACAGATGATGTCACTAGAAAGGAACAAAGCTATTGGCTCATGTTGCACCAATAAGCAAACCTCACAAAGTGTACATGATGCCTTCCAAAGGCCATTTCACTGCTACAACTTTTAATGGGTCCCCTTAGCACTTGAAAAACCTTTGTCCTGAAATGTGTGTAGTTATGTGTAGGAAAAAAAAAACCTTAAAAATAGGATTAAGCCTGGAAATGATGACTGGTACAATATAGTCAACTTGGGGCTGGAGAGATAGCTTAGCAGTTAAAGCGCTTCTCTGCAAATCCTAAGGACTCAGGTTCAATTCCCAACATAAGCCAGATGCACATGGTGGCGCATGCATCTGGAGTTTGTTTGCAGCAGCTAGAGGCCCTGGAATGCCCATTCTCTCACACTGTCATAAATAAATAAAAATAAAATTAAAAAAAATCTCTGTTGGGTCTGCTAGGGAGGATATCTTTGTGAAGATGAAAGGTCATGAAGGAAGCAGTACTTACCTGGATTATCGTTATCACTGTGTGAGTAAAACATATGACTTATGGCTGGAGGGATTGTTTAGCAGTTAAGGCGTTTGTCTTCAAAGCCAAAGGACCCAGGTTCTATTCCCCAGGACCCACATTAGCCAGATGCACAAGGGGGCACACATATCTAGAGTTTGTTTGCAGTGGCTGGAGGCCCTGGCACACCCTCTCTCTTTCTCTGTCAAATAAATAAATAAATAAAATATTTAAAAATATTAAAAAAACATATGATTTAGGTTCTGTTGTCAGAATACAGTGGGTGAAAAGGTTTTAGAGGAGGGACAGTATAAAGAGAAGGAGGAGAGGAAACTAAAGATGGTATGAATAATTACTATTGAAAGCTACTTCTTCAATAGCCAATTTATAGGCATTTTTGTTTATATTTATTTATTTATTTGAGAGCGACAGACAGAGAAAAAAAGAGGCAGAGAGAGAGAGAGAGAGAGAGAGAGAGAGAGAATGGGCGCGCCAGGGCCTCCAGCCACTGCAAACGAACTCCAGATGCGTGCGCCCCCTTGTGCATCTGGCTAACGTGGGTCCTGGGGAATCAAGCCTTGAACTGGGGTCCTTAGGCTTCACAGGCAAGCGCTGAACCGCTAAGCCATATCTCCAGCCCTACAGGTATTTTTTTTTAAAGACAGAAAGATTGGGAAGAAGTACCCTGCTAGGGATGAGAAAACTTTACCCTGAAGCCATAGGTTGTTTCAGGTAAATCCCAGTGCATGATAAATGTCACCCCTCTCTCTATTGAGCTGTTGGTCAAGGACAACATGATGGCCCCCACAGTAGACAGTTTCATGTCACTGAGATGAACTTCCAGGCAAGGCACAGTTATGGAGGAAGGGATGGAAGAAGGGATTTATTGAAGCTTATAGATCCAGGGGAAGTTCTGCAATGACAGAAGAAGTTGACCCTCTGTCACAGGACCAAACAGAGACAGCGAAGCCCCAAGGCACCCCCCCCCCTGCAAAAAAAACCCAAAAGCCACACCACAAACAAGTACACTTCAGGAACTCCAGGAACTTTGCAATCTTTAGACTGGAATTACAAATCTACCACCACACCTTAGGGATGGTCCCTAAGAACCACCAAGTGACACTTTCCCCAGCCAAGTGGCTGGAAAGCTAAAAAGCTTTAATAAAACTAAATATATTGGGGGGCATCCATTCAAGCTACCACAGCTCCCAAATAATGCAGACCTTTACCAAAACTAGCATAGCTAGGCAGTGACCCTCAGGGATTCTCTGCCTGTGCCTCCCCAGTACTGAGATTACTGCCATGCCTGGAATTTTACGTGGGTATTTGGGATCCAAACTTAGGTCCTCATGCTTGCATGTTAAGCATTTTAGCCACGGAGTCATTCCCCAGCCCCATGCCTTTCAGTCATAATGTCAACTGGCTCCCTTTCATATATTTAAGCAGTGAGAAACCACCAATAAGCTAGCACCAAAAGCAAGCAAAAGCCACCAGAACTTAAAATGCAGTCTTTAGCTGGAATTAAGTTCCACCCACAAACACATCCTTAGGGCTGGACCCTAAGATCCAACCCCCCAGTACCACCTCCTCCAGCAAGCTGCTGGAGACTTAAGCAGGAACCTTAATCTTAATAAAAAAAATACCTGAGGCTTTGGGGGACATGCATTCACATTCAAATCACCACATTAGACCCTATCACAATGAGTCTTGTGTTGTTAATCTGGTTTATTGGCTATGGTGACTGACCATGCCATTTGAAGGAGAGCAGCCACTGGTCCACCTTGCACCAATGGGAATGCTTGGAGTGAGAGGCCATGATGATCAGAAGGAAACTTCATTGTATTTCCCTTCCACGGATACCCTCGGCGTCTCAGAAATACTCTTGTTGAAATGTGAATAGCAATATGAAGGTAATCTGTTTAAAACCCAATAAGATATGGAAGTAATGACAGTGTCATCTCCAAATTGTTTTTCTTAGGGAGTATATCTTGTTTGTAGTTGAAGATGTCCTCTAAAGGGAAGACTAACTATTGGACAATCCTAAACCATGTTTCTCGTACTAACCCTATGATTGGTTATTTTGTGGTAAGAAGGTAGTGGCACGCTGTATTTGTGCACAGTGGCCTTGAGGAAGCAGTGGTATGGATACTGTTCACACTTGCCTAATGGAAAATATCACTGGAGTGCTCACCCATACCTCACAATGGCCTCTATCTTCTTGGGATATGTGCTGTCCAATCAGAGAGCATCTTACACATATGAATCAAAATTAATGTCAGGCATATGATTTGAAATACTCTATTCTATTCTGGTTACAGTGTCAGGTATGGGTACACAGTGGTAATTTGGTATAGTTGACCTTCTAGGCTTTGAGTCTTTTTTTTTTTTATTAGTCAGTTCTGTATTCAGCAAATACAGTCGGTTTGGTACCATTATGAGGCTCATCCGTGACCTACCCCCTCCCCTTGGCCCCTCCTTGTTGAGGTATATGGGTCATGCATTGTGGAGTTAGCCCACAGTTATGGCTAAGCTAAATGTCTCTGCATATCATGACCCAACATGTGACTCTGACATTCTTTCTGCCCCCTCTTCCGCAAAATTTCCCTGAGCCATGTTGGGTTCATTTTTGGTCTGCTTCAGTGATGAGGTGTTGAGGGCCTCTGAGGCTCTGGCTCTCTGATTTGGTAGGAGTTGATTTTTCTCTATGCTGATCTCCTTCCCCCTTGTGCTGGTATCCGGTTCATCAGGAAAACAGCCCCCTTGCTTGTTTCTCCAAGTTTTCTTAGTTTCAGCCGGGGCCCTTTTGAGGTATGATGGGGTGGCTCTCTCCTTAGGGTCTACATCTATCTGAAAAAGAGAAGCAGATTCTCCAACGGAGAGTAAGTTAGCACCAGGACAAATGAGATAACCCTTACTTAGGCTTTGAGTCTTAATGACAGTTATGATATGTAATTTTGAATGGTAAATTGGTCCTATTGACCATGGAAACAGATGATGTCACCATGAAAGAGGACAGTGATTGGCTCAATTTCTACCAATAGGAAAATTTGAATAAATTGACCATAATGCCAAGAGGAGCATCAGGGCCCCTGTCTTTGACAGGTTGCATCTGCATCTCTGGTATGCTTGTGCTAAACAATGAATAGTAGTATGGAGGTAATTCTCTTAATATTGGATTCATTATGAAATTGATGACATATGTCCCACTCAACATTCTGTCCTCTGGTAGGGTGTGGCTTTTATGACTCTATTGATGTCAGGGAGGGAGCATGGTTGAAGGTGTGATTTGGGGTGTGAGCTTGTAAGTGAACACAGTGGCTGTTCAATGCTTTTAAACCAGTACAGTGAGGGCAGCACCTAGTGAGGAGGGCACAGGAGGGCAACCATCGGCCCATATTCCACCCCTAGGAAACCCTGAGGGTAAAAATATTAATGGTGTTTCAAAAGGCAGCATTGTGGTTTCTACCTTCCTTGGATCTTTTTGCCCTCAAAATCAACCTGTATTGTAAAGTATATTGTAACATATAGGTGATATTTGAATAGACTCATTATTTATAGAATTAATGACATTTTCTGTATTCTGAGTCCTTGTTCATGACTGAGTGTCCTATGTGGAGGTGCAGATGGCATAAAGGGCCAATACTACTCTGACACTAAGGTTAATATGGTTGTCCTAAAAATATTAGAAACCCTATTAGTCTGAGTGACTGACAGTATGATATGGAGGGCTGGGCTGTTATAGGTCTATATTCACTGTAGCGACAGATATTGTCACTATAAAGGGGCCCAGCTATTGGCTGATATTGCACCAATAAGAAAACTTTCACAAAATGTACATGATGTCTTCCAAAGGCCCTTTCTTTGCCCTACCTTTTAATGGGTCCCCTTAGCCTTTGAAATGTTTTCTTCCTGAAATGTGAATAATACTACGTAGATACCTAAAAGTAGGATTAGATATGGAAATAATGACAGCTATAGCAGTATCAACTGAGTCTGTTAGGGCGGATGTCCTACCTGAAGGTTGAAGTTCATGTAGGAAGCATTATTCACCAGGATTATCTGGATCACTATTTGTGATTCAAGTCTATTTTTTATGTTCTGTTTTCAGTATACAGTGTGTGGAATGATCTAAGGTGGGGGGTCAGGGGAAAGGGAAGGAGAAGAGGTGTGGGAGGGATGTAAAAAAGTAAAGATGGTATGAATATGTACTATAGGAACCTAGTTCTTCATTAGCTAATTAAAAGACATATTTTTAAAATTTTTAAAAATTTATTTATTTGAGAGAAACAGACAGAGAGAGAAAGACGCAGAGAGAGAAAGGGAGAGAATGGGCACATCAGGTCCTCCAGCCACTGCAAAGGAACTCCAGATGCATGTGCCACTTTGTGCATCTGGCTTACATGGGTAGTGGAGAATTGAGCCTCAAACTGAGATCCTTAGGCTTCACAGGCAAGCATTCAACTGCTAAGCCATCTCTCCAGCCCAAGTCATATTTTTAAAGAGCTAGAGAAATTGGGCAGAAGAATCCTGTTGGATGGAGAAAGTTTTACCCTAAAGCCATAGGTTGTTTCATGTAAATCCCTCTGCATGAGATGAGTCACCCTTCTCCCATGTGAGCTGTTGGTTATGAAGGCCCATGATTCCCCCTCCCCAACTACTGTATGCCATCACTGAAGCACTTGGATACCTATCAGAATTATTGCAGAACACAGTGCATGCTGTAGTTATAGGACATTGAGAAATCAAGCTGGAACTAAAATGTAAGCCCTCCTCCTGCTGGATAACTGCCATAGTGTTGGAAAGTGCTATGTAATCTACTGGGGGATAAAAGTCACCAAAACAGTGTGAATAAGCAGCGGATCCTACAAGCTACAAAATCAACCAGCTAGACATGATGTACCCACTGGTGCAATAGTGACACATAAGTTATGGGCATAATCAACTGCTTTCTAATTGGATATTTAGCCTGCTCAGCAGGAGGGAACTTCTTTCTGGTACTGAGAATGGAGTAAAAACCTTAAAACTCTGGGAAGGTTTTAGACCCTAGACAGAAGCTATCATTGTTGTTTGGCTTAATGGAGGCATTTTGCCCATTATAAAGCCTTCTCAATGTATGCCCTTTGAAGAATGCTGTTATCAGTTTTGGTTAGAGAAACTTATATTTTTAGATGAAATGAAATTGTGGGGATACCCATCAAGATGATGAGAACAAGAGAAAACCCAGTGCTTAACACCTGAGTAGCCTTCTCCACCATACCGTCCAGGGAACATTGCAGAGGAAGAGGCAGAGTGAATACAATTGTTGCTCTAATTGGTAGTAAGAGAAGCTTCTCTATGGAGATGGTGGTTGTGCTACTTTGAATGTATGTTCCCCATTGACTCAGGTGTTAAAATTAAACTTGTAACTTGGATCTACAGCTGGCTGGCTGGCTGGAAAAGGTTTCACAGAGGGTGGATCCTGGAGCTCAGCCCTAAGGTGTCACTGGGGGTGGATCTGAATTCCAGACCAAAGGTATGCAGAGAGGTTTGAGCTCTGGCAGGGTCCTGTTTGCTGCTGATTGTGTGCTTGCTACTTTTTTTTCTCAATTTTTATCACCATTTTCCATGATTATAAAAAATATCCCATGGTACTACCCTCCCTCCCCCCACTTTCCCCTTTGAAATTCCATTCTCCATCATATCCCCTCCCCATCTCAATCAGTCTCTCTTTTATTTTGATGTCATGATCTTTTCCTCCTCTTATGATGGTCTTGTGTAGGTAGTGTCAGGCACTATGAGGTCATGAATATCCAGGCCATTTTATATCTGGAGGGAGGACGTTGTAAGGAGTCCTACCCTTCCTTTGGCTCTTACATTCTTTCCGCCACCTCTTCTGCATTAGACCCTGAGCCTTGGAAGGTGTGATCGAGATGTTACTCAGTACTCCAGTCACTTCTTTCCAGCACTATGATACCTTCTGAGTCATCCCAAGGTCACTGCCATCTGAAAAGAGATGATTCTGTACCCAAAGTGAGAGTAGCGTTAATATAAGGGTATAAATATTAAGAAAAGTGCTTACTGGGCAGTTTGATAAGCATAGTATATACATTTTTCCAGACATCAGCAGATGTTACACCCCTAGGGCTCATGACTACCCCTGTTTTAAGTTTTCAGTATCAGGGATGTATTTCCCCCCCATGAAGCGGGCCTCCAGTCCAATTGGAGGGCAGTTGGTTTCTACCATGACAGATGTGCCACCATTGCACCTGTTGGCTCATTTGGCCTGGCTGGCCAATTATAAGGCTTGCAGTGTCCACTATTGAGTATCTTCACTGGTGGTATCTCTTTCTCACATTGAACTACTTGTAGAATGGCTTCTTCCAGCTTTCTCTCAGCTGGTTGCTTGCTACTTTTTGATGTTTGCCAGCTGCTGGTGGTTTCCCTCTCTGCTTGGATTTATAAGTGGGAATCTGCTTCTTCCACCATTTTTGGAACTTTTCCTGGATATGTAAACATAAATTAATACCTTCCTCCCATAAAACTGTGTTTGGCTGGATGTTCATCCCAGCAAAGTTGGAACTGTCTACAACAGTGGTCAACACTAAGGACACTCAAAAACATATCAAAGCAGAAAATGTAGGCTGTGGGGAGCTCAACAGCATACAAGATTCCTATTATGTCCTCCAAACCTTAGGGGACATTGTGGAAGAGGAGGTTGAAAGATTGTAAAAGCCATTGGGTAGGAAGGAGTGTTTTGGGGCACTGCCCTCAGTACATGAACCAATTGGTGTATTCATGACACTGCAATAGTTACCTAACCCATTACCATCACAAGACCTGCACTATTCTGAGCCAATCAACAATTTCATAGAAATTGGAGAACAAAAGAAATGTGATAACATAACAGAGGAAGGACTGAAAGAAAGAGGAGGGTTCTCAGGGGTAGAGGAGATAGACAAAGGAGTGTTATGCATCTGGAATAAAATCAAATTACAGTATGTTCATATGTTAAAATTCCCAATAAAAATAAGTAAACACAGTGTCTAGTAAAACACTTGATTTGATTAAAGATGAGAAGGGCCAGTTCACTCAAATGGGTAACGTTACTGCAGAGGAAATCAATGCTTCACAATGGAGGCATCATGGCTTTATGCTAGAAATCTAATCATCCACTCAGAGAATATACTGTGTAAAGACGTGGAGTTTAATATTAGAGATTAGGCTGAAATCCACTATTCTAGTTCCATGGGTAGGGTGCAGGGTATGGGTAGTTATGTTTAATGTGGGAACTACTATGTTCTGTGACCACACCTATCAGTCTTTATGGTAGACTCATCTATATTTACTATGATGACAGGTAATGTCATTATGAAGAGAACTGCCATTGACCCATATTTCAGTAATGAGAAAGGGAGAATGGAGAACCTGTGCTTCCTCAGAAAGGAGGCATCATAGTACCTCCTTTCCATGAATCCCCTCAGCCCCTGAGAAATCCAAACATGAAATGTGAATAAAAATTTGTCAGTCATCTATTAAGATGCTCTTGGTTATGGAAGTAATAAAACATGTGCTCTTCAACTCCTGAACCTACAGGGATGTCCATGTCCTAAAGGGTCCATTAACTCCTTGTCCTATTGTCATCGATATTTATAAAATCAACCTTATGATTAGGTTTCTTGTGATGAGAAGGCAACTTTGCTCATAGGAAAAAATTTACTTGAAAGGCTACCTACATCTCATAATGGAGGTACGATAGCCTCTGCCTGCTAGGAGTACTTTACAGCCAATCAAAGGGAAACTTACATAAATATGTGTAAAGTAGTATCAGATGATATGATTTCTGAATTTCTATTTTTATTTTTTGGTTTTTCGAGGTAGGGTCTCACTCTAGCCTAGGCTGACCTGGAATTCACTCTGTATTCTCAGGGTGGCCTCGAACTCATGGTGATCCTCCTACCTCTGCCTCCTGAGTGCTGGGATTAAAGGCATGCGCCACCACACCCAGCTGAATTTCTATTTTCTATGCTGAGTAAAGTGTGGGGTATTGGAGTGAAGTTGTAATTTGGGAAAGTCTACTACTTTTGTTCACCCGTGGCTCTTAATGCCACACTTTATGACATGGAGTCCTGTGATGTTAAATCAATTTAAAGCGGTGAAAGATGATATTATTGTGAAGGTAGACACTGGTTGAATTTCTACCAATGAGAAAGCCATGATGTCTAAGGAGGTATCATGGCTCCCTCTTAATAGGTTTCCTCAGCATCTCAGATATCCTTGTGCTGAAAATTAAATTGCAGTATCTAAGTAATCTCTCTCTTTTTTAAAAAAAGTTATTTATTTATTTATTTGAGAGAGAGAGAGAGAGAGAGAGAGAGAGAGAGAGACAGATAGGGAGGGAGAGAGGGAGGGAGAGAATGGTCACAGCAAGGCCTCTGGCCACTGCAAAAGAACCCCAGATGCATGTGCCACCTTGTGAATCTGGTTTATGTGGGTACTGGGGAATTGAACCTGGGTCCTTAGGCTTCACAGGCAAGTGCCTTAACCACTAAGCTATCTCTCTGGCCCTAGGTAATCTCTTAATATTGGCTTTGTTATAGAATTGATAACAAATGCACACTTAATATTTTGTCCCATAGGGAGGCTGGGTCCTTTGTTGAGTTGCAGATGCCATGGAGACAGCATCGCCTACTTCCATAATCCCACTTTCTATTCATGGTTGAATGTATGGTGCTAAGTTCTGTGGTGATAAGTGAATACACTGCCAGTGTCCTGAATCTGCTTTGACTAAATAGGGTAGTTATTGACCATAAGTGTAAATGAAAATTCTTAGTGGGGAAGACGTCTCTGCCTCACAAAGAAGCTTCAAGACTCATTCTTGCTAAGAATGCCTTCACTCACAAAGTACCTTTTACAGATGTGTAAAGAATAATTAAGGGTTGACAACCCCAAACCATTGCTTTCCACATTTCCACCACTTTCAGAAAATTCAGAACCCATGTTTGGAATTCAGTACCTTTAAACCTGTACAGTGAGGGTGGCAACTGATGATGTCATCATGAAGTAGGGCAACCATTAGTTTACCTTCTACCAATAAGAAAGCATAGAAAGAGAGACCATGATGCCTCTCAAAAATGGGAGACATCATTGTCCCTCTCTTTCACTAACTGCTTTGGCCTCTAAAAAATTGTCATTCTGAAGTGAAAATAGCAATATTTATATTATCTATTAAATTAATTAGTTATGGAAGTAATAACACTTGTGATCTCCAACTTCAATTCCTTATGAAGTGTGGAATGTAGGAAAGTACAGATGTCCCTAAAAGTATCATCAACTTCATTTCCAATATTATTTGTGGAATTACCCTTATGTTTTTCTGTTTCTTGTTGAGAGGAGTATAACACTGGCTAGGTATACAGCAGTCTTAATTTAGTAGAAGCACAGCCATTTTTCATTTTCCTTCAGTGGGAAATGTTACTGAGGAGACTACCCATACCTCACAATGAAAGCCTCATAGCCTCTACTGGTGAGGGGGTCCTGTCAACCAATCAAAGAGACCCTTGTGCAGACTTGTGAAGAGTAATGTCAGACATGAGCTCTGAAGTTCTCTATTTTCCTGTCCTTAGTTGAGTGTGAGGAATTGGTATTGAACTGTAATTTGGGAAAGTCCACTTTCTAGGCTCACCTTGTTAAACCTCATGAAATGGAGTTTTGAAGTGTATTAACCTGGTTTACTGACCCCAGTGACAAATGATGTCATCATGAAGGAGCATTGCTATTGGTCCAATTTCCACCAATGGAAAAATTTGAATGAAGAGGTAATGATGTCAAAGGAGTCATCATGGCTCCTCCCTTTCATAGGTTCCATCAGCATCTCAGAGCTCCTTGCACTGAAAAGTGAATTGCGATATGTTTGAATCTCAACACTGAATTTTTATGAAATTGATCATATCTCTTACTATCAAAATTCTGACCCTGGGAACCATGTTCCTAGGCAGAGGTGCAGATGTCATGGAGGGACCACCACCTACTTTCACTCTCCAAGTCAATGTTCAAGGCTGGACCAATGATTTGAGTTCTGTGGTTAGAAGTAGACACAATGGCTGCCCCAGAACCAGCAATTTTGATTCAGTGGGAGCACAGCTATTGGGTACCTTTCTTCAATGGTCTGTCTTGGAGATGCCACCCCTACCTCACAATGGAGGTCTAGTGGCTTTTTCTATCTAAGGATGCCTTCAGCCATTTCCAGAGTACCTTGTGCAGATGTATGAAGGGTAATGTCAGAAATGACTTCTCCAAACACGTAATCTTTCTTTCGGTGGAGTGCAGGGTATTCATGTTTAGATGTAATGTGGGTGTGTTTTCTAGAACTGCCTTGTGTTAATGGCAGCATATACCATGTGTTCAGTAGTGTTGAATTAGTATATTGAGTACAGCAACAAGTAATGTCATCAGGGAGGAAGGCAGCCATTGGCCCACCTCCAACACTCACAGAGGAGGCCTCACCCTTCATTTGCCTCCTTTACCTCTGAGAAAATCTTGTGCTGAAATGCTCATAGGTGATATTTCAATATTAGTTTTAAGGAAATAGTGACCTTTACATCACTCTAAATACTTTGCTCACCAGTGGGCTACCGATGAGGATGTATAAATGTCATGTACGGCCAATACTTCCTCTGCTGTGAAGACTGATACTGATACTAAAAAAATACAATTTCTTGGCCTACATGTCTGGGTGACTTCTATGAAGGTGGAGATAGCATAAAGGGCCAATAATTTCTGGAACTCTTCCATTAAGAGTAATAAGGTGGTAGGCTTGACATGGTGGTCCTGCCTTTAATGCCAGCACTTGGGAGGCATAGGCAGGAGGATTGTCATGAGTTTAAGGCCAGCCTGAGACTACATTGTAAATTTCAGGTCAGCATAGGCAAGAGCAAGACCTTACCTTGAAAAAAAAAAAAACCCTCCAAAAGAGTAAAAAGGTGTTTCTAGAAAACATTACTATCTGTACCAGTCCTTGTGGCCAACCCTATGATATGTAGTTATATGTTTTGAAGGTACATATTCACTGTGGTAACAAGTTGGCCAATGTTCCACCCATGATAAGGCTTCCATAAAGGAGACTTGATGCCATCCAAAGGCTGCTCTCATCCATGGATCCCTTTAGCATTTGGAAATCCTTGTGGCAGTAATATGTGATTAGATATGGAAGGGATGACTGCAGCAACACTCTCAATTGGGTATGCTGGGGACAGTTTCCTATATAAAGGTAAGATTTAGCTATTGGGTTTATAAGAATCACTATTCATGTGTTCAACTTGTGATTTGGGTTTCTGTTGTTAGAGGCAAACACAATGGCTAGTCAATGACTGGCTTTGATTAAGGAGAATAGCACAGGGCCAATTCCTTCTAATGGAATACCTTAATGTAGAGCCCACAAGTACCTCACCATGAAGGCATAATGGCTTTGTCCTGCTAGCGGCCTCTTCAGCTACTCAGGGAGCACCCTGTTCAGACACATGGAAAGTAACATCAGAGATGACTCTCCTATAATCCTCTTTTTTCAACCACCTGAGTAAGATACAAGGTGTGTGTGTTATCTTTTAAAGTGAGAAATAAAAAGGGGGGCTGGAGAGATAGCTCAGAGGTTAAAGCACTTGTTTGTAAAACCAAATGACCAGAGTTAAATTCCCTAGTACCCATGTAAAACCAGACGCACAAATGGGTCACATGCATCTGGAATTAATTTACAGTGGTTAGAAGCCCTGGTGTGCCCATTCTCTCTCTCTCTTATCTTTCTTTCTCTGCTTGCAAATAAATAAATTAAATTGGTATATTTAGTACTACAGCAGATAATGTCATGAAGGAAGAAAAACACTGGTCTGCCTTTCACTAGTGGGAAAGCCTAGAGTGGGAGACCATGGTCCCTTCTTTCTCAGGCATAATGGTATTTCTCTTCTATAGATCCCCTCAGCCTCTGAGGAATTTTCATGTTGACCTGAAGATAGCAATATGCTAATAACCTATTAAAAAGAAGAGTTTATAGTGTAATCTCAAAGTTCTGTTCATTTGAGACTGTAAAATAGTTTTAGGCCTGGATGTCCTAAAAAGAACATTAATTCATGGTCAGTTCTCACTCATATTCATGGTACTAACCCTAGATTGATTGTTATGTGGTGAGGAAGGAGTAGTGTACTGAAGACTTTTACAGTGATCTTGAGTATGTAGGTACACAGTCCTTGGCTGCTCACTCCCAGAAATATTACCAGAGAGATCATCCTCACCTCACAAGGGGGCAGTCATGCTTCTGCCTGTTTGGGGTTCCTTTAGGCAATCATAAAGTGGCTTGCACAGATGTGTGAAGAATAGTATCAGATAAGACATCTATTCTGGGTGGAGTGTCAGGAATGGGTATATAGTTGTCATTTGGGAATGTCCACTAAAGTCACCTGCCTGTGACTCTTTTTTTTTTCTTGGTTTTTTGAGGTAGGGCCTCACTCTAGCCCAGGCTGACCTGGAATTCACTATGGAGTCTCAGGGTGGCCTTGAACTCACAGTGATCCTCCTACCTCTGCCTCCCAAGTGCTGGGATTAAAGGCATGCGACACCACGCCCGGCTGACTCTTGATGAACTGAGAGTTCTCACTTGGTAAACTGACCTATTTAATAAGGTGACAAATGATGTCATTCTGAAGGAGGGCAACTATTGTTTTAACTTCCATAAATAGGAAGGTTTGGGTAAAGTCAATATTGCCAAGGAGGCACCATAGCCCCTGTCTTCCATAGGTTCTCTCAGCATCTCAGGTATGCTTGTGCTAAAAGTGAATTGTAATTTATAGGCAACCTTTCTAAAAATGATGACATCTGTACAACTCAAAATTTTGTCTCTAGGGAGGGAATGTCTTATTTAGGGGTATAGATGTCATAGAAGAAATTATACCTCCTTATACTCTCCAGCTCAGCTTTACTATTGAAAGTATGATTTTGCCTTCCTTGAATCAGTGGCTTTGGTTAAATATAAGGACCACTGTTGGCCACCTTTCTTCAAAGGACAGTCATAGTTGTGAGGCCATCAAAACCTCACAGTAGAGACTTCATGGCTTCTAACTACTCAGGGTCCCTTTAGTCATTTACAGAGCAACTTATTCAGATGTGAGAATGGTGATGATGACAAGGATGACATCCCTAAACCTCAAATCTCCTTCTCCAGGGTGTTGTAGAGGTGTAATCATTGTTTTCTAGAACTAGCCTAAGATTATTAATGGCAACACCTATGAGGTAGAATTCAATACTGTTATACCAGCACATGGCAACAAGTGATGTCATCAGGAAGGAGAGCAGCCATAGGCCTAGCTTTGACCATTGGGAAACCCTGGATAAAGTGCTCATAGTGCATCACAAATGCGGTATTATGGTCTCTGCCTTCCTTGGATCCCCTTAACCACTGAGATAAACTTGTGCTAAAATGTTCATAATAACATATGGGCAATATTTGAATTTTTTTTTGTTTTTTCGAGGTAAGGTCTCACTGTAGCCCAGGCTGACCTGGAATTCACTATGGAGTGTCAGGGTGGCCTCTAACTCATGACAATCCTCCTACCTCTGCCTCCCAAGTGCTGGGTTTAAAGGCATGCACCACCATGCCTGGTAATATTTGAATATTTGTACTATTTATTGAAGTGCTGACATTTCTGATACTTTGTATTCTTTGCTCATGGATAGCTTCCCTGAATGGCTATGTTAATGTCATGGAAGGAAAATATTTCCTGAGACCTCCCCTGCCATTAAGAATATAGAGTTGGGGGCTGGAGAGATGGTTTAGTAGTTAAGGCACTTGCCTGTGAAGTCTAAGGACCCATGTTTAACTCCCCAGATCCCACATAAGCCAGTCACACAAGGTGACACATGCATAAGGTAGTACATTTGTCTGGAGTTTGATTACATTCGCTGCAGGTCCTGGCATACCAATTTTCTCTCTCTCACTTTCACTCTAGCTCCCACTCTTGCTCTCTCACATCAAAAAAGGGCCAGTCTGTTAGGCTTGCCTCAAAAAGTAAGACTATAGAATTGGACCTAAAAATTGACTGCCATTATCAATATTAATGACGACCCTATGATATGGAGTTCTGTGCTGTTAAAGACACATATTTACAATAGTAATAGATGATGTAATAAAGAAGGAGGAAAACCATTGGCTCATGTTGTATCAATGAAGAAAGTTTCCATAAAACATACATGATGCCTTCCATAGTGTGGTGGTTTAATTCAGGTGTCCCCTATAAACTTAGGTGTTCTGAATGCTAGGTTCCCAGATGATGGAGATTTGGGAATTAATGCTTCCTGGAGGGAGGGTATTGTTGGGGGAGGGCTTATCAGTATTATAGCCAGTTTCCCCATGCCAGTGTTTGGCACACTCTCCTGTTGCTATGGTCCACCTTATGTTGGCCAGCAATGTGAACCTGACTGCAACACAGTATCAGCCTACCTTTCTACAGGTCCTCTTAGCCTCCTAAATTGTTTGGTGCCAATATGTTAATAATAATGCATAGGCAATTTCTTTAAAATGAGATCAGATGTTGAAGTCATACAAGTTTTAGTAGTTTCCACTGGGTCTGCTGTGGAGGGTTGTCTTGTGTGAAGGTGCTGAGGTAATATGGAGGGACCATGACTATCCTGATCACTATTCGTGGTTCAAACTTTGATTTAGGTTCTGTTGCCATAAGTGAACACAATGACTAGGCAAGGCATGTTTTTGACATGAAGGACTGTCAGTGTTCACTTTTCTTCAATGGGAAGCCTTCGTGGAGAGGATTTGAATGTGTCCTAATGGAGGCTTCATGACCTTCTCACTAGGAGTAGCATCAACTACCGAGAGAGTACAATGTGTAGACACATGAAGAATAGTGTCTATTTTCATTCTTTGGGTATAGCCTAAGGTATGATTAATGAGAATTAATGAAATGTGGAAAACAGTATGCTTTAAGACTACAGGAATCAGTCTTGGGGTTGGGAGATGGCTCAGAGGTTAAAGGTGCTTTCTCACAAAGCCTGTTAGCCAAGGTTTGATTCCTCAGCACCACATAAAGCCAAACACAAAAAGTGGCACAAGCATCTGGCATTCGTTTGCCCTGGCATGCTTCTCCAATACACATGCACACATATGTGCAAATAAATCATAATAAAAAAGCATCAGTCTTAATGACAGACCATACCATATGGAGTTGTTAAAGTAATGTATTGACTATGGTGACAAATTATGTCATTATGAAGGAGGGCAGCCAGTGTTTCACATTGCAATGATGAGAAGGCTTGGATAGAGAAACCATGTTGCTTCAAGGGGTAGCATTATGTTCCCTTCTTAGCCCCTGACTAATCCTTCTCCTGAAATGTCAATATCAATATGTAAATTATATTAAAATTGGAGTCTGTGGGGATGGGAGATGGCTCAGTGTACAAAGCACTTAATGCTCTAGCCTACGTACATGACCTCAATCTTCTGATCCCACAAAAAATACAGAAATAATGGTGAGCTTCCATAATCCTGGCATGCTAATGGTGAAATGGGATGTAGAGATAGGAGAATTTCCTGGAATCTTTTAGCAAGTGCAGCAAGCAAAAAACAATTGCAGAAAAACATCAGAGAAAACCCACCTCAAATGAGGTGGGATGGTGAAGATGGACCCAAAAATTGTCTACTGACCTCCACATGTGTGCTGTGGCACATGCGCTCCCATATTCAAATACACCAACACATGTACATATGCCCCCACACAAATAAATATATAATAATTAAAATGGAGGCTGTGATGGAAGGAATAGCATATAATTTTTAAATTCTGTTCTTTAGGAAGTGTGTGGCCTGTTTATAGGGGCAGATATCCTAAAGGGAATATTAACTCTTGATGTGCCCCTTTCAAGACTCATTGTACTAACACTGTGATTAGATAGCTTGTGGTGATAAGGCAACAACACACTGGCTACGAACACGGTGGCCTTGAGTCTGTAGGTGCAAGGCCATTAGCCACTATCCCCAAACAGGAAATGTTACTGAAGAGGGAACCCACACTTCACAATGGAGGCATCCTGGCCACTGACTTTCTTTCTATCGTCTCAGCCAATTAGAAATCACCTTGCAAAGATATGTGAAAATATCAGATATAACTTTGGAAATTTTCTATGTTCCCATATTGTGTAGAGTATTGGGTGTAGATGTGAAAGTGTAATGGTGGAAAATCCAGTTTCTAGGCCTACATGTGAATTTATTTATTTATGAGAGAGAGAGAGAGAGAGAGAGAGAGAGAGAGAGAGAGAGAGAGAGAGTGGGTGCACCAGGCCTCTAGCCACTGCAAACAAACTCTGGACCCATGCACCACCATGTGCATCTGGCTTACGTGGGTCCTGGGGAATTGAACCTGGGTTCTTTGGCTTCCCAGGCAAATGCCTTAACCACTAATCCATCTATTCTACCCCCTACCTGTGAATTTTTAAAAATGTTTTTATTTATTTATTTGAGAGAGGGAAAGAGGCAGAGAGGGAGAGAGAGAGAGAGAGAGAGAGAGAATGGGGGTGCCAGGGCTTCCAGCCACTGAAAACAAATTCCAGATGTATGTACCACCTTCTGCATCTGGCTTCCGTAGGTCGTGGGGAATTGAACCGTTGTCTGTTGGCTTTGCAGGCAAGTGCCTTAACCCCTGAGCCATCTCTCCAGCCCCCTACCTGTGAATTTTAGTGACAGACTTTATGATACGGAGTTCTATGGTATTAACTGACTTATTTCCTGTGGTGACAGATGATGTCACTGAGAAGGAGGACAGCTATTGGTTCAGCTTCTACCAATGGGAAAGCTCGGATAAAAAAAATTATGATGCCAAAAGAGACACATCTTTTCACTTTCAAAGGTTACCTCAGCATCTCTAATATCTTTGTGCTGAAAAGCAGGTTATGATATATGGTATTCTCTTTGCCTTTTATTTATTATGGAATTGATGACACCATGGGAAGGCTTATCCTGTTTGGAGGTACAGATGTCATGGAGGGAGCATTACCTACTTGCACTCTCCTATATGGTTAAGCATATCATTTTAGATTCTGTGCTTGTAAGTGAACACAATGTCTGCCTACCTAATTGGCGTATATAATTAAGTAGGAGGACAGCTTTTGTCCACCTTCCTTCAATGGGAAGCCTTGGAGGCTTTATGGCTTTGTCCTGTTAATGTTTCTTTCAGATACTTACATAGCATCTTGGGCAGATGTGTGAAGAATAACGTCAGAGGTACTTCTACAATCTTTTAATCTCCTCAATTAAGAGGGGAGAGAAATGGTGGGCAGGGTGGCACACGTCTTTCATCCCAGCATTTGGGAGGCAGAGGTAGGAGGATCGCTGTGAGTTCGAGGCCACCCTGAGACGACATAGTGAATTCCAGGTCAGCCTGAGCCAGAGTGAGACCCTACCTTGAAAAACCAAAAAAAAAAAAAAAAAAAAAAAAAAAAAAATAGAGGATAGAGAATTGATGTGGAGATAGAATGTGGGAATGACTATCTTCTAGAACTGCCTCTATCAGTATGAATGGCAGCATCTATGATATGGAATTCAGTACTATTGAATCAGTACATTGAGTTTGGCAACATGTAATGTCATCAGGAAGAAGGAAGGCCTATGGGCTACCCCTCACCAGTTGGAACCCTCAAAAAAGCTAATGAAAACCTTGTGTGTCAGTCCTCGTCTTCCACCTTTTTTGAGACAGGGACTTTTGTTATTTTCTCTGTGTATTCCAGGCTAGCTGGCCTATGAGCTTCCAGGTAGTCTCCTGTCTCCACCTCATATCTCACCATGCTCATGCTCACTGGCATTACTGAAGTGTACTCAACATCCTGCTTTATGTGGGTTCTGCAGATCAGAACTCAGGTCATAATATGTACACAGCAAGCACTTTTACCCACTGAGAAATCTGCCCAGATCCTGAAATGTGAAATGTAAATATTAATATGTAGGTAATTACTTAAAAGGGGATTAATCCTGGAAGTGATGACAGCTGCAACACTCTCAATTGGGTCTGCTAGGGAGGGCATCCTGTGTATGAAGATGCCAAGGTCATGGAGGGAGCATTACTTACTAGGACTATACTGATCATTCTTTATGGTTCAAAACCCGCGTTTGGGTTTTACTGTCAGAGGTGAGCATATTGTCTAATATAAAAGTGACTTTGATAAATTAACAACGTTGAGAGAAATTTTCTTGCAATGGAAAACTTAGTGAAGATGCCATTAACCATAAAGTCTTATAGTGGAGACACCTTGGCCACTTCTTGTTAATTTTCTTCAAAATCAAACTCTTGAAAATCAAACTAGGCAGACACATGAATAATACAGTCAGTTTTTTCTTTTACATATGTGTATTGTTCTGTGCGTGCATGTTGGCATGTGTGTTTGTATGTATGTGCCCACATATGTGTGTGTGCTTGCTTATATGTGTGCATGCACAGAAGGTCGAGTTTGTTGTGGGCTGTCCTCCTCTCTTATTCGCTTATTCGTATTCTCTGAGACAGTGTCTTTCACTGAACCTAGAGCTCACTGATTTGGCTGGATTAGCTACCCAGTGATCTTCAGGGATTCTCTGTCTTCACCTCCCCAGCATTGTAATTACTACCGTGCCTAGAATTTTACATGGGTGCTGGGGATGCAAACTCAGATCCCTAGGCTTACATGACAAACAATTCACACAACGAGCCATTTCTCTAGCCCCACACTTATTAATGGCAGATGATGCATTCTGGGCTGTTAGTCTAGGTTATTGATTATGGTGACTGATCATGCCATTATGAAGAAGGACAGCCATTAGTTCACCTTTCACCAATGGGACATCTTGGAGTGAGAGGCCATGATGATTGATAGGAAGCATCATTGAATTTCCCCTCCATAGACACCCTTAGTCTCTCAGAAATACTCATGTTGAAATGTGAATAGCAATATGCAGGTAATCTATTTAAAACCCCAATAAGATATGGAAGTAATGATAGTGTTGTCTCTGAATTGTTTTTCTTTATATTACTTATGGAACTGATGACACTTCTGACAGCTCAATGCCTTGCTCAAGGCTGAGTGGCCTGTGTGGTGGTCCAGGTGTCACAGAGTGCTAAAGAATTTCTTGGACCTACTCTATCATTAAGACTGATTGGGCCATCTGATAATTATGACTCCACATATCAGTCTTTGTGGAAGGCCTTGTACTATGGAGGGCTACGTTTAAAGATACATATTGATGGTGGTAACGGATGATGCCATTGTGAAGTATGGAAGCCATTGGTCCATGTTCCATGAAAGAAAAACTTCCATAAAATGTGCACGCTGTCTCCCAAAGCAGTATCCTGGACCCATCCTTTCATGAATCCCCCTAGCTTCTGAAATATAATTGTACTGAAATGTGAATACTGAAGTGTAATCACTTAAAATGGGATTATATATAGAAGTGATGATAATGGTAGCCATCTCCATTGGGCCTGCTAGGAAAGGTGTGCTGTGTGAAGGTGTGTTGAGGTCATGGAGAGAGTTTTACTTACTGTGACTATTCTGACCACCATTCATGATTCAAAACTATGATTTGGATTCTGTTTACAAACTCTGAACACAATGGTTAGTCGAAGAGTAGCCTTGATTAAGGAAGAATGCTCAGGGTCCCTTCCATTCAATGGGAAACCTTAATAGAGTGACCATCAATGCCTCACAATGAAGACATCATGGCTTTATCCTGCTAGGTATTACTGAGAGAGCACAGTGCAGAAATGTGAACAGTAATATCAGAGATGACTCATGTCTTCCTCTATTTTGGTTTCCCTGCATAGAGTCCAAGGTGCAGTTTTTGAGATTTTATGTTGGAAATACTATGTTCTAATACCACAGCTATCAGTCTTAATGGCATAATATAGCATATAGAGTCCCGGGCTGTTAATGTTTTGAGTATGGTGACAGATGATATCATTATGCAGTCAAATTCTCTGCCACTGAGGTATACCCCAGATGATGTCATTATGTAAGAGGGTAGTCATTGGCCCATCTTCCACCAATGAGGAAGGTTGAGCAGAGAGTACACAAGACCTCAGGAATGAGGCGTCATACTCCCTCACATCCCTGCATCCTTTCAACCAATGAAAAACCCACAGGCTAAAGTGTAAAAAGGAATATTTAAGGGGTCTATTAAAAATACAGTCTTAAATGAAAGTGATGACAGTGCAATCACCAAATTCTTCTCTTTGGGGCGTGTGATATGTATGCATGAAATTGTAGATTCCTGACTGAGGACATTAACACATACTTGGTTCTCTGTGTTTTTTTTTTAAACTTTTTTTGTTCATTTTTTATTTATTTGAGAGAGAGAGAGAGAATAGGCATGCCAGGGCCTCCAGCCACTGCAAACGAACTCCAGACATGTGCATCCCTTTGTGCATCTGGCTAACATGGGTCCTGGGGAATAGAGCCTCGAACCAGGATCCTTAGGCTTCACAGGCAAGTGCTTAACCATTAAGTCATTTCTCCAACCCTGTTTATGTTTTATATGTATGTATTTTATTTATATGTTACCAGGTTGCTACACAGTGGACTTTTAGGTAGAAGCATCACCATCAGCTAATATCCTCCATGGAAAATGCTACTAAAGTGGCCTCCCACACATTACAATGCATGCATCATACTCTCTGTCTCCTCGGGACTCTTTTTTTTTTTTTTTTTTTGGTTTTTCAGGGCAAGGTCTCATTCTAGCCCAGGCTGACCTGGAATTCACTATGGAGTCTCAGGGTGGCCTCGAACTCATGGCGATCCTCCTACCTCTGCCTCCCAAGTGCTGGGATTAAAGGTGTGCGCCACCATGCCCAGCTTCGGGACTCTTTTGACCAGTCAGTGGGCTTCTGCACAGATGAGTGAGTTATTTAAGTGTTATTTCAGACATGACTTCTGACATCCTCTATTCCATTATGTTGGATAGACTGTGGGGTATTTGCATTAAATTTTAATTTGGTAAAGTCTACTCCATTTTCTCACCTGTGTCCCTTAATTCTAGTCCTTATAAATTGGAGTCCTGTTCATGTTAAACTCTCCTATTGGCTGTGGTGTCAGATGATGTCATTATGAGGTAGGGCAGCCACCAATGGGAGAACTTGGATAAAGAGGCCATGATGCCAACAGAATCATTATGGTCCTTGTCTTTGACAGGTTTCATCATTATCTCTGGTATTCTTGTGCTGAAAAGTGAATTGTCATATGGTAGTAATCTCTTAATATTGGATTAATTATGGAATAGGTGAAGTCTGTACCACTCAAAAGTCTGTCCCTCAGTAGGATGTGGCTTGTGTAGCTAGCTGTACAGAGGTCATGGACGGAACATTAACTTAAGGCACTCTCCAGCTTCCTCATGCCTGTAGGTATGATTTGGGGTTAACACAGTGGCTGGCCCCTTAATTGGTGGTGTGATAATATAAGATGACAGAGATTGGCCACATCCCTTCAATGGGAAGCCTAAGTGAAGAGGTATCCGTGCCTCACAGTTGAGGCTTCATGACTTCTTCCTGCTAAGAGCACCTTCAGTCCTTCACAGAGCACCTCATACAGATGTGTCAGGTGATACCCCAAATCTCTAATTTCTTTCTCCTGGGTAGAGTGCAAGGTACTGTTATGAAGGTGTATTGTGGAAGTTCCTACCTTTTAAATCTGCCTATATCAGTCTTAATGGCAACACCTACAATTTGAGGTTCAGTAATGTTACAAATACATGTAGTGTATCAACATGTGATGTTATCAAAAATTAGGGTAGCCACTGGTCCACCTTATATCACCTGGAATTTCTAAATGATGTGCTCATGCTGTGGTCCTCACAAAGGCATGTCACAGCCCTGCCTTTCAGTGATCCCTATTTTTGCCTGTGAGATTAACATTTTTGAAATTTCAATAAGAATATATAGATAGTCTTTGAATTATTACTTATTGAAGTGATGACATTTTGGATATTTTAAATTCTTTGCTCATGGCTGTGTGCTTTTTTATGGCAGTGCAGATGGTATAGAGGGCAAGTACCTCCTGAAAGTAACTGTCATTAAGGTTCATAGTGTATTCTTAGTGGCAAACACTAAGAGCTACAACACACTCAATTGGGTCTTGTTGGGTGTCCTGTATGAAGGTGTCAAGGTCATGGAAGAAGCAGTACCTACCATGATTATACCAATCACTATTCCTGATTTAAACATATAATTTTCTATTCTGAGAATTGAACACAATGTGTGATGTTGAATTAGGACGACAGCAGAGGACCACTCCTCTCCAATAGGAAACATTAGTGTAAAACCATTAAGGCTTACACTGGAGGTATCATGGCTTTTTCCTGCTAGTGGTCACTCAGGCCTTTAGAGAGTATGTTGTGCAGACACATGGAGAGTAATTTCAGAGATGACTCCTATAATCCTATATTCTTGTATCTATAGGTATAATACATTATATATATGTTGCATTTTATGTGGAAAATACCATGTTATTTAATAATAACTATGGTGAAAAATGAGATCATTATGAAGAAGAGCAGCCATTGGCCCACTTTCAATTAATGAGAAAGCTTAAATAGAAAACCCTTAATGGCTAAGAAATGAAGCATCATGGTCCCTTCCTTCCACGAATATCAATATGCAGGTAATTTTAAAATCAAATTAATTATGGAAGTAATAAAACATATAACTCCAATTTATGTTTCTTAGGCATTGTGGCATGTTTGTGCATCAGATGTCCTAATGGGAATATTAACTCTTGATCTTGCACCATCCAAATTTATTGTGCTAACCCTATGATGCATGTCTTGTGGTGAAATGGAGCCTCACACTGTCTAGGAACATAGTAATCTTGATTAAGCAGTATCAGGACCGTTGGTCAATTTTCCCCAAAGGGAAAATGGCACTGGACAGCCCACTCACACCTCATAATTGGGGCTTCATTTTATCTGCCTCCTTTGGGACCCTTCAGCCAATCAGAGAACCCCTTGCATAGATGGATAGAAAGATGAAGAGTTATTTTAAAAATGACTCCTGACATCCTATTATCCCCCTGACATTCTATTATCTTGGATAGATTGTGGAGTAATTGTGGGAAAGCCTACTGCTTTCTCACCTGTGAGTCTTATGCCAGTCCTTATGAATTGGAATTCTATTATGTTAAAGTGACTTATTGCCTATGGTGTCAAATGAGGTCATTATAACATTGGCTCAAGTTCCACCAATAGGGAATCATGAATAAAAAGGTCATGGTGCTAAAGGTGGTATATGGCTCTTCCTTTCCATAGGATGTCTAAATCTCAGATAACCTTTTTCTGAGATATACTTGTGCTGAGTAAAAGTGAGTTGTAATATGTAGGCAATCTCTTTACATTAGATTTATTATGGAGTTGATTAAATTATGATACTCCAACTTTTGTCCCTTAGATAAGTGTGTGTCCTGTGCAGAGGTGCAGATGTCATTGAGGGAGCATGACTTACTTGCATTCTTCTCTTCTCTTCATTCTCCATGACTGAATGTATGATTTTGGGTTCTGAGATGGGCAGTGAACAATGTCCAGCTCACAAATCAGCTTTGATTAAGTAGGAAATCAATTATTAGCCATCTTCTTTCAATAGGAAGCCTTATTGGGGAGACCTTCCATAACTCTCAATGAAAGCCTTATGGCTTCTTCCTGCTAAATGTCTTCAACCACTCACAGAGCACCTTGTGTAGAGGCGTAAAGAATAATGTCATGGATGAGTCCCCCAAATGTCTAATTTCCTTCCCATAGGTGAATAGCATAATATTTCTGTGGAGGGTTAATGTTATAAATGCCATATTTTATAACCATGCCTATAAGACTTCATGGAAAATTTTATGGCGTTTCATGGTGTAAAGCTGGTATATTGACTATGGCAACAGATGATGTCATTTTGAAGGCCAGCAACTATTGGTTCACCTTTTACCAGTGAGAAATATTGAGAAAAGAGGTCATGATGCCTCTTTTCTTCAGTAAGGTGGTTTCATGGACCCCTGAGTCCCTAAGCCTATGATGTGTACTTAAGTGTCAGTGTCATTGAAAATGTGTAATTATCTAAAAAAATGATATTAATTCTGGGAATGGTGAATTCTGGAAGCCTACCATCTATCTTTTTGGGTCTGTGCTGTGCTTATAGAAGTACTGATTTTTATGTCTAGAGAATACCCCTGTCCACTGTTGTGCTGTCACCCTGTGTTTTGGCATTCTGTACAGATTAATGGGAACCTTTGTCTACTCAAGAGGAAGACTAGCACTGGGCACCTTCCTCCAGTGAGATACCTTAGTGGATATGCTTTCAACACTTTATTTTGCAGGTATTAGGACTCCTCATCCCTGTTATTTTTAGGCAGTTAATGATAACCTTTTCCTAAAATGTGAATGATAATATAGTATCAATGTATGTGATGACCACATACTATCATTTCCTTTCAGATTATGGTGCATATGTGGTATTCTTGGTATATCTGGGGGAGGAAATAGTATGTCACGTTTTTCGGTGACATCTAGCTCTATTTTAATGCCAAAATCCCATGATGTTTGGTATTTCCATAGCAATCAAAGACATTGGCTTGATGAACTAGGAGCTTCCATTGGTTCACCTTCCACTAATTGGAATCATTTGTTACAGAGGCCATTAGTGTCTAATTATAGAGGCATCAGGGCTCCTCCTTCACATAGATTCCTTTTGCCTCTTAGGAAGAACTTTCTGACATGTGTAGCAATGTTAGAGAATGAATTGTGTGGCCCTCTAGAACTGCTTCCCATAAGAAAGAGTGCCCCTACAGATTACTGTTTGAACTAAGAAGGCCCTGATGTATCTCTTGGTCCTGCTTCTCGCCCCCATCAACAGTCCCCACCCAGACTCTCTGCTAATATAGTAGTGTCATAGACTCGTGTCACAGTAACCTGGCAACCTTTGTTAAGTACAGTCACATGGAAGCACATCATTTACGCTACTATCCACCATACTTTCTAAAACTCATCTCACATTAAGCTTTGTGTCCTTTAGAACCTTTTGTGTAATGCTGAGTGACAGCAGGCATTTGGGATCCTGTATCATTTGGTAATTTTCTACTCACTCTAGAGTCCTCCCATAGCTCCTCCCACCATCTCTGTTTCTTGCACTTCACTCAGGCCACAGTATAGGAAATCCTGCTCCCTTCTAGTCCAGTGCTTCTTCCCCACCCAGGGATTACCGCGTACTTTTCAAAGTCCAGGTTCATGATCCCCTTTGAAGCATTCTTCCAGCCCCGAGTTTAAATGCTTCCTTTTGTTATAGAACGTATTGAGATCATAAAACTTAATCTTTGCCTTACTTTTAGATAGTGTTATCTTAGTAACTATCACTTTGCCCACTATTTCTTACCTTATTTGAAACTTGTTTATGTTGAGTGAATCCTTGTATGCTATATCCAGTTCTCTTTGGAGAAAACCACCAATCTCCACATGAATGGTAAATAAATAACCTTTCTCGGAGATTCCCCCTACTTAAATCTGGCTTGGCGACTCCACTGGGCTACTTGTTCTATGTATCCCATCCACTGTACCTCCCATTGCCCTCTACCTCTTGTTAGCTAGGTCTGCTTCTTCATATGCACCTTGATTGATGTTAAATGCAATTGCTCACCTGGCTGGTGGATGGTTGTTGGTAACTCTCTGGAATAAGCCTCCTAAAGATGTCTTACTGAAGGCTTTCCTTCAACCACTGAAATGTCCCAGGGAAGGAGCATGTATTTGTGCCTTGGCCCCATCCATACTGCCTTGTTGTGTTCTAAGCAAGCTACTATGACCTCACCTGAGGTATGATATAAGTAGGCTGGGATAGGTTACATATGAGCATATTTCAATGTTTGAATACTTCACAAGTTAGAAGAAACATGTTCATGTATACTCACAAAGACTGATTTAATAATTGTCATAAACGGTCCTGACATTCTTTAATTTTTTTAATTTTTTTTTTTTTTTTTTTTTTTTTTTTTTTTTGGTTTTTCAAGGTAGGGTCTCACTCTGGCTCAGGCTGACCTGGAATTCACTATGTAGTTCTCAGGGTGGCCTCGAACTCTCAGTGATCCTCCTACCTCTGCCTCCCGAGTGCTGGGATTAAAGGTGTGCGCCACTACGACCGGCTAAATTTTTATTTATTTATTTATTTGCAAGGAGAGAGAGAGAGAGAGAGAGAGAGAGAGAGAGAGAGAGAGGAGACAGACAAAGGATGGGTATACCAGGGCCTGTAGCCACTGCAAACGAACTCCAGACACATGTGCCCTTTGTGCATCTGGCTTATGTGGGTTCTGGGGAATCGAACCTGGGTCCTTTGGCTTTGCAGGCAAACTGCTTAACGGCTAAGCCATCTTTCCAGCCCTGTCCTGACAGTCTTGAGTTACAATCCCCCTGTCCTTTTGTTTATAAAGCATCTGAACAAACACTAGCAATATCGGTACAATGACATGGGTTATGATTGGAGACCTATTGCTTACTATAGTTTTTCATTAGTCCAGTAGCCAAGACATATCTCTTTAATTAAGTGCTATGAGAGTAAGACTTCAGTTAAACTTAATTGTTCTTCATTCTGTGTGGTGGTTTGAATGGAAAATGTTTCCTATAGCCCTACGTGTTTGTAGTTAAACCTCCTACTTAGTCCTCAGCTGGTGGAGTTTTTTTTTTTTTTTAATTGGAGCCTTGCTGGAGGGGTGCACCACTGGAGTTGGTCCTTGAGACTTATTAGTCCAGCACACTGGCTGTTCAGAGCTAACTCATCTCGCTTCTTCTGCTTTCTCTTTACAACTGATATATGAAGATGTGAGCCAGTTGCCATGCGTTCTCCATTATGATGAAACTTTCCCTAGAAACTATACACCTGAAATGAACTCTTTTCCTCCCATAAGCTGCTTCTGGTCGAGTGTTTTGTCCAAGCTAGTCTCATAACTGTTACATGCTGTGAAAATAAATATTGCATTTAAATATACACACACAACACATACACACACAATTGTTGGGACTATAGCTCAATGTTAGAGCATGAGCCTCACATGCAAGAGTCCCTGGAAGCAATCTCTAGCACCAAACAAAAGACCCCCCCCCACACCATACTACCTCATTATCTGGAAATCAGTGTTTCTTAGTCTTTTGTGAATTATGTAATATAATATTAACCATTAATACAATACTATAAACTTAGATTCTTTACCTGAAAACGAGAAAATCCTAGTTATATCTGTTTAAAACAAAAAGATATCCAGAGAAAATGTGTCCCTTTGACCCCATGGGACATATAAGACCCTACTTTTTTTATTAATTAGTTTTGTGCTCAGCAAATACAGTCAACTTGGTACCATTGTTAGGCTCATCCATGTCCTACCCCCTCCCCGTGGCTCCTCTTTGTTGAGGTATATGGGTCATGCATTTTGAAGTTAGCCCATAGTAATAGCTAGGATAAATGTCTCTTCATATCATGATCCAATGTGTGGCTCTGACATTCTTTCCGCCCCCTCTTCTGTAAAATTTCCCTGAGCCACGTTGGGTTGATTTTTGGTCTGCTTCAGTGATGAGGTGTTGGGGACCTCTGGGTCTCTGGAAATCTGATTTGGTAGGAGTTGATTTTCTCTGTGTTGATCTCCTTCACCCTTGTGCTGGTACCTGGTTCATCAAGAAAACAGCACCCTTGCTTGTTTCACCAGTTGTTCTTAGTTTCAGCCGGGGCCTTTTTGAGGTTTGATGTGGTGGTTCTCTCCTTAGGATCTACATCTTTCTGAAAAAGAGAAGCATATTCTCCAATGGAGAGTAAAGTTAGCACCCTACAAATGAGATAGCCCTTACTTTTTTATAGAGAATTTAATAGGTGTAGGCCCTCTTGTAGCCCACCATTGGTGGTAGCTTGATAATGGAGAGCGGGCTTATGTTTGGATATGGTTCTGACTTGTTTCCCAGTTCCAGCTATGGGTGTCATACCACTGAGGGGATCAATTAGCCAAATCAAGAGGAGTTGGTTTCCCACCATGGCTGTGCACCACTATTGCACTTGTATGAGCATCACAACAGGTTATTTGCTGCTAAGTAGGTTAGACCATGAGTTGTTTGGACAGATATTGAAGACCCTACATTTTGATTGGGTAGGGTGTGTGTAAGTTCCAGCAGCTGGATTCTTACCTTCACCCCACTAGGTACACAGGCCAAACATTTTCACTGAAATCTGATTGGGACCGCGGTGCTTAAGATCCAAGAGCCAAATTCCTTTAGGAAGGTGCAATCTACTTGTCATTGGGGCTAGGACTCTAGGTGACTCCCAGCATTAAGATTCCATTCAGCAATCCTCTTCCCCTCATTTAGGGGAGGGGCCAAAGATCTTCCATTTGGGCTGAGAGCCACATGAAAGTTCCAGCACAGCTGCAAGTGAATTGAGACCACCTCACTGAGACAAAGCAGAACCACATACCTCCAAGACGAAACTCCAAGGACCAAGAAAAAAAAGCAGAGCAATGACACAGGAACATAAAGAAATGACAAGTACACTGTTCCAAGTACTCCACTAACACAGGTATAACAGAAAGACCTAACCAAGGTGGTAACTCCAGGGAAGACACAAGTGCTGAGTTAAGTGTACATTACCAAATAAGACATTTGTCACACCCACCAATGAACAGAGAATACTGTCAAAGAGGTGGCAGAAAGAATGTCAGAGCCAAAGGATTGGAGGCATATGCTGCTTTCTGGACAGGAAGTCACTTTGGATCCATGTCTGTTAATACCTGCAAGATATTGGGTCTACCAACATGTTGTCATAAATGATGGAAAAGGTAAAAAAAAAAGAAGACACAAAACTGGAAGAAAAAGTAGGGATGACTCAGGGGTTAAGGGCACTTGCCTACAAAGCCTGATAGCAGGTTTGATTGCCCCAGCACCCATGTTAAGCCAGCTGCACAAAGTGGTACATGCATCTGCAGTTTGTTTGCAGCAGCAAGAGCACCTGGTGCATCCATATTCTCCCACTTTTTTTTCTCTCTCTCAAATAAATAAGTAAAACATCTTAAAAAATAAAGAAGAACTAGTTGAAAAGAAGATGTTATGAGGAAGAGGCTTGAGAAAGGGGGAAAAAGAAAATAAATGAAGGGGATTATGATCAAAATATATACTGTAAATATTTTCTAGAGACTCACTTGAACAAGTTAATTGGAGTTTGGTAATTATATATACAGAGCAAAACTAAATATTAGCACATAGAATATTCCACTATAGACTTAAATTTACAAAAGATAAATTTATCAATTTAAATCAGTTTAGATGGTGTCATTGATTACCATCATGCAGACTTACCATATGACAAAAATTAAAGAATAAATATTTAGATTGATAATAAAATACGTATATACTTTTAGGCTAGTCTAATCTCAAAACATTTTGAAATTAAGGGGTTTTCTGAATTTAACAAAAATACCTTGTGAAAATGGACAAATTAATGATCATTTAGATGTTGGTAAGGAAATAGCTCTAATGAAAGTGAAGCAGCAATCAAAGCAAAATGAACAAGAATTACATGATAAAGCCTCAGCTGATCACCAAGCTCAACAAGCAGTTTCAACCATCAAATTTGCACCTTTAGTCACTCAGAAAGGAGAATCCTTAGACGATTGTGGCTGTCAGAGATAAGCCCTTGATTGGGAAAAGATAGTGGGAAAAATTTTGAACCTCATTGCATAAAAATAATATGGCTGATTCAAAGTGCCAAGTTTTCAAACTGGAGTTCAACCAGAAATCTCCATGATATTGTCCACAATAATGGAGATAGATTGACCAAAATATTAAGCCAATCTCAATAGAGCAATTTAAAAGGTATTGTCAAATATGTTTTTAAAATATTGACTACCTGCTAACAACACAGTCCTGGTTAACTGGAAATGTAGCTCATATACAGGAACCAAAGGCTTGGAGGTCCTCTGAACACCTCCAAATGGGCCTCATACAAAGCCTTCAGTTGGTTATAAATAGAACCAGCGATTGTTCATTTTCAGGATAGGTTAAGATTATAGCCTCTAAGATGGCCATAGGCCTATATTTGTTTGCTTAGAAGACTGTAATAATGTTTCACAAACAAGGGTGGGCTGTAAATAATGTTTATTATTAGAGTCCTAAATAAAGATATCAGAAGAGCTATTTTTGAAGTTGGGTCTCGCTCTAGCCCACACTAACCTGGATCTCACTCTGTAGCACAACAAGCCTAGAATTCATGGTAACCCTCCTACTTCAGTCTCTAAATGTTGAGTCTATAAGTATGAACCACCATGCATGGCTAAGACCTGTTTTTTTGTTTGTTTTAGCTATGGCAGGGCATATTCTAGGCATCTTTCCTTGGCTTGAAGATGGCTGTTGTTGTTGTTGTTTTTAATGTTTCATGTGTTTATTACCTTTTCTGAGAAAGAGGCTTTCTCCCAGGCGGGCCTCAAGCTCATAGCAATCCTCCTGTCTCAGCCTTCTGAGTGCTAATATTACAGGTACGAACCACTTTACCCAACTCTCCTGGCTTTGTTAACATTGATTTCCCTTTATGTGTACCTGTCTCTGTGTCCAGATTTTTCTCTTTTAATAAAGATTATTAGATGAATGACTTCATTTTAAGTTAAATAATCATATCTTCAATGAATCTCATTCTAAATGAGATCACAATAAGGGGTGCTGGGGTTAGACTTCGACATGAATTTTTGGGGGAGCATAATTTAACATGTAAATATCCCTAATTGTCACAAAATATAATCTTTATTTTATTTTTTCTAACCTGAGGAATTCCAATCCTCCTGTGTCTAGTAACAGAATCTAGAACTGGGAGAACTCATTTTATTGGCACTTCAGTTAAGGAACTTTATCCTGAAACTCCACTATTCTTGTTGTCCATAATCCTCATAAAAGTAGAGAGACTTAATAGAATTCTAAAATAAATTAAAACTAAACTCATAAAACCCCAAAGTCCCATAGGCTAAATTATAATCTTCAAATCATCTTATAATTTTCAATAGGCCACCATATGTATTTGAAAATTTGACTTTTAGTCTTGGATTTTACCTTATTACAAGCAGATATGACCAATTAATGCAAAGTACCATAAATATCTCAAGATTTAATCACTAATAGGTACAAGCTGTGTTTCAAAAATGTGTTTCTTTTTTAAATATTTTATTTTCATTTATTTATTTGAGAGAGAGAGAGAGAGAAATAGGCAGGGAGAGAGTGAATGGGCACACCAGGGCCTCCAACCACTGCAAACAAGCTCCAGATGCATGTGCCCCCTTGTGCATCTGTCTTATGTGGGTCCTGGGGAATTGAACCTGGGTCCTTTGGCTTCGCAGGCAAGTGCCTTAACCACTAAGCAATTTCTCCAGCCTCCCAAATTTGTTTGTTAATGGCCTCTGTATGATACGCAGCCTATAGGTTTAGACTGGTGGAAAAGGCACTAGAGAAAAGTTGCTCTCAAGCCTCCATGGAAAGGACTTTACCAGATACTGTTATCAGCTGATGCAGCTTTAAAACGGCATGGTGATAGTGCTTGAGTTCATGTTTCCCAATTCAAAGATGCCTATGAATTTATCCTCATTACTGCATATCAATTTTATGTGATGACCTAAAACTCTGGGTTCTTAGGAATTATCTACAAACTTTAGAGATGGACAGTTTCCACCCAAGTTGACAGAACACAATTAATTTTCTGATTCTGCAACTCCCTTTTCTGTTCCTGTACACTTACACCTATCTTGTCTATTATTCCACTTAGATGCCTTCTAGAATACTAATGTGACATCCTTTATCTCCATCCTATTATTTTGGTCTCCCTGTGTACCACTTAGAAAAAAAATAAAAGTCTCTTGCATGTTTTTCCTATAACCACAGTTTTGAAGTTAGCTGATTGTTGCACATGTCACCCCCTGCCTAACCCTGCTGACAAAAATGTAATAGCTGTTCCCTTAAGCACTTCAGGAGGTAGATTCCCTTTTACAGGTTTCTTCTGGTACTTGTTTCCTTCGCAGCATGATGCTCAACCTTTAGTCTGATAAAAATTGGATCTTGACCTCACATCTACAAAATGCTTCTACTTGAAGTCATGATAAGGATAGCAGAAAGATTAGGTCAATTAGAAGTGGACACTTATTTGAGAGATATCTTGGTTATAGTGGTCACTTTGCTCCCTTCAACCTCCTTTTCTGGAATTATTTTACTCTACTAAAGGGATTTACCCATTTTGAGATACACCATTTAGTAAATGGCAGTTATATTCCTCGTATGATCTATATATCACTATGGTACTACTTCTCTGTCCTTATATACCTCCTGCCACACAGTATCCTAACCTGGATACGTGGGATTGTTTTTTTTTTTTTTTTTTTTTTTTTTACAGATTTAAACCCTACTATTCCTGTAGAAATGACACATAAAAGCCACCAGAATGAAGCCAACACAAGTTTTTCATGAAAACTTCCAAGAGAGATAAGCAACTAACTCTTTATGCCTACCCTCTGCTGTAATTTCCGTAGTGGGCATTATACAACTGGAAAGACAGTCGGCAAGTCATCTCTAACCATATTAGAAGTCATAAATGATAGGCTTCTGCTGTGGAAGTCCAACAGACTAGTCTAAATTCATCAATTAGTTTGAACATAAGTCATCGCAGAGCGCTTAATTTCTTCCTAGCCAGACAAGGGGGACTTTGTGTTATTGCAAATATTACTTCTTACATCTATGAAAACACTGCAGGAAAAGTATAATAGTTTGTGAGAAGGATAAAAGAAAAAGGCATCTAGTTGTCTAAAACCTAACCCTAACCCTAACCCTAACCCTAACCAATCCAGTTGGATTTTGTAACATTTTCATTGTCTGTGTTTTATAATCTAGTCTTTTTGACTTTGAGACCTCTTATTGATATATGTTTCTGATGTTGCTTGTCCTATAGTTGACTTATACAATCTTCTCAGAGTCTTTTGTATTGAAATCTTACTATGAGGCCTATTTTTTTAATATCAGAGAATGAAACAACCCATCCTGCAAAAAGGAGAGACTAATCATACATAGTCCAAGTACAGACCATAAACTCTAAGGCATCTTCTTATCCACAATAGGGAGAATCTGGGCAGTGTGGAGCAACATCCTGCTTTGTGGCATCATCTGCCCTTGACCAATAGAGACAGAAAAACAGTGCTGTTTCACATGTAAGAACTGGTCTGATGCTCACAGCTAGGCCTCAGTGTTAGTATAAGCTGGCTTCTAGCTAAAGCATGTTATTCTCCCACGGAGCATAAACAATTGTACATAATTGTATCAGATAAGGTACTCCAACATCATGACACTGTGAAACTGAATGTCATCATTTTCTAAGCATAGGCAAAATCAAAGTCACTGTGCACCTGCAAAATGCAAACCATCTCCCTCTCTTGACTACTTCTTTACCAATTAAAGCTTTATCCTAAATCTAGTGCACTCTGCCTCCTGAGAAGATTTACTGAGATTCCAAATGATAGAGTGTAGAATGAATCCTGACTACCTTAAAGCTTCTCCAAACTCACCTAACAAAAGCCAAAATCCAGTAATCTTGTTTTTACTCACTTTTACTCAGATAGTCCACAATCCCCCATGGTGTGTGTTCCAACACGTAATAAATCTAACTTATTGTGCCAAGATTTGCTCCTCATAGTCTGTGACTGGAGGGTACTGAGGCCAAATAACTTTTATGGTTGCCAAGAGCTACTAATGAGACTCATGTTCAAGCCTCTGAGGAAACATTTAAGAAAGAAAGAAATATCTTTTCCTGTGAACTAACTTAAGGTGTCTTACATAGTTTCCCAGCTGATTAAATGACCTGACTTACTTGGATAACCTTAGGTCCCTACCACAGAGCAAGAGGAAGAAGGCTATTATTCAGCTCTGAAAAGATTTGGAGGACAGTAGGGAATGCATTTGTTCTTAACAGAAATCTCAAAACTCAACTGAATTTTGTCTTGTAGTCAAACCTCTATCTCTCTCTCTTTCTCTTCCTGTCCACCAACTACTTTTGAGGTCTGGCCTGCTCATATCTCTAGGTTAGTTTGATCAAGTTTCTTTCATATTGGAAGTCTTGCTACTGTTGTTTAGTATTAAGAACTCCAGAAGCCCAGCTTTAGTTTTTCTCCTGTGTTATGGGTACAGGCCCTGAAACCTGAGCTCTGTTGGGCTTCATGCAAAAAAGATTAATCTATTTCCTTGATACGTTAGGAAAAAGGAACCATGAGGGATGATTTGATCTCTCCTGACATTTCCAAAAAAGTGACTGAGGTTATACCATGTTCCCATGATATCACAATGACCAGAATGATAATTTACTTCAAATGAAGGCAATAGCTCAAGGAAAACTTTACAGAGGCAAAAAAATAACTTCATTGAATCTTAGAGGATAAGATAGTCAAGGAGTAGTGCCAGGTTGTGGAAAGAATATTCTATGCTCAAGGAATAGCATTTGCAAGAGCATAGAAAAACGAAAAAAGGATGGTACATTGGCAGAACTCTAAATGGTTCATTATAGACAAAATCAAGGCAAAATGAGGAAGAAGAGCAGTGGGAATAATTGTGGAGAAATCCAAAGGGATCAGACCATGAAAGAACTTTCCCTGTAACGCTACCAGCTTTCAACTTTATAAGTGATATCATCTGTCAGCATTTGGGCAGAAAAGCCACATGGTTAGATTTGTATTTCAGAGAAAGAAGACTCCTTTGTTAACACAAATGCACCTTCCTACTTTCTCCTTAGACTTCATTAGAGAAAAATGTTTACCACAGCAGCCTGAGTGATCCATTTAAAATATAACAGATCATGTTACTTTGTTGCTCAAGCCTGTCATTACTCATACCTCTGTTTCTAGATGCAATTTTCCTCTAAAAGAAAACAGAGATCCTTAGAGGAATGGTGAATTCTAGCTACAAGGCAGAGGAAAATCACAAACTTGTAATATCTTGTACAAGAAAGTAAGGAAGTGCTCCAAGAATCATGAGGAATATGTCAAATGGACACAGAAGCAAACTTGAAAGGGCTAAATTGGTAAAATTTGGGTCTATCTGAGCATCAACATATTTTATAATAGACTATGACTCATTGCTTCCAGTAGGAATCCATGAGTTCATACTGATCAAAAAGGATTAACGAATACGAGAGAAGGGAAAACTTTTCCTTTCAGCAGAGAGCCAACATATAGAAAAATGAAGATAGAAAAATTAATGTTTGACTGAAAATTCTAGAAAGCACAAGATATTTATTCAGTTTCAAAGTGTTCCCTCCACAGACCAGTTAGAAATTACAAATGAGAAAAGTGGTAAGTAAAAATAGGGAGATCTAGCAGATATCACCTTAACCAAGTGATCAAAGTTAGCGTCCTGGAGAGTGGGACAAATTGACATCGTGTGTGTTATAATGTGATGCACTCAGAAAAACACAAAATCACTTCTGTGCTGCTCCTGCCAAAAATGCATAACCTGAGTCATGAGGAAAGATTAAGCAAACCAAAATTGAGGGACATTCTATAAAATAGCTGGTCTGTATGCTACAAAAATGTCAATGTAATCAAAGCCAAAGAAAGACTATGGAACATTTCCAGATAAAAGGAGACTGAAAAATCATGACAACTAAAAGCAATATGTGCTGTTCGATTGGATCCTGGGTCAGAAGGGGAAACGCAATAAAGAACATTAGTGAGGCAGTTGGCTAAATATGAGTGTGGACTGTATATAGATGACATCAATGTAACTTCTCATCTGGATAATTGTAGTTACGTAAGAAACTATTCCTGTTCTTAAGAACATGCCTGCTGAAATATTTTGAGTGAAGGTACATGATGTGTCCAATTTATTCTCAAGAGCTTAAAAATACACATAAAGGAGAAATACAGGGGCTGGGGAATGACCCAGCAGTTAAAGGCACTTGCTCACAAAACCTGCTGGCCTGGGTTCAATTCCCCAGCACCCATGTAAAGCTGGATGTAAAATGGCACATGCATTTGTGATTCCAACTTGCCTTTGACAATGGAAGACAGAACCAGGAGAATCTGAAACTCATAGCACAACTAGTTTGACATTCCTTTGTAGGAACAAGAGACTGTTTCAAAGAAAGTAGAACCCTGGCACCTTGAAGTTGCCCTCTGACATCCACATGCATTCTCTGGCATATATGTATATACAGACATATATATATATATATATATATACATATCTCTCTCCATATATATATATACATATCTCTCTCATATATATGTATATATATATATATACACAAAAATTATATATATATATGGAGAGAGAGAGAGAAACAGTAAAAGTGGCAAAATGTAACAACTGGAGAATCTGAATGATGTCAGAGAGTTTTTTGTGTTGTTCTTACCACTCTTTTATAAATGTGATTCTATTTAGATGTAAAATGGTGTTTTTTTTTAAACCCAGCAAGATATCCCTATTTCCCCAAAGCAAAACTAAAGTAATTAAAATGTCCCACAAGACCTTGTATGATTTGGTCCCTCACAGCCTCTCTATCTTTTCTCCCTGATTTCTCTTAGCTTTCTGGACTTAGGCACACTGACCTTAGGACTGCTTCTAGAATCACTTCAAGTGCCTGGTTGCATTTAGGCCATTTCTTTCTGAAAAGAATATTTCCTCCGGTACCCTCATGGCTTATTCCTTTGTTTCCTTTAGAGTCTCTGTTCAAAGGTCATTGCATCTATAAGGATTCCCTTGATTGTTCCATTTCACTAGTCACTTTTCCTTATTTTTTGACATAGGGTCTCATGTAGCCCAGGCTGGCCTCCATCTTGCTAAAGACATACTTGAACTTCTGCTCCTACCTCCAAAGTTCTGGGATTATCTATTCTTGGTGTTTGCTCTATTTAAAATTGCATTCCCTACCTTCCTTCCAAAAGAGCTCATCTCCTTTCCAATTTCATTTTCCTCCTAGTGTTTATCACCTTCTGATATGTTATATGTTTTACTTATTTTTCATTTAGTGTCTGTCCAATCCTCTTAGAATGTAAATTTTATAAGGCAAGATAAAGTTATTCTGTTTTCTTCACTGCCAAATTTCTGGTATCTTTTAATTATGGCTTGCATTGTGAGGAGCCACATGTTGACTAAATGAATACTGTCAAACTTGAAAACTAAGTTGAATAGCACATAATAATAGCCAATACTTATAAAGCATTCATGATGTACAGGCAGTTGCTCTAAGTGTTTTATGTATATTATCTCATTTATACCACGAACACACCAGAGATTGACATTATCATTATCAAAATTTCTTCCTCATCATCATTATTTCTGTTTTCCACTGAGGCAGTAAGACATTAGGAAACATAAGCATTCTGGTTGCAGAGTGTACCTCATTAGTTCCTATGCTGTACTGACTCTCAAGATATGGTACATTTTATATCATGCGTAAAAGTATGCAAATTTACATATTTAAAAACATGTAGTACTATACAAAACAATATGATGTATTGTTTAGGGATGGCAATGTATATAGGAAAAGTATAACAGTGCACATGGGAATGACAATAAGCAGGCAATTAGTTGGATGGTGGTGTTGTTTAAGGTAGTATTGCAGTTTTCTTCATGTTGCTGGGACAAAACATCTGACCAAAAGCAACATTATGAAAAGAAAGAACTTATTTTGGCTTACACTCTCAAGAGGAAGTTTTATCATGGTGGAAAACTCATGACACAGCAGAGGCTGGGTATCATTTGTCACATCAGCTGGGAGGCAGCAGCAAAGGAGTGAGTTGATCTCTGGCAAGAGGGAGCTGGCTATAGTACCCCAAAATCCACCCCAGTGACACACCTCCTCTAGCAAAGCTCCACCTCCCAAATTGTCTCCAGCTCAGGAACATGTATTCAAAACAGATAAGCCTATGGAGGACATTTCACTCAAAATAGCACAAGTGGCAATTAAATATAAATTAAAATTGTTTTTATTTTTTTCTTAGGAATTAACTGACACAGGTGACTTTTTCCTTCAGTATTGGACTCTTTCACTACTTCCATGACTGAACCCAACTTCAACAGCTAGCTTATAGTTGGGAGCCATATTGTAGAAACCTATATATGCCCAATTACCCTGATGAGATGCTTACACCTAAAACAGGAAGAGGGAATGGTGACAGCTTGTACCTCCAGTAGATTACAGTCTTTTCTAGTGTCAGAAATGGGAATAGAGACTCAAGTCGTCTAGCTTAGCCTTGTCTGTGAGAAGGCAAATAGATCAGTAGAGCCATATGGCTATCTAGGCCTTTAAGTTTCCAGGGATGGATGGCTCATAACATCCTGTGATAAATACCAGCCTTTTCTGGTATTTATCAACTCCTATAGTCAATAATGACTTATTTATGTCTAACCTCTATCCCCCACTGCAATTTCAATCTATTTTCTATTACTCTGCAGATATGGAGAACAGATGGTCAACATTCTCCTCACAACCTTCCATGGAGAGGAAGATGCCTACTGAAGCCCTCTCAAGTGACATTTACTTTCCTGACCAAACTTCATTTTTTTCATACAAGTTTCATTTTCTAGTTAGTTATTTCACTTGAACTGTTACATTTTCTTTGAAACTCTATACAGTGTTTTTCTTTGAAAACAATCATATAAGCAGACCATTAAATTTTCAACATTACAAAAACATGCAGTGAAAAATGAAATTTTCTTTCATTCAAGACCCCTAAGTCTCTCTCTCTGGAAATACCTATTCTCACAAGTATCTCCTTTCAGAGAATTTTCTTTTTCTAATTTAATTTTGTTTTAGCATATAGACATACAGGTAATTAGGTTTCATTATGGTATGTTTTTATATATTTCTTATTTCCCTTCCCTTCCCTTCTTCTTCTCCACTTTGTCCCTTTGTAATCACCCTCATAGTCTCCCACTTTGATGTCATATGTGATCTTTTTGTCTTTACCCTTTTCTCTACACCTCTTCCCCCCTACTGATCTCTTATCTAGTTTCCAGGCCTCTACACTTTTTCATATCCCCCTATTTACATACCTAAAAATTCTAAGTTAGGATTTGTATAACAGAACATATAATTTTTTCCTTTTGTTCATTTTTTATTTTTTATAATTAACAACTTCCATAATTGTAAACAATATCCCATGTTAATTCCCTCCCTCCCCCACCTTCCCCTTTGAAACTCCACTCTCCATCATATCTCCTCTCTCTCTCTCTCTCAATCAGTCTCTCTTTTATTTTGATGTCATCATCTTTTCCTCCTATTATGATGATCTTATGTAAATAGTGTCAGGCACTGTGAGGTCATGGATACCCAGGCCATTTTGTGTCTGGAGGAGCACGTCGTAAGGATTCCTACCTTTCCTTTGGCTCCTACATTCTTTTTGCCACCTCTTCCACAATGGACCCTGAACAACAGAAGGTGTGACTGATATATTTTCAGTGCTGAGCACTCCTCTGTCACTTCTTCACAGCACCATGATGGCTTCTGAGTCATCCCAAGGTCATTGTCATCTGAAAAGAGAAGCTTCTCTAACGAAAAAGTGAGAGTAGCATTAATATATGGGTGTGAGCATTAATAGAAGTGTTTACTGGGTAGTTTTATGAGCATAGTATATACATTTAGCCAAACAGCAGCAGACGTTTCACCCCTAGGGCTCATGACTACCCCTGTTGTAGGTTTTTAGTATCAGGGTTGTAATCCCTCCCATGGAGTGGGCCTCCAGTCAAATTAGAGGGCAGTTGGTTTCCCCCATAACAGACATGCCATTATTGCACCCGTTGGCTCATTGGCCTGGTTGGCCAAATATAAGGCTTGCAGTGTCCACTGTGGAGTACCTTCACTGGTGATTTCTCTCTCTCCCATTGAGCTGCACACAGTGTGGCTTTTTCCAGCTTTCTGTCAGCTGTTCTACATGGAGAAGGTTTTCAGCTCAGTTCTAGTAGGATTTCTCAGTGACCTTGCAGCAAAAGTATGTGAAGTCTTCAGCAATAGGGTCTTACCATCTATTCCTGGTGGAAAATCAAGGGCCTTGACAATGGCCTATAAAGAACATATAAATTTTTGTCTTTCTTGGCCTGGTCTACCTCACACTTACTCACTACTTGTGGAAGTATAAACTGGTACAGTAACTATGGAAGGTAGTGTAGAAGTTTCCCAAAGAGTTAAGAATTGAACTACAATATGACCCAGCTATACCACTCCTGGGTAGATACCCAAAGGACTTTGTATCTTACCACAGAGACACTTGCACATCATTGTTGCTATATTCACAATAGCTATAGCCAGGAAATGGAATCAGCCTAGATGTTCATCAATTTTTGACTGGATAATGAATATGTGGTACACACACACACACACACACACACACACACACACACATATATATATATGTAATTTTACTCAGCTATAAAGGAAAATGAAATTTTGAAATTTTCAGAAAAATGGATAGAATTGGAAAACAGTATACTAAATAAGGTAACCCAGAAGAATTTTTTTTAATTTTTTTGATGTAGGGTCTCAATCTAGCCCAGGCTGACCTGGAATTCACTATGTAGTTTCTGGGTGGCCTTGAATTCACAGGGTCCTCTTAACTCTGTCTCCCAAGTGCTAGACTTAAAGGTGTGCACCACCATGCCCCACTCAGAGGAACTTTTTTTTAAACTGACATTTCAAATTATGTGTGAATATGCTCTCCTGAAATTATTTTTATCATTATATTAGTTAGATTTCTATTGTTAAAATAGAATATAGGACACAGAATACCTATGAAGTGAAGAGTTTTTTTTTTAATTTAAAAATATCTTTATCTTTTTACAAGCAGAAAGAGAGAGAATAAATGATAATAGGTACAATAGGACCTCTTGCCTCTGCAAACAAACTCCAAATGCATGTGCCACGTTATGCATCTGGCTTTACATGGGTACTTGGGATTTCACTAGCAAGTGCCTTTAACTGCTGAACCATCTCTCCAGCCTCACAGAGAGAGAGGCTTAGAAACAGAGATTCCCTAATCTCCTTTGAATATATGTCCCCAATGGCCTAAGAATTTCTGTATATTGTCACCCTGGGGCTTAAGCCTTTACAGATGGACTTTTGGGGGAGATTATTCGTATTAAAACCATAGTAATGTTCAATTTAGTAACTATTCATTAAGCAGCTATTATATGTCAGGCATGTTATTTCCTGGGACAGGACAAAAGAATAGTGATGTGTTTCTACATTCATAGGAAACTTACACTATAGTAGAGGAGAAAGGCATAAACATTCACATATCCAATGTTGACTATGCACCCTCTATGTGCCAGGCCATGTGTGAGTCCTGAAAAACATGGAGTTTCTTCCCTTCCACAGCTTAATATATGGGCAATCCAATGAGGAAGCACAGTGTGGAGTATCAGCACATGCCCGGGCAATGTTATGATGCTCTTTCACAATTGTCCTGCAACATCTTGTAAGCCAGGGGTGGTGGAGGTAGGAGGCCACTAGGCCTGAGCCTTATGCTTAGTTGAGGGGAGACACTTTGGAGTCCTAGTCTAGAGCCATGGAGGTATGATTCTGAGCTAAACCTCTTTACACATGTTATGTCATGTAATCTTCACAACATGTGACTACATGGTTTATAAGCAAGTACAGCTAGGGCTTCCGAGCTGTCAAGAAACTGACTCTACGTTACGTGGTTGAGATCCACTGCCACATCTGTCTTTCTGCTAAGCATATCAGTCACAGCTTCTGTGCTTGGAAGTGAATGATGTGTGGTTTCCACACTCCCTCTTTTGCTCCTTCCCCTGTGGAGAATCCTGGACTTCAGACTGGTTGGGTAAGCCTCGTCATGGATTTTCCTACTCAAGGCACAAATGAAGAAGAATATACACTGATGTGGAGAGTCAAGAGATCTCAGCTCTAGCTCTTACTCTACCTTTTCAAGCTTTGTGGCATCAGGAAAGTCAGTATACTCTGGAGGCCTTAGGGTGAAGTATGTAGGCTGATGAGTATCATCTCTGGAACCTGTATGAGATTTGGTGGTATGCTAGTGATATTTTCATCATAGGCCCAAGGCTGCAGTGATGCATTCTGGGACAAAACAGCAACCCCCACTCAAGAATGATGCAAAAATCAGTTCAGTAAATCTATTATTTATCATCAAGAAAGATGTTGAATGTTTTAATGCTTCCTTGATTTTTGTTTTCTGCTCATAGTTCTAAACTCTCCTCACCCCCCATTTCCTCAATAAAGTGAAATGAACCTTAATTAAATGAGGTAGTATCTATTTAATATATCCAACCTAATTGAAGTCATAATTAACTGGAATCAGAAGATAATTCTTAATGAAAACTGGGAATGAGTCCTGAAATTAATGAGTTATTGCAGGTATGTAATAACCTGAGAACTTTGCTCAGGCTGATTTTATGCTTAAGGGAGCAGCCCTGTGACGTGCTGCAGGCCACAAAAAGAGGATCTACACTGGTCAATAAGCCCCATAAAGCTGAGAGCAGACAGGCTGCTTTAATCCAGACAAGAAGGGGACCAGGGCATGGCCAGCAGGTGATGAGTCTCCTGGTTTCTGTTTGTTCCACTTCACACCCAATGTAGACATTCAGAGGCCAAATCTCACTGACATAGCAAACTCTTCTTTAGGACTCCACAGAGATACAAAGGTGGGAAGTTAAAGGAACCCTATTCTCAGGTAAGCCCTTCTCTTCCTGACTTCCTCTTTCACTCTCTACTTTTATTCCTTATGTTCCTCTTTCTCTTCTCTCTCCTTTTGCATTCTTCATTTAAACTTTTTATAATCATGAGAGTTACAATTATTCATCCTAAAACTAAATTGCATGTAATATACACTATAAATCCTCAATAGTCACCTTTTCTCTTTCCTCTTTCATTTATCTTCCTTCTTCTATTCTATCTTTTATTAATCATGAAAATGATGCATACTCACTGTAAAAAATTGAACAATACAGTCACAAATGATATGAAGGAAATATATTTAATTCTCATTCTTATTTATTTATTCTTCTGTTTTAACTCCCATCCTTCCTTCCATTTCCCCTTCATTTATCTTTTCCTTCAGTGTAAAATATCACCTAAGTAATGATGATCACCATAAAAGACTCAAGCAAAATAGGACTGTGCTGTACATAAAGTCAATACCACCAAGCTCCTTTCCCTTCATCAGTCCATGTTTTCATGCCTGACATACAGATTACTCTTATTCTTTTTAGTGGCTGCATAGTATTCTGTGGTGACTGTCCATTGATTTATTTATTGGATGTCAGGTTATAAGAGTTTAAAGAAAATGGCAAAAATAAGATCTAAATTGGCTTGTTTGCTGCTGAAAATTCCATTTTGTAGATAGCAATCATATCTATTTCAATAGCACTTTATACTTTAAAAATTGCCTTTGAAATATCCTTTCTAGAGCAGCTATGGGAAATAGGCAGATTATAATCACCAATTTTTTTGCAGATAAGGAAACTGAGGCCCAGGGAAATCAAAGGATAGAAAAATGTATGGTCTCACAGGTAGTTACTGGATTCTGAGTCTAGTTCTCTTATGATACTTCAAATTTAAGCTTCATTTCACCTTGCAATTCATTAAAAGATTTGGACACCTCCTTACTTCTAAGCATGTAGTTTAGATTTACCCAAGTCATACAAATTCTCTTATTATTCTAATGAGAATGCTAGTAGAATACTTGGTAAATATGAAGAGCCTGATTAATGGCTGGTGCTCATAGCATGCTCAAGATTCATTTGATTTCCTAATTGGCTTCTGTTATATTAAATATAAAGTGAATCTATTAATTCCAAATCCCACATAGATGTGGAAAGAAATACAATATGTTGCATTACCCTATAGGAGGAAAAAATGCTTAAATCAGTAGTAAATCATTCAGGGGTGTATTTTATTTAAAATTGAAGATGCCTATCAGAATCCTATTGCCAGCTTTCTGTAGTAAATTTCAATAGGATTTCTGGCCTTAACCACAATTTCATACTACCACAAATTGTGGTTTAAATTAAATTAAGCCACAATTTTGGTAGTAGAAAAGGTGGAGGGTTCAGTATATTTCCAAAACAAGAGCCTTCAGTTACAATTAATTAAGGAGAGAAGCTGGGTGAATATAATGAGATGGTGGTCAAATTTCTCTAGAATGTCTGCTTTAATAAGAAGAATGATTTGATGAGTAACTTTTGTCAATAAGGTTATCTTGCACAGTGTTCCTTCAACCCTGACATGGTTATCACACAAAGTATACATGTATCAAAGCTATACATTATATCCTACAAATATGTATACTTATGCGCCAATTAAAATAAAAACAAAACCAACTAAAAACTTAAGGATCATTAAAACTGCAAGTAATTGGGTTGAAGTGCAATGTATTAAGGTTGTATACATTACACATTGTGTCTTTATTCTGTGGTGCTAAAGTTGGAATATAGGAGCTCATGCATGATAGGCAAGTGTTCTCCTACTGAGCTATCCTGGCTCTGAATGGATCACACTTTGTAATTATACATTTTATGTATAATTATATCTTCCCACTAGGCTAACTGTCCCAAGATAGCTATTTGTAGCTCATCTCAGTGCTATAGTCACAGTGGGTAATGCAAGGATACATAGTAAGAATAGAATAAAATCACACAGTGAGATTTCAACTATACTAACTAAAAAGCAAGTGTCTATCTTTGAGGTTGTGTAACATGGTCTTAAGCAATATGGGGAAAACCCTTGGGTGGAATGTGAATGGTAAGTGTGATCACATGCACTTAGAAATTATTTGCTTTGTATCTGAACTCGGCATATTTTGACTTTTTGAATACAGGTTTAGACAATGAAAGCACACGTAACATATCAGAGGCTTTATGGATTGATTCTTGTTTCAAGTTTTATCTGTCTCTCAGGTATGGAAATATACTTTTATTATATCTTTCAATGTCTCACATATATTAGGTTCTAGAATAAACCATTTGAAAAATCCTTCTAGTAGAGATGTGGTAGGCTGCCTCTTAACAGCCTCCTACTGGTCAGTATGATGATAGGACAAGTCAGAGCTTCAGTACCGGGATACATTCACTCAGTATTTTGCATGAATTGTGGGGATCTGGCTTTGAGTAGGCAGAAGCTTGAACTACTACATCTGATATTTCTCTGAAATGTCATTTGATGGCCAGTGTATACCTACTAGAAGATTTGGGCTTTCTTTTGTTCTGTTTCCTCTCATGCTTTATGCTTTATTTAAAGTTCCCTGAAGTATTGTGATGTCATATTTCTGCTTCCACTATATGCGTATGGAAATGATCATAGAATCCAGATTAAAAAAAAACTGAGGTATGCTGAATCTATTAAGTGATTCCCAATGACATGTAGGCACATATTTGAAAGGGTTCAGACCTTACACTCTGTGACAGGAGAAGAGATAGAAGCTTTGTTTTTATTTGGTGGCGAACAGATGATTAAAACAGTTTATGGGAGTACCTGACAGTTTGAAGATTTAAGAAGAAGATTGTCTTGGAAATACACAATCTCATCCATATGAGGTCAATTCAGTTGATAGCATTGCTTATTTAGCAAATCAGTCCTTAGTTAGGTCATCCATGTCAAGGAGTGAAAATCCTGATGAAACTGACCTAGTGTTTAATCTGAACAATGCTCAGATTTTAGAGTTAATTTCTGGAAAAATAGTAAATCATCATCACTGTCAATAGAAAACACTGGCTGGCTCCTTACCACATGCAGGGCTGATGGGAAACCATGTTTCTTATAATAAAGGTTGAAATGGGACCTACAGGGCACAGTGACAACTCTCTCACGTGGCTTTGCCTACCTGCTAAGATGTTGATTTATCTCCCCCCTGCCTGCTTCCTGAAAGACTGTTTTTTTTTTTTTTATTTCCTTATCCAAAATATCCAGCACAGGTTGTGACACATAAGTTAGACTCTTGGTACACATGGACTCATTCCATAAATTACTTCAAAATGAAATAATAAAACGTTAGACATCTGCATGATGGTGGTATATATGACACAAACCTTCATGAGTTTTGTGTGAACAGTCATGAGGAATGGCATAGAGGAAACTAGGAAAAGATGGGATAAAAAATAGAAGAGTATGTGGTACAGAAAATTGTGTTTGAATTTTAAAATATTTTATTTTATTCATTTATTTGAGAGATGGAGAAAGAGAATGGATGCACCAGAGTCTCTAGCCACAACAAACAAACTCCAGAGCATGTGCCACCTTGTGCATCTGGCTTTACGTGGGTCCTGGGGAATTGAACCTAGGTCTTTTGGTTTTGCAGGCAAGTACCTTAACCGCTAAACCATTTCTCCAGCCCGTGCATGAATTTTTAAATTTTTGTTTACTATTCATTTATTTGAGAGAGACATAGAGAGAAAGAAGGAGAGGGAGAGGGAGAGAGAGAGACAGAGAGAGAATGGGTGTGCCAGGGCCTCCAGCCACTGCAAACGAACTCCAGGTGCATGCACCCCCTTGTGCATCTGGCTACTGTGGGTCCTGGGGAATTTAGCCGCAAACTGGGGTCCTAAGGCTTCACAGGCAAGCACTTAACTGCTAAGCCATATTTCCAGCCCCCGTGTATGAATTTTTAAGTAATGTTCTTAGTCAATTTAAATTTGGAGAATATATATATGTATGTATATATGTATATATGTATATATATATATATATATATATTCTCCAATTTATATATATCTCCATCCTTAAGATGTTGCTTTAAAGCATGACAAGGCTGTCCAGAGTATTTTCATCTCAAATTTATAAGTCAAGGCAATGATTCTCTTAGGTTATCAAATAATTAAGTTCAGTGGTTCTTCAACTGGTGAGAAATACATTATTTTCTTCCCGGAAAAAAGACTCAGCCTTGAAATGCTAATATAACACAGGTTCAGTTTCCTTTGGGTTCCTGAGGAGTCACCAACATCCTGTGAAGTTCATGGTGAGGGAGAGATTAAGGCCAGGTCAAACAGAGGAGGCTGATTCAGAAAAGCTCTAACAGCATGGAGGGAGAGTGGAGCAAACTGCATTCATAGAGTACTAAGGGTCAGCAAGAAGAACGCAGAACAGTCATAAAGTCCAAGGGGTAAGAACAGGTCCAGCAAGAAGATTCAAACACTGGGCTCTGGGGCTAAGTAGTTGCAGGATGATGCAGGTAGCAAAGCATAAGGCAGGAATGAGTGGAGAGGCCAGTTATTTAGGTTATCTGAACGATTTGAGTCTCCTGATGTGCTGCTTTAGTTGGCCTGGGCTGCCAAGAGAAAGCCCCAGGGACTGAGTGCTTTGAACGAAATACACATTCACTTCTTGCAGTCCCGGAGGATGAAAAATCCAAGATCCAGGTGTCAGCCAATTTGTTTCCTGGGAAGGGCTCTCTACCTAGCTCTCAGATGGTCACTTTTGCCTAGTGTCTTCACAAGGTTGATAGGGGAGAAGGAAGACTAGCGGAGGGAGAGAATAAAGAAGAGATGGGGAACAATTGTTATGGAATAGGTTTAGCTGTGTAAAGAGTAAAATGTGATTTTATTTATTTATTTGCAGGCAGAGCCTTGGTGCCACTGCCTAGGCTGGCCTTGAACTCAGGGGCTTCTAGCCTCAGCCTCCTAAAGTGCTATGATTATAGGCATGTACTAGCTTGTAATATAATTCAGAACATTCTTTATCCTTCCTTCATTTATCTAATTCTTTCATAGACAACATTTATGTATCAATGGTTTCTTTTACATTTCTATTGGGATATATACTATGAGCTTCACACGTGTGTATAATGTACTTTGAAGGTGTTTATCCCTGTTACTTTCTCCCTTCTCTTTTTCCACTATTTATCCCTCTCTTCTTCCCAACAAGTTATCCTTTAATTTGATGTGTCTTTTTTGTGACTTCCCAGGTTTAATTAGAGTTGCTTGCATGGCCATGGGTAGGGGATTATTTACTGGGACATAGGCAATTTACATGGACTGTACCACTTAAGGAAGATGTAGAAAATGTCTCCTCCCTCCTCCAACAAACATTAATTGTCCATAAATTCTCAGGGAGGAGTACAGCTTCCTGCGACCCTCCCCATCCCTGATGGATTATTAATGGACCCAGTCTTGCCCAGAGTTGTGTAGGTAACCAAGGGTGCTTCGAGTTCATGCAAAGCCACATCATGACTGGAAGATAGTGTTGCACAGCATTCTGTCCTTCCTGTATCTACATTATTTATGCAATGATCCTGGAGTCTAAAGGGGGGTATATAGATGTCTCATTTGGGGCTGAGCACTCAACAGTCACTTATTCTCAGCATTTTGACCAATTATGAATCTCTACAGTAGCAAGCACCCACTTTAAAAAGAAGCTTCTCTGACTAAAACTGAGAACAGCACAAATTTATGGGCATAAACATAACAATTTCAAAGGAAATTTGACAGACACATCATGTTAGTTTATCAAACAGGCAGTTGCTTCCCCACTAGGGCCTATGATCTCCCAGCCATGGGCTTTTGACCCATTTTACAGTACCAGATGTGAATTCTGTCCAGTGGCGTGGGTCTCAAATCCAATGAGAAAGTGATTGGTTACCCCTAAAATAGTCACAATGCTATTGTACCAGTGGACATATCTTGCCTAGACTGTCAGTGGTGTAGCATGTAGAGCCTACAACTGAGTAAGACTGTTGATGACTTTTCAACAGCCTGTGTAGCATCTTCCAGCATTATGACAGTTAGCCAGTAGGGCAGAAGCTTCCAGTTCAGTTCCAACTATGTCTTGCAACCAAACAGTATATTGCATTTAGTAATATATATATATATATATATATATATATATATATATATATATATATTCATTCTTATTTATTTATTTGAGAGTGACAGAGAGAAGAAGGCAGAGAGAGAGAGAGAGAGAGAGAGAGAGAGAGAGAGAGAGAGAGAGAATAGGCACGCCAGGGCTTCCAGCCACTGCAAACGAACTCCAGACACGTGCGCCCCCTTGTGCATCTGGCTAATATGGGTCCTGGGGAATCGAGCCTTGAACCGGGGTCCTTAGGCTTCACAGGCCAGCGCTTAACCGCTAAGCCATCTCTCCAGCCCTATTAATATATTTTTACCATATAGTTGTAGGGGACAACCAAGAGCAGTGACAACCACTTGTATTATTCTGGGTATCCTCAGGGGTCTTCCTGACCAACAACTCATTCAGAGGTAGTCCACTTCTGATATTGGGATTTAATGGTTGGATCTGGAAAGGATTATACTTAGTGAGGTAACCCAGGCCCAGAAAGCCAAACATTACATGTTCTCTCTCATATATTGATCCTAGCTACAACTGAATGGACTTCTATGTGAGTTGGAATAAAACTCAGTAGGAGAGGCCAGTAAGCTAGAAAAGGGATTTAAAGATATTTCAGTTATTTATGAGACAGAGAGAGAGAGAGAGAGAGAGAGAGAGAGAGAGAGAGAGAGAGAGAATGGGTGTGCCAGGACCTCTAGCTACTGCAAACAAACTGCAGATGCATGCACCACCTTGTGCCTCTGGCTTACATGGGTACTGAGGAATTGAACCTGGATCCTTAGGCTTTGCAGACAAGTACCTTAAGTGCTGAGCCATCTCTCCAGCCCTGATACTGGGACTTTTACTGCATAACTATAGCTTTGGAAAACAGCTTTATTTACCCTTGCAAGGCTCCTTCATAGCACATTCTTGCATTCTTGATGTGAGGAAAGATGGCTGGATCCTTGTGCTTGACCTAGCCTCTATAGTTGCCAGTTTCCATTCAGTACCTTTCACTTCTGTACCGAATAGTTAACCTGGGCTAGAGTCAACTATCTTGAAAAGTTCTCACACATGCATAGACAATTTGACTAGAAATTCTTTCAACATGGGATGGCCCCTGCTCCTATGACATATCATTACACTCATGAACCCACAGCAGTTATGGTTACTGCATAAGGTTGCGCCCATTAACATTCAGCCATAGATGGGGAGGGGATCATAAGGACCTACCCATCCCTGAGGAGTTACTGGCAGTGAATATTTTATTCAGTGGTGTGCCCAATGTAAATAATCTTCTACCCATGCTCATGAAAGAAACTTAGTTAAAATCATTGGCCCACCAAAAAAAGAAAGGACCTGAAGGGCTGGAGAGATGACTTAGCAGTTAAGGCACTTGCCAGCAAAGCCAAAGGATCCAGGTTCAATTCCCCAGTACCTACTTAAAGTCAGATGCACTAGGTGGTGCATGCCTCTGAAGTTCATTTTCCATGGCTAGAATCCCTGACACATCCATTTTCTCTGTCTGCTTCTCTCTCTCTCTCCTCTTCAATAGATAAATAAATATTTTTTTAAAGAAAACAGACATGAAAGTAGAAGGGGACTATTTGGGAAAAGGAAGTATGATTAAAGTATATACATGTATGAAATTGTTAATTTTGAATACTTAATTTTTATTTATTTATTTGAAAAAGGCAAGGGTGGGGGGAGAGAAAGAATGGGTGTGCCAGGGCCTCAAGATGCCACAAACGAACTCCAGAAGCAGGCACCGCCCTGTGCCTCTGGCTTACGTGGGTCCTGGGGAATTGAACCTGGGTCCTTTGGATTTGCAGCCAAGCGTCGTAACCACTAAGCCATCTCTCCAGCCTTGAAATTGCTAATTCTTTTTTAAATTGGTCCTTATGATTTACAAATGAGCTTCGTCAGAGTCTGTCACGATGTGTTAAGAATCTCTTCATCTGAAAGGTTCTTGCACAGCCAGGAACAATCCTATTTTCAAAGAAGTCATTTAGTGAGAATGAACTTTGAGTAGAAATTGAAAACTTCTGTAACCTCTAGAGTTGACATGTCCAATATGATGATAACTTATAACATGGCTTTTTACATCTTCATCAGTTTAAAATAAAATATTAAGTCCTAACTACCACATATCACAATTTGAGTGCTCGGTTGCTACAGTTAGCTAGTTCCTACCATATTCGGAAGTGCAGGTAAAGAGCATTCCCATCATCACAGAAAGGGCTAGGGCTGTTCTGGAAGGTTGTAGGGATTGACCCATTAAAATGACTTTAAAAACTATAATTTGAATACCATATGATGTACCAACTTAAAGTGTACAACTCAACGATATTTAGTGTGTGTGCAAAGTTTTGTAACCATCACCATTCCCTAACCTCAGAAGATTTCTATCACCTTCACTCTCCTTTTAGCTCAATTTAGATCTTGGAAACAACAGGTCTGCTTTCTGACTCTGTGAATTTGCCTCTTAATGGAACTTTATTTCATTTAAAAAATATTTCTCTTAAAAATATTTTTACTGGGCTGGAGAGATGGCTTAGCAGTTAAGTGCTTGCCTGTGAAGCCTAAGGACCACGGTTTGAGGCTGGTTTTCCCAGGACCCACGTTAGCCAGATGCACAAGGGGGCGCACGTGTCTAGAGTTCGTTTGCAGTGGCTGGAGGCCCTGGCGGGCCCATTCCCTCTCTGTCTCTATCTGCCTCTTTCTCTTTCTGTCACTTTCAAATAAATAAATAAATAAAAATAATTTAAAAAATATTTTTACTTATTTACAAGGAGAGGTGGGGGAATGGGCACACCAGGGTGGTTGCCACTGCAAACAAACTTCAAATGCATGTGCCACTTTGACCATGTGGCTTTACCTGGATAGTGGGGAATCAAACCTGGGCTATCAGACTTTGTAAACAGGCACTTTTAACCACTGAGTCATATCTCTAGCCCATGTAAGGGAATTTTAAATAAATTAAATTATGTAATATTTGACCTCTTGTGATTGGCTTCTTTTATTTAACATGTTTTCAATGGTCATCCATATGTAGGATGTATCCTCAGTTAATTCCTTTTAATCATTAATAATAGTTAATTGTATGGTTATTCCTCATAGTTTTCCATGCATCAGTTGATAGATATTTGAGTTGTTTCTATTGTTTGGCTAGCATGAATAATACTGTTGTGAATATTTGTGCCCAGGTTTTGTGTGGGTCTAGGCATGCATTTCTTTTGGGAATACACTTTGGAGTACAGATGGTGAGTCGCATGGTAAATTTATGGTTAACATTTTGAGGAGCTTGCAGGTCATTTCCCAAATATGCTGCTTCATTTTATATCCCAGATAGCAGTACATGAGTGATCTGACTTCTCCACCAGCTTGCCAATGTTTGCTGTTGCCTGTCTTTTGATTGTAGCCAATACAGTGGTGTGAAGTGGTTTCCTTTTTAAAAATTTTTAAAAATTTTTATTTGAGAGTGACGGACAGACAGAGAGAGAAAGAGGGAGAGAGAAAGAGAGAGAGAGAGAGAGAGAGAGAGAGAGAGAGAGAGAGGGAGGATGGGAGCATCAGGGCCTCCAGCCACTATAAATGAACTCCAGATGCATGCACTGCCTTGTGCATCTGGTTTACGTGGGTACTAGGGAATCGAGCCTCAAACTGGGGTCCTTGGGCTTCACAGACAAGCACTGAACCACTAAGTCATCTTTCTAGCCCCACTGTGGTTTCCTTTTGACTAACTATATTGCACATCTTCTCTTGTGCAAGAGCAGATGATGTTTATTTATTTATTCATTTGTTTGTTTGGGGGAACATCATCTTGCTATGTAGTCCAAACTGCTCTGGAACTCATTATGTAGACCAGGCTGGCCTAGGTCTAATCTAGGAATAGTTCCTCTATGCATCCATTTACCTGTCCTGCATCTTTCTTTTTCCCTCACCCTCCACATTCAATCCATTGACTCTAGTTTATTCCATTTTGCAAAGATACCTCAAATCGGATTCCATGTCTCTCTGTATGTCTGTCACTCTTCTCTTTCCCCTCCTCTTCTCTTTTCAACTCTGCTTTCCTCTCCCATATCCACTGCCTCTGGCATCCTCTGGGCCAATGTTATCTTCTCTCATATTGTTTCAATAGCTTCCTAACTGGAACCCCTGCTTCTACTACAGCCTGTTTTCATCACAGCAGTAAGAGCGATCAAGTCAGGTCATGCCATTTTTTTTTTTTTTTTTTTTTACTAAAAGCTTGATGTGCAGTTCCCATAATAGAATGCAATCCAAGATCTTCAGCAAGACCTAAAAGACACTGCATAATCTCATGCCCCATTGCCTCTTGGGCGTAATTTTCTGCCATGCTCCCCACTCTCTGCTCCAGATATGCTGGCTTCTTTCTATTCTTTAAAGTTGCCAAGTACAGCCCACCAAAAAGTTTTTCACATGTTGTTATCCATGCCTGGGTTATCCCTTACCTTTCTTCATAACCCTGGATCCCATTTCATACCTCAGGACTAAGCTAAAATGACTTTCTATCAAAGAAGCTTTTTCTCACTACCCTATCTATTTCAGACATTCCTATTCTCATCATTTCTGATTTTCCCATTATCTATCTCATCAGCCTGTTAATTTCCCTCAGAGCACTTTCACAATTTGTAATTATTTTATTTACTTATTTATTGACTGCTTCTATCCCTGGAATGCAAGCTAACAAGGCCAGGGACCTTGTGTTTCATATTCACTCTATGAGTGCATTCTAACACTGGTACATAGAAAATTAATATTCCAGAGAGCTTTAGGCTTTATGAGTAAGATGATCTATTTTGTTGGATTAAGACATGAACAACGAATGCAAGATATGATAGAGCAGTCACATTACTTATGTGAGGGTAATTCCTTTGCCCCCTGTTTAAAGAAATCTTTGTAAGCCACACATGTGGTCAGTAGTTGGGTGCCTGGAGGAGAGGATGTGCTGAAGAGCTCTATGACTGTTGAAGGTGATGAGAATGGGGCTCAATGCTGGATGCTTTTATACATGGAAGATCTGGTTTAAGTAAGCATTACTATAGTGTGGTAGTTTGAGTGTGAATGTGTCCCCCATACCTTGAGATTTTTTTTAATATTTAAAAGGTTTTATTATTTATTTATTTTATTATTATTATTAACAAGATGTTTCGTTGGGGACACTCCTCAGTAGAGTTTCAGGTATTCCCTATGGGGTTGTAGTTCACGCATTGTGAGAGCAGTAGTCAGGTAATTTGGGGGTGGGGAGGGAATGCCTCTGGGCATGATATCTCAACCTGTGGCTCTTACAATCTTTCTGCCCCCTCTTCCGCAAAATCCCTTGAGCTGTGGTGGGTGAATTTTAAGTCTACTTCAGTGATGAGCTCTTAGGAGCCTCTGGATCTCTGTTTTGGTAGATGTTGAGTGTCCTCATGGTCTGTCTCCTGCACCTTGGCACTGATTATCAGGAACAACATGGAAACAGCACCCTTGCTCATCTCCTCAGTCCTCTGTGGATTCAGCTGTGGCTTGGCTGAAGTGTGAGGGGTAGTTTATCTCCTCTGGACTCACTACCTTCTGCAAAAAGAAGAATAGATTCTCCAACAGAGAGTGAAGTCAGCATAGTTTAAATGGGATAAGCATTATTAATTAAGGGAGAATTTGTTGCATGTAACCCTTTTTTTTAGCCAAAGACTAGTGACAGCTTGACACTGGAAACGTTGTTTCCATAGGATTCTGATCTTGTTCCTAATTCCAGATATGGGCTCCTTCACATTGAGTGGATCTCTTAGCCAATCAAAAATCTATTGGCTACCCACTGAGGCTGTGTGCCACACTATTGCACTGGTGTGTACATCCTGTCAGGGTGTTTGCTTCTGAGTAGCTTAGACCTCTGGTTGCTCAGAACAGTGTTGGCCATCGCCCCCCCCCCCCCCCCGTAACTCATGTAGTGTTTTCCAGCATTAGACAGGCTAACTGTCTGGGGACTGGCTTTCTTCTGAATTCCAGCCAGGTCTCTCTGTGCTCTGTGTCAGAAGCATATGGTGTCTTCAGCAATAGGGTCTTAGCTTTTGCTACCTGAGATATTTTTGATTAAGATTGAACTTTCAACTTGAGTTTCCAGCAGCTCTGCTCTAGGATGTTTCACTGGGGGCAGATCTGTAGTGAGGAAAGAACCAAGAAGCAGATTTCTCCCTCATAGTCCTTAAAAGAGATCATGCTGCCCAACAGCCTGCAAAAAGGTGAGACAAAAAATTCATGTTGCTTAGGCTATCCAGTTTGTGGTATGTTGTTACGACAGCCCAGACTAACAACACAGACATGTTCTGTCAGGCAGACTGGCTTAGAGATATTCAGTAAAAAAGGCAAGCACGTGCCTTCATGGGAGAGTAACAGACCAGATCATGCCCACAGTGCAAGTTTTGGGGATCATTCCATTTCTTTTTTCTTCCAAGATATGTGAGACAGTATACCTAGAATCTAAGTTCTCAAGCTTGTGACACTTATGCAAGTTAAGGAGGACGTATTACAGGAAGGGAATAAAAGTCAGTTCAGAATGAATCTAACGTTTAATTGATGTTGTCATCAGCTAAAAGTACTGTTTAGATTGTCTCTTACAGTTCTAAACACTTTACTCAATATGTTAAAAGCAATATACTTATTCCTTTGAGGGTCTGATAGGGAGAAGGCACTCTCTACTATTTTTTTTTTTTTTTTTGCAAAACATTCCCTAAAGCAAAGGCAGGGTGTACGTTCAGTATGCTTATTATTCTAGATTCCTCATCCACATTCTGACAATTATACAATGGGAAGCATCCCACTTTCCCACTCATCAGCCTACAACTCTGTCTATTAAAATGAGATGCAGCCACAAATAAAATGTACAGCTACAGAGGACATACTATGTGCCAGTGAAGTTCACCTCATCATTTCATATTATGTACAAAAATTAACTCAAAATGAATGAAATACCTACATGTAAGAACTATATCTATAAAACATTGGGAAGAAATCACAAGGAGGCTCTCTATGGCTTGGGCTTTGGCAATTAGTCATTAGAAATGAAACCAAAATTACAAGCAACAAAATAAAACAATAAATTGGATTTGATCAAAATTAAAAAGTTTTTTTTTTGAGACAGCACCTCATGTAGCCCAGGATGGTCTCAAACTCACTGTGTAGCCAAGGATAACCTTGAATTTCTGATCCCCCACCTGAATGCATAGACCATTCCTGGTTTATGTGGTGCTAGGGATTGAACCCAGGGCCTTCTGCATACTAAGCAGGCACTCTGCCAATTGAGCTACATCCTTAGCTCCCCCAAATTAAAAACTTTCGTACTCAAAGACCTTATTAGGACAACTTACAGAATGAGAAAAAATACCTGCAGGTCATGTGTCTGATAAGGTTCTAGTACCCAGAAGATATAAGGAATGCTTACAATCTAACGACAAAAGACAAAGGCCCAACTGAAGTGACTTGAGGACTTAGTAGATATTTCTTAAGATTTGCAGATGGCTGACAATAATATGAATGGATGCTCCATGTCATTAACCATTAGGGAAGTGGAAATCAAAACCACAATGAAATACTATTTCATACCCTCTAAGATGGCAATGAAAATAGCAACAGCAATAACAATAATACTGAGACACAGCAGGTATTGGTGAGGTTGTGGAAAAATTACAACCCTTATACATTGCTGAAAGAAATGTAACATGTTGCTATTGAGAGCTTAGCTGTTAGTAAGTTACAGACAAAATTACTATATGACCCAGTAATTCAAAAGGAAATGAAAACATGTTGAAACAAAATGATGGGGCTGGAGAGATGGCTTAGCAGTTGAAGGCATTTGCTTGCAAAACATGCTGCTAAGGGGTTGATTCCCTATTACCTATGTATGCTCAAAACTGGCACATGCATCTGGAGTTTGTGTGCAGTGGCAAGTTGCCCTGGCATGTCCATTTCTCTCTCTCTCTCTCTCTTTATCTCTGCTCTCAAATAAATAAATAAAATATTTTTATAAAACCAAATGAATGACATAAGGTGGGCATGCTGGCTACACTTTGTTACAAAACACACAAACAAAGCAATCCCTCTGAAACAAACAAAACTAGGTGAGGAAGATGGTTCAGTGATAAAGCACTTGCCACACAAATGTGTGGACCTCAGTTTGGATCCTCAGAATACATGTAAAGCCAGTTGCAGTAAAGTGTATCTGAATCCTAGCACTCCTACAGTAATATGGGAAGTGAGGACAGGAGAATTCCTGGAAGTTCTCAGGCCAGTGGAAAATGACAAAAGAGATCCTGTCTCAAACAAGGGGGAATGTCAGGACTGACACTGGAGGTTATCCTCAGACCTCCACATGTGTGCTGTGGCATGTGTGTACTTGCACTCACACTCACAAGCATACATACGCACACACACACACACACACACACACAATTTAAAAAACAAAAAATGAGTTGCAAGAAAAGAAATGAAATCATTTTAATGATATAAAATGTATGACGAAAAAATCATAGCAACACTGTTCATAATAGCTAATTGTAGAAACAATCTGAATGCTCATTAACAGATGGATCAATGCACAAAATATGCCATTCATGCAATGGAATATTATTCAACCATGGAAAGGAATGAAGTGTTGATATATGCTACAATATGTCAAATAAAAGAAGCCAGATACAAGAAGCCACATACTGATTGCATTAGTGTTTGTCTATGAAACGTCCAGAACAGGCAAATCTGTAGAGATAGAAAACAAGCTTAGTGGTACAATGTTTCCTTTTGGGAGTGAAGAATATGTTCTGGAATCAGGTAATGGTGATGGTTATATTCTAGTGTGAACATGTTAAATGCCACTAAATTGTACACTTTAAAATGGTGAATATGGGCTGGAGAGATGGCTTAATGGTTAAGGTGCTTGCCTGCAAAGCCTAAGGACCCAGGTTCAATTCCCCAGTGCCCACATAAAACCAGATGCACAAGGTAGTGCATGTGTCTAGAGTTCGTTTGCAGTGACTAGAGGCCCTAGCATATCCATCTCACTCTTTCTATCTGCCTCATTCTCTATCTCTCTCATTCTCTCTATCTCATATAGATAAATAAAATGTATATTAAAATGATGATTTTTTCAGTACAAATGAAATGGTTCTTGGTGCTTCTTGGGATGTGACATAGGCATTATTGTATGGCTCATGATGAGATTTTTTTCTTAAAGTGAAACACAGTTATGGTACAATGTTAAGTGAGATAGGAAAAAGAACAAAATTTTCCATACAGTATGGCTTCAGCCACACAGAAAGAAGCAAAGCCAGAGGAAATGCACCAACAAGTTAATGGTGCCTATCTCTGGGTAGCAGAACTCGCTGACTGACTTTGGCCTCGTCTTTTCACTTTCTAAAAGAAACATTTTCTCTTTAAAACAATGCATACAACATCACTTTTATAATTGAACGAAATACCTCTCATTTTTTAAAGTAGAGAAAACAATAAATGAGATTTAGAATAAAATAAAGAGTGGATAGAGATGAAGAGACACTAAGGACATCAAGAGAGAACACACTTTGGGGGAGCAACCATACAATTTGAACTTGAAAAATGCTGGGAAACAGATGGCAGCGTCCAAGCGAAATCATATGCAAAGATACAAGTGGCCTTTGAAGTAGACCCTTGAGAGGCCTGGTGGAGAAGGCTGCCAGCCTGGCCAAGCATAAGGACCAAACCCCTGTTGGCCTCAGTGTGGCCTCCTCAGAGCCTTGTAGGAGGACTCTGTGAAGGGTTGCAAATGTGGTTGCAGAAGAAGAAAGAGGCTTCTAAGAATGCACTGCATTGAGGATGACATTTGCATAGCACTTCACAGTTTATAAACATCCTCACGCAGCTTACCTAAATGGTAGTGTTGTGTCATCTTTTACAATGTGCCTTCCCATTTTACCAGAAGAATGAAGTACAAAACAGTGACAAGAATTCATTTGGTTAACATTTGTAGAGTGCTCACTATTGGCCAGACACTGACCACAGGGCTTTAAGTGTATTCATTGCCACTGTCCATGTGGCTAGGAAGAGTCTGAACTGAGACCCAAATCCAGTTTTACTGACTCTAGGACATCATGCTTCTGCTCATATCTGTCTTCAGGGTTGAAAGGAAAGCCACAAGTGGTTCTCTCTATCTCTCTCTCTTTTCCTTCATCCCTTCTTCCCTCCTATATCCCTCTCCCCTTCTCGTCCTTCCTTTCATTCTTTTGTGATATCCACCCACCCATCCATCCATTAAGCTAGCCTTCTATATATCTTTATTTTCTGTTTATAAATGTAACACATAATTGTTTAAAATGCCATTATTAGCTGAAATAAGTAATAGATAATCAAACTCCCTCTAAATATTAAGCTCTCATTTTTAACTGGTGTGGGTCTTTTCAGATTTATTTCTAGTGCCATAGTAACACACATTTTTCTTATAATTTTGATGAGATAATAAATACTCTCAGTACACCTAAGAAACTCCATTTCACAAAATATTTATCCTTGACAAACCTCGCCATGATGACACAGATTGACTGTATGCATTTGAATATTCTATTGGACAGAGACAGCAATATTTTCAACTAGCCACCTATTGACAGATGCACAGCTTTTCAAATGTTTTTTTTTGATAGAAACAATGGCACAATAAATGTATTTGTACTTATATCTTTTGTATATATGTTTATTTGAGGATAAACAGATAGAACTAAAATTTCAAGGTCAAAAGTATATACACAATTATACACAATAAAAATGTCATAGACAGTGGCAAATTGCTCTTCAAAAATGTTACTTAATTGGCCCTCCCACCAGCAGCATATAAGAGTGACTCATTTCCCCACAGGCCTGTCAATACTAGGTATTCACGGATTTTAAAATTTTATCAGTCTACAGCACACACCTGTAACCCCAGAACTTTGGGTAGAGGCAGGAGTATTATGGGTTTGAGGGCAGCTTGGGCTGCATAATGAGTTCCAGGCTAGCCTGGACTATATACCAAGACCCCATTACAAAAGTAAACAATTTTTGCGTCAGTCCAGTAAAGAAAACTGGCATTCAAATTGTTTGAATTTGAGCTTGGAACTAATGAAGAGGCATTGCTTTATAGTATTGTCTTTATCTTTCTTATTTTTTTAAATTGATCATTCCTCTCCTTTGAAAACTGGTTTCATATTGGGGCATTGCAGGGCAGACCATATGAGACTATGACATATTCTTTATGAAGGGCCAGTTAAGACCCAGAGGTTTATGCCCACCATAAAACCCATTCTTATTTATTTATTTGCAGGCAGAAAGAGACAGAGACAGAGACAAAGAGACAGACAGGTCCTCCAGCAGCTGCAAACAAACTCCAGATACATGTGCCATCTTGGCTTTATGTGGGTACTGGGGAGTCAAACTTGGGTCATTAGGCTTTGCAAGCAAGCACCTTAACCACTGAGTCATATCTCCAGCCCCAAAACCCATTCTTTGTTTAAAAATATTTATTTGCAAGGAGAGAGAGAATGAATGAATATGGGCATACCAGGGCCTCTAGCTGCTGCAAACCAACTCCAGATGTATGCTCCACTTTGTGCATCTGGCTTTACATGGGTACTCTGGAATTGTACCCAGGTCCTTAAACTTTGCAGACAAGTGCCTTAACCACTAAGTCATCTCTCCAGCCCCTAAAACCCATTCTTAGATGTTGTATTTGACGCTATTCTGTTTTGTCGAACACAAAAGCTATTGTAATCAACAATAGCCAAGGCTTGAGCTTCATAGTTATTATCATGTTGTGGGTGTAATATATTGTTGATTTATTATCCACATGATGATAATAGAATCACATAAGCCAGGGAGAGAGATATTATTTACTCATCTGCTATGATGGCTCAGCAAGAACTCTGGCAGGTAGGAAAGATGAGTTTCTGTTTAGAGGTACAGGTTCTGAATGTGTGTGTGTGTGTGTGTGTGTGTGTGTGTGTGTGGCCAGTCATGTCCATATGCATGTGTGCTTTGGGGGATGTGGAACGGCAAAATGGAGGGACAGAACACTTCATGGAAAGCATCTGGAGACACTCAGAAGCAGGGAAGAACTTATTTCCCATAAGAATTTGTATTGTGCTACTATGGAAGCCAGTGATTCAGAGTGGTAGCTCCAACATTCCAACTCTCAATCCGTGGAGAGAAATTATAATTCCATTCTTCCACAAAGCTTTGATGTGGCTTGGTTTGGGTTTTACTGGTTCTGGAACTATATTGATGTGAGGTGATCATCAGGTACTTGCCTGTTGGCTTGAAGCTGTGAGGTTTGTGGTGGTGATACTACCCCCATTCAGTAGTTTCTTATGAGCCAAAGGCATGCCTAATTGAAATTTTTTAGATAATTCCAAGTTGCCTGTCAAAAACTGTCCCAGGGGGACTGGGGAAATGGCTTAGCGGTTACAGCATTTGCCTGTGAAGCCTAAGGACCAGGGTTCGATTCCCCAGGACCCACGTAAGCCAGATGCACAAGGGGGCACATGTGTCTGGAGTTCGTATGCAGTGGTTAGAGGCCCTAGTGTGCCCATTCTCTCTTTCTCTCTGTCTCTTTCTCTCTCATAAATAAAATATTTTAAAAAGCCTGTCCCAATGGACATGTCTTTCAGTAAAGTCTGAAAGGACTTTGTGTAAACCATCTCATTTAATCTTCAAATGATCTTGAATGTAGATAAGGACTATCTGGTATCAATTCCAATGTAAATGTTGGCTGCTTTTGCCAAGAAGATATGCAATACTGCATCCCAAATCCCCATGTTCCTGAAGCAAATACTGAGGCCTGGGGAGATTCAGTTACTTCTTCAAGGTTAGACAACTGGTAAGTTCTATAGCCAGGATTCTACCCCAGATGTCTGCAGAACTAGTGGGAACTGGGTCCATCGCCATCTAGAGGGTCTTGAGGCCAGTGCAGTCCTTAGTAAGGAAAGGGAAGGAAGCCCCAGGGGAAGGACCTTCTCTTCCTTTCCTTTGGCCAAGTTCTGAGCTGTCCACAATCCGGCCTTTCTCAGGGCCTTTCAGTGAGAAGCAGTCTCCAGAGGCAGAAGCAATCAGATAATTTAGCTCGGAGAAAGGCACTGGAGAAACAAATTGCTGTTGCATCATGAATGTAATAAGACAGGTGGGCGGAAATGATTCTCTTTTGATTATATGCATGAGGGTTATGTGGAACAAATTTGAAGTCCAGACTGCCTTTCCTTGGCCTCCTCCTCCTACTAGCCACACACTTCTGTCTTTCCAAACTGTCCAGCTGGTGTGTGCTCAGGGAGCACTAATCTAACTTTTCATATTAGCCCAGGCAAAAATATAATTAGGGAGAAACTCTTCTGCCAAATAATCACATGTCAATGTCAAATAGAGATGATTTTTGTATATCTCCTATTCCCTTATTTGCATCAGGATTGACTCACAGTTATATTGTACAATTTGACTATACTGCCAAAGATGATGAAAAATTTAACTGAAATTTCATTTGTTTTCTCTTTCATCCTTTTCCAAATTTGGATAGATACACTTTCACTGAAAGGAAAAAAGCTGGATTTTCATGGAAGAGATGACACCTTTGTCAGCCTGGCCCACACCATTCCTGAACTCAGTCGACTCACAGCATGCATTGATGTGATGTTCATGGCTAACAGCTCAAGTCACTGGATGGCCTTCTCTTATATTTCTAATGACACCCTCTTGGGCAGAGAATACATAGATCTTGGACTTGCAGGGGATCATCAGCGGCTGATATTATACAACTTGGGCAGGACCTTCTATATCAACTACTGCCTGACTCCATTTCAGTGGCATACATTGTGTTTGCTCTGGGATGGTATGAAAGGCAGGTTAACGCTCCTTCTGAATAGAAGAAGAATGCTGGTCATGATGGATCAGCCACACACTCTGACTCCTGGTGGGACTTTGGTTTTAGGGTATGTTCCCAAGAGTGAGGAGATCCAGGTTAAAAGCACAGCAGCTCACTTTACTGGAAGCCTGTACTATTTTCAACTCTGGGACCACGTCCTTAAAAAGGAAGAGTTTACAAAGTGCTTACATGGAAATATAGTTAGTTGGGAAGAAGATGTTTGGATCCTCCACAAGATCATTCCAACAATTGACAGGAGACTGCACTGCTGTGAGTAACTTCTGAAATTCTCTCCTTAACAAGGGTAGAATTGGCATAGTACTTCTGCACTCAAAAACAGTGCTCATATAGTTACTCCTAGATGAAGACTCTGGCTTCCTTCTAGAATACAAAGGTTCCCATGATTTAGTCATCTGCTTTTTGATGTAGAGAAAATACTGCCTTCTTTTAATTTTATTTGGATATAACTTTTAAATTACAGAAAAATTACATAAATAATAGATTCTATAGATTCTTTACTCAGAGTCACTATTGGTTAACCTCTATTTTCTCTCCTGCTACACATGCATGTGCATATACAACACACACACACACACACACACACACACACACACACTACTCTTTTTGTTTCTGTGTCATTTGAGAGTAAGAAGCAGGCGTAATTACTTTTTAGCACTGTCTGTCTTAGTGTATGTTCCCTAAGTATAAGAAAATCGCTTAACCACATTACAATGATAAAAATCAGAATTTTAACATTGATATAATATTAATATCTAATTCATGATTCATAATACAATTTACCTAATTATCCTAATAATTTTCTTCATAGCTATTTTTGCTTGGTCTGAGATCCAACTCATAGTTGTACATTGCATTTAGCTACTAGATCTCTTTACACCCTCAGTCTTCCTTTATCTTTCATAACCTATTTATTCCTTGCATCAAGTCCAGTTATTTTGTAGAATTCCCCTTAATTTGAATGTGTCTATGATTTCCTCAGGGTATTTCTGGTAAGAATATGACAGAAGTGATTTTACATTTTTCTCAGTGCATCACATCAATAGACCTAGGTGGCCAATTTGTCCCAATATTTGTGATGATAAATTTGATCACTTGATCCTGTTATCTGCCTGCCAGATATTGCTATTGTGAAGTTAGCACCATTTTTCCTTTCTAATTATGAATTGATTTCCAAGGAGCTATTTAGAGGTTATGTAAATTTTCTGTTATCTAACTTTTAATCAATAATTTTACAAATATTGATGATACTTGCCTGGATCACTAACTATGTTGAAATTCTGTTGTTTCTCTACATTTATTAGCTTGCATTCATTCTACTGTAATAATGAGTTTTCTCTTATTCCAAGTTCATCCATCCATTCATTTGTTCATCTGTTCATTTATATGGTTATGAACTTATGAGCTCTAATTTTTCATTCAGTTATAATTTGCTGCTATTGTTTATTATGATACTGAAATTGGCCTATATTTGGCCAGTGGGAGTCCTTCAATCTGGCTCTTGTGTCCTTTTGACACATTCCACCATTCTTTAAACATTTCCTTGATTTCTGGCACAAGATATTCTAGGTTCATCTTGTACTTTTTCTGTTCAGCTCAAGAATCAGCCATTTACCAAGGGGCCCTGGTTCATTTTAGTGGGGAATAACAATTACCAGACAATCCGCTTGTCAGTACAAAGATATTGAGTAAGTGTTTGGAATGGAGTTCTTATAAAATAAAACTTATTTTCTTGGAATCATACATGTATGTTTTCCATCTCTCTAGCTTTTCGAAAGAAATGCAAGATTGTATTTCTCTTTACAATACTACTTTCACCTTGATTCCAACCTTTTCCAGCAAGAACACTAGTGGCAGTGGTAAAGCGTGGCTAGTCAGTGATAATATGATCAAGATAGGATTTTTATCATTTTTAGAAATGTTCACTTCTTCCTAGAGGGGTAAAATTTATTGTTCTTATGTATTTTTGGAGAGAATGAGGAGTAAGACCAAGCCTGAGGACTTTCACAGGCTATGGAGATATGCTTTCCCCAATAGTCTGTATGCTGTCTGGGCTAATGGTAGAGGAAGATTACGGAGGATTTTTATTCTCTGAGGTTAGCCCAGTGCAGAGGGTCAGAAAAATCATTCCTTGTGATATGAGCTGAAGACACAGTTTTTCTTCTTTCCCAAGTCTTTGTTTGAAAGAGAATAGTTCTAGTGGTCTCTGATTCTAAATCTAGACATTAGTAGGTTAAGCTTGAACAGTCATGTAACACATACTAAAGTAATTTTATCTTTACTCTAAGTGACTGGAAGTATGGCTTTAATGAATAAACAGGTTTTTCAGTGGCCTTTGACGAAAGACCACTTTTGCAACCATCTATTTGATAAATAAATAAGTCACTAGGATGTTAAGGTAGCATAGCTCCCATTTATTTACTCTTTTGTACATGTTTTAATATGCTATCCAGACTCTTGGTCTATATATAATATAATGTCCTTGTGGACATTACACAGAAATAATCCAATAAAACCAACAGAGGACAACATCACCTAATTGACAATCAAGCAAAATGGTAGATGTTCTCTCTACTATTCAGGTTTCTTCATATGCTCTTTCCAAACCTTTGAACAGGAGGTCCTAAACTGAAGGAAAGAGTGGTCTAGACCGAAGGAAACCCTTGGAAATGTACACAACACCCTACTAAAGGACAGAGCCTTTAGATTTTTTAAATCACATTCTCATAACAGAATTGCTACCTTTTTACTAAGCTATTATGGTGTACCAGACATTTTATAGATGAGAAAAGAGGCTCAGAGAAGTTAAGGAAATTTCACAAGGTAACCAATTAACTAAGTAGTACAGCTGAGGTTTAAACAACAATGTGTCTGTCGTAAAGCCCATTTTCTCTTTATACCCACAACACACAGAACTATCTCAAGTGATTCTGTGGCCCCTAAAAGTTTATGACACCTTAGAAGCTCTCTTTAAAGGAAACATCTGGTACTGATAACTCAATGCAGGAATTAGGCTACTTGTTGGAATCACTTCCAATCTTACCACAAAAGGACCTACACTGCCATGGGATTTCTCCTATTTCTATCTTGACCATATTACATCTAAGAAAATGATGGCAATATATGAATAAGTATGAATGATCACAACATGTCTAGCTTTAGCTTTTGCCTAATTTTTAAATTGGTATTTTTGGTCCATAGAAAGATTATTACCTTTAAAATTAAATTTTAATGAGTACATCAAGTTACAAATCTCAATACATCTCAATACATATAATATATACATATAGATTTATATTTATGAGAAGAAAGTTTTTAGAGGACATTCGATGAAAAATGTGAAACCTACCTGGATTTAATAAATAAGCATTCATGACAGTTGGAGATGTCGCAGGAATGTTGAAACAGTATGGTTATTCACAATGACAGTAAAAGTGTGAGTTGTTAGCAATTCATTCAAAGAGAGGTTAAAGCCTCTTACATTTATTTTTTAAAAAATTCAAACACAATATACATAGTTGTGTATTGAAATATTTAAAGTGCAAAAGTATATGAAATATAATGTAAAATTTAGCCTCTAGTCTCTCCATAGATATACCAAATTAAAAAATATTTCTCTATGTGGTTATTAATATGTATGTATATATATGTTAATGGTATGCATGGCTTAACAAACTATATATACACATATATACATATACATACATATATATATATGATAACTTGACTTAACAGTGTTATCATGGAAACATAACTAAATAGTACATTATATTTATTTTTACAGCTGTCTATATGTATAGATGTAGCATAATTTAACTAACATACTACAGAAAGGTATTTAAAACATCTCAATTTTTTTCAGTTAGAAGCAGTATTACAATAGTTTTTCTCATGCATGCATACATCGCAGTATACCTGGCCTTACAATTTCATAGGACACATTCCAAGGAGTAAAATTTCTCAGAAAGGGAATATAAGATTTAGCTTATCATTTCCTATTTACTTTATTAATATTAACTAAATTAATGTATCTCTTCTAGTACAATTTATAGATACATATACATGTAATGATATCAATCCAAAGTAAAAACCCCTTTCACTTCAATCCCTTTTCTCAAGTGATTCTTCAAAAGTAACAATTGTTAGGTGTATTTGCAGATAAAAAATTAAACTTGGATTTAAAAATAAATATTCTCCTTTTCCCCTTTCACTGTTGTGATCATTATATGCATAGTCTTCTGCATCTTTTAAAAAGTGTAATAAAGTTTGGCAATATTCCCATTTCAGAAAATGCCTCATTATTTTCAACTTCAGGCTGCCAAAATAGGAGAGTAGTATGCTGTAATTTATTAAGTAAGCTGCATTTTCAAAGAACTCTTAAAATTATTTCCAAATATATGACCAAAGTGTACAAGATTTTTAAAAGTAGGGAATGCTGACAGAAATGCCTTGAGCTATCCATTAAGGACCAATGAAACACCAAAGTTTGTTTCTAGTCATGGTGAGCATGATTTCTTAATCACAGCTCAAACACATGATCCAATAAGAATTTTTTCTGACCTGTGAATATATGAAGTCTTGCAAAAACATGGAGATTAAATTCCTAAAAGTTACATATTAGAGAATCTCCCTCTACTGAAAAGAATGAAATAATGTGAGTTGAGTCTATCTTGGGAAATGTAGTCTATTAAAAACATCACAGTCCCCATCTGTGGAGTCTTTGATTTGCTGAAATTTATTAATTGATCTAATGCTCCAGCTGCTTGGCATTACCTTATGAACTGTCCATTTAAAAATATGCAGAGATGGCTTGTATAGTTTGCATATTTTCTAAAGGCCTTTGTTTGGCTCATTATTAATCTCTCTATTCAATTATCAGCTCTCCCATGCAACATTACATGATGATGGGCTCCACTGCTAAAAGGCAATTTGGTTTTGCTCTTGTACATCAATTCTCTGTGCTACTCTCGGTTTTCATCAAGGAAGATAAACTCAAGCAGTTTGTTGTTCACTTTGACCTTCCTTATTGCTATTCTCCTGCATGAGGTGACATTCTATAGATTCAGAGATGGAGGCTGTAGCATGTATTTCTCTCATCACAGGATTCATTTTTTATATCCTTACTTAAAAATTGAATGCAAGCACCATTTTGAAAAGAAAATAATTCTTTATTATCCGAAAGATACTCATTTCATAGCTTTATACCCCATAGACAAATCTGTTTGTGGCAGTTTCTGGTCACCATTATCTCTCACAAATCTAATCAACACATTGAATTATATTTACAGAGGTCATGATTGAAGGATAAACCAGATGCAATATGTGAGCTAGAACAACACACAGATTTAATATGAGTTGATATATCCAAATCACAACCAGAATTTGGTACCTTAACAAATGTTCTACTTAATATTCTGTTGGCAGGTACATCTGCCACAAAATGCCTCATAAATATTCAGCTACTCTATACCTCTATTTTTCAGCTCCCAATGATTACAATAACACAATTTAATCCAGAGAGAAAGAGCAAATGGCAATTAAGCTTATAGGCCCCTGTGAATTCACATGGATCCCCGCTCCCCCCACCACCACTTTAACATACAGGCAGCAAGAATCATGTAAATAATGTGTAGAAGTGATCACTTGTTTGTAAACAGGAACAGAATGAATGTGGCAAAACATGGAAGATCAACCCCCTGGCCTTTGTGGTCCCTCGATGACAAATGGACATTTGGTTATCGCTTAACTCCTTACACAATGTGGGTTTTTCCATTTGCATTTTTAACCTGACATATTTATTGAGATAATTATCATTTCTTATGCAGTTGGAGATTCTTTGTACACTTCTCAGTTTCTCTCGATGGGATCATTATACAAAGCTTTAATATAAAGACTAGAATTTTAACATTGCTACAATACACCAGTATTTTTGGCTTTCTCTAGCTGTATTTGTGCACATTTATGTGTGTGATAAATTCTGTACAATTTTATCTACAGTGTACATTTGTGTATGTACTATCAGAGCCAAGACTGAACAGTTTTTATGCCACAGACAGCCCTCATGTTGAAATTGTCTAACCAGACACACCACTGCCCATTCTTTCCCTCCACCCACTCTATTCCTCAAATCACTAATTCTTGACAATCATGTTTCTGTCATTAATTTAGAAAAAAATCATTTAAAAATATATAAATGGAATTCTATAGCATGTGACCATTAAATTTGACCCTTTTTTACTCAGCATAATTCTCTCTAGGGAGTCATTTGGGTGGTTATATGCATTGATGATTTGCTCATTTTCATTGTGGATGCATCACAAATTTTCTTCTAACCATTTACCTATGAAAAGCATCTGGTCTGATTCCATTTTTTTAACTATTACAAAATGTTCTGGATATTTTTGTGTGTGTTTTGTGTGAATGAAAAATTTCATTTCCCTGAGGAAATGCTTAATCAATTGATGGAATATATGGTGGTTGTACGATTAGTTTTATAAGAAACCATTTGTACTGGGAAGATTGTTCAGCGGTTAAAGATGCTTGCTCTCAAAATCTGCCTGCCCACATTCAGTTACCCAGTACTCATGCCAGATACACAAAGTGGCACATACATCTGGAATTCATTTGCATTGAAAAGAGGCCCTGGCATGCCCATACTCTCTCTGTCTGTGTCTCTTTCTCTGTCTCTCTCTGCTCATAAATAAATAAAATATAAATATTTTAAAAAGAAAGAAACCACCTGATGGATGGACATTCCAGTAGTGTAAGAGTGATCATCTCTCTGTGTCCTTGTCACTATTTTATGTTGTTTATTTTTTAAGAATTTATTTAATTTATTTGCACACAGAGAGACAGAAAGAAGAGAAACACAGAGAGAATGGGCTATTCAAGGCCTCTAGCTACTACAAACAAACTCCAGGCACGTGTACCACTTTGTGCATCTGGATTTCTGTGGGCACTGGGTTAATCAAACCTGGGTGGTTAGGCTTTGCAGGCAAGTACCTTAACTGCTTAACCACTGTGATATCTTGCCAGCCCTTATGTTGTATATTTTTAATGGTAATTATAAATGTGTAGTGATATTTTCATCACAGTTTTGATTTTCATTCCCTCTATGCTTAATGATGTCAAACATCATTTTCATGGTTTTGTTTGCATCTGTTTATCTTCATTTATTAAATGCCTGTTTATATCTTTTGCCTTTTAAAATAATTGAGTTCTTGTTTGTTTCACTATTTTGTTTTGGAATTTCGTTGTATAGTCTAGTCCTTTTTGGATATATACTTTGCAAATATTTCTTCTGCTCTATAGATTTAAACAATCCATATCATATGGGATTTCATGGAGCAAAAGCTTTGAGTTTTGCACAAGCCTAATTTTTCAACCTATATTTTTTGGATTATGGTTTTGCTTTCAAGTGTGAGAACTTTTTCATTAGCCCTAGATTTAAATGTTTTTTATTTCTTTTTCTTGCTTTGCTGAAGTGCCTTTAACTTCCAGTATTACATTGGATAAGACGAGTGGATATCCTTGGTGGGAAATCATTCAGTCTTTCACTGTTATTATTGATATTTGCTGTGTTTCTTTATGATTGTTGTCATACAGGTATTGTAAATTCTCTCTATTCATTACTTTCCAAGAAACTTTATCATGAATGGACATGAGATTTTATCATATCTTCATGCATGAGTTGAGATGAACATATGGGTTTTCCTTAGCTTGCTGATAAAATGGATTATGCGCATTTATTTTCCAATGTTTACCCAGCCTTGCATATGTAGACCAAGTCCTGCTTGGTTATGGTATCTAATTATTTTTTTGTTTTCTTTTTTCTTAAGGCAGGGTCTCTCTAGCTCAGGCTGACCTGCAACTCACTGTCCAGTGCAAGCTGGCTGTAGCAGACAGCTTCAGGTTCTACCAGGCACAGTTATGGAGGAAGGGATATTTAGTGAAGCTTACAGATCCAGGAGAAGTTCCATAACGGCAGAAGAAGCTGGCCTGCTTTTACAGGACCAAACACAGAGAGAAGCACAAGCCTAAAAGCCTAAAGCCATACAGCACAGCACACTTCAGGAACTGTAGCTAGGCACACTGCATATCTTTAGACTGAAATCTCAAACCCACCACCACATCTTAAGATCTGCCCAGTGACACTGCCTCCAGCCAGGTGGCTGCAGATCCAAACTACAAGTTAATAAAACACTGAATATGTTGGGGGCCATCTATGCTGGCCTTGAACTCATCGATGCATGGTGATCCTCCTACCTCAGCCTCCTGAGTACTGGGATTAAAGGCCAGAGCTACCACTCCCAGCTATAATTCTTTTTGATGGATGTGACAAGAGACTAGGACATGTTTTAATTTTTTCACCTCAGCAGGAAGTCGCCATGTTGAGATTAGCACATAGGTCATGGTCTCCTTTTGTGGGCTGTGGTTCTAAGTACAGATAACTTTTAGAGCACTGGTCTTCACGTGGTGTCTTGTTTGTGGGAGGTGTGTGGAGTGATTCCCCTACTGAGGTCTTTTGTCTTGGCTTTCTATGTGTCTCTGAGAAGATAAGGAAGTCTTGGGCCAGGCTTGATGAGCCAGATCATTTGCTGCTAGTGTGTCCCTTTTCTCTTATCCCCTTTGGCTGCTTCAGTGTCTATGGATGAGGAAGAAGAATCTCGGGACTACAAGAGCAAAGAAGCTACCTACACCAGATCACTATGTGTGCCTGGATTCGTGTTTCTATATAGATAAAGAGACTTTCAGGGCAATGGAAAATATACTGTTCTCAGATCAGATGCTATTCAACCAGTGTCTTCTGATAGGGAGAGGAGACTCAAGCTTGCAGGAATAAAGAATTACTTCCCCTGGCTGCTTACTGGTTATTAGGCTCCCAGTCAGTTTCTCTTGCTGGTATAATCAGGCTTGTGAGATATTAGAGGAATGCATATTCAATCCAGAAAGGGAAATGAATTTACTTAGACTATCTTCTGTTGTTAGATTGGTGATTGGGAAGCATAGGTTCCTTGCTAGATTGGAGGAGATCAGATGTCCCCCAGCATGCCACTTCTCTACTTCTGGGGTTCCAATCAGTTTACTTTCTTCTTACTACCCATTACAGTTATGTTTTATTTGCTCTTACACCATTCCCAGGACTTACACTTAGTGAAGAGCAGGGGAAAGTGATTCTACTAGTGCTCTGGTAAATAGTCCCTTACCCTTGCTCATGCAGGAAATCTTGGTAAAATTTAGTGGGTCACATCCACGTGTAAGAAATAAAAAAGAGATATCAAAGTAGAAGACAGACTAGTTGGAAAGAAAGGGTTCAGTGGAAAGGGGTTTGGGAGGATGGCAAGAGAAGCTAGTAGGAGGGCATTATAACTAAAATACAGTATGTATATATATATATGTATGTATAAAACTAAAATACAGTAAGCATATATATGTATATATATATATGTGTGTGTGTATAGTCAATTAATTTAAAATGAGATGAGTGCAAAAACAACAAAGGGGTATAAACCATCATGTTTAAGTGGAAAATATGTTAAACTTCTTTTAACACTAATTCTTGGGCAGTAGAAACCTCTCTCTCTGTGTGTGTGTGTGTATATGTGTGTGTGTGTAGACAAATAGCATGCAACAAAATGACAGGACTGATATGGTTAGCATTGTAGTTGCCTCAATCCCTTATAACATTTTCTTTTCTGAGCAGGACAGACATTATATTCAATGGAGATAAGTATACCATTTAAAGACCATCAGAAAAAAAATCTTTACCACATATGCAGAAAAGGGATGAGACAGAAGTACAGTGAACTTAACTCATCAGAAATAATGCATATACAGAAAGTCTGCATTACTGAATTTAAAAGCAGAGAAGTATGTATGGAATAAGACAAAATGGGCATCAATAAATAAGTTATCAAAGAAGTTTATATTCACAATCAGCCTTTTGGACACAAATCATCTTGAACACATTTCTTACTCCATTGTCATGGATTGCTAGACTTAATGTTGAAAAATCTTTAATTTCTACAGATTATTGTTCTAAAAACTTACTGATATTTGATTAGATAATTTTCAGGAATTGAGCAATCCTTTATGGCAGATATTGTTCCAGGGAGTGGCCATGATTTAGGATCCACATTGAGTTTCAATTTCTGGGCCAACAAGCTTATTTTATTGTGAGTTTAGCTATGCAATGCCCTCCTCTAAAGTACATGTCCTGCAAGCTAATTTGGATAATTGCTGTTTCCTCTTGCCACTAGACATTTACAGAACTTTAATTTCTTAAAATATTTACTTATTTGCAGGTGTGTGTGTGTGTGTGTGTGTCTGTGTGTCTGTGTGTGTGTATGTGTGCGTGTGTGTCTGTGTCTGTGTTTATATACCCGGGTCTTTTGCAAATTGAAATGAAAGCCAGGTGCTTGTGCCACTTTGTGTCAGGATTTTTGTGGACAGGCTTTACAAGTATGTGTCTTTAACTGCTGAGCCATCTCCCTAGACAAGACTTGGTTTTTAATGTGAGAGTTTGTTTTTCCTTGGTTATTTTGAGTAGACTCTTTTCACTTCTTCCTCCTGGTTTTAGAGTGGTTCTGTGTAAATTAGGGGCAGACATTTATGGATGCTGGGTCATCGAGGCATGGCCACAGACTGTCTGATGTCTTCTCTACAGGTTTTACCTGTGAAAATCTCATCTTCTTAATATTACACCTCTCCAAGCTTCATCTTTGAATAAAAGAATAAAAATATCTCTAAGACTTGGTTCTAAAATCATGACCTAAAAATTTATTCATTTTTTGGTGTGTGTATGTGCTGTGTGCTTATGTGTATGTTCATGTGATGGGGGGCATGCACATGCCACAAAATTCATTTGGAGGTCAGCAGACAACTCTTGGATGTTGGTCCTTGTTTCAGGCAGAGTCTCTCTTTGTCACTGTTGCATTCACCAGGCTAGATGGCACACTAGCTTCCAAGGACTCTCCTATCTCTTGCCTCCCATCTCACTGTTGGAAGGTTGGGATTACAGATGTTTGTGCTACACTTCCAGCTTTATGTAGGTTCTGAGGATCCAATTTTAGATATTTATGCTTACATGGCAAGTAATTTATTCACTAAACCATCTCCCCAGCCTCAAATTAATTTTTTCCCTTAATTTTTCATTGGTGTATATTTATTATACAGAGGTTTGAAATTTATATGAAAATTTATCTTAAATATATCATGTAATTTAAACATATTGACCCCAGACCCATTCCCTCCCCCTAGTTCTTCCTTCTTTTCTCCTCTCTGTACTATTTTTCCTTTCTTAGTCTCACTTTCACATTTATGATATATATGTGCCATAGATAGATAGATTATATACATATAATCTTTAAAATATTGGAGAGAGATATATGGAGAGAGAGAGAGAGAGAGAGAGAGAGAAAGAGAAAGATGTTTCTGTACCTAAAAAGAACCTAGGATCTACAAATAAGAGAAGACATGGTAGTTGTCTTTCTGGGCTGTCTTTCCAGTTGCATCCATTTCCACCAAAGAACACAATTTCATTCTCCTTTGAGACTAAAACTCTATTGTGTACATATCCATATTTTCTTTACCCATTAATCTGTTGATGGAACGCTAGGCTAATTTTGTAACTTTGCCACTGTGAATACTGCTACAAGAAACATGAGTGTGCATGTATCCTGTGGTATACTGACTTAAAGTTCTTCAGTATATACCCCAAAGTGGTGTTAACCCAAATCTGAGTTATATGAAAGTTCTCCTTTTAGATTATTGAGAAAGTTCCATACCGATTTCTATGGTGACAGGACCAATTTGCACCCCCTCCCCAACAGCATGTGTTTCCTTTTCCCCACATCCTTGGCAGCATTTGTTATTTATATTCATACTTTATTTTTACTTATTTAGAGAGAGAGAGAGAGAGAGAGAGAGAGAGAGAGCAGGCAGATAGAGAATGAGAATGGGCATGCCAGGGCCTCCAGCCACTGCAAACAAACTCCAGACACATGTGCAACCATGTGCATCTGGCTTTGTGGGTTTTGGCAAGGATTGAACCTCTGTCCTTAAGCTTTGCAGGCAATCACCTTAACCACCAAGCCATCCTCTCCAGCCCTGTTATTTATATTTTTAGTCATAGCAATTATTAATAAATGGAAATGAAATCTCGGTGTGGTTGGAATTTGCATTTCCCTGCTGGCTAACGATGTTGAACAGTTTTTCATGTTTATTAGCTATTAGAGGACAATACGAGGAGCATTTCAAGATATAGGCATAGGGAAAACCCCTCTGAAAAGGACTCCAGAAACTTAGAAAATAATGACAGGGTGATGTGGTGGTTTGAATGTGAATGTTTGTCCCCCATAGCTTGAGATATTTTTTGATGATGATTGAGCTTGCAACTTCAGTCTACAGCAGCCCTGCAGGAGGAGGTATTACTGGGGCGTATTTTTTGTCCAGCCTGACTAGCTGTATAGAAAGCAGTTTGAGCTCTAGCTGTTTGTGTTTGCTGGCTGTTGGTGGCGTCTTTCTGCTATGGATCTATGAACATGAGCCAGCTTCTTCTGCCGTAATGAAACTTCTCCTGGATTCTGTAAGCCTGAAATCAACCCTTTCTTCCTATGAGCTGCTTCTAGTTGGATGTTTATCCCAGCAATAAAAAGTGACTGCAACAGGTTACTAATGGGATTGTATGAAATTCAGAATCTTCTGCACAGCACTGGAAACAATTCATAGAGTGACGAGACAGTGTACAGAATGAGATAAAAGTTTTTCCTATTTACTTAATAGAGGGTTAATAGCTACAACATATAAAGAACTCAAAAAATAACACTAAAAATAATTCAATCAATAACAATCAACCACAAAATAATAACAACAACCTAATCAATAAATGGGCTAAAATTCTATTATTTTCAAGGGATAAAAATATTAATATTTATTAATAATCACTTGTAGGAAAAATTGATAAAGTAGTACCACTAGGGAGGGACCTCTGCATCTAAATGATTCAATGAGAGCTGTCCTGAAGTATACAGACCCAAGCTTCAGGTTAAAGTAAAATAATATAAGATGCATTATTTCCTAAGAGGTGTCGAGCATTTAAAATTACCCCACTTGGAAATTTTGCTTATTATTTTTCTAAATATTTTTAAAATATATTTATCATTATTGTGTGTGTGTGTGTGTGTGTGTGTGTGTGTGTGTGTGTGTGATGTGTGAGTATGGGTCTGTATGTGCTGCAGCATACCTATGGATCACAAGACAACTTTGGGATGTTTCTCCCCTCTTTCTACCTTTTTTTTTAAAGAGGAGTTTTGTTATTTTATGAGTTTTGGGTCTCTCCTATCTCTGCATTCCATGGATGTAGGCATATTGGAATCATAAACACATATTCCACTTTGCATCTAGTTGTATGTGGGTACTGAGGAGGATAGAATTCAGGTCGGCAGAACTTTAAAGTGCCTTTAACCACTGAGACATCCCCCAAGCCCCTATTTTCTAAATCTTATGCTTCTTTTGGAAATATGTACTGGAAATGTTAATAACAATAGTTTCATCTATGGCTCAGACCTTTTTGAAAACTTAATTATGAACATACTTAGTGTGGATGCATCATGTTTTGGTACCATCCTTTCCCTTGTCCCTACCTCCATTCTGCTGGGGACCCATCTCAGTGAGGTAGCAGGTTTTTCCCATGGGGTTGTGGGTTATGCATTGTGGAAGTAGCAGTCAGTTATTGGGGAGAGGCAATGCCTCTGGGCATGATGTCACAACTTGAGACTCTAACAATCTTTACACCACCTCTTCTGCAAAATTCCCTGTGGCTCAGCCCTTTCTGATAAAAATATAACCAACTTCCATCCCCTATTTTGTAATATAGTTTCCTGTTGCTTCTTATGAATTAATCCAATAGTTTCTTTTTCATTCTACATCAAAGCAGGTAACTTGAGCTTTTCTCCTATTTAGTGTATTTAAATTTTTTTGAAAACTAAGTGCAGCTCAGCTACTACTTATTTGTGTGTGTGTGGGGGGGGGGCGTTGTGGACTCTTCTGTGAACAGTACGCTTGCTTATAGGGAGATTCAGGTTTTGGGATGTCACATTCCTTGTCCATGCTACAAGTGATGCTTTGAAAGAGGTTTACAAAGCCTGGGGCTGAGATAAGTCCATCATAAAACAGAAAACCAAGATCCTGTAACTTCTTTTACTTGTAGTTATGGTGAAATTTGAAAGTAGATGTCTCAAAGTAAGTTGTGTGCTACTGAAACCTACTGATTTCTTGATAAGGCCTAGCAAAACGTGAATCCAACGATTAAAAAAATCAAAGAACATTCTACACACCTCAGAATTATTTCTATACATGCAAATTAAAAGAGATCTGAATGCTCAAGACAGTGACACAAGCTAATAGATTGTCTGCCAGTGCAGTTATTTCTACATCATAAGCAATGTGTTTCTTAGGTGCATAACTTCAAAATTCTATTTTTCTAAGATAAATATAGATGATTTCATTTTGGAGGATTTGAATTAAAGAAAGATTATAACTCAGTCTTGAATTTTACCATGCACCATTTTTCACTTGAATGTTCCACCCTCACCCCAGATTCTGCTTATCCAAGCCTGAAATGGGTGTTTTTCTTCTGAATGAGGCTTCCTTCCATAAATTTCTATTTCTGTGAATATTAACACTACTCTCTGAGTTTCCCAAACACAAAATTTGAGTTCTCCGAGGGTTTTTTGTCTCCTTTACCTCTTAATCCTCTTTGTCACTAAGCCCTGTCAATTCTCCCTTTCCATTAACTATAGTATTTGGGGTCATCATACCATTTTTATCTCATCATTTCTACTTATTTACTGAGATAAAACCATTTCCTGAACAGCTACCATGTGCCAGGCACCACACTAGGAACTGAGGATATGATGGTTTACAGGGAAATATGAGGTTCTTACCCAACTGTTTTAATGAGGAAGACACACCCATAAAAGCCCATGTAAGACTGCAGCTATGTTAAGTACTATGAAGAAAACATTGAATGCAGTGTCAGAACAGTCATCATAGATTAGTTTAAGTTCATCTTGGAGGTCAGAGAAGGTGGACATTCCTGAAGAAGTAATGCATGAGTTGAGCTCAGAAGGTTGAGTAGAAATTAATCAAATAAAGAGAGATGGGGAGTTAACATTCTAACTAGCGGCACCAGCATGTGGAAAGCTTTTGAGGTAGAGTGAAAATGCTAAGCATTGGAGGAGAGATATCTGTAAGCTAAAGCTCAGAAGACAAAGAAGAAATAGCACAAATTGACAGTAGTCAGGAACCCTGCTAAAAAAACATTTTCTTTTTATTCTATGAGTCATGAAAAATCACTAAAGGGACTTGAGTGTGTGTGTGTGTGTGTGTGTGTGTGTGTGTGTGTGTGTGTGTGTGATGGTCAGATTTACATCTCCTAAAGATCACTCTGCATCTGTGACAGGTTGGAAGGTACTCAAAAGTAGTGGCAGAAATTTCAATTGCGAGGCTAGTGCACTAGTCTAGGGGACAGATGATGATGGTGGCTTTAACAGGGTGCTAAGTGGTGAATATTGAAAGAAATTGATTGAGTCAAGGGATAGTTATCATGTAAAGCCCATAAGACAAGATCATGGATTCATTATGGCAAGGGAGTGAGAGAATAGAGGAGACAGATGGAGAAGGTTTGGATTGGCATAATTGAATGGATGGTGGTGCCATTTAGTGAAGAAATACTAGAAGACCCAATATAGAGAAAAAAATAATAAGTTCAAGTTAGGGCATGTTGAGTTTGAGATACTAATGAGGTATCCAAGTGATGAGTAGCTGGTTCTAAAACATGTTCAGCTCAGAATGAGGATCTAGTCTAGTGAGGCAGCTCTGATATTCATGTGTGCATAGGTGTAAATTGAAACTGTCAAGTGAGAAGAGGGGGTGGAATAGTTATTTGCCTAGGAAAAATAGGATGAGTTTGCAAAGGAGAAAGCAGACCTATCTTGTTTTATTTCTCTGTTTCTTCACTTTTAAAGACAGACTCTAATTATGAAACTTAAGCTGGCCTAGAACTGCCTGTCCTACTGCCTTGCCCTCTAAAGTGCTAGGATAACATGTGTATACCACCACACACAGTTTAGAGTCTCTTCCACTGTGTATTTTTTCGTTTTTAAAGCTTTTGTTTATTTGCATATATGTGTGCACATATGCATGTGCCGAGGTCTCTTGCCACTTTTTGTTTGTCTGGTTTCACATGGGGTGCTGGGGAATTGAAACCTGGGCCAGTGGGCTTTGCAAGTAAACATCTTTATTCATGAAGCCATCTCTCTACCCTCCATTTTTAAATTAATTTTATGAATGTAGGTAGATTTTTAAAATATACTTTTAATTTTTCAATGAATACACATACTCAGTTGGTTAATACCTTTTCTCTTCGCCCACATCTCCCTGCCCCTACCCTCATTTCACCCTTCTACCTGCAGTGTTCCCCCTTTGACTCACATACCACTTTAGTCTGCCACTTTCCCTATCACGCTCTTAAAGCCTTTTCCCCTCCCCATGGGCTCCTCTCTAGTTTCCTGGCTCCTACAAAGGCTCACTCCCACAATAACACACATATAAATGTTCTAAGCTAGTATTCACGTATGAGAGATAACGTACAGTATTTTTCAGTACCTGGATTACCTTACTTAACATAATATTTTTCAGGTCCATCCATTTTCCAGCAAATTTAATTTTCTTTGTAATCACAATTGCATTATCCATTACTCCATCAATGGACCTTAGGTTGGTTCTTCTTCCTAGCTGTTGTCAGTAGTACAACAATAAACTCTGATGAATAAATATTTCTGAAGTCAAGGGTAGAGTCCTTAGGGTATATGCCTATGAATGGTATAGCTGGGCCATATGATAGTTCTAATTTCAGCTTTTTGAGGAACCACCACATTGATTTCCATAGTGGCTACACCAGTTTACACTCCCACCAACAGTGAACAGGGGGACCTCTTTCCCCGCTTCCACCAGCATTTGTTATTTGACTTTTTGATTTCATCCATTCTGACAGGGGTTTATGGAATCTCAGAGGTATTTTAATTTGTATTTCCCTGATGGCTAAGGATATTGAACACCTTTAAACTATTTATTATTAAATGTATTTCCTATTTTGAGACCTCTGTTCAGTTCCATAGTGCACTTTAAAAATATTTTTTTATTTATTTATCAGAGTGAGAAAGAGAGAGAGAGAGAGAGAGAGAGAGAGAGAGAGAAAGAGAGAATGGGCGCACCAGGGCCTCTAGCCACTATAAACAGACTCTAGACACATGCGTCACCCTGTGCATCTGCCTATGTGGGTACTGGGGAATCAAACCTTGGTCCTTAGGCTCCATAGGCAAGTGCCTTAACCACTAAGCAATCTGTCCAGCTCCATAGTGCACTTTTTGATTGGGTTGTTTTCCTGATGTTCAGTTTTTTGAGTTTCTCTGAATATTCTAGATATTAATCCTATGTCAGTTGTATAGTTGACAAAAATTTTCACCTATTCTGAAGACTGTCTCTTCATTTAACTATTTCCTCTGCCTTATTGTTGACCTGAAGTCCTAGTCCTAAACTTGTTACCCATCCCTGTGTCTTGAAGAGTTCTTCCCTGCTTTTTTCTTCTGTAGTTTCAAAGTTTCAGGTCTTATGTCAAAGAAAAATAAATTTTCTTTTTAAAAAAATGTTTTATGAGCCAGGTATGGTGTCCACACCTTAATCTCAGCACTCGAGAGCCTGAGGTAAGAGGATCACTGTGAGTCCATGGCCAGCCTGGGGCTACAGAGTAAGTTCCAGGTCAGCCTGGACTAGCATGAGAACTTTCCGCAAAATATTAAAAATATTTTATGCATGTGTGCATATGTATTGCATGTGTGCACATGTATTTGTACGTGTGCAGGTGCATCCATATGTGTGTATAGAGGCCAGAGGTCAACCTGAGGTGTCATCCTCAGGAATGATAGCCATCTCCTTTCAGACAGGGTCTCTTTTTGAACTAGGGTCTTATGATTGGGGTAGGTGATCCTTTTGTCTGAGTGTCCTCGGTGCTGGGATTATAAGTGTGCATCATGATGACAGACATTTAATGAGGGTACTGAAGATGGAACTCATATTCTCACGATTGGGAACTACTTCCCCAGCTCCTCAACTTTCTTCAATGAATCTCAGTGTGATGGAAAGGAAAGGAATAGGGCAGAAATACGTTTTAATTATTTTATTACAAGATACTGGAGTACGTTTTAAATCCAGGGGGAAGAAGCTCATTAAGAAAATGAAGGGTACAGTTTCTGAAATGGCAGGTGACAGGACCTAAATTACAGTTGAGCTTCTGATGATTCAATTACGTTTTCCTTTGAAGCAGGAGACATAATTATCTGATAAACATGTGGGGGTGGTATTTGACAATGGAGAAAGTTTGAATGGGTTATTGTAGAATGGGAGAACAAACTGACCAGAAAAAGTAGTAGGAGGCTGGGTTGTGTGGAAAGCTCATTTGAGGTTGGTGATCATGAGTTTATAGTTATAGAAATGGATCCCTCTTGAGCCTATCCTTTCACTAGGCATTTCCTATTTCAATTATGCATTCAAGAGAGGTTTTTGGAAGTGCACAGATTCAGCAAGAATGTCTATTGCAGCCTGGAGTGAATAGGCAGGAGGAGGGCAAAGAAAGACTAAATGAAGAAATATCACAACACAATGGCCTAATATATATATATATATATATATATATATATATATATATATATATATATACACACACAATTTACTAACTCCAAAAGATAGGCATTCTCTTGTGTGACTGTGCCCAGCAGTGTTTGCTTATTAAAGTGAAAGTATGGATGAGATGGACCACTGATGAACCTTGAATTCCAAGTATGAGTTCAAAATGAATATGAACTTTCTGGCTCCCCATTTCTTCACATTTAAAATGGTTGTGGGGCTGGAGAGATGGATCAGCAGTTAAAAGTACTTGCTTGCAAATTCTGACAGCCCAGGTTCAATTCCCCAGTACTCACATAAAGCCATTAGCGCAAAGTGGTACATGTGTCTAGAGTTCATTTGCAGTGACAGCAGGCCCTGGCATGCCCCTTCTGTCTCAAATAAATAATATTTTTTAAAATATAAAAATAAAATGGTAGCCGGGCATGGTGGTTCATGCCTTTAATCCCAGCACTTGGGAGGCAGAGGTAGGAGGATCGCCATGAGTTCAAGGCCACCCTGAGACTACATAGTGAATTCCAGGTCAGCCTGGGCTAGAATGAGACCCTACCTTGAAAAACAAACAAACAAACAAACAAAAAGAATAAAATAAAATAAAATGGTGATAATAGAGCTATTTTTCATAAAGTTTGTTTAGTGGGTTAAAGGAGATGGCATTTGTCCAGGCACGTGGCTTGTGAGAAGTGGTTAGTGCATGAAAGTAGCTCTGTTACCTTGTCTTCAGGTTCCATCCTAATCGGATCCTTTATCAACAGTGTTCAACACACACTGTCTCCTGCTCCTGACTAGACTGGCCTTTTCCTGGGTCCATCCTCATTAACATGCACCTTTGCCTTCTCCATTAAAACCCTATCATTGCTCAAAGATATACAATGTGTCTCCCAAGAGAAAGCCTCCTCCTTAACTTGGAACCAGCTTTGCTCTTTCACTGTACTGAGCTCTCCTTATACTTTGGAGATGTTCAGAACTGGATTATATCTCATTGCTTTATTATAAACTTTATGATTTAATTATTATTTGCTTAAATATTTCATAGTTTGTTTAAAAATATTTTGGGTAAGATGCGGTGGAACATACCTGAAATACTAGCACCTGGGAGACCAAAGCAGGAGGATCCTGAGTTCAAGGCTAGCCTGGGATACAGAGTTCCAGGCCTGAACTAAGTAGGGAGACCCTATCTCATCCCCCTCCCTGCCCAAAACAAAAAAAGCAAAAAATTCAGTAATAATAGTTTTCTAGTAAGAATACAAGTTACAGCTAGGTATGGTGGCACACACCTTGAATCCCAGCACTTGGAAGGCTGAGGTAGGGAGATCACTGTGAGTTCCAGGTCAGCATGGGCTAGCGTGTGAAACCCTACCTCAAAAACAAAAATAAAAACAACAAAAAAGAGTAAGAATTCCTTGAGGGCTGAAATCTTGCTATGACTTTGCATTTCTGGTACTACTCCTAACACTATTGACCTTACTTGTGAAGTTTGGTTGACTTGAATGGAGGCAATTGCTAAGATCCAGTGGTCATCAGAGCAAGGTTACACAGTGACATGCGGTATACTGTCAATATGCTAGGGTTTAGAAAAACAATGCAACTTCCATTAGTATATATTTTATCAAAGACTTGAAATTTCTATTTCTAAGTATTCCATAATATGCATAACATATATTTATAACATACATGTGGATACATTATTAATAATTATGCCTATATATTGTATTAGTCAACTTCTCATTGCTAGAAAAAATAGCAGACAAAAATCAGTTTGAAAGAGGAAGGGTTCATTTCAGCTTATAGTTCCAGGTTATGGTCCATCATGGCTCAGAAGGCATGGCAGCAGGAGCTTGAAGCAGAAGTGGCCACATTCAGCACAGCGAGCAAGCAAATTGATGAATGCCACCCACTGCTCAGCCAGCTCTCCCCTTTGTATGTTGTCAAGGACCCAAGCCCATAGAATGGTGCTGCCTACAGTGAAGGTGGGTCTTCCCACCTTAATTAACTTTATCCAAGGTAATCCCTCTCATGTAATCATAGAGGTTTACCTAATGTAAATAATCCCTTACAAGTAATTCTAGGTCCTGTCAAGTTGACAAACAATAATAAGATTATACATATTTTTACTTCAAGATTTTTAAATCTTGAGGCTTCTAATAAAAATTCCAATTCACAGAGTTCAAATTAGTTATAGAAAATTGACCAAGCGAGCTGAGTGTAGGGTTGCAGTCTCACAATCCCAGGACCTGAGAGAGTGAAGCAAGAGGATTATGAATTTAGGTGAGTCTGAACTATATACCAAGATCCTGTCTCAAACAAGAAAGATATTAAGGAAGAAAGGAAGGGATTGAGGGAGGAAAAAGAATCAGAAATAGAAAGAAAAAGAGAATTGACCAAATCAACATGAAATCACTTTTTTTTTTTTGTAAAAACTGCATCTATGTGTATCCAAAGCTGATTTCATTTTTGGAAGATTTTTAACTTCACAATTAAATTTCTTTAATAAATATGGACTAATAAAGTTATTCATTTCTTCTTACATGAGTTTTGGTAGGTATATTTCAAGGACTTGGTCCCTTTCCCAAAGTAAATCACCTTAATCAGTGTACAGTTTCTTACAAGTACGTACATCTTTTTTTGCAGATACTATGTAATGGATGTCCTCCAACTAGATATTTACCCATGGTATGAAAATCATATAGAGATTTTACAAAGTAGAAAAATCATGTTAAGTAAAATTGTGTAATCAAATGACATGATTATATCTCTGATACCTCTTTCTTAAAAACGAAAAGATGAAAGGAAATCATAGGGCTCTTTCTTAAATAATTGTCTCTTATTTCTAAGGCTGAAACCAAAGTAAGACATGCTTTCTGATTTTTCAGTTGTTTCTGAAAATATGACAATTCAAGAAACAAGCACAACTGTTTCACAGCAAATAGACTTGACAACTGCTTCCAAAATCAATGGGCTAAACCCACAAAAGACTATACATTTCACCACAGTGATGTCTAAAAGCATGCCTAGTTTTGCAACCAATTATACAACTATATCATATCTCAATACAACAATACAACCGCTGGTAACAATGACTGCATCAAGTAATTTAAAGTCTGTTATAGCTGAAACAGCTACCTTTGCAACAGATGTTTTGTCTACTTCAACAGCAATCCCTCTGCCCACCCAGAGGACATCCATACTTACTACCACTGATTCTATGAAAATAACTGAACACACATACTCAGGAAAAACAAGCACAACAAAAATGGTGGAGGTCATGACTAATGAGACCTTTCATCCAACTATAGCTACTGATTTCTTTTCCACATCTGGAATTACTAAGAATTCAATTGTATGTAAAAGTTTAGCAACTAAATCCCAGTCAACTGCTATGAAGACAACATCTTTATTCTCAAAGAATGAATCCGTATCCACATCACCTTGGCTGAAAAACAAATCCACAAACATTATAGCACTATCTACCTATAAATCTAGACAAGAATTTCTTATATCTTCAATTCCCAGAACTCTTTCTGAGTCCACAGAAAAAGAGACTTCAGCTAAAATCGTGAGCATTGGGACTGCATCAGCCTTCCCACTTGAGTCTCTACTCACTTCCACAGCTGCTCCAGTGGATTCTGCATTTCCCAAAAATCAGATGACATCTACTTTGGCAACAACTGATAGGGAATTAGCATTTACAGTTCATTCACTGATGCCTATGGAAACCATACCTGCCTTAAAAACAGTAGAAACAGAACTAACATCTACAGATTTCCAGGATGTCTCTTCACCCAACATGGAGAAGTCTATATCTGCCTTCATGCCAAAGGAGACCTCATCTATGGACACTTCTCCCATGATATCATCTCAAGTCACTGTAACACAGAGTGGACAGACAGTTATTGATATCATGAGTACACATGCTCCTGGAATCACACTTGCCCCTACACTGGATCAAACTTCTGTTTCCCCCACAGAAGAAGGGCCAGTACATACTGAAAATACACAAATAGCTGACGAACCCATACTTGCTTTGATTTCCACTACGTCATTTTCCACATCAGCTGCAACTGAATCAAGTTCCACATCTGTAACTTATGAAACTGTCCATCAATTCTCCACCAATAAGACAACATGGACTTCTAGGCCAAGCCAGACACTGATGACCCCTGTGAATACAACCACCATGACCTCATTTATGCCTAATGAAAATTTCACACCATTATCCCATGGCAATGTAACTAATCCAGATAATTCAATCATGACTACTGGAGTCACCCCACTAGAAGCATCCATAGGGAGCAAGGCTACCACCAGTTCTGATACTACTACATCCAGATATACAACAGCTCTACTCAAATTGACATCACAGTGGTTTGGTAATTTCTCCAGTGTTTCTGTAAACACAGCCATAGCCAATCTCTCTGAGTCTGAACTCATTACCTTACTACTAAAATCCATCCCTATGTCCACAGTAGCTGAAAATGAACACCTCTCAATACCAAGGGACACAGTTGTTCCATCATTAGATATGTCTACTCTTCCTGACAGTAAACAAAGTTTTTCTACTAAGCAGAGCACTTTTGAAACCACACAATCAGAAACAAATGGTATGAGCACATTTGGTGATATAACAGCCCTTATACCAAAGTCAGCCACAACAGACACATTCTATGTCACTATGACAAGAAAAGAAACAACTCCTTGTGGTTTTACGGGAAAATCAACTATAGAATCAGTAGCTGAGGTTTCTCCATCTTCAGCAACAATGGAAACAACCAATGAATCAGCACAAATGGGAACAGCTTCTGTTCCTGTTTCCTTTTTTCCTGATATAAAAAATTTGACTACAGCATTAGACAATGAAACTTCAACTACTGGGGTGGGACTGAATTGGCTTTCAACAACAGTGATGAAAACCTCACCTAATAATTCATATAATGGAAATACAGAAACCTTTAATTTGAGCCACAGCTATACATCACATTACATTTCAGAACCATCTGAGGTGAATTTAGGGCCATTGCTCACTTCTGAGAGTATACAGGTATCCCCTGAACTCATGAGTGCTTCTACCATAAGGATATCAGGCACCAGTTTCTCTACTATACCTACATACACATCAGCTATGTCCTTGTCTAATGGTATCTTGCCTCCACAGACTTCAGCTATGCATTCCTCAGCAGCCCCTCTACATATTACTCACATGGTCTCACTGCCAGGGAGTGTCTCTACTATCATCTCTCCTGTCACTTCTATGATGTATGATGAGACTAAGGTGACCATGTCTGAGCCTTCTTCACTGACCACATCTATGCTCTCAGGTATCTCGACTCTGTCAACAGCTACAATGACAGTATCACTGGGACAGCCACTGAATCCAACAGGTTCCAAAACCAGCAATACCGTATCTACCCATAGAGACTCACTTCATACCACTTCAGAAGCTGCAGTGTTTCCTACTACAACAGCATTCATGGCAGTTCCCTTTCTGACAGAAACTCTGGTACCGTATCTGAGATCCTCTACTCCTATGACAACCAAGGTGAAGAGCACTCTTACCTCCACTTCATCTAACTTAGTAACTGCATCCATACATACCCTTGTCTGCTCAAAACCTTCCCTTGACATTTCTACCATGTCTACTATTCATATAAACTCAACTACATCTACACCAGTAGCAATTCCAACCATAGCCCAATTGGAGGAGACTTTAACCAATGCTGTTAGCTATCCCTCTACTTTCAGTGGTGCTGGGTATATTGGTTTGGCTACTGGCCATACAGAGACCCTTGCTGTTGGTGAGACCATGCACACACATATCTCTACCAACAAACTTACTACCTCAGTAGATGCTTATATTTCTGAATCTTCCACACATTTTGTAAATACACAAGTCCCCAACCAGTTGGTGACTGGCAGCTCTGTACCTTCTGACGAAGAGCAGGTGAGCCACTTCCTGGGGAAAACCCCTAAAACAATGGAGGTGACAAAATTTTTCCCATCAAAGAATTCTTTTATTTCCTATTGCCAGACTACTGCACCCTTGAAAATGACAGATATAGAAGTTTCTGAGTCCACAGATATTCCCAGATACCAGACACATATTTGCCATCCATATGGATCTCCACCTGATGGGAACTCAGTTGCACCTCCCACTTCTGGGAATACACATTCTGCAGATACCTTTACCTCAAGTAACACAGTAGGTATTCATATTTCAGAAATGTCTACCAGTCCTGAGAAAACAGCTCTCCCTTCATCAGTTCAGACAATAACCAACATTCTATCTCCTGAAAAAGAATTCATAAGTACCCATTCAGGATATACTCCCAGGACTTGGGAAACAATAATGAGTTCCTCCTCTGTGACTCACCCAATTTCATATTACCAGGACATTTCATTAGTAGATGTCACAACCTCCATGACAACCAAAATATCTAATCCTTTACTCATCAACGCAACTCTTTCACACTTACCTTTACTTAAGACTCATTCTGACCTAACAGCAGTTTCTTCTTCCACTCCTGGAAGCTGTTCTTCCAGAACTGAACTACCCAATGCCAATTTCACAACTGTTGCTCCTTCTATTCCAAATTCACCCACATCACTTCCTGGGGAAACCCCCATAGCCACATTAACTCCTACTTACCAGGTATCTTCATTTCCAGTTAATGTCACTGCCTTCACCTACCAAAAGGCTTCTGCCACTTCCACAATACTAATGCCTAAGTCCTCTAAAACAACACACTCAAGCTGTTTGAAAAGCCCCTTTATAGCTACTTCTGATCCTATCTTTGAGAAGTCCTCTATGCCAATTAATGACTATGCTTCCTTACCTATAGCAGTTTCTTCTGACACTGCTGCAAGAGTTGGGTCATTTTCTACTTCATTGCCTTCAACTACCCCTAGGACTACTAAGACCATACAATCATCAATATTGGATATCATGCCTGTGACGTATGCTGGACCTCCTTCAACAAACACTATGGCTTCCTCTCTTTCCCCTGATTCAGAAATTATAGAGGTGTCCTCCAAGATCACAAACACACTTGTTTTCTCCTCAACAGAGCCAGACTTTCCATCTATGGAAACCATTCCAAGCACTATCATGAATGGGTTAGGGACTTCAGTTGTAGGCACCACAGCCTCCTTACTCAGTTCTAAGATCGCTGAAGCTAATTCCTCCACTCTGAAGACCATGGCTTCCACATTGCCATCAACAACACAACAATCACCAAAAGAGGAGGCTGCAACTTGGGGAATACTAGCTGGGGTTACTAACAACTTCCAAGCTACTGAGAGCAATGCTAGAGGGATGGTTTTCCTAAGTACTCATTCCAGAACAACTATCCCTAAAAGTGTGCTTATACCTACACCTTCAGATAGTCTTCATACTTATACATCTTTGAGTGGCTTTATGAACACCTCTGGACCTACAGGAAGTGTGAAAACCACCACAACATACATTTTCTATAATACAGGAAAGATGACTTCATTGTCAAAAATTACTTCCTTAACAAGTGATCCAACAACAAGTAGTACATCTGTGAATACTCCTGTTTTATACCCTCCACGGACCCAATCCAGAGCAACACCACCCTCTTCGACATTGCCTCTTCATTCACCTCATAGTAGTAGGACTGAGTTTTTTACTCCAAAGATCTCTCTTCCTATATCTCAACTGGTTCAATTTCCAGTACTGGGAACAAGAAGAACACCTAGTATTCCCCAGTTCCTGCATACAACTTCATGGCATGCACACACAGTTGAAGATTCTCAGTTTCCCATTTCTACCACTACTCATGTACTTACATCAAACAAAGTGGAAGCTAAGACCCTGCCCTTTATTCCTGGGTCTTTATTAACACTCATAGCCTCTCAAAGTATTCCATACTCTAGAGATGCTACAGCAATGTTACCGAGTTCCACATCAGAAATTCTTCCTACCTTTGGGCTTTCTGAGAACACTTCATTGTCAGTATCATCAAGCGCTCTTCCTACCACTCTGGAGGACATAAAGTACACATTTGAGAAAACAACCACATCTGTAACCCCCAGAACCACACTCTCATCAACTCCTATAATGTCCAGGGCTACTTCATCTGTGATGACTTGTATCCTCTCTAGTTTCCCCTCAGGCTCCTCACTGACAACTGTATCTAATGCTCCTCATGTTATAGATTCCTCTGTAGGAGAGGTGTTAGAATCCACATTTCCAGCTTCTCAAACAATACCAACATTACCAAAATACCCATTTACTAGCTTGACAACACTATCTTCTGGCAGTGGAAGCACCATACTCACCAAAATCACTCCTATATCTACACTGGGCAGCATCACTAGTGGCTCCCTGACTTCTCTCCCAATAGCTATAAAACCCACAGACAGCAGTGCCTGCATTTCCTCATCCCCAGAGGCACCATCAAGAACCACAGTGGCTGACAAATCCAGGACTATGTCTGAACTTCTGCCTTTTGTCAGAATGAGTATATCAACTCCAACAACTGACCACAGCCTGTCTGTTGATTCATTGTCTCTACCTAGCCCTACAAAAGAATCTTCATGGATCAGAGTCCCAGATATATCATCATTCCCTACTTTAATTCCTCCTAAAGCCACACTAGTTCCCTTTATCAATATAACCACAATGACTACTACTGCTACTGGAGCCGTATTTCCACTCATGTCCACTGGAGTGACACATCCTTCTACAGAAGCTGTGTCTTTACTAATTGCTTCTTTTAAGACAACTTGGATGGATTCCACATCTTTCATTCTATCTACAGAAGCATTGACTTCACCAATGGCCACCGAGTCTACAGGTGCTGTTCCTTTATGCATGTATTCTTAACAGAATGCATGAACAATGGGCCATGTGTTTCCAAGTTCTCTGAAGGCAGAAAAGGACAGACCAGGTGTTTTGAAATCTCCTTCAGACAGTGGGTCAGGAATACTTTGTCCAAGCATAGAATTCTCTAGATACATTTCTTGTGTTTATTGAAATATAATACAAATATGTATTTTCAGCCAGTATAACATTCTGAAGCCTATTTCCACTCACTTTGTTTTCAGTGTCCTGACTCTGACCCTGCCCCTATGAAGACAAACTAAAAACCTCACCTTTACCCTGTGAGAGGATCACATGTTCTTAGATTGGATTACTGTTACCATATAACAGAAAACAATAGAAGATACTTTCTCTTGCCTTTTGAATTCCTCCTGTGTAGGTTTCAGCCTTCTCTAATCCTTACATCCAGCTAGCTAAGAATGCTTATCCACCCCAGGGAGTATTTGGGTTTGGTATTGTTCAAATTCTGAATGGTCTTGTAACTTTTAACATTATAAAATAAAAAAATAGGAAATGACACACAAGAATAAGGGTGACATATGGAGAGATAATCCTAAAGCAGTAAAGAAGGCTTAGGGGAGAAAATAATTATTTTCTCATACAAAAGGATCTTGTAAGATGATGTTCACTGGCCTTTGAATGGACTAGAAATAAGTTGTTCAATGAAAGTAGGGAGTATAGGGAATTTATAGCATGTTTATCAACTGTGCAGACATAAGGGAAATGTCCACATAATTAAAACATCTTACTTGTTTTGCTTTTGGATATGGAGCTTAAGGTGACAATTGTTGATATTGAAATTAAACAAAATTTAGGAGTAAGAAGCTATTATTTTATATGTTTTTTAAAGGGTGAGTGTTTCTGATAAAATTTATAGAAGTCAAAAGCCTTGAAGTAAATAAATAAAATTAACTTCTTTATTTTTAATTACAGTTTCCTTCTACAATATTGACATGAGCTTCTCTGTTTTTGATGAAGAGCCAAGGGTTCTTAGTACCAGTGTTATAAATGAATTTGCAAAAACATGGGTAAAATATTCTTTTGAATATTTATGGTAAAAATGTGCCAAATACTGAGTAGATTAAAACTAGACTATTTTTTTTCTTGCTGGTGATAATCCATTTTCACATTTCTTCATCTATTTATTTTGTAAGCAAGACTCTGAAGATCTATGCAATCTCTCATACTACCAGTGTGGAAAGCTTTTATGGGTGTTATTATTTTCATTTGTTGAGATCTGTACATTTCCCTCCACTGACATAAATTCTGAGTCATTGCCAACTTTTCTTAGTTGGGGAAAAATAGAACAGTGATAACAAAGTCTATGTCACAGTCTTTAGGTATCTTTTTTTCTGTGCTTTCAACTTTTCTTTATCTCTAAAAGAGTGAATATGTTATTTGTTCTTACATTCTGTGGATATTAGAACTAATACGTCATGCACACCTTTAATCACAGCACTAGGAAGGCTGAGGTAGGAAGATTGCTGTGAGTTCCAGGTCAGCCTGGGCTAGAGTGAGACCCTGCCTCCAAAAAAAACAAAACCAAAAATCCCAATATATACTCTCTGTAAAGAAAATTCACACGTTGACATTTAAAAGAGAAAGTATATTTTCTCTATATTAATGCATTTTTGCAGCACAGTGGAACAAACTCAGGGACCTTCATGTGTTGGACAAACATTTTACCACTAGACCACACTATCATCCTTTAACTATGTATCATTGAGCATATTTATGATAGTAAATACAGATCTCATATACTTGTAGATACATAAGATTTAACTATATTGTTGTAACATAGAGGTTTGTTTACAAAAATCACACATCCATAGGTAGATATTTAGTTCTGGCCTGTTTTGAAACAATTCTGAAAAACATTATTCTTGCAATTAATTTGGAGGTGCTCAAATGTTCAGATAGAATAAATCTCTAGATTTGGAATTGCTGAATCAAAGGCTGTGAACATTTTACATTTTAAAAGATATCATTAAATGGCCTCCAGATAGGTATTGACAAGATGTACCTTCTGCCAAACAGTCAATGATAGTGTTGGTTTTCCTTCTCTTCATCAGTACTTATGTTCAAGTGCATATGACCCAATTATAAGTACTTGAAGATAGGCAAGTATTTGAGAGTGCTCAGGCTGCCTTACAGAGGTACACAGGCTGAGTAGCTTGCAAAACAGGCACTTGTTTGCTCACAGTTTTTATTGGAAGGATAGAAATTCAATGTAAAGGTTCTGGCAGAGTTGCTTTCTGGTGAGATTTCTCTTCTTGGATTTTAAATGGCTGCTTTCTTGCTGTCTTCACATGGTCTTTCCTCTGTGTACAGGCGCCGCTGGTCTTGTAAGAATAGCAGTTACATTGTATGAAGGCACCACCCTTATGACCTCGTTTAACCTTAATCACCTACTTAATGGTCTATATCTCTTACCATAATCAGATTGGAGTTTAGGGCTGCAGTATTTGAGCTTGTGGAGCATAAAAGTTTATAAAATGTAAACTAGTGCAGATGGAAATGTTGAGATCACTGAAATAATGAATGCAGCCTAATGATCACATTGTCCCAGGTGATTTTGCTGGGTTATACAAACACTGATTTTCTTTAGTCTAATGCCCTCCCATTTGAGCTATTTTAGTGCTTGATTTTCTTTTCTTTTTCTGTCTTTTACAGTTGAATTCTATATTTCAGTACAGTGAATTTTCCCTTGCTAATCTGGTCATTCAAATTAAGAGCAGGTATGTAATGACATCTTCTATGGGTTGAAGGGCAATTTTAGGGCATCCTGAGTCTGTTCCTATCCTGAGGAGTTCCCCTGGGATTTAAAGGTAGCCATATTTGTAAATGCATCTTTGCTTCTGCCTACATGATCTCTTTGGGATGAGCAAGATATTTGTCTCACTTTAGTGTATAAAGCCAATGAAAGAACAAAGAATAAAACATAGATAATTACTCATTTTATAACATTGTATTACTCATTTTATAATTTATACATTTTTATAACAGCTTACTGATGAGGTAATTAATGTAGTTTCACAAGGGTGAAAACTCACTTCCATGGGAAAGGCATTGAGTCCTCACAGTGAGATCCACTGCCTAATACTGCCACGTAGGGGACCAAGCCTCAAAATAGGACCACCTATTTCCCATATGCTGGAGCTTGGCTTTCTCTTACATGTTCATATACAAATAGTTTTATGAAGGTTCATATATATGGATGGAAGACAACCCATCACAGGCTTTTGTCTTAGCTGGGGCTATCATAACAAAAACACTATAGACTGGGCAATTTAAACTGTAGAACTTCTGTTTTGGAGCCATAAAATCAGTATGCTCAATCTTTAATTAAGGCTATCTTGTATCCTCACAGTGAAGAGAATACAGAGAGGAAGCATTCCATTCTCTACTTATAAGAGCAATAACTCTGTTCATGAGGGCTCCACCCTCATTACTTAGTTAATTATTAATGGCCTTGCCTTCTTTTTAGAAAAATATTTTATGTTTATTTATTTATTTATCTGACAGAGAAAGAGGGGGGAGACAGAGAATGGGTGCGACGGGGCCTCCAGCCACTGCAAACGAACTCCAGACGCATGTGCCCCCTTGTGCATTTGACTAACGTGGGACCTGGGCAATTGAACCTAGGTCCTTTGGCTTTGCAGGCAAATGCCTTAACTGCTAAGCCATCCCTCCAGCCTGGCCTTGCCTTCTAATAATTATCTTATAGAAGATTAGTCTTCAACATATGAATTTGGGATGAACATACATGTTGAGTCCTTAACAATTAATAAAAGAAAATTGGAGATATTTGGTATATACAGTATTATTTTTAAAATATATCTGTTGTTTTTCCTCATTACAGAAGTAACCAGTGACCATTGTAAAATCTTTGCATGAATATATGACATTGATAGAGAAAAATACCTAGAGACTCATCTTTTCTCAGCCCTTTAAGAACTCCTGTGAGCATTTAATTTTATACATTCCTCAATTTTTGTTCATGCATTTAGTAAAAGATCATGTTTCTACTCTTCCTTGTGTTAAACAACTTTCTTTTCTTGTTTTTATTTTTTTAATTTAATTTTTATTTTTTGGTTTTTTGAGGTAGGGTCTCACTCTAGCCCAGGCTGACCTGGGATTCACTCTGGAGTCTCAGGGTGGCCTCGAACTCATGGCAATCCTCCTACTTCTGCCTCCCTAGTGCTGGGATTAAAGGCGTGCTCCACCACACCCAGCACTTTTCTTGTGTTTTTAAAATTTTATTTATTTTTGTTTGAGAGAGAGAGAGAGAGAATAGGCACACTAGGGCCTTCAGCCACTGCAAACAAACTCCAGACACATGCACCACCTTGTGCATCTGGCTTATGTGGGTCCTGGGGAATGGAACTTAGGTCTTTTGGCTTTGTAGACAAGTGCTTTAACCGCTAATCCATCTTTCCAGGCCACAACTTTCTTTTCTTGCTTCATAATGTGTCATGCATATTGTTTCAGGCCAACACATAAGATCTAGCTTATTCATTTTTAAAACTTGCATATGATTCATTTGTATGGGCATGAAATGAGATACTTATCCAATGAGTTGGTGATGGACATTTGACTAATTCTCATCCTTGTATATGCATTTTGATGCACTTTTGTTGGTATCATTATGGACATATTATTGGATTCATTGTTGGGTCAAAGGCTTACCACTATCTTAGTATGCAAATAACAACAAGTTTACTTCAAGGGTTCGCTTGGAACCCTGGAACTATTTGAATTCTGTGCTGGAAGATTCTTGCTATCTCAGACTTGTCTTTACCCTGATCTTATGGTTCATGTATTTTGTGCTACATTTCATTTTCTATAATTTTGTCATGCTTTTGACACAGAGATACTTCTAAGGAAGAAATGGCCATGTACCTATATATTGTAAGTAATTTTTCAAAATGAAGCTACTTGTGACCCATCCTACAAAAGAGTAGGTAGAAGTAAAATAGCTCTTCTACCCAAGAGTATATTATTAGACAAGGTTCAGTGGTGACAGTTGAGGGTCAAATTATATTATTTTCTTTAAGACTAGCACAAGAACCTATCAAGAAAACAATCCCCTTTTCTGAACGGAAAATACAGCAGCTTTTTTGGGACATTTTGTGAGCTGTGGGAATGTGGAATGACTTGGGGATTATAAGTGGTAGTGAAATTTCTTGATTGCAGACATCTCACCAAAAGCCTTGCTCTTCCAAGAGACAGACAATTGTTTGCAAGCCTGGTTTTCACATAATAAATCTAATCCACCCCATACTTGTATATATTTAAAGTCAGAGTATAACGAAACTATCTCCCATAATGTTTATCCAAAATCCCTGTACTTATTCCAGTGTCTCTGAGCTTTACAATGGTATACTCTACAATGATTAAAAAGTACACAGCTTCCAAGGTATTTAAATACGAGATAAATATTTTGACTGCATAAAATGCAGTCGAGCCAATAGTGCATTCTGAATCATCTGCCACCATTAAAATACTTTCTGTAAATAGTTGTCAGAATTTTTAAATGTTAACATATTATAGATAGCATGATCTGATTGAAATTTCACTCAGTGGTGTAAAAGCTTTTAGGTAGTAAGCTTGTACAGCTGTCTGTGCAGGAATCTCTGCTCCTCCATATCCTTACTATGAGATCAGAGGCAATTGATTCAACATCTCTGTTCCTCAGTTTCTTCATCTATAAAATGAGGACTTGGAAGGATAGGATGAGATCATTTCTATTCAGTGCAAACTCAGGGTTTAAGATTATTAAATGTTTTATATTTAGCATTACCCACCTCAATGTTAAGATCCAGACCTAGAAGGCTTACCTATGATGCCAAGAAGTAACTTAAATTCCCTGAAACTCAGCTTCCTTATATATAGAAAATGAGGTGACAAGCCTTGTATTATCCCCCTTAAAGGCTTTGAGTGATGACTAAATGCATTGATATGTTGGAGGGAGGTTTGTAGATGGTAACAGGTATATAAATATGAAGAATAATTAAGATTGTTGTTAATGATAGCCCTGTATTAAAATTTAGCATCTTCTCAAAGATTTCAGTGACTATGTACTTTTCTTTGCATCAGTTGGAACAGAGAGAAGGGGCAGGAATGATTACAATTTCCCATGTACCATACAGGTAGGAGATGAGTTTATTCATAGCTAGTACATTTAGTTCTGATTTTCCTTCCATTTAATTCCGTATGTGCAGCCTTTTGGTCAGAGTTGTCAGAAGGAGATCAAAGTACCTTGTGGTTATTTCACAGATGCTGTAATTGGGCTCTTGCGTTCATGAAATCAGTTGTTTCAGTTGGTCACGGCATAGCCTTAGCAGTCTGCCTGCCACTTCTTTGTAGTGAAGAGAAAATGGGGTCCAAAGTGGCTATAATTTGGGGGTGAAGGAATAAAGTGTTTTCTGTGGTCAATAAGGTCAATGAAATACTGAGAAAACAGCAACAAGCTCATGGAAAGTATCCCCAGTACTGCTACCCTTGTGGCCAGATGCTCCTGGCTCACAGGCTGGTTCATGATCATTGATATGTCCAAGGTGCTAGATTAAGGGCCTGATACAAGCAGCAGGAGAAGGTTAAAAAGAAATCCTCGGGGCTGGAGAGATGGCTTAAGGGTTAAGCACTTGCCTGTGAAGCCTAAGGACCCCAGTTCGAGGCTCGATTCCCCAGGACCCACGTTAGCCAGATGCACAAGGGGGCGCACGTGTCTGGAGTTCATTTGCAGTGGCTGGAGGCCCTGGCGCATCCATTCTCTCTCTCTGCCTCTTTCTCTCTCTGTCTGTCTGTTGCTTTCAAATAAATAAATAAAAATAAAAAATATTAAAAAAAAGAAATCCTCTTCAGAGTGGAACTATAAACTCTGAGAAGAGATAGGCTCCAAATGTAAGAGATAGAATGAGCAGGGACTTCATCATATAGAGTTCAGGGGACCTGCAGATATGTTTTATATTGGACACATACAGAAGTTTGGGGTAAGGATTGGTGTATCCAACTTTCAACAGATTCTAGGAAGCTTACAAATGTGTTCTTTAATAGCAGGATACACAAAAAAGAATGGAAGAAAATATAGGCAAGTTTTTTGAAGCAAAAAAAAAAATCTCCCTAACAGAATAGTAGAGGAATTTTGAATGTTTAAAAATCTTATTATAGAAATTGATATTAAAGAAAAACCCTGTTCTTTAACAATGTATCTGTAAGTGGCTAGAAATACTAGGTGGGTTATTGTGACTGAATAAAATACCATCTTCCTAAATCTCAGTTCCCTTATCTGTAGAATGGGAGCAATAACAGCACTATCTCATATGGCTGTTGTGAGTAAGACATGCATCAAAACAGGTGGATAAGAGCTCCACAAATGTTAGCTATTGTTATCATCATTATTAGTGTATTACAGAAGTATATCCTCTGCAGAACACTACTCTACAGACTAATTGGACATGTGCCTATTTGCCTTATCACAATAATGATGGATAAATTGGAAGACCAGAACGATAAAAGGTTTTCTCTGAAATAATAACTCCCGAGTACTCCATCTTCTCTATTAATTACCACAAACTCCTAGAGAAATTTCATGGCAAAGGCAATTTCAACATAATACAAATGCTGCTGAATATTCTCTTGAGAATAGGTTTTGAATTGTTCATTTTGGATACAAACAAATTACCAGAAGATTTTAATATGGTATCTTCTATCATTTCTCAATATCGGTCATTTAATAGCTATACAATGTTTGACATTTATGGACTACCACTTAGGGTAACCCTACAGCATTGACGTTCTCCCTGCTAAATTGTAATCTGTTGAACTAACTGCAGTTTTTTTCCTGTTCCCTGCCTTATAGATGTGTCTGTCAGGCCATCATAAAAGCCAAGTCTTCTTTAGCACCCATGGACCTGATCAGCAGGATTAGAAATAGAATACATGGGAACTCCACGCACGGGAACTTCACACAAGATCAATTGACGTTACTAATAGAGTCTGACTATGTGGTAGTGAAAAAGCTAGGTAAATATTTTCAGTGAGGCATTTCAGTGTGGACTTATTTCCCTTATTATAAAATGCATAATGCATGTACTTGAAGGGTTCCTAAGTTTGTGTTTGTGTCTGCATGTGTTTGGGCTTCATGTGTATGTACATGCATATGTGTATGCACATACATATGGAGGCCAAAGGCCAACTTCCAGTGTCTTCCTCTGTCACTCTCCGCCTTATTTATTGAGATAAAATCTCTCATTAAATCAAGATCTCATTAGTTTGGTTAGTATAGCTTGCTCATTTGCTGCATGGATGTCCTGTTTCTGCCTCCCAGGTACTGGGATTATAAGAGTATGCCACCATACCTGGCATTTTTACATGAGTGTTGGGGATCAGACCTTAGATCCTCATGCTTGCATGATAAGTGCTTTACCAACTGAACCATCTCCCCAGTCCTTTTTAAAAAAATAAAGGAAAGGATTTCCCCTTTCCAAGCTTGCCTGGAAGTCATTTATGTAGCCCAACAAGAGTTAGAACTCATGGCAGTCCTCCTACCTCAGCCACCCAAGTACTGTGATTATAGTTGTAAGCCACCACATTCAGCTGAGAAGTCATTCTTCCACATCAGTTGTAACCACTTGTACCAACAACCTTTCTACCTTTAAGAACTTATAAATGTAGAGTGCCAGAGTTTACAAAGTTTAGCTTGTTAGCTGTGGATACTAGCAGTGCCCTGTTCATGCACAAGGTGGAAAGATAGTCTCTCTTGCATAAATACCCAAAAACCCTTTTCATACACAATAGGTACCCTGTGGATACTTGCTAATTTATTGATTGGTTCTGCCATACTCCTCGTCTTGAGAAATAATCTGGGAACTGTCCAAGATTCCTATCATGTGCATTTTCTTTCTAATTAGGAAGGCTTCAGTAGTAAAAGAGAAAGGCTACCAGGCCACTCCATCTCATTCCAGTGACTGCCAGCTTTGCTCCTTTTCTCCAAAGACTGCTGTAAAGTCTTTGAGCTTCCTCACACAACACATATAGGTATTAGAGCAAACCATCCTTGACAGTGAGCTAATTGAACAACAGAGTGCAGTCCCCAATTGCTCAATGTGAGAGAGGTATGGAGGCAGAGAAGAGTGGAGGCCACAGATAGTTCCCATCATGCCAATAACACTAATTGATGTGTCCTGAAGGTAAGCGGAAGACATTTGTCTGCCTTGCTCAGAGAACATTGAGATGGCTGGGCCACCTCTTAGGCTAGTCTGTCAACACCCAAGGGGAAGATTTCCAGAGCCAGGGTCATGTACCCAGTGGGTGTTCATTAAACCAGGGAACTTTCTACACAGACAAGATCTGCCAGCAAAACTTGGCCTGGGAGCTCTACATAGTGGAGTTAGTCACTAAGTGCTATATCTGAAACTCAGCTCCTCTGTCTATATTGGTCATGGTAGGCATGCTGAGTTAACTGAAACCAAGTCTGCCCAAGTCCATTAAGAAGGAGGTGACTAGAAGAGTAGTGTGCCTGCCAATAGTCTCCTCTGATAATAACGGGTACTTGGGGGGGGGGGAGTAATGGCAGGTGGGTACAAGAATATTGTACTTTAGGTCCCCTTTGTGTGACTTGGATTCTTCCCACATTGCATATATAACACTTTAATAAAAACTAAAAATACTTTCCTGTCAACGGATGGTTTTAATGAAAAGGACTAAACTTGTGGTTATACTGGATTGCTTATTTAAACAAAGACTCCGTTTAAAGCTGTTTTCAGTGAAGCCTGGTTTAAATGTCCTGGTTGAACTAGTTTCTTCTTGTATTTATCAATGTTTATGTGCCAGATAATAATGATGGTCATAATGGTTATTCATTATACTTTAAGTGGCTTTTACCCTTGAAAATATTGCATACATTTTCTCTGTAGAGCCAGGAAAGTGCAATGCCGAAGAAACACCCTCCAAATACAAAGGAACATATAAGTGGCTATTAACTGACCCTACTGAGACAGCCCAAACACGATGCATTAAAAATGAGAATGGGAACGCCACAAGAATTTGGTATGTATCTGCCAAGTTCTAATCACTAGTTCATATTCATCAAGATCTGCTTGGTTGGGGGCATGTTTCTGTGTTATTTATTTCAGCATGCTCCCCCTTCTCCACTTCTACTGCCAATCTCTTTTTTCTTTCACCTTTTGGGACTGAACAGACAAATACAATATATAATAAAGGTGTTAAAGAAGACAAAAAGCAAAAGCCAATCACAATCCCACTACCTAAACATACTTTATATTAGGTTGGCATGTTTTTGTTTGGGTTTTCAATGTCTTTTCTCTTTATGCTGTGAAGTTTTTTTTTTTTATTTTTTGTAGTGGTAACCATGGTTTTCATACCAATAATGTAATTTATCCTTTCACTCAATGGTTTATCCAATATTTTCTATGCTTTACATTCATCTTCTTAATGATCATTTGGAAATTGGCCTCAGATGCTATCACATGGCTGGACCATAATAATTTACTAAATCACTCTTCCATTGTTGATTTTATCATTTTCCTTTTTAAAATCATCAGCTCTCTTTTCTTCCTCTCTGCTGTTAATGGTTTATACCATTATCTTAAATGGGCAAGATCAAAGGGGCAGCAGGTTTGACAGAGGCTTCAAAGCACTCATAGAAAGCCATGTCTCAGATTGCACTGAACCTATCCCTGCCTACATCTAATCAGACAACAAGGCAACTTTGATAGGCACTGACTGTCAAAGTTCACAACTAGCCTCTCTTTTCCAAACCAATCCTTCGTTCAAGCCCTTTACTAGCTCTTTCCCACCAGTAAAAGAGTCTTCACGACTTCTCACCATCTACTACTCCCAATGCCATTCCACACTGTTGCCAGCATGATTTCCTGAAAGTCTGGCTGCCAGCATAGCATGCTCTCATTTAAGAATCAAGTCCAAATCCCTAAACACTTTATTGTGCACTCCAGCCAAAGAGACCACTTGTCACGCTGGGCTCAATGGGTACTTCTGTGGGTCTCTTTCTCTGCTTGGTGGCAGCAGATAGGTATATGTCTTTCTCTGTCTTGGCCCTTTTGTTGAAAATCTTTAAACATTGAAAATAAGTTCTCCTTAGTTGGGCATGGTGACTCACACCAATAATTACAACACTCCAGGCTGAAGCAGAGTATTGCTGGGAATTCAAGGCCAGCCTGAGCTACATAGGGAGTTTCAAGGTAGCCTTCCCTAACTATAGAGCAAGATCTTTTCTCAATAAAATAAACACAAAAACAAAACAAAACAAAACAAAACAACACACACACACACACACAAAATGTAAAAAAGAAAACAAGTTCTCCTTGCTTGGTACTTCAATAGGTTTTGTTTTTTGTCTCACATTTTGCCTAATTTTAGATAAGATACAATCAGAGTGTGAAACCACTCAATTATAAGCTCTTGAGGAGACCTGAGCCACTGTCCTGTTTGTCTGAGCATCCTGAGTGCTCAGTGAGCACACTGGCTGACTTAAACTGGGCTGAACTGGATAAGGCACAAGAGAGGGAGGATGGTGCATGACAAAGCGCTATAGAGGGTCCTTCCCTAATGATGCAGTTAACTTCTCCTTGCTGGGACAAAACATGCAACCAGAAGCAACTTATGGGAGGAAAGGGCTTCTTTTAGACTTAAAGGCTTGAAGGGAAGTTTCACTGTGACACGGAAAGCATGGCATGAGCACAATCTTCTTATATCTCTGGGTGGAAGTAGTCTGCGTTCACTAGCCAGTGCTGGCAAGCTGGACTAATGAGCCTCAAGGACTGCACCCAGTGACACACCTCCTCCAGCAAGGCTCTATTTCCCAAAATGTCACCAGCCGTGGATTGAGTATGAAGCTTTTCGCCAAGACCTAAGGCTACAGGGGAACACTTTTACTTTCAAGCGACTACACTTAATCACTTTGAGAAAATTAATATGTGGAGATAGAGACTGTATTCCAATAGGAATGCAGTCTTCATAACAGAAGAAGGAGTGGATAGTGAGGGGGATGGAGTCATATCTAGAGGGACATCTCTGCCTTGATGCTTGGTGAGCTGCACCTTGCCCTGCCTCACCCCAGCTACTGGGCTCTCACCTGTGTCAGCTCAACCAGGCAGCTGGGATTGGACCACAGATACCTGTTCTTCCTCTTCTTGCTTTTAATTAATAAATTAATGAATTATTTATTTCATTGTTGTTATTGTATCTCACCCTATAGCCCAGGCTGTCCTGGAACTCATGTTATGCTCCTTCCTCAGCCTCCCAATTATTGGGGTTGAAGGTGTGAGCCACCACTGCCAGTTCCTTTAACACCATGCTTGTCACCTTCTAGTGAGGAAGCTGAATGATATCCCATGTTCTTCCTTTTCCTCTTTTCTAGTTCAATCAACATCCAAACTGGCAAGTCTCAATGGGAAAAACCAAGATTTAAGCAATGCAGACTGCTTCAAGGACTCCCTGAGAAGATTATAGATCTTGCTAATATTACCATAAGTGATGGTGAGTTTGCATGGTCTATATCATAGAAATTGTGGAACCTCCTTTATTTAGACGACTTGAACTGAGACCAGAGAGAATGTAGGTAAACCTACATCATGAAAATTATGAAAACTGTCTTACAGCAACCTTATTTCAGAAACTAAGTATGCATTGTTGGCAGTAGTGGTGATGAGACATGAGAAGGTTAGGACTATCAAGGTTTTATATATTTTTAAATATTTTATAGCTTTTGAGTAATTCCCATTTTCCTGCTCATTTTAATATTTTAAAATTTCTAATAAAAGCATGATGGCACATGTCTATAAATCCACCACTTGGGATGCTAATTTAGGAGGATCATGGCATCAAGGCCAGCCTGGGCCATATAGTGAGACTCTCTCAAAAACAAAACAAAGCATCAAACAAATCAAAAACATCACCTGGTAACTCTATACTTAGCCTAGGAAGGAACTATAAAACTGTTTTATAGAGCAGCTGTGCTATCTGACATCCCTACTGACACTGTTTGAATGTTCCCATTTCCTCATATCTCTGCAAACACTTGTCCATCCCTTTGGTTATGGTTGGTGGCAATGTCTCCTCTCCCTAGGACATAGGTCTTTACTCCTGATTTTATTAATTTGTATCTTTTCTCTTTGTGTCCTGCTCACCCTAACAAACAGATTTTATTTTTTTTTAAATAAAGGTTTTCAAGAGGAGCTTTGGTTAATAGCAATATTACTTTTAGACAGGGTCATGCTATGTAGCCATGACCAACCTGGAATTCTCTGTCTTGCCCACACTGTCCTGGAAATTGCAATGTTCCTGTGTCTGCCTCCTATATCCTGGGATAGCAGGCATATACACCAGCTTAACAACATCAACACTGAACAGAAAGTATAGAGTTCCTGCCTGTGCTCTCTGACATATGCACAGCCCTCCCCCAGTAACTACACCTCTTCCCAGAATTGTAAGTCTGTTAAAATGAATGGACTTACACTGATACACTGTCACCTAAAGTTCACATTTTACACTAAGCTCCATTCTTGGTGATGTCCAGCTCAGACAGATGTACAATGACATGTATTCACTACTATACTAATGTTCAGAATCATTTGACTATTCTGAAAATCCCCCATGTTACACTTATTTATTCTCTTTCCCCTAACTTCTCACAACCAATGGCTTTTTTTAATTGTCACTATCGTTTTCCCTTTCCAAGAATGTCACAGAGTTGAAATCGTTCACTGTGTAGCTTATTCAAGTTGGCTTCTTGTCCTTGATAATATGCATCTAAGTTCCTCTGTCTTAACATGGCTTATTAGTTCATTTGTTTTTAGCACTGAAAAAAAAAATCTACGCCATTGCCTGGATGAATGACAGTTTATTTACCTATTTACATAAAGAAGGACATCTTTTTGTTTTTTTGTTTTTGTTTTTTTTTTGTTTCAAGTTTCAGCAATTTTTGATAAAACTGCTACAAGCAGGGCTGGAGAGATGGCTTAGCAGTTAAGGTGTTTGCCTGCAAAGCCAAAGGACCTAGGTTCAATTTCCCAGGACCCATATAAGCCAGATGCACAAGGTGGCACATACATCTGGAGTTTGTTTACAGTGACTGACGGCTCAGGCATGCCCATTATCTCTCTCTCTCTCTCTCTCAAATAAATAAATAAAAATAAAATGCTTAAGACTGCTACAAACATCTGTGTACAATCTTAAAACTTATTTATTCCCTAGGGTATACACATAGTGTTGAGTTTCTTTACTTTTTATTATTGTGTTTATGTGTATATGCATGTGTAGGTTTGTATGATGTCTGCATGTGTTTGGGCATGAACCGTGGCACACATGTAGAGGTCAGAAGACAACCTCAGTGCGTTTGTCTTCTCCTCCCACTTTTGTTTTGAGACAAGAGGTCTAGTTGTTTTGTCATTGTGTATGTGCCAGTCTAGCTGGCCCTTGAGCTTCAGAATTCTCTTGGCTTTGTCTCCTATTGATGTAGGTAAACTGGGATTATAGATGCATGTGTCACTTTACATCTGGCTTTACATGGGTTCTGGGGAATTGAACTTGGATTAGCAAGCTTGCAAGCAGGTAACTTTAACCACTAAGCCCTTGACTAACTTTTTATGTGCTTATTTGTCACCTGTATATTTCTTTTGGTGGAGTATATGCTATGGGCCAAATGTATATGCTCCCTCCTCCGAGGTATATGTTGAAATTTTAATCCCAATATGATGACAATTGAGTTGGACCTCTTGGTTATCATGAGTGTAAAACCCTCATGAATAAGATTTGTCCTCTTATAAAAGAGTCTTGAAGCACCTTGTTTTGTCTCTTCCACCATAAGAGATCACAATGAGATGGTTTGGTGATGAACTCGGAAGTGTTGCTTCACCATACAGCAAACGGTTTTTCTCATAGACTTTTAGTTTCTGTACAATTTGTCAGGTATGAATGGTTGCACTGGCAAATATGGTTCTCTGCCCTAATGAATGATCAGAAATTGGGCCACTGGTACACTGGAACCTTGCAGAAGGGCCAGGGAATTGGCCTGGAGGCAGTAAACTTCTCGGGTTTGCCTGCCTTGAAGACAACACAAATGTGAGATATTTGCCAAAGAATATGTAGAGCAGTTAGTAAAGTCAGCACAACTCTGATGGCCTAGCTTGAGTCATGAGTCAGGGCAGGAGGGAATGTTGCAGGCTGTCGCAAGTGGGAACAGAGGGCTGTGTTTCACGCTGACCTCCCTCCTTCTGAGTGACACATTTGCTTTAGACATGCTAATAGAATTTTCTCTTGTAGAAGGAAAATTTAACAAATAGCCATAACAACAAGAAACGTACTGTATTGGATTGGACATTTTAGAAAATTGACTGAGAAGTTACTGGGAAATAAGAGAACAGTCAGAAGGCTACTCTAATGTATATAACTGAAAAGAAAGCTAACTAGGGAGAGCATTAGCTTTGAAAGAATCCTCTGCTTGTGAGATGGGAGCTTAGGGAACAATGTAAATACAATGTAAACATGTATTTGTATTAAACATAACTTCCTTTAGCTTTTTTTTTTCAAGGTATGGTTTCTCTCTAGCCCAGGCTGACCTGGAATACACTATGTAGTCTCAGGGTGGCCTTGAACTCATGGCAATCCGCCTATCTCTGCCTCCCGAGTGCTGGGATTAAAGGTGTGCGCCACCATGCTCGGCTTTCTTTAGCTTTTAATCGTGCTGAAAAGCATTAGATATCTAAGTTGGAGGAAAACCATTTAGTTCTCAACTTAATAAATACATGCTTTTCTAAACTCAGTATCTCACACTTAGAAAAAGCATTCTTATTTCAAGTTCATTGAGTCCTCATTACTTCTTAGTTTCTATTATTTCCATGAGGCTGGAATGAAGATGACTGCATTTTTTTTTACATAAATTTCTCTCCTCTATGCCCATCCTACCATTTTGGCAGGCAGGACAATAAGGCAGAGAGAACAATAGTGTGTGTGGGTATAGCTCAGAGATAGAGTGCATGCCTACCTTTTACAAGGCTCTGGGTTCCAGCTCCAGGAGATCAGGTAGAAGGGCTGCAAAGGACTGCCATCCCAATCCCTGGACATATGGAGAAAAGAGATGGAGGCCCAGATGCTGCTGTGAAAAGTGAGACTGAAGAACTTGAGAGGGTTGGAATTTCTCCACCTGTCCAAAGGGGTACTATGAGTATTCATCACATGGGGTTACTGAAATGAATCTATGAGAACAGGCACGTAAAATGCCTTGCTGTTATAGTTCACCATCAAAATGCCAAATACCAGGCTGGCGAGATGGCTTCACTGTTAAGGCTCTCACCTGTGAAGCCTAAGGACGTATGTTTGATTCCCTAGTACCCACATAAAGCCAGATGCACACGGTGGCACATGAGTTTGGAGTTCATTTGCAGTGACTAGAGGCTCTGGCATGCCTGTTCTCTCTCTCTCTCTCTCTCTCTCGTTCTCAAATAAAATAAATAAAAATAAAAACTTTAAAATGCCAAATACCAGCTCCTCAATTAGGCTGGTTCATTATGGCTTACTATGAAGAATTTGGCAATGATCACACTGCCAATAATGTGACTAATTTTGAAGAAGACTGGAAGTTTTTGCTTCTTTTTTCTTATTACATTCTCAGAACCAAGATATCATGCTGGAAGAAGTCCAGTGGTGTGTTGTAAAATATATAACAACCAATTCTATTCAAAAAGGGTATGGATTTATATGTAGCATTTGCTAATTTTCATGATTTAATATTCCTCACATGGCTTAATACAAACTATAACATATAGTCAGGGAACTATTAAGTTGGACAATGGATGGAAATAATCACAGGAGCATGTGTTAGTGAAATATAGCAAAAATAATAAGGAACTGATGGATTTTTGAGAGTGATAATTGTTTTTAACATAATTTAATTGTAACTTTGTATAATTGAATTTTTATTTATATTTATTTATTTGAGAGAGAGATAAAGAAATAGGCAGGTAGAGAGAGAGAAAATTGGCATGCCAAGGCCTCCAGCCACTGCAAACAAACTCCAGATGCGTGCGCCCCCTTGTACATCTGGCTTACGTGGGTCCTGGGGAGTCGAACTGGGATCCTTTGGCTTTGCAGGCAAGAGCCTTAACCTCTAAGCCATCTCTCCAGCCTTATAATTAAATTTTAATCATGGCAATATTTAATAACAAGCTCACAAAAATTCCCAGGAACTTCCAATAGGTTTTTATAAACAGGACAAGCTGTTTGTAAGACATATGTTATTCAACACACCCCCTGAACCTAAGTCACTGCATGTGTATGGAATGAGCCTCACAGCCCAAGTAGACCAGCTTGTGGTCAGCCTGAACTGCTAGCTATGAGAGAACTCCATCTGAACTCCCAGCCCAGGGTATTCTTCAGATGGGCTCAGCACCAGCTGCAATCTGATTACAACTATTTGAATGGTCTTAGCTAAGAATAGCACATAGAACCACAAGAGAACATATCGGCTATTGCTTTAAGTTGCAAAATTTGAGGTGGTTGGTTATGTAGCAATAGGTACCTAGAACACCGACTCATAGAAATTGCTTGTTAAAGGACACCTATTTTATTATTTTGATTGTTTTAATTATTGGTAGATTAATTGAACTAACATTTCAAGCAAGGATATATATATATATAACTAATAAAGGAAGATTTATTTCATTATTCTTGCTGAGGGAACTAATATTTTTTGTGCAATGACTATAATTTATCCTGAATTTCCTTGAAAAAGTATATAACTCCAGATGAAGAGTCTGTAATGACTTTCCACAGGATAGTCTCCCATTGGCCTGTTGTTTACTTTCATTCTGCCACAGCAGGGACTACATGGAGTGAAGTCGCACCATTGAAGCTCACAGAATCATGACTAGGCAGCTCTGGCTGTTCCATTTCCAACAAAGCTTGAGCAATTTCAGAACAGTGGTAGAAAGATCCATAAAGGGAACAGTTCACAATTTTGTACTTTTATCACTAATTTTATTATCAATTTTTTAATGGGCCAGAAGATAGATATTAACAGTGACAGAATATTTAGAAACAATTCAATTACAAAGTTGGTCAATTTTATCTCTTCTTCCTATCTCCTCATGGAAAACCCAGTCCTTGCCAACTCATTTGTTATGCAAGCCATGGGTAGATAGAGGTAATAGGAAGGGAGTTGAGAGGATCTTGGTTAAGATTGCATAATTTCCATTGAAAAGATCAGGGTTGTTTGTAGAAGTAAAATATAAAGTAAGAAAGTGATGTGGGAAAGGAAGAAGGTAGAGAGAGGCAGAAATGAAGAGGGCAGAAGGAAGGAAGATGAGAAGAGGCAAAGGACAACAAGGAGGAGGGGGTGAACTACTTTTTTTTTCTACCACAATTGATGATTTGTCCTATAATCTAAGTTAAATGTGTCATGAGTATAATCTGTCTCTGGACTTCCTTTGTTTTTTTTAGCAGACTTTGTTCTTACACTACTTTTTCCCTTTCTATTTTGGTTATTATGAGTGCTTTAAATGAAAAAAAAAGTCATAAGGCAAGGAAAATGAACTTTATATGGGTTATATTTTAATAAAATCTAATTTGTATTATATTTGTTTGACAATACTTTTAACTTTTTAAAAGGAGGTGATGATTCAAAGCAATTATTTATATAAACATTTATGAGATAATTAAGTTCATTTGAGCTCTGTGTAGTGGATGTCTGTGAAAGTATTGATAACATTTCATCTTAATTTAAATTTAATTAGCATTGTGGTTAAGATAAATGAAAGTCCTCTATTTTAAAAATATGTGCTCAAATAAAAGGATAGAAGTGCAGTAAAAAGATATGTGTGCTAAATTATTTATGCTTGAAATGATAGGATCTGGGGTTGGGGCAAAGTGGTTGAGAGAGTAGGTAAAATAAAATTAGCTTTTCATTGACACTTGCTGAAATTGGGTGATTCATGAGGTACATGAGGATCCATTTTACTATTCTTTTGTCTTTTGTGTACACTTGAAAATTTCCATGATAAAAAGTGAAGCAAAAAGTGGGTGAGTTAATATCTTTTGTTCTTCCTCTCTAGAAAATCTAAATTAATTGGTTTTTATTATGTGGTCCATATTTGTTCTTTTCCTTTGGGTAGTTTTTGACAGGAAATTATAATCACTACCCTTGATTATGAAAACTTAGACTACATGTTTGCTAATATTTGAGAATAGGTGGGATCATCTTAACTCAATCCTGTACTCAAAAGTCTTAACTTAATTAGAGTCAAGTTTCAAAGATAATTCTTCAGTGACAAAAAGATTTCCATGATACATTTTAAACAGGGCTTGATGAATAAAAAATTGACTTTAATGCTACTTTTTGAGACTACACCTACTGTAGAAATTCAAGTCCAATATTTTCCTTTGGTAAACCTTGGTATGTGTTGCAATTAGCTTCAAGTTGTTGAGATAAATCACCTGACCAAAAGCAGATGGTGGGAGGAAATGATTTATTTTGGCTCAGATTCAAGGAGAAGCTCCATGATGGCAGGAGAAAAGTGGCATGACTAGAGGCTCGACATATCCTCATGGTTGACATCAGGGGGACAACAGCAGTAGAAGAGTGTGTCAAACACTAACAATACTTATAAGCCCGCCCCTAACATCACACCTCTAGGAAGCTCCAATTCCCAAATTGGCACCAGCTGGGCATCCAGCATTCTGAACATACAGATTTATGGGAGATGCCTAATTGAAATTACCACATTCTGCCCCTGGCCCCCATAAACTTATGACCATCCAGGATATAAAATGCAATGCATTCAGTTCAACTTTAAAAGTCCCCATAGTTTTTTTTTGAATCTCAATTCTGTTCAAACACACCCATAGTACAAGGTCTCTTAACTGAGCTATAATACCAAAATAAATAAATAAATAAATAAATAAATGATGGCACAGAATAAACATTCACAATGCAAAACATGGCATTGGGCATAGCAAAGAAAGACTGAACCAATACAAAATTTGAAATAAACAGGGAAAACATCAAATTCTGTAATTATATGTCTAACAACTCTAACCATTGACAAATCTCCAAATCCAATGATTCTAACCAGTGATGAGTCTCTAGAGTTACAATTTCACCCCTACAAGAGGGCTGCTCCTAAGTCAGCAGCTCTCCTTTGTGGCCATCTGACACTCCTGGGATTTCAAAAGGCCCTAGGGTCTCTAATGTAACCCCATGGTTCATCCTCATGGTTCCATTGGGTCTCCACTCAGAGTCTTCCAACAACCCTGCTTCACATTATCCATGGCCATTTCCAAAAAAAAAATTGTGTTACAAATCTAATAACCCTCTCTTTCCTGCATATTATACTCCATAGTACCAGCTTGGCTACCAACTTGTTAACCCAGGGAGTATAAAGCTAATTTTGAAAAGCATGGCACTCCTTTGGCCTTCAGGCACCCTACTTTCAAAAGAGCCAGGATTCTTTCTGCTGTCTCAATGTAAAACAGCTGGTTCAATCTCAATAGTTCTAACTCTTAAATGATTGCAGCTGAATGGAACTGTTGTCTTTAGCCAGAAGCTTTCATTTCTTTCTGTGCTATATCCATTTGCTCACAAGAGCCTATTTCAGTGCATTGAAACCCTGCATTAGTTCTCAGGACACAGGTAGGCAGCATGCAGCAAGACTTTCACACAAACTGCTTCTAGACCATTCCCAGCAAAGCTCCACCCTCATAAGCCAACCCTTACAGTCCATTGTTCAGGTATTTCAACTCTGACCAGAATGGTCCATGAAACTCTGCTTTCAGCACTGCAGCGTGTCTTAGATAAAGGTTTGAAATCCTTCCACATCCCTCACACAAATCAGTTTCAAAAGGCCAAATCCCACAAAGTCACCTTTCTAGCAACAACAACTCTACCTCACTAGTACCAGTTCCACTGTTGCAGTTACCTTGTCATTGTTGACACAAAGAACCCACCCAAAAGCAGTTTGTAGGAGGAAAGAGTTTATATTTGGCTTACAGACTCGAGGGGAAACTCCATGATAGCAAGGGGAAATGTGGCCAAAGCAGAGGCTGGACATCACCTTCTGGCCAACATCAGGTGAACAACAACAGCATGAGAGTGTGCAAGGGGAAACTAGCTATAATATCCATAAGCCCACCCCCAACAACACACCTCAAGTAAGGATCCAACTCCCAAATTGCCATCAGTGGGGATCAATCATTCAGCAGACATGAATTTATGGGTGATATCTAATTCAAACCACCACAGTATGTATCCCCATTTCATTATCTTTCTTTTTTTAAGGGGAGCCAAACCAGCACGGCCCTTTCTAAACTCAGTATAGAAATGGAAGTTACCCATTTCTTCTTTGTTTCCCCAGAAAATGCTGATGATGTTGCAGATCACATCTTAAGTTTGGTAAATGAATCTCCACCTCTGGATGAAGAAGAGACAAAGATTATTGTTTCTAAAGTAGCTGACATTTCAAAATGTGATGAGATAAGTTTAACCCTAACCCAGATTATATTACAAATAATCAGTGCTGTTTCAGAAAAGCAAATTGATTCAGCATCTAGTCTACCTCAAGTGAGCAATGAGTAAGTATGAATGCTTTTGTAGAGGATATGATTTTATGAAATTTAAATTATATAGTATTACTTCCATAGCAGACAATGGCTGGGGTGTAGTACAGTTCAGTGAGTAGAGTGCTTGCTTAGCATGCATGAAGTCCTAGGTTCTATCCCTACTACCACATTAACCAGGTGTACTGATATAATGCCAGTAGGAGGATCAGAAGTTCCAGGTCTTCCTCAGCTACATAGTGAGTATGGGTTCCACATTTCTATAAAATGTATCCAACCAGTGGCATCATAAAAATCTTAGGGATGGTGTTAGTTTCAGCCATCCAGCTCACAATCAATAACCAACTCTTGTATTAAGCATTGTACACATACGTTTTAACCTCTTAAATGTTCTAGTGGAATACTTCCACACACATCCAGTCCCCAGCCTTATCCTCATTTCTCTTCCTGACCATCTGCAATGATGACCTCTTAACCCATCTCTGTGCCTCTGCTTTTGTTGCTTTATGACCCATCTTCTACATAACAGCCAGAGTGATCTTTCAGTAAATGATATAAGATTGTACCTTGCTTTTAAAACTACTTGGTGGCATTCCCTTACATGTCAAAGAAAATCCAAACTTCTTCTAAAGCATGTGATACCTTGAAGGCTATAGCTTAGCAAAAAATTTACTTAATTTTAGAAATGATCCTTTGATATACATGGTGGTACCATCTTTGCATACATGTAAACTAAAGCTCAGGGACACCATTTTGCCCACACAGTTAGAAATTGGATGAGATAAAGTGTAGACGCTCATTGACTGAGATCCAAAGCCAGCACTCTTCCTAAACACCAATATAGCAATTACAATGCAAACCCATGTCTTGCAATAGGGAAATCTAGCAAGGAAGATGGGTTTTCTTGGACAAATCACAATGAGTCTCCTTTACCTGTGCTTCCTTGCAGCATTCTGAGGATAATAGAGCATACTGGTCATAAGATGGAGTTTGTGGGGAGGACTGCAAATCTCACCGTGGCCAGGTTGGCTTTGGCTGTGCTGCGGGTGGACCACAGGTTTGAAAGTTTGGCCTTCAGCATTCGTTCCCATGAAGAAGTCACAGCTCCTGAGGTGAGTGTAGCTCAGGGAAGTGAGAGCCAGTCAGCCAAGCACTGTTCCAAGTCTTTACTCATGGATTTAATAGAAGGGGAGAGAAGGAACTCTTGAAAGTTCCTGGGCTTCAGGAGACCTTAACAAAATATAGATATCCCAGAAATAATCCATATATAACTCTTAGTAGATTTACATCTTACTTGGACTTGTGTCTATGCAAGGAGGCCACCTTTGTCTTTGTGAGCTGAAATAATCTCACCATGTCAGTTTACTATTGATTAACACTTATAAGTCATTAATTATATATTGGATGTTGTGCTATTTAGTCTTTTAGGAACAGGTAAGGAAGCAGAAACATTAAGTAATCTGCTGAAGGATACACAGCCCAACACCTAAGCCAAAACCCAGACCTGTGTCCAGCTGGCTTTAAAGTCTGGGCTCATATTATTTAGCGCAAATAAATGATAAATTTTTCTTGTGGCATATGTGCTAATTACCCAGGTTGATTATTTCATTACATTTATGTACAATTATTATGTATCAATTATAGAAAATCTGGGTCTTTCCACATCACAGTATCTCATTCCTTGGCCAGTCATATGTCACAGTTCAAAACAATTAGGAGTGCCCGATTTTACTTTACACCATAAACTTAAAATTTTACACATGAGGTCTGGAGAGATGGCTTAGCAGTTAAGGCATTTGCCTGCAAAGCCAAAGGACCCAGGCTCGATTCCCCAGGACCCACATAAGCCAGATGCACAAGGGGCACATACATCTGGAGTTCATTTGCAGTGGCTACAGGCCCTGACATGCCCATTCTCTCTCTGTCTGTCTCTCTTCTCTCTCTGTCTCTCTCTCTGCTTGCATATAAATAATAAAAATAACAATATTTTTTAAAAATTTGCATATGAGAAAGCATACAAATTTCAAGTCTACATTCTCTGAATTTGGACAACTGCATATATCTGTATAACCTCAAGCCCTATCAAGGTATAGATAGGATTACTATCAAACCTGAGAGCCCCTTCCTAGTCATTCTCTGTAACTGTTACCTCCAAGGACCACTACCATTCTTATATTTCTCTACCATAATTTGTTCCTGTCCTATAACTTCCCAAATGTAATCATAAGCTATGTATTGTCATATAAAAACCTTTTTGTCATATGGCATGATGAGCTGTTTTGGAGGAGGGATTCATCTATTATTTTCATAATTTGTTCTTTTATTACTCAATAATGTTCCATTAAATATACCATGAACTGTTTAACTATTCTCCTGTTCAAGGATATTTGAGTTATTTCTAGCTTGTGGACATTAATAATGCTGTCATGAACATTTATGTAAAATTCTATGTATGGACATGTGGAAGCATATGTCTTAGAAACTGAGTAGCTAATTCACAGGGCACATATCTACATTTGTAAGAAATATTCATATTATTTTCTGAAAAGACTTATGATGGGAAAAATTTTCATTTTCATATTGTTCATAGATCTTTTGTTGACTTATATGTCAAAAGTCTTTCATTCATTTTAATATTGGCTTGTAGCCTACCTATTATTTTTTCAGTGATGGCCTTTTAAAAATATTTTTTTCTTTTCTATTGAGGCAAACCCAACAAACTGGCCTTTTAGAAGAGAGAGAAAGAGAGAGAGAGAGAGAGAAGAGTGAGAGAGAAAGAGAGCAACAGTGTGAGAGAGAATTGGCACACCAGGACCTCAGCTACTGTAATTAAACTCCAGGGCCTTGTGCCACGTAGAGAGCATGTGTGATCTTGCATTTGCATTAACTTTGTGCATCTGGCTTATGTGGGATCTAGAGAGAGATTGAACATGGCAAATGCCTTAATAGCTAAGCCATCTCTTCTGCCCCAGACTGGCCCTTTTTATGAGAGAGAGAGAGAGAGAGAGAGAATTGGCATGCCAGGTCCTCCAGCCACTGTAATCGAATTCTAGACCCATGTGCCACCTTGTGCACATATGTGACCTTATGCATGCATTTTGGCTTACATGGCATCTGGGTAGTCAAACTTGGATCCTTAGACTTCACAGGCAAGCATCTTAACTGCTAAGCCATTTCTCCATTCCTAAAGATACTTTTAAAAAGAGAAAAAGTGAGAAAGGAAGAAAGGGAGAGAGAGGGAGGGAGGGAGGGAGGAAAGAATGAAGGAAGGAACAAAGGAAGGAAAGAAGGAAGGGAGGGATGAAGAAAGAAGGAGAATGAGGAAGAGAATGGCTACCAGGGCTCTTGCCACTCTACATGACCACCAGATGCATGCACCATTTGTGCATCTGGCTTTACATGAGCATGAGGGAATTGAACCCAGACCATCAGATTTTTCAAGCAAGTCTCTTTAACCACTAAGCCATCTCCCCAGCTTTGAAAATTCCTTTTGATATGTTTTTTAAATCTAATTTATAGTTATTTTCTCCTATGAATAACCATACATAGCATGTCTGAAAATGCTTTGGCACCAGCAAATCATGAAGGGATTCTACTTTGCTTTCTCTTTTTCTTTTATTTTTTGAAGCAAGCCCAACAGATTGGCCTTTTGTTATGTGAGGAAACAAGAGAGGGAGAGATTGAGAATTGGCATACTAGAGCCCCCTTGTGCACATGTGCAACCTAGTGCACTTGCATAACTGTTCGTCTGGCTTACGTGGGACCTGGAGAGTAGAACATGAACCCTTAGACTTTGCAGGCAAGCACCTTAACTGCTAAACCATCTCTCCAGCCCTGCTTTCTTTTAAAAGATCTTTGGCTTAGCTTTTATGTTTAAGATGACAACCCCAAGTGACTAATTTTTGTGTATGGCATGAAGTAGGGGTTGGGGATCATTTTTTTTTATATAAGGATATTAAAATTCTTTTTTCAGCACCAGTTACTTTATTCTTTCTGTATTCTTTTTTTTTTTTTTTTTTTTTTTTTTTTTTGAAGTACGGTTTCACTCTAGCTCAGGCTGATCTGAAATTCACTGTGTAGTCTCAGGGTATCCTTGAACTCATGGAGATCCTCCTACCTCAATTTTTTTTATATTTATTTGAGAGAAAGAGAATGGCTGTGTCAGAGCCTTCAGCCTTTGCAAATGAACTCCAGACACATGTATCACCTTGTGCTTCTGCCTTTTGTAAGTCCTGGGGAATTGAACCTGGGTCCTTTAGCTTTACAGGCAAGTGCCTTAACTGCTAAACCATCTCTCCATCCCCCCCACACCCACTGGTATTCTTTATTAACATTTGACAAAAAATGATCAAAACAAAGTAAATTTTTATTTATTTATTTATTTGAGAGCGACAGAGAGAGAAAGAGGCAGATAGAGAGAGAGGAATGAGCACGCCAGAGCCTCCAGCCACTGCAAACAAATTCCATACGCGTGTGCCCCCTTGTGCATCTGACTAACGTGGGTCCTGGGGAATCGAGCCTCGAACTGGGGTCCTTAGGCTTCACAGGCAAGCACTTAACCGCTAAGCCATTTCTCCAGCCCCAAAGCAAGTTTTTAAAAGTAGTAAATACAAAATAGTAGGTCTATCATATACATTTTTGATAGACCTTATGTCACTGCTAACTTGTCTTGTGCCTATAGCCTAAAAAAGTTTGGTAGCATGAATCCTTTCACATTTATTATTATTATTATTATTTTGTTTTTTCAAGGCAGAGTCTCACCCTAGCCCAGACTGACCTGGAATTCACTATGTAGTCTCAGTCTGACCTAGAACTCACAGCAATCCTCCTACCTCAGCCTCCTGAATGCTGGGATTAAAGGCATGTGTCACCACACCTACCTTATTTTATTTTTTTTAACATTTACTTATTTATTTGCAGAGAGAGAGAGAGAGGAGAGAAAGAGAGAATGGGTGTGCCAGGGCCTCTAGCTGCTGCAAATGAACTCCAGACATGTATGCCACCTTGAGCATCTGGCTTTATGGGAGTACTGGGGAATCAAACCCCAGTTGTTAAGCTTTGCAGACAAGCATCTTAACCACTGAACCATCTCTCCAGCCCCATTTTTTATTTTTCAAAATCATCATTCTAGGCTTTTTTCCATGTCCACAAGAGCTTTTCCATTTGTTTGACAATTTGTGCAAAAATCTTTCTGAGATAATGATTTAAATTGAAGCTATTAATCAATTTTGGAGGAATTTACTCCTAAGCAAGCTTGAGTCTTATAACACAAGGATCTTTCCTCTTTAAGTTTCTCTTACCTATGTCTTACAGTCTTCAGTGGAGAGGTGTTGTTGGTCTTTTGCCATTTTCCTTGCAGTGCTGGGGATCAAACTAAGGATCTTGTACATGCTAGACAAATGCTCTATCACTGAGCTACAGCACCAGGTTTCAGTGTTCAAGACTTGATTTTACTGTGTAGATTAGGCTGGGTTTAAACTTGCTGCATAGCTTAGATTGGCCTCAAATTTATAATCCTCCACTTTCCAGTTGTTGGGATTAATAGACATGTGCTACCACACCTGTCCATGTTTAAAAACTTTTTTATTTTATTTGTTGGAGGGAGAGGGGGAGAAGGAAGGAGGAAGAGAGAGAGCATGCGAAAGAGAGAAAATGGGCATGCCAGGACCTTCAGCCACTGCAAATGAACTACAGACACATGGGCCACTTTATGTATCTGGCTTACGTGGGACCTGGGGAATTGAACCAGAGTCCTTTGGCCTTTCAGGCAAGCACCTTACCCATTAAGCCATCTCTCCAGCCCCTGTCCATGTTTAGATAAAATCATTCCTAAGCATTTCATTTCTTTGATGCTGTTGTAAATGGAGTATTTTAAATTTTGATATTTCAAATATTTGCTGTTGGCATATAAAATACAATTGATTATATATGGAGCATAACATATAAAATTAACATATTATACATACAAAATACAGGTTCAGTGACCACCCATAATGCAAAGTGCAGATGACAAAATTCTTTGTAATTTTGGATCTTGGAGCATTTCTAATTTCAGAATTTTGGATTAGGGATTTGTAATTAGTCCCAAGCATTTTTGATAAGGGATACTCAAAATGTATACATAATTTATGTTTCTTATTATTGTTTCCTGACCATGAAAAATTAGGCACACTGAGATCAAGGAGTAAGGCAAAGGGCATTTATTGAGAAAAACTGAAAATGTCCAGAGTGTCAAGGCAAACAAATTTAGGATTCTGGCTAGCACGTGAAGAAAAAGAAAGCAGAAAATAGGAAAAGTTATGCTTCCTGAGTTAGAATTCAGAAAAGCAGGCAGGCCTACAAGTGAGAGACTGAGAAGAACTGTCCTAATATAGGGGATTTGGGGGAGAATTGCACAAGATTGGATAGCTATTCCCCAACCTTTTCTATCATATCTTTAGGTGAATGGTGGTATCTTAACCAGGGGAATAATTGACAGGTTCCAGCAGATTAACTCTTAAGGGAGCTAACAGAATCTCCACTTAGGGCCAGAAGACTTTGCTCCTCTGGTCAGGAGGAAGTGGCTCTTCCCTTTCATGTGGTATTTTAAATCCTATGGAGGAGCAATTGTGATGCTTCCTGATCAATGTTACCAGGGAAACAGAAAGTAAGGCCAGTCCTTGATGACCTGGAAGTCTGCTAATGTCTGCCTACCTACAACACTATGTGCTTGCTGGATTCACTTATTGGTTTTAGCCAGTTTTTTTAGATTCTTTACGGACTTTATATAAGCTAACATCATTTGATAAGAGTTTTATATTTTCCTTAGTGATCTTTATTTTATTCTTTGTATTAACCTTATTTTGATGTCTAATATTTCCAATAAGATGCTGAATAGAAGTGGTTGAAGTGGATGTCCTTGTTTTACTCAATATTAACTGGAAAGTACTCAGTATTTTTCCATTTCTGTTATATTATCCATGCTTTTGTTTCTAGTCCCAGTCTCTCTCTCTTTCTCTCTGTCTCTCTGTCTCTCTCTGTCTCTCTGTCTCTCTCTCTCTCTCTGTCTCTCTCTCTCCCTCTCTGTCTCTCTATCTCTCTCTCTCTTTCTCTCCCTCCCTCTTTGAAATGTACTTCTATTGTCCAGACTAATTCTGAGTTCCTCGCTCAAAGGATCCTCCCACTTTAGCCTTCCTAGAAGCTCAGACTAGGCATATAACAACATGCATGCCCAGCTGGAAATTACCTGCCATTCCTAATTTGGTGAAAACTTTTTTTCATGAATGGTATTTGATTTTGTCAAATGATTTTCTGTATCTCTCTCTCTCTCTCTCTTTTTGTTTTTTCAAGGTAGGGTCTCACTCTAGCCCAGGCTGACCTGGAATTCACTATGGAGTCTCAGGGTGGCCTCCAAATCGCAACAATCCTCCTACCTCTGCCTCCCAGTGTTGGGATTAAAGGTGTGCGCCACCACGCCCGGCTGATTTTCTATACCTCTTGATGCAATCATCTGTCTTTCTCTATTAATCTTTTACTATAAATTACATTGATTTTAAAAGGTTGAGACATGAAAGTCTGGCTTGGTGGCACACGCCTTTAATTCCAGCATGCGGGAGGCAGAGGCAAGAGGATCGCTGTGAGTTCAAGGCCACCCTGAGAATTCCAGGTTAGACTGGGCTAGAGTGACACCCTACCTCGAAAAAACAAAACAAACAAACAAACAAAAGGTTGAGACATGTTATATTCCTGTAAGAAACATTATCAGTGTGGGGTGGTAGTATTTTTATTACTGCTATTTACTTTGTTACTTTATTTATTTTATTTCATGTGGGGTGTGTGTATGTGTGCATGCACACACATGCATCGATGTGCTGGGTCTCCTGCCACTGCAAAGGAACCCCAGACACATGCACCAATTTTTATGTCTGGCTTTCTGTAGATACCGGGAAATTTAACCCTGGTTGACAAGCACTGTTAGTCACTGAGCAGTCTCCTCAGTCCTATTGAGGCAGGATTTGGGGGTTCAGGAGGAGTCCCCCAAGTTTATGAACCCCAATTTTAGGTCCTATTCTATTTTAACAAAGAATTGATAAAAAATGAACTCAGGAAGGTTAAATTATGAATTATTAAGTTCATTTAGGGAGAAATCATAAATTGTAGGGATTATTTAAGGAAAATTAGGATCTAGGAAGAAGGCTAGAGCAGAGCCATAAGCACATGGGAAGTGGGAAACATACACTCTGGTGGAAAACACTGCATAGTTCTTAAGGTTCATATAAGAGAAGTGGAGGTTCTTAAGGAAAGGCTGGAATAGAACCACAACCACAAGGAAGATAGAACTTAGGTGGATATATAGGGAATTCAGAAGAAACACGCATAACATCTGCTTTGTGCTTCCCTATGGAAAGAAGCTAAGAGGGCAAATGGTGGGAGCTTAATGAAGAATAGAAGGGAAAGCATCAATGCATAGACCAAGAAATTCAGATGAGAATGAGTAGTAAAGAGGCTTGTACTCACAGTTACCCTGAGTTTAGAGAAGTTACATAGGTAACATGCCTAGAGTTAGTGAAAGCATACACGTGATAGAACTGGAGTTTAAAGAAAATACACAAGTGTTAGATTTAGAGACCAGAGGAAAATCATACATGTAAAGTGAGAAGTTGCCACAAACTATAAAGCAGAGGCAAGCAGAAAAGTTCCTCCAGACCATGAAACAGTACTATGCTCTCCCCTCTACCCAGCCAGGCTGTGGGGGGGGGGGGAGAGATGGCAGACTTAGGTGTATCTTTGTGGCTAAAGCAAGGAGAGGCAGGCAGAGATAAAGACAGGAAGAAGGCTGCAACCTTTGTCATATAGAAAATATATGCTTTCATCAAATTCAGGTATGTAAGGGGAAGACCTGATTGGTTTGTCAATTTGGAGGGCGTACCCCAGAGGGCCTACATAGGGAGTATGCTAGACTGTGGAGGCCGAGGGCACTGTAACCAGTTGTAGATGAGTTTTATAGATCAGACAGTTTTATATGATCAGACACAATTCCATTTCTGCCGAGGAGGATTGACATGTGGGGAGGCTTAAGATTCAAATTTTCCTCTTTGTAAATGTAAGGTGGGACATTTTTCCTCTTCTACTTTCAGAAAAAGTTTGGCAATGTGTTTTTTTCTACATTAAAAATATGCAATTACAATTATTTGTATACAAAAATTGGGTTTTATTATAGGGTCTTTGAAACACATTTTGGTTTTTGTTTCTCTTCCCTTTTATCCACCTCCTCTTCATGTGCCTTCCCCTTATCATGGCCTCCATTTTACTTTCCTTCCTACATGTTTCCTTTTGTATGACACCTCTTTCTCCCTTCTTGTGGCATCCTATATCAATTCATAGTCTATACCCACCCTCACACCCATTATTTACATACATACAAACATTAAAAGGTAAGATCTGCATTTGAGAGAGAACATGCAATTTTTTTTTTTTAATTCTGGGGCTTGGTTACCTCACTTAGTATATTCCAGTTCTATCCACTTTTCTGAAAGGAATCATGATTTCATTTGTACTTATAGCTGAGTCAAATTACATTGTGTATATGTACATTTTTATTATCCAGTCCTCAGTTGATAGACATCTAGGTTGATTCCATTTCTTAACTATTGTGAATAGAGCAGAAACAACATGGGTGAACAAGTATCTCTGTGGAAGGATATCGATCCCTTTGAGTATACCAGGAGTGGTATAGCTGGGTCATATGATTGATCAACTTTTAGCTTTTGGTTTCCATAGTAGCTGCACCAGTTTACACATCCATAAACAGTGAACAAGGGTTCACCTCTCCCTAGAGTATAACCATTCTAACTAGGGTAAAATGAAATCTCAAAGTGGTTATGTTTAAAGTTTCATTTTTATGTTTATTTAGTTGTTTGAGAGAGAATAGGCACACCAGGGGTCTTGCCACTGCGAACAAACACCAGATGCATGTGCCACCATGTGCCTCTGGCTTACATGGGTCCTGGGAAATCGAACCTGGGTCCTTAAGCTTTGCAGGCAAATGCATTAACTGCTAAGCCATCTCTCCAGCTCCTCAAAGTGGTTTTGATTTGCATTTCTTTGATGGCTAAAGATGTTGAATATTTTTGTAAAATTCTGTAGGCCATTTCTGCTTCCTGTTATAAGAACTATTTGTTAATTTTATTAGCTCACAGGTTGATTGACAGGCTTTTGGCATGTTTAAATTTAAGTTCTATTCATATTCTAGATATCAATCCCCTTTCTGAGGAATAGCTGGCAAAGATTCTCTTCCATTCTGTAAGCTTTCTATTCACTCTAGTGAATATTCACTTCTTTTTCTATTCACTTTTGCTGTGCATGCACTTTAAAATTTCATGTAGTACCATTTGTTGATTCTTGGAACTATTCCGTGAGCTATTGGAGTCCTTTTCAGAGAGTTCTCACCTATACTGATAACTTTCAGTGTATTGCCTATGTTTTTCTCTAGTACTTTCAGCATTACTGGTTTTACATTAAAGTCTTTGGCCATTTTGAATTTATCTTTGTGCAAGATGAGAGATGCAGATCTAATTTTATTTTTCTAAAGATGGATATCCAGGTTTGCTAACACTAGCTATTGAATAGGATGTCTTTTCTCCAATGTATGTTTGTGATGCCTTTGTCAGAAACTAGGTGGCCATAGCTGTGTGGGTTTATTTCTGGGTCCTCTATTTTATCCCACTGGTCTATATGTCATTTTTGTGCCAGTACCATAATGTCTTTGCCACTATGGGTCTGTAGTATAACCTTAGATCAGGAATTCTGATACCTCCAGCAGGGTTCTTTCTGCTTAGGTTTATTTTGGCTAAGTGGCCTTTTGTGTTTCTATATGAATTATTGAATTTTTTTATAGTTCTGAGAAGAATGTCATCAGAAGTTTGATGGGAATTGCATTGAACCTATAGATTACTTTGGCAATAAAATTTTCACAAAAATGAATCTGCCAATTCATGATCATGGCATTTTTTATTATTATTATTATTATTATTATTATTATTTTACTTTATTTTTGTAGTCAGTGAATACAGTCAACTTGGTACTTCTTCTCTGTCCTCTCCCCTCCACAGGGACCCTCCTTGTTGGGGTATATGGGTCATGCATTGTGGGGTTAGCCTTTAGTTTTGGCTAGGAGAAAATGTCACTGCGTGTCATGACCCAATGTGTGGCTCTGACATTCTTTCCACCCTCTCTTCTGCAAATTTCCCTGAGCCATGTTAGGTTCATATTAGGTCTGCTTCCATGTTGACATCTTGGGAGCCTCTGTGTCTCTGGATATCTGGTTTGGTAGGGGTTGATTGTTCTCTGTGTCTATCTCCTTCACCATTGTGCTAGTTTCCAGTCCACCAAGAAAACAGCATTCTTGCATGTTTCCCCAATTATTCTTAGTTTCAGCTGGGGCCCTTTTGAGGTATAATGGGGTGGTTCTCTCCTTAGGATCTGCATGTATCTGAAAAAGAGAAGCAGGTTTTCCAACGGAGAGTGAAGTTAGCGCCAAGTAAATGTGATAACCATTGCTTTTTAGAGAGAGTTTAGTGGAGAGCGGGCTGATTTTTGGATACGGTTCTGACTTGTTTCCCAGCTCCAGCTATGGGTTCTGTTCCACTGAGCAGATAAGTTAGCCAAATTGAGAGCAGTTGGTTTCCCACCAAGGCTATGTGCTGCTATTGCACTTGTATGAGCATCACGTTGTATCTTGTCAAAGGCGTTTTCTGCATCTATCAAAATGATCATGTGGTTTTTGTGTTTAACCTTGTTTATGTGGTGTATTACATTGACACATTTCCATATGTTGAACCACCCCTGTGTTCCTGGGATGAATCCCACTTGGTCAAGATGGAGACCCGAGAGTCTCCATCCCAAAACTCCTGAAGGTGATTAACTCCTATAGCAAAGTAGCAGGATAAAAAATCAATGCACAAAAATCAGTAGCCTTCCTTTATGCAAAGGACAAAGATACAGAGAAAGAAATAAAGAACATAGTCCCATTTTCAACAGCAACAAAAATAAACCTTGGAATAATGTTAACCAAGGAAGTGAAATATCTATACAACGAAAACATAAAAACACTCAAAAAAGAAATTGAGGAGGACTTGAGAAAATGGAAAGACCTCCCATGTTCCTGGATAGGCAGAATTAACATTGTGAAGATGGCAATCCTACGAAAGGCAATATACAGATTTAATGCAATTCCAATTAAAATCCCTACAGTGTTCTTCACAGAGATAGAAAAAATGATCTCAAATTTCATACGGAAAGGCAGAAGGCCTCACATTTCCGAACGTATCCTCAGCAAAAGAAATATCTCTGGAGGCATCACCATACCTGATCTAAAGCTATATTACAAAGCCATAGTAATAAAAACAGCATGGTACTGGCATAAAAACAGGAGTATAGACCAATGGAATAGACTTGAGGACCCGGACTTTGGGTCAAGCAACTATAGCTACTTGATATTCTATAAAGGCCCAAACAATATAGGCTGGAAAAAAGACAGCATCTTCAACAAACGGTGCTGGACAAACTGGATAACCATATGCAGGAAACTGAAACTTGATCCACACATTTCACCATGCACTACACTCAAGTCCAAATGGATCAAAGATCTCAATATAAGACCAGAAACTTGAATACTACTGGAAGAAAATTTAGGAAGTACTTTCCATGATATAGGAATGGAAAAAGACTTCCTGAACAAAACCCCAGTAGCTCACAAACTTAAACCGTCACTCAACCAATGGGATCACATGAAGCTGAAGAGTTTCTTTACAGACAATCATACAATAAGCAAGGCCAATAGATTACCCACAGAATGGGAGAAAATATTTGTGGGTTATCCAACTGATAGAGGCCTAATCCCTAGAATCTTCAAAGAACTCAAAAATCTAAACAGTAAGAAGTCAAACACCCCACTCACAAAATGAGGCAAAGAGCTGAACAGGCAGTTCACAGAGGAAGAAATACAAATGGCAAACACACACTTAAGAAAATGTTCATCATCCTTAATCATCAGAGAAATGCAAATTAAAACAACTATGAGATTCCACCTTACCCCAATAAGGATAGGAAACATCAAAAAAATCAAATAAAAATAAATGCTGGTGAGGATGTGGAGAAGTAGGAACACTCATCCACTGTTGGTGGGAATGTAGGATGGTACAACCACTTTGGAAAGTAATATGGAGACTTCTGAAAAAGCTGAGTACAGAGATACCAACAGACCCAATTATTCCCTTGCTGGGCATCTACCCTAAAACCTTCAAACCACAGGCTAGAGAGATTTGCTCAACCATGTTTGTAGTGGCTCAATTTGTGAGAGCTAAGAGCTGGAATCAACCCAGATGTCCATCACTAGAAGAATGGATAACTAAGATGTGGTATATCTACACAATGGAATTCTATACATCAGTAAGAAAAAATGATACAATGAAATTTGAGGAAAAATGATTGAACCTGGAACAGATCATTCTCAGTGAACTTACTCAATCACAGAAAAAAAATCGCCACATAGTCTGACTCATCTAGAGCACCTAACCTGAATCTACCCAAGATACCTTACATACCCAGCAAGCATCTCGTGGACTAGACACTAGGATGGAAGGGGAGGGAGGGGAGGGCATCAAAGGGGTGGGAAACACAAATCTAGACCCAAACGGCAATGGTACCATAATTTTCTACTTACTAAAAGACAGACCAAATGGCTGATCCTTCACCAGGCCCTTACAGGGAACACCTGAACCACAAGACACTGGAGAGGGTAGGATCAAGACTAACCTTAATCTTCTACATCTTCCCTCTCTCCCTCTCCCTCTCTCTCTCTCTTCTCTCTAACTCTTGTATATTAGTTATCTTTTTCCTCATTTTTGTAGTGGGCACTGACCTGTAACTCCCAGAATCAGCATGGGGCTATCATCCACAATGAGCTTTTGATCAGAGAGACCTACAAAGTTTCCTAAATGACAGACAGATTTCAAGAGTACTTGATGACCTACCAAAGGTTAGTGGTAAGACTCTACTGCTGAAGACACCTTATGTGGTTGACATGCAAAATAAAATGGCATGGTTGGAAGTTGGAAGAGAGTCAGTCCCCAGACAGTCAGCGCATCTAATATAGATATTTTTATTGACAACTTTTATGCTTATAGACAACAAACCATGGTATTTTCCTCGACCCACTTTCCCCTTCATAACTCTGTTCTCTGTCATATCCCCTCCTTCTCTCCATTAGTCTATCTTTTAATTTTATGTCATCATCTTTTTCTCCTATTATGAGGGTCTGGCATCTATGTTCATCAGGGAAATTGGTCACAGTTTTCTTTTTATTGTGTATTTACCGAACTTTAGTATCATGATAATATTGGCTTCATAGATTGGGTTGGTAGTGCTTTTCACCATTCTGTTTTGTGGAGAAGTTTAAGATTGTTGGAATTAGATCTTCCTTAAAAGTCTATTATTAGTTGGAAGTGACTCAACCTGGTTCTAGACTTGTTTTGGTGGGGAGACTTTTAAATTACTGCTTCACTCTCATTGCCAATTGTGGATCTGTTAAATTAATTATAACTTTTGGCTTTACTTTTGGTGGGTCATCTGCATTAAGAAATTTATCAATTTCAGGCTAGAGAGATGGCCTAGTGGTTAAGACACTTGCCTGCAAAGTCAAAGGACTCGTGTTCTACTCTCCAGATCCCACAAAAACCAGACACACAAGGTGATGCAAGTGGGCAAGGTTGCACATGTGCACAAGGTGGCACATGTATCTAGAATTCAGTTACAGTGGCTATTCCCTAACTGTTTTTCAGATTTCTTTGAAGCCTGTTATAACACCTTTCTTGTCTCTAATTTTATTTATTTGACCCTTCTCTCTCTCTTTTGGTTAGTTTGGCTAGGGGTTTGTCAATCTTGTTAACTTTTTCAAATTGACTCTGGTTATGTTGTATATGATTCTTTTAGTCTGTATTCAATTAGTTTCTGACCTAATCTTTATTAATTTTTTGCTGCTTATTAGTTTTGGGATTTGCTTCTTGTTCATTTTTATTTATTTATTTGCCAAGGACAGACAGAGAGAGAAAGAGGCAGAGAGAGAGGGAGATAGAGAGAGAGAGAGAATGGGTGCACCAGGGCCTCCAGCCACTGCAAACGAACTCCAGACGCTTGAGCCTACTTGTGTATCTGGCTAACGTGGGTCCTGGGGAATTGAGCCTTGAATCAGGGTCCTTAGGCTTCACAGGAAAGCGCTTAACCACTTAGCTGTCTCTCCAGCCCTGGGATTTGCTTCTTGCTGTTTTTCTAGCATCTTCAGTTGCATCATTAGATCATTTATTTGAGGTCTCTCTCTCTCTCTCTGAATTAAAAAAAATATTTTATTTATTTGAGAGAAAAAGAAGGAGGCAGACTCAGAGAGAGAATGGCCAGCCAGGACCTCCTGCTACTGCAAATAAACTCCAGATGCATGTGCCACTTTGTGCATCTGGCTTTACATGGGTACTGGAGAATTGACTCTGGCTGCCAGGCTTTGCAAGCAAGTGCTTTTAACCACTGAGCAATCTTTCTAGCCCAAAATAAGTTTTCAAGATTTTTTTGAGGTAGGGTCTCTCTCTCTATTCTATGCTGATCTGTAACTCACTCTGTAGGTCAAGGCTGGCCTCAAACTCATAGTGATCCTCATACCTCTGCCTCCTGAGTGCTGAGATTAAGGCATATGCTACCACGCCTGGCCCTCTGATAATTTTTTAATATATTTTATTTATTTATTAGAGAGAGAGAGAGAGAGAGAGAGAGAGAGAGAGAGAGAGAATGGGTGTGCCAGGGCATCCAGCCACTGCAAACGAACTCCAGATGCATGTACCCCCTTATGCCTCTGGGTTATGTGGGTCCTGGGGAATCGAACCTGGGCCCTTTGGCTTTGCAGGCAAACCCCTTAACCGCCAAGCCATCTCTCCAGCCCCTGGCTCCAAATATTTTTAAATTTTGTTTATTTTTATTTATTTATTTGAGAGTGACAGACAGAGGTAGAAAGAGGCAGAGAGAGAGACAGAAAGAGAAGAGGTGTGCCAGGGCCTCCAGCCACTGCAAATGAACTCCTGATGCGTGCGCCCCTTTGTGCATCTGGCTAACGTGGGTCCTGGGGAATCGAGCCTCAAACCAGGGTCCTTAGGCTTCACAGGCAAGTGCTTAACCACTAAGCCATCTCTCCAGCCCTCCAAATTTTAATATGAGCACTTATGGCTATTAACTTCCCTCTTCAGACTGCTTTGATTGGATCCCAGTGGATCTGGTAGGATATGTTATCATTTTCATTAATTTCAAGAAAAATTTTAAAATTTTCTCCCAAGTTTTTTAAATCAATTATCTACTATTCATTCGACAGTACATTGTTCAGTCTTCAAGTATTTGTATAGTTACTGAAGTTCCTAATGCTGTTGATTTCTATCTTTTTTTTCCAGTATAGACCGATAAGATACAAGGCCCCCAACACCTCATCACTGAAGCAGACCAAAAATGAACCCAACATGGCTCAGGGAAATTTTGTGGAAGAGGGGGCGGAAAGAATGTCAGAGTCACATGTTGGGTCATGATATGCAGAGACATTTAGCTTACCCATAACTGTGGGCTAACTCCACAATGCATGACCCGTATACCTCAACAAGGAGGGGCCAAGGGGAGGGGGTAGGTCACGGATGAGCCTAATAATGGTACCAAACTGACTGTATTTGCTGAATACAGAACTGACTAATAAAAAAAAAAAACTCAGATTAAAAAAAAAAAGATCTCTTTTTCTGTATTAAGATTTTTTTTTTGGTTTTTTGAGTTAGGGTCTCACTCTAGCCCAGGCTGACCTGGAATTCACTATGTAGTTGCAGGGTGGCCTCGAACTCAGGGCGATGCTCCTATCTTTGCCTCCCAAGTGCTGAGATTAAAGGCATATGCCACCACGCCAGGCTCCTGTATTAAGATTTGCTTGTAACCTATGTATGGTCAATTTTAGAGATGTTTCCTTGATTTTTTTTTCCTATCTCTTGATGGAATGTTCTGTAGATACCCATTAGATCTAGGTGGTCAATGATATAATTTAACTCTGAAGTATCTTTGTTGATTTTTAGCTTGGAGGATCTATCTAAACCTGTGAGGTTGGATATTATTGTGTCAGGACCTATATGGCTTTTTAGTGTTTGTTATATGAAATGGCATGCCACAATATTTGGTGCATAAATGTTACAATTTCTATGTCTCCTTAAAGAAAACTTTTTATTGACAACCTGTATTCATATGGACAATATATTTTGGTCAGAATCCTCTTCCATCACACTCCCTTTACTCCCTCCCCTATACATCCTTCACTGAATCCTTTCTTTCCAGTCTCTCTTCTATTTTGATATCATTTTCCCTCCTATTATGTATGTCTTTTTCAGGTAGCATCAACCATTATGAGTTCATGAATATCAAGGCCACTTTGTGTCTGAAAGACAGCATTGTAAGCAGTTCTCCTCTTCCTTTGACTCTTACAGTCTTTTCACCACCTCTTCCAGAAAAGTTCCTGAGTCTTAGAGGGTGTCATAGAGATGTGGCACCCAGTGCTGAACACTTTCCTGATTCTTCTTAGCACTTTACATTTGAGTCACTCCAGTGGTCACCCACCAACATCTGAAAAGAGAAGCTTCTCTAACTAAAAGTGAGAGTAGCATTAATATATGTGCATAAACATAAGTATTTAAAGGGCAGTTTTGTGGGCATAATATATGCATTTAGCCAGAGATCAATAATAATTTCCCCACTAAAGCTTATGACCTTCCAAGCCATAAGCTTCTGATGGGTTTCCACTACCAAGCATGAATTCCTTCCCAAGGAGAAGTCCTTAAATTCAATCAGAGAGCAGTTGATTTTCCTCATAACACACATGACACCATTGCACCCCTTGGCACATTTGACCAGACTGTCCAGCTGTAAAGTTCGCAGGGTACAGTACAATGGTGCTTGTTAACACCATTGATGACTTCTTATCCTTAGGTCATCTGCAGCCTGATTTCTCATTGCCCTGCAGTCCAAACATGTGGTGTCTTCAGCAATATGGGCTTACCCTCTACTTCTGGTGGGCAACTCAAAGCTTTGGCAATACCTACAATGTTTTGATAGCCTCAGGGGGCCTTCCTCACCAACAACTTGCTGCATGGTATCTCACTTCTGGCACTGAAATTTTCCTGTAACAATCTATGCCCTTCTATGTCTTCTTGATTAATCATTCCCTTTATTAATATATAGTGGTCACCATTATCTGTTTTGAATAGCTTTGGTTTAAAGTCTACCTTATCAGATATAAGTATAGCTATGCCTGCTTGTTTACAGTTTCCAGTTGCTTGGTAGGTTGATTTCCATCCTTTGATGTTCACTTTGTGAATGTCTTTGCTAGATAGATATGGTTCTTGGAGACAACAGACAGTTGGACCACTTTAAAAAAAAATAACTAGTCAGTTTGTGCCTTTTCATTGGTGAGTTGATTTCATTTACTTTTAAAGTTACTATTGAGAGGGTCCTTTCTATGATTTTGTTAGGTGGTTTTCCAGTTGGCTGTATTATTGTCATTTTTTTTTCATCTTCCCTTTCAGTTGTGAGTTTGATGGCTATCTGTGTTGAACATGGTTGATTCTTTTCCAGATCTTCAATGTTCCCCTGTTCCTTTCTTGTGAAGTATTATCATATGTGTTCTTATGAATGAGATTGTTTTTCTTCTCCCCCCTATATAATATTCTTTAATTACTTTCTGTGGTGCTGGTTTGGTTTTAATGAATTGTCTTGATTTGTGTTTGTCTTGGAATATCCTTACTTATCCATTAATTTTGGAAGACAGTTTTTCTTAGTTGGAAGTTCTTTACTTTCAGGGCTTGTGATGATCCCATGCTTTTCTGGCTTTTAGGGTTGCTGATGAAATATCTGGAGCTATTCTGATGTTTTCTGCCTTTGTATATGAGTTGGCCTTTTTTGCTAATAGCTTTTCATATTGTTTCTGTACTTCGTAATTTTGACATCTTGACTCTGATGTGTCGTGGAGAGGTTTTTCTCTAATAATATTTGTTTGGGGTTCTAAATGACTAATATGTCTGCATGTTAACTTCTCTAGGTTTCTGCAATTTTCCACTCTGATTTCATTGAATAATTATTTAGTTCTTTTAGATGCTTAGTTATTCCTTCTACCCTGTAGATTCTAAGGTATAGCCCCTTGATTGCATCCAAGGCTGCTTAGAAATCACGTTCCTTGATATTTTTATTCTCTATATGTGTTTATGTGTTTTATTGTCTCAGCTTTGTCCTCCATCTCTGAAATACATTCTTCTGCATAGTCTTGTCATTGATGCTCTCTGTTGTGATTTTTATATGATTGTTTCTTTCATTTCCAGAATTCCTATTTGGTTCTCGTTCAGTGTTTAAGTTTCCTTGCAGAATTTTCCCTCCATGTTTTGGACTTTCTCCTATAATTTGTTAATTGTATCATTCACTTGAAATACTGTCTTCTGAAGGTCTTCAATGGATTTCCTTAGCTCATCCACCTGCTTGTTCGAGTTTTCTATATGGTCATTGGGCCTTTTAAGAAGTAGGATTGTAAATTCTTTCTCCAACATTTCCCCTATCTCTGTGGTTTTGACTTTCATTAAAGGAGAGATGGGAGAGTGGAAATGGGGCATGGTGAATTGTCCCTTCATATTCTTGTTGTATCTTCATTGTTTCTTCCTCATCTGTTCCAGATTAAATTTCCCTTTCTTTTCAGTACTAATTGGTGGTTTGTCACATCTTCTGAAAGAACTTCTGCATGCCATATCACTAGTGATTTTATTTTAAATAGCTATTTAGCCTGAAGCACAGTTGTGATTACCACTTATCAGCAAATCTGGATATGTCTAATGTTCTAGACACTTTTGTACTAAACTTGTGACCCTGGGTGAGAGTTGCTTATATATGATTGATGCTGGTTCATGTATAGGATTGGAACCCAATAAGGACCCTGAATTCAAGTCATGGTGGTGGTCTCTTAAGTACTATTTGACCTCTCCTGCTTTTGGCCAGGTGGGACTATTTGAGGTCCACTTCCTACTGGGCACTAGCTTGCATCTTCCTTATGGACTAAGTGGGCAAGGATGCCAGGACCCACTTTCTGCTATGCTCTGGCTGGTGTCCACATATTTCTTCATTAAATATTTGATCACCTTCATTAGGAAACCCTTGGGGTATGGAATTCTTTCATAAAAATTCTTTGACATATAATTCAATTTATTTAATAGAGTATCATTAACATTTTCTAATTCATCCTGTGCGCCTGTTTTGGCTAGTTTTATTTTTCTTGTCTTTTTTAAAAAATATTTTATTTATTTATTTATTTTTTTTAGAGACAGAGAGGGGGAAGGGGCAGAGAGAGAGAGAGAGAGAGAGAGAGAGAGAGAGAATGGGCAAACCAGGGTCTCTAGCCACTGCAAACAAACTCCAGATGCATGCGCCACCATGTGCACTTGGCTTATGTGGGACCTGGAGAGTTGAACCTGGGTTCTTAGGCTCTGCATGCATGCGCCTTAACCAATAAGCCATCTCTCCAGCCCTAGTTTTATTTTTTCTATGAATTGATTCCATATAATTTGTCGAGCTTGTTGGCCATAGTTCACATCATTCATATTTTCTCATTTTTAAACTATCTGTAGTATTTATAGCAGGAATTAGAAATGTATTCTAAAAAGGGCAGATAATAGTCTTTTGGGAAGTTATAGCAGGTGTTCTCTGCCCCCCCCCCCACACACATAGTTTTTCCATTCCGTTCTCTTGTCTCTTTCTCTGTGGCAAAAACTTTGATAAAAGTCTTACCCTGTGGCGATAAAGAATCATGCCCTGAATAGGATTTGATCTGGTGACTGTTTTGGAAGCTTGTGATCTACAGTTCATTCTTCATTGCCAATACTGATTATTTCTGTTCTTTTTTTATTTTCTGGGTCATTATCACTGGGGATTTTTTTTTAGTTTTTTTTTTTAAAGTTTTGATACTTTCTAAGAAGCAGCTTTGGCCTTGTTAATTTTCTAAATTTTTAAATTTCTACTTTGTGGAAATATGACTTTGTGTATTTATTATTGCCTTCATTGTACTTTCTTTGGGATTATTTTGTTCTTCTTTATCTAGTTTCTTGATATGAATTATAGGTCATTGATTTTAATTTTTCTTTCATATAACTATAAAAAGTTGTAGATAACTAAGCTCCACTTAAGTGCAAGTACATACATTTTTATATGATGAATTTTCACTATCTGTCACTTCAAAATATTTTATACTTTCTTCTTTAATGCCTAGATTATTTAGAAGTATATTTAAATACCAAATATTTGTGGATACCTAAGGTATTATCTATTTAGTTATTTCATTATATATTTATTTCACTTTTGCCACAGAATATGCTTGATATGATTGCAATACATTTAAATTTATTGAAAGGTAACTTATGGCTAAATGTATGATATGTTTGTGTGTTTATTTGCATTTGCAAAATGTATATTTTAAAGTTCTTAGGTATATTGTACTATAAAAATTAATTAGGTCAGAATGGGTGATAATCTGATAATCTTTGTCTTTACGGAATTTTTCCTAAGTTGGTTTCTAGTTGAGAACATTGTTAAAATATCTAATGTGAAATCATCTGTTTCTCCCTGTAGTCCTTTCAAATTTTGCCTTATTTTGTTTTTACATATTTACTTTGTTAGGTTTTCCTAATACTAACTTTAATCATAACATTTTGATTATTACAAAAATATCTCTCTTTTTGGATTTATTGTTTTATGATACATTTGAACATGTTATGTAGCCCAAACGGGTCTGCAACTCACAAAACTCCTGCCTCCAGCTCCTGAGTGCTGGGATTATAGGCGCCATACCTGGCAGTCTTGTCTGAGTCCTCCAAGCCTTTTTATGCTTAGTGCTTTATGTATACATATATATGTATATAAATTTATGTGTTGTGTGTATAAATAAATATGCATATGTGTGTTTAAATCCTTACATCCAAAATTTTGTGTATGTGTCTCATATCTAAAGTGTAATTCTTGTAGATACAGTATAATTTGTGCTCTACCTTTTACCCATCATTATATATATTTTTAAATGTATATATTTTTACATTTTATATGTTTATTGATATAATTGGAGTTAAGAGTAATATTTTATTTTTTGTCTGCACTTCAGGTGTTTATTCCTTCGTTCTTCCTTTTCTATTGCTTTTGCTTGACTTTAATATTTACTTTAATTACATTTCACATACTACTTGCTGTTTACCTAATTTATTTTATTTTATTTTTCATGCCAAAAAAGAGAGAGAGAGAGAATTTCCATGTCAGGACCTCCAGCCACTGCAATCAAACTCCAGACATGTGTGCCATCTTGTGTGCATATGTGATCTTGTGTATGCGTCACCTTGTGCATCTGGCTTATGTGAGACTTGGGGAGTCAAACATGCATCTTTAAGCTTCATAAGCAAGCACCTTAACTGCTAAGCCATCTCTCTAGCCTTGTTTATCTTATTTTTTATTAGCATATACTATTTGTACAAAATAATTGATTTTATTTATGACATGTTCACATATGCATACAATGGATTCTGATCATATTCATCTTGTCATCCTCCTCTCCTCTGCCTCTTTTGTTCCTTTCTGCCATTGCTCTCTACTCCTCGCAACCCCCTTTATACTTTCCTATCTTTTCAAAACTATAGATTTTGCATATGAGAGAAAACTTGCAATATTTCTATTTCTGAGTCTGGTTTATTTCACTTAATGTAATGATCGCCATTTTCCTATGACAAAATTTCATTCTTTCTTATGACTGAATAATACTTTTTTGTGGATAGATATGTATACCATATTTTCTTTATCCATTAATCTATTGAACTTCCTATAGGCTGATTCAATATCTATGCTATTATTAATTATTCCACAGTAAACATGGGAATGCAAATGTCTCTAACTGTATGCTGATTTAGAGTTCTTTGGCTATATGTCTAGGAGTGGCATCTATATTACTGTTCTATTTTTTATTTTATGATGAATCTCCACACTGCCATAATGGCTGTAGCAGCTTACATTCCCACCAACAATGTATAACAGTTATGCATATTCTTTAATAATATCTATTGTTTTATTCTTTTTTAATTTTTGTTTTTGTTTATTTTTATTTATTTACTTGAGAGCAACACAGAGCAAGAAGGAGACAGAGAGAGAGAGAGAGAGAGAGAGAGAATGGGCATGCCAGGGCTTCCAGCCATGGCAAACGAACTCCAGATGCATGTGCCCCCTTGTGCATCTGGCTAACATGGGTCCTGGGGAATCGAGCCTCGAACCGGGGTCCTTAGGCTTCACAGGCAAGCGCCTAACTGCTAAGCCATCTCTCCAGCCCTATTGTTTTATTCTTAATGCTTGTTCTGAATATTACAATATAAATTTTAAAACTTTCTTAGTATACTTAAAGTTAGTATTGGGTAACTCATTTAAATGTCAAAAATTTGAAGTATATTATACATTTATCCTCCCTGTTCATTTATATATATATATATATATATATATATATATATATATATAGTAAATGTATAGACAAATGTATAATTACATATATATTGCTATAGATTCATATCGAGGACTTATGATAATTATAATGAAAATTATATATATAGATAATATCAGAAAAATCATAAACACCACAAGATCATGTCATAACTTTTACTTTAAAAGGTCCTATTTATCTTAATCAAATGGAGAGAAAAATCTAAAGTCTTTTGCATTGTCCCAGCTGCTCATCAGTTGTGATGCTCTCCATTCCTTGCTGAGTTCCATCTGGTGTCATTTCTCATCAGCTTCAGAGAAAGCATTTTTTGTAGCTCAAGTCTGATGATGAAGCTTTTACTTTCTATTTATTTAAACGTGTCTTTATTTGCTTACTAAAGAATGAGGAAGAAGTAAATTTCTCCCTGGCATTTTGAAAATGTTATTTCACTTTCTTTTAGTCTCCACATTTTCTCATGAGAAATCAGTAACATCTGAATTTTTGTTTCTTTGTGTATGATTTAATGTCATTTTCAGAATCTTTTGATAATTTCTTTGATTTTTTTTGAGTGTGACTAGTATGTACTTAAGCATGTTTTCTTTGTTTTGTTTTTATCCTACTCTGGATTTGTACTTTCCTTCCTTCCTTACTCTCAATTTCCCTCTCTCTTTTTTCTTTTCTTCTCTTCTTTCCTTCTTTCATTTCTTTTAGTATCAGGGATTGAACATGCTAAACAAATGCTATACCACTAAGCACTCTTCCAATTCCTGCTGAATTTATTGAATCTGTGGCTTATTATTGCTTCAAAATCTGTTTCTTCAGCATTCTGATGAGATTGGGAGCTTTCAGGATGGTATAGTAATAGATGTTATTATGTATTTTCTGATGGAATAATTTCTACCCACTGATCTTCACATCTGTGGACATCTATTATCTTCTTATTCCTATTGAACAAATTCAGTGCAATTGAAAAAAATCTATCATTGTAATTGAGGTTCTAGAATTTTCATGGTCTCCACTCTTGTTCGTTTTTGTGTCTCTCAGATCCTGTTTTCTATCTTTACATTAATTGAAACCATATTTTGTTTTTAAATACCTGAACATTGTTGTAATAGCTACATTAATTCTAGTATCTGAGTCATCTCGAGGCTGATCTCTGTTATCAACTGAAAAGAGTCACATTTTTTCATCTATTCATTAATTGTGGATTATGTTCTGAACATTGTGAATTTTATATTATAGAAGCCAATTTCTGATATATTTCTCTGCAAACTATTGATTTTTGTTATAATAAGCAATTGAGTTGGCTGGAATCAAACCAAACTCCATCTCTTTGGTTGCAGCTGAAATCTCAGTTGAGTTCCTTTATTCTTGATTGAGTCTGTCCTGTGCACATGTGATTCAGAGTCCAGTTTCTCACTGAAGCTTAGACTGTCTGCCATAGCTTTCTCCATATCTGATATCCCAGTATGTCCTTCCAAGGGCTGTGGTTCTCCTGACCTTTGTTTTCTGGTTCTTCCTGCCTGGAAGATGCAGGCTATTCCATCAGTGTTTAGATGCTTTTCAAAGCTATAGTGTCAGCCCACCAGGCAGCTCACCTTGTGATGCTACCATTTTTTGAGTGTCTACTGTGTTCCAGAACCTCTGCTCTTATTCAGTTTTCTTGGCTTTCATGTGATTATTAGTTTATATAGTTTCAATATGCAGGGACTCACTTAGTCATACTGGAAGAAGATGACAAGTTCCCATTGTCACATTCTTTGTTCTGAACTGACTACATGCTGAAGCTAAATTGCCTGAGTGCAGTTGATTTATGCTAAGAGGAGGCCCATATTGGTTTTAGGTTCCTATGTATTAAAAAAATAGTAGACACTTTCATTCTTCCTACTCCATACCCAGCCAGGTAATAACTCCTTGACTGGTAACATGGATAACAGGGAAATATGGGCTCAAATTACATACATCTTTGTTCAGCTTTGTGACCTTGGACAAGTCCCTTAATTTCTCTGAGCCTCTGTTTCCTAATATCATAGCACAACATACTTCTCAAGGTTGACAGAAGGCTTAAATAAGAGAATGCAGATAAGCATGCCCATATATCTGTTTTTGCTTGGGAGAGTCCAGGCTTATAACTGTGGTCTCAGTGTAATTTTTAATAAAGCACTGCTTCAGTCTCAAAAAATATTCTAGTATCTATCAAATACAGTTAGCAGTAAAATCAACAAGTCCTTCTGATCATGAGTCTCTAGCAGAATTATTAAAGAGAAATGCCTCACTTGTAATGGAAGCATTGCTCAATAAACTATGAGAAGACTGCCTATTGCCATTGCACGGGTTTGTTGTTTCCCCCTTCAGAACTAGAATTGGGGCAAATCAGCTCATCTGTCATTACCTAGGTGGAAGTGGATTAAAGGGAGAGAACCTCAGCAGTAGGAAAAGGTGGTGTGGATGTGTGGTAGAGTACACATGTGCACACACACACATGTAAAATATACATGATGACTGGAATGGAGAGGTGGCTCAGTGGTCAAAAGTAATTGCTTTCAAAATCTGCAGGCCCGAGTTCAATTCCCTTGTACCCATGTACCATGTAAAGCCTAATGCAAAAAGTAGTGCACGCATTTGGAGTTCATTTGCAGAGAAGAAACCCTAGCATGCCTATTCTTTCTCTCTTTCTCTCTCTCTCTCTCTCTCTCTCTCTTTCTGTGTGTGTGTGTGTGTGTGTATTAAATAAATACATATTTTTAAAAGTATATGATAGCATATAAAGCCATTTTCCACTCCTCAGCCTCAGCCCTTTAAGGATACTTTGGGGTAGGGGTTGAGGTGGGAGGCTGGGAGGATTTTACTGTGATAGGTGAATACTCTAGTTTTCATTTCCTGGCTTTTCTTGGTAGATTTTCCTTGGTGATGTCCCTCTTGGGAGAGTTTCAGCTTCCATATATTTGCCCAAATCACTGAGGGAAAGAATTCCTCTTAACAGCTTACAAACCATCTTGTTTAATTTTTTTGGCCAAACCTCACTCTTTAAGGTAAGTTCTTACCTCTGGTAGCTGTCATGAATTAACATATGGTGACTCATCGTAATTATGAACTCTTGCTATTTTCATGATGTTCTGTTTATTTTAGAATATGTTCTCTGATTGATTCCATGACTCTTTCAGCACAACCCTGGCCCTCAACATGAATCAATTTCCACTTTAATGATGTTTTACAGTTTTGAATTTTCACAGCTCCTCAGCTTTGGAAGGGGCCTTAAGGATTATCCGGTGACCAAACAGAGGCCTTAAGATGTTTCAAAGCCTGAAAAGAACAGCATGTTCTCCTGACAAGATGACCTTTCAGCTTGCCAGTGCTTCCCTCCCCCATAGCTCCTGACTCCTTTCTCTGAAGGCTCTAGGCCTCACCTCTAAGCCAGGGACAATATGATGTGGTGTTAAAGGGATAAGCCCCTGGTCCCTGAGTCCATGTGTGACCTGAGTGACTTTGGAAAAGTTATTCAACCGCCATGTCACTGAGGTTCTTCCAGTGTTAAATGGCCTAAGGACAACACCTCATATATTTGTTCAAGGACTAAAGGAGTTAATACACATCAAGTGCTCACAATATTGCCTGGCACATACTAAGCACCATCATACATGTTTGCATTGCTGTTATTATTACCTTGTCTTGTTTCTCTGCCTAAGAAAAGCCCAATTTCTTCAGAGCACTCTATCTTATCTAACCATTGGGAAGACACAACAGAGTTTTCATGAAGTTGAAAGGAGTAAACACTATTTTTGGCTGATATTTACATTTATTATCTCATCTACTTCTCATGAGAAACTGAAGCTCAACAAAGTTAAATCATTTTGCCCAGGGTCACATAGCTAGGAAGTATTGTAGCTAGGAATCAAATCCAGACTGTCTGGCTCCAAAGTTCCTAGATTGGAGGTTAATACATGAACTTGCCCAGGTATGTTTTTACTTCTGAGGAGTAATCCAAAGGGATGAAATTTTGGTGGACAAACATTCTCATATTTATTTGGAGAAAATTGTACTGGGCGAATTCATCAAAACCAGATAACTATAATACTTACCGAGTCGAGTGTACCATATCACCACCAACTATGGCTTTAAGGAATTTTCTTCCCATGGAATTATGTAGCCAATCTTCTTTTTATTTAAATTCTATTTGTTCCTATATCCTTTATTCAAATCCTACCCAAGATTCCTCTCTGGAATTAGTAAATCCATATTCTCTTTCCTGTGCCCAGGGACAAATTTAATCAGCTAGTCAGCAAAAATTTGTAATGATTTAAAATGTGTTCCATATTCAGCCTCTGCACATTTTGATTTTCTTGCCACTGTTCTGTATCATTGGAGGTGCCATAATTTTGGTTGTAATTTCTCTCCTTCCTTCAGTGGGCTGTGCTAGTCTCTTTCAATAAGAGATAAATTTTCTTTGCACAAATTTCACACTTAATAAGTAATTTTTATTCACTAACACCCTCCACTGAAAGGGATTAAATATCTTTGCCAAAATTAGCCTACAGACGTCATAGTACCAGATGAAGAAGGATTAGAATTAGCTTCCTGTCAAATTCAGAGCTAGAAGAGTCCTCATAACTCATAGGGTCCCATCTTTTCATTGCACTGATCAGGACACTGAGACCCAGAGAGGGGAAGGCACCTGCTGAGGATGGCACAGTTTATTTTATCAATTCAATGTTTTATGCATACAGAAAATATTCATCACATTCTTGGTATGTCTTCCATGGTGCTGGATGCTGCGGATATAGTGCTGAGCAGGGGTGTCCTGGGGCCTGCCCTCATGGAGAGTACAGTGTGGCAGAAGAGAACAGAGACTAGAAGATTCCAACACTGAAGGGTGGGTGGTGAAGCTGAGATCTGTGTCACTAGTGGCTGAGAAGTGCTTAAAAATGACCATCCTGCCCCAAAGTCTCACATCCTTTCTTTAATACTGCTTCCTCTAACATTTTTTGATCAAAATCTTGACTGTCATTGCAACATATTACCTTAGAAATTGCTGATAATACACCCCCCTTGAACATTTTGTACCTCCCACACTTCTCCTCCACTACCTACAGCTCTGGGGGGCGGGGGAAGAAAAGGATTAGGCAAGTGTACTCTGACATAGGGCTCAGGGACTATAGAAGAGGGACTCTTCCTCATCTGGCAGGGCAGGCATGCTGAATGTGAGGGAGATTTCACCTGACACCTGGGGCTGTGAAGGAGCTAGAATAGGACATTAGGTCAGGATCGGGGAGTGCTTTAAGCAGAACAGCTGTGTAAAGGTTTGGAGGCATACCAGGTAAAACCTGAGTCTAGAGCACAAGGGATACAGGGGCAAGAAATGGTTTTGTTCCTTCCCGATGTAGACACTATTTTGTAGGTAAGAGAAATGAATCCAGAGATTGGGCTAGTTAAGTCGTAGATCATTGTGCATATCTGGTCTTTTGGTTTTTCTACCACAGAAAACTGTATTTCTTAAACTAAGTTGGAAAGGTTGTGAAAAATCATCTAGTCTACCCTCTCCCCTGACCCAGAAAATGGAGGGGTTTTGAAGGAACAAGATGGCTTGAGCTAGCACTTGGTCTTTTTGTCAACTGGAGAGCATCCCACCAGAGCTTGCTGATGATAAGCCTATATCCCAGGCTGTCCCAGGGAACTGCAGTGGGAAGGGAGTACTGAGTCATCAGCATGATTTGAGATAAACATAGAAGGTCAGGAATAGGGAATGAGAGGCTTCTAGCTGAACCCAGAGTATATTCACAGCTACCTGGGTATCAGGGTCTGCAGTGCTTGGGTGGAATAGGGAATGGGAATGACATACTGTTTCCTCAGAGGTCTGAAGACATGGAATCATCTAATGGTGCTCAAGTGACTCCTTAAGGAATGACATCTTGGCTCACAGCCTTCAGGCTTCTATAGCAAGTCCTGAAAGGATTTCCTGTCCCTGTGACCCTATAATACCTACCCCAGAGGAGGTAGTTGTTCAGTTTTCTGGTCTTCTGAAGCTGTAGCCTTTGGTATTCTGACTCTGTTAATTACCAAGTTCTATTGCTCAATAGAAACCTCTTTCTTACCTTTAAAACAACATTTGTTAAACACCTCTGCTTTGTCATTCACATGGCTGGGTGATCCTGGTACACACAATTTCTGAGTTGGCCTAAGCCTCAGTTTATCTGAAAAAATTCTATATGATGTCAATAAGAACTGAAGAGTAAGCCGGGCTTGGTGGCGCACGCCTTTAATCCCAGCACTCGGGAGGCAGAGGTAGGAGGATCACCGTGAGTTCGAGGCCACCCTGAGACTACATAGTGAATTCCAGGTCAGCCTGAACTAACGTGAGACCCTACCTCGTAAAACCAAAAAATAAAAAAATTTAAAAAAAAACTGAAGAGTAGGTATTTAGAAAGCACCTATCAAAGTTTATGGCTTACAGTGGGCACAACAGGTAATACCTACTGTGTGCTAGGCTATGTAGGGCACACCTGGATGCAATGCCTGAATTATTGCCTCAGAGGCAATGGTCCTCCAGGGAAGAGATAGCTTTCTCTAGAGATATGTTCCTAGCTAGATATTGGTCAGCTGCTTCAATATGTAGAGAAGACATAATAGGAAGTAGTTTATACCTAACTCATTATCGACTTAGATACACTGTACAGAAGAGTTTCCTTGTAAGAATGACTGAGGGCTAGAATGGGGGCAAGATGCGAAATGTTGGAATCTGGACAGTTATCACAGCAGATAACACTTTGACTTTGTTGCTAGTACAGTACTGAGTAGCAGACCAAACACAATGCTGGTTGCATAGATATGTAGATAGATGGATGAACTAATGAATTCTTCCAGCTTGGCACCATTGAGCCTTTATGTGAAAGAGAGATGACCTGAATCATGTGATTTTCCACATTTCTGTACCAAAACTGTGCATAACACTTCACAAATCCTAGATTAATAATGACTATGTAAGAAATGAGAAATTTAGAAGCCAAATTCCTCTTCTTTATGTTTCATCTACAGGCCAAAAACATCAGTACAGTATTAACCACATATGTTGTGAGTGCCAGCATTTCAAACATGACTATTCAAAACTTGGCTGATCCAGTGGTTATCACTTTGCAACACATTGAAGGAAACTGGGTAACATAACCATTTTTATCTGAGAACCAAATGATCTTCCTTGATTTTCCTTTTCAAAATAATTGGCTAATTAACATGTAATTAGAAGACTTCATGATTATTGTCCCATTATAGATAGCAGAAGGGTGGTGTAATTGGGGACTATTATAAATAATGTCTTTTCCTAAAGGGATATTGAGTGATAGAGTTTCTATCACTATGACACATTGGCAAAGCAGAGATTAAGGAGAGGTGGATCTTTTGGTTGTCCCATCATACTAAATGTCATTTAATTTCATTTATTTTTGAGTAAGACAAATAAGTTCATTCAAAATACATGAAGGACATTAAAATGTGTATTAATTAACCATAGAACTAAGACTATAGTCATATGGCATAACATAAGGCATATATTATTAAATGATTAAATTCAGTCTTAATATAAAGATGAATTACTATTTCCTCCTTTGATGTTAATGTTTGTCCAGTGTGTGCTTAATAGTTTCATTCATTCTCCATCTAACTGACCATATGGTATAATGTATTTTCCCTAGCCTTGATTCTAGAAGAGGAGAAGATATCAGAGGGGGAATTTAAAAATCAGATTGAAAATGTAACATGCTGGATAGGATGGAGGGCTCTCAACGTAGGCTGGGTCCACAGCTTTCAGATCATTCTCAGGAATTAATGTTCCTTGCCACCAATTTTTCAGGTTGCAGGAGTGAAGTCTTAGTGAGGAGACAACTCAGTCTTGTGTCTCTAAGGGATGATATCAGCTGTGAGCCCCCAAATACAAAGCCCTACGAAGAACACCTACTACCCTAGTACACATCAGTCCTACACTGGCTCTCCACAGTCTCCATGCATGACATGTTGTCTTCTCACTTGTAAGTCCAGAGAGAGAGAGATGGAGTTAGTCTTTAAATCAATTCATAAATGATCTGTGTGCACCTGCACAGTTTTGTCTCTGCAGACTGGAAAACACAAGAAAACTTTTGTGAATTTGTTTCTGTGTGATAACTTTTAAAGGGAAAGATGTTCACCTCTGATTTCTATTTTTGCAGGCTCATGATCAAGTTTACTGTGCCTTTTGGGATTTTGACAAGAACCGTAAGTATTTTACAAGCAGACTTTGATTATGCCCCCAGCAATCATTTTCTTATTTGGCAGTTAAAGGGGAAGGGTCCTTCTGAAGCTTCTGTATTATGAGACCCTTCAGAGCACACTAAATGATCAACATACCTGATATGATTTTAGGTCAAATTAGGACACAAGAAGTAAGAAAGAAACCTCTGTTTAGGAGAGACTTATTATGGAAATTATAAAACTCACTCAACTCATAGATAAGTAAAATTGGAAAGATGCAACTGGAAGACCCAGTGAAAAATTGCTTTGAGCGACTTGAGGAGGGCTGAGGAGTGATTACCTAGCTCTTTAGCTGTGCTTTTCCACAGGGCTTAGTGATTTCTACTGTCTCTCTCTCTCTCTTTTCTCCTCACCTCTTTAAAATTGCTGGATAGTACCTTAAGTAGACCATGTGACCTCTCAGGGTTCTAATTGTTTAATCTTATTGAGGAGATGAGACTTTCTGGTTGGTCCCTAAGAGCACTTCCTGCTTAGATAAGTAAGAGTCTTTGCTGATGGTAGGATGTGAGGATGTTAGTGGTGCTTGTTGCAGGCTGGGTTTCTCTTAGATTTGCCATCTATACTGGAATCTCTAGGAAAGCACCAACTCTCAGAGAAGTACCCTACACAATCACTCTCCTTTGAATGCCATGGCTGGCAATGAGAATAATCTGTCTACCTATGGAAACGTAGCCTGGAAATTTTTTCTCAATGTCCTTAGGGTTCTCAGAGAAAAGGGGAGATTTCTTACTACTTAGTCTCTTGGGGTGCTGGCACTACCCCTTTCTAACAAAGAGAAATAATACTGTCCTTTGCTGGCCCCTTCCAAGTCTCTGAGAAACAAAGTCCTATAAAGTGATGAATTTTATCCTCAACAGCTTCAATAAGTTGATCTCTGTGTTCATTCATTCCAGTAACTGGAATGCCCCTACCTCTTTACTCTATGGCCAGAACAGTTGAAATCTATAGAGTGATCTCAGGGGGACAGATTCTGCTCTACACTTGGCTACCTATCCTGAGATAACCTTTGGTATAGTACCATCCTGGAGGTCTACCCTAAATCATCTCTAGGACTCAAGATCTACTATCCTTGATACAAACAGACCAGAGGCTCTTGTTGGCAGAAAAGATCTTCAGAACATGATTTGTCTTGGACAGGAATCACTTGAGACCATCTGATTTCTGGCTGTTTCAGATGTCAATGCCAGTCCCAAGTATGTTCAGATGACAGCTTATATTCCACAAGTCTCTGCCCTCTAAAAACTTCCAAATCTTGGTCCAGGGAGATGGCTCAGCATTCGAAGGCACTTGCTTGCAAAACTTGATAGTCCAGGCCGGAGAGATGGCTTAGCAGTTAAGGAGCATGACTGTGAAGCCTGAGGACCCAGGTTCTATCCTTCAGGTCCCATGTTAACCAGATACACATGGTAGCACATGTGTCAGGATCTCGTTTGCAGTGACTAAAAGACCTGATATGCCCATTCTCACTCTCTCTCTCTCTCAAATAAATAAATGTCTAAAAAATTATTTTAAAAAAGCTTGATGGTCCATATTCAATTCCCCAGTACCCACATAAAGCCAGACACACAAAGTGTTGCATGTGTCTGGAGTTTGCAGTGGCAGGAAGCCCCCCCCCCCGTCCTCGTTCTCTCTCCTTACAAATAAATAAAAATACTTATAAACATTATTTATTTATTTGTGAGTAGAGATAGATAGAGAGGAAAGAAAGAGAATGGGCATGCCAGAGCCTACCCACTGCAAACAAACTCCAGATGCATGTGCCACTATGTGCATCTGGCTTATATAGGTACTGGGGAATTAAACCTGGGTCCTTAGGCTTCACAGGCAAGTGCCTTAACTACTAAGCCATCTATCCAGCCCCAAAGGAAAAAAATATTTTAAATGATGTTTAAAACTTCTAGATCTGCCTTTTTCTTTTATAACTTCCTTAAATAAGTTATCACCCCATAAGTTATCTTTTTTTGTTTTTTTCCTCTTTATTAGTTATGTACATACTCAGTGTGTAAACAGCCATGTTGGTACCATCATTTGCCTCCTCCCTGTCCCCCCTCCAAAGGGACCCTCCTTTTTGGTGAATGTGGGTCATGAATTGTGGGGGTTGCTATCAGTTATGGGGAATAGGCAATATCTCTGTGCATAATGTCACAACTTGTGGCTCTAACAATCTTTCCACCCCCTCTTCTATGAATCTCCCTGAGCCACGTTGGGTTCATTTTAGGTCTACTTCAGTGATGAGGTCTTGGGAGCCTCTGTGTGCCTGGATCTCTGATTTGGTAGGAGTTTAGTGTTCTCTGTATCTATCTCCTTCACCCTTGTGCTGATACCAGGATCACCAAGAAAGCAGCACTCTTGCTCATTTCCCCCATTACTCTATGATTTCAGCTGGGGCCCTGGTGAAGTGTGGTGGGCTGATTCTCTCCTCAGGTTCTGTGACCATCTGAAAAAGAGAAGCAGATTCTCCAATGGAGAGTGAAGTCAGCATTGGATAAATAGGATAAGCATTATTAGTTCAGAGAGATTTTAATAGGTGTAGGCCCTCTTGTAGCCTAAGATTGGTGGGAGCTTTATATTGGAGAGCGAACTGGGTTTTTTGGATATGGTTCTGACTTGTTCCAAGTTCCAGGTATGGGTTCCATTCCACTGAGCAGATCTGTCAGCCAATTCAAGAGCAGTTGGTTACCACCAATGGATGTATGCCACTATTGCACCTGGGTGAGCATCACATCAGGTTATTTGCTGCTGAGTACCTTAGACTATGAGTGCTTGGACAGATGTTGGCCATTTCCCCCCAGTCACTCATGTAGCACCTTCTGGCAGTAGACAAGCTATCTGTCTGGGGACTGACTCTCTTCTAGATTGCAACCAGGTTTCTCCATGTTCCATACCAACAACATGTGGTGTCTTTGGCAATTGGGTCTTACCATAACCTTTGGTGCATAATCAAGTGCTCTGAAAGAAATCTGTCTTCTCTGGGGAAACCTTGTAGGTCTCTCTGATCAACAGCTCATTGTGGAAGTTAGCCGCATCCTGGTACTGGGAGTTACAGGCCAGTGCCAAGGGAAAAGACAGAAGAAAAAGATAGGCAATATGAAAGGGAAAGAGAGAAGAGAGTAGGAGGGAGGGAGGGGGAGAGAGAGAGAAATACAGGAGAAGATTAAGGTTAATCTTAATCATACTTTCTCCAGGGCCCTGTGATTCAGGTATTCCCTCTTAAGGACCTGATGAAGGTTCAACCTTTCAGTATGTCTTTCAGGATATAGGATTTTATGGTACCAGTTCCATTTGGGTCCAGTTTTGTGTCCCTCCCCCATACTTACCCTTCCCTTCCACCTCACCCTCCCTATATTTTTGTTTTTTGTTTTTGAGGTAGGGTCTCACTCTAGCCTAGGCTGACCTGAATTTTACTGTGTAGTCTTTGGGTGTCCTCTAACTCACAGTGATCCTCCTACCTCTGCCTGCCAAGTACCAGGATTAAAGGTGTGCACCACCACGCCCACCCAGGATATTTGCTCATGATTCAAGTTTGCTTTCATCTGTTGTAGAGGCATGGTAAAAGAAAAGAAAAAGTGAGAGGAAAAAAAAGTGATGCCACTTACAAAGTTCCCCCAACATCAATTTGGTCAATTAGATTTAATTTAATTTTGCTGTTCATTTGTACCTCTATCTTGCTGTCTTAACAAACAAAGCTAATTATAACACACGTTCTGATGGTGCATATAATGAAAAGTTAAACATTTCTGAGAAAAGCAAAATTGCTTTTGAAATTTCCTTCTGTCCCCTGCAGATGGGCTAGGTGGATGGAATTCATCAGGCTGCAAAGTAAAGGAAACAAACGTAAATTACACAATCTGTCAGTGTAACCACCTTACCCACTTTGGAGTTTTAATGGTGAGTTGTCTCTTTATCATTCCTCAATGGAATTTTGGCAACTTTTAGTAAATTCAAACTAGTTATATATTTGGGAACTAAGAAATAGAAAGTGATATGTGAGTAAAAAGAAAAACACAATATAAGGCTCATTTGGTCCTTGGTAATGGAGGAGGGCAAGAGGACCTAGATATCCCTAGGAATTATTTGCAGTTAATGGTGGCTGGGGAGTGGGAGACATTTTTGCAGTATTATAGTAACTAGTAAGACTCTAATACTCAGAAAAATATCTTCTTTCCCTTGTCCATGCAGGCAAACCTAATTAAACTCAAAAGGTCACATGCATACACAAGAAATAAAGACATTGCAGTAGAAGAGGGACTGGTTGGGAATAAGTGGGCAGTCAGTAGAACAATGATGGGGAGAGAGGTTAAGAGAAAGTTATGGGAGATTTTTATCAAAATAAATTTGTTACTTGTATAAAATTGTCATTAAATAAAGAAGTATGAAAATAGAAAAAAGTCTTTCCTCCCAACTTATTCATCCAAAGTACAGTCAATAGAAGCAGATTTTTCTTTTTCTATCTATAAAATTAATGTCTGCTCCTCAGAGTTCATGCAATACAGAAAAAGGTCTCTGTAATTCCTTCCAAGGAGATCATTACCCTTAGCAGCTATTGTGTGTATTAATTTAGATTCTTTTCCCGTGTGCCTTAAGATGTTTTTGCTTTTGCAAAAAAAAGGGGGGAGGATCAAATGTCTCATGCTATTATCACTACTTTTTTCCACTTAATGCACATTGTGCAACTTTAAGGCAAATATACATGCATATACTTGGAAGATTTAAAGTTCCTTTATGGCATATTCTGTCATAGATTTAACCAGTCTTTGGTAGTGATATTTTGACTATTTTCTACTGCCCTGCACTTTGCTGTCTACATATTGTTATTGATTTGTCTTCAAACAAGAGATAAAGTATTCTTGTACATAAGTTGATAGAAATGGTATTGCTGGCTCAAATGAAATGGTCATTAAAATCTTAAATTTTTCATTAATAGTCATTATAGTTACAGTATATGAATAATATAGTTTTTGGAGGTAGGGTCTTGATCTAGCCCTGTTATGTCCTGGAATTCACTCTGTAGTCTCAGAGTGGCCTTGAACTCATGGTAATCCTCCTGCCTCTGCCTCCCAAGTGCTGGAATTAAAGGTGCATGCCAACATGCCTGGTAAGATGAATAATATGTTTTAAAAAATATTTTTAAATTTATCCTTATGAGAGAGAGGGCTGGAGAAGCGGGAAGGGAGGGGGAGAGAGAGAGAGAGAGAGAGAAAATGGACATGCCAGGGCCTTCAGCTGCTGCAAACAAACCCCAGACACATGTGTCACCATGTGCATCTGGCTTACATAGGTCCTGAGGAGTTGAATCTGGGTCCTTTGGCTTCTCAGGCAAATGCCTTAACTGCTAAGCCATCTCTCCAGTCCAAAAAGTATGTTTTTTTGTGTACTTTTTAACCTAATAAGAGCAATCTAATCAACTTGCCCACTTGGGCTTAGGGCTCAACATCCTTATTAATACTCTTAGTTCCTTCCCTCCCTAACTCCTTTCTAACATCAAGTCACACTGAGTTTTCCTTCCAAATAGCTCACAATTGCATCCCTTCTCTACCCACACGCAAATATTTTCTTAGTTTTCTTAAGTTCGTTCATCATATATGTTATCTGAATGTTTCATCTGGGCTTTGGTGACTTGTTCTTCAACCAATGGCAGGATCCCTGGGGGAAGAGGGTGAGTCTTCTTTTGTTTTTTTCTTTGGTTGGTTTTGGTTTTCTTTGAAACAGAGTATGATTGGGTAGCCCAGGCTAGCCTGAAACTCAAAATACTCATACCACAGACTCCCAGATGCTGGGATTGCAGGCATCCATGACATTTGACTTGAGTGTGCTTTATATTTCTTTCTTTTTAAAAAGTCAATTTAGGGCTGAAGAAGATGGTTTAGTGGTTAAGGCACTTGCCTGCAAAGCCAAAGGACTCCAGTTCAATTCCCCAGTACCCACATAAGCAAGATACACAAGGAGGCACATGTGTCTGAAGTTCATTTGCAGTGGCTGGAGGCCCTGGTGCATCCATTCTCTTGTTCTCTCTCTTTCTACCTCTTTGTCTCTGTCACTCTCAAATAAATAAACATATATATTAAAAAATTGTAAGCTTGAAATAAACCCTTCCCATAAAAACTAAGTTAAAAACAAAGCCTATTCAACATATAAGGGGCACATAATCAATACTTGTCAAATTGTGAGCTACCCACCAATTGGCTAGATCATTGCAGTAGAAGCCAAAAGACTCATGTTCATGTTTCAGCTACATCTGTAGCTGGCTTGGTAGCATTGTTTGGTTTGTATTCCTTGTGTGGAATTTGAATTTTTCTTCTGAGATATGAATTATTGAAGAAGAGCCAGACTTTTCCAGTCTTGACACTACTGATATTTCTGGCCATATCATTATTTGCTGTGGGAGACAGTTTAGACATTGTGAGATGTTCAGCAGCACCCTGAGCCTATACCCAGTGCATGTCAATTGGACCATCTAAAACTCTGTCCATGCATTGCCAAATGTCCCAGTGCGAGAGACAAGGTCCACTTGAGAACCACCAGAGTAGACCAGTACTTTCTAACTTTTTATGAGTCTCTACAATCATCTTATGAAATCAATGGACTATCTTCCAAACCCAATGCACTCCTATATTCAAATAATTGTGCATGTAATTTCAGATCTTTCTGTGGTCCACAGATTAAGAAGTGACTGGGCTGCTACTGTAGATCTCTACGGCCCACCTTATCTCTTAATTTTGCAAAAGTTATTTAAGGTCTAAAGAAAAAGAACATTTTTTTTCTTTCTTTGTAGTATTTTGGGATGCTCAGATCAGATAATGATTCACTCTGCATCTCAAATTCAATTATATTAGCTTGGTTATATTTTCAGGTGCAGAACATGTTAATGACAATGAAACCAAGGACTAAATGTTCTTCCAGTGCTGTTGATGGCTCTCCATGCTCTGTACCCAATACATTGTATGAGGCTTAGTCAACAAATAGTCTATAGTTTTATCACACATCCATACACACCATCTGGTTATGTCAGAGCTGTAACACAGATGTTCTACATCATGGAAATCCCTGTAGGTGAAGAATGTAAGCTCTGATATATGTGTAAAATATAATACTATATATATATATATATATATATATATATATATATATATATATTTGTTGCGTTCATAGGATTTATCCAGGTCTACAGTGGATGCAGTGAATGAACGGATATTAGTGATTATAACATATACTGGCTGTGGGATCTCCTCCATTTTCCTGGGAATTGCAATGCTGACATACATTGCTTTTCAGTAAGTTGATACAACCTTCCTCTGAGTAAGTTAATTTGGTTTGATGTATTCTGTTGTCATATAACCTTGTAAATTTCATGAATTAATCACAATGGGAAGAAGTCCGATTCATAAGATTATGAAATTGACAAGTTAAAACAAGATAAAATAACTGTCACCTCTAACAAAAGGCTTTAATTAAATTTTTTTTAAGCAAGAAGTTTGGGATAGGAAAAATCTCTCCACCAAGGTACAAGGAGAGGAGCCATCAAAAGAAAAATTAAGGAGGCTGGAGTGATGGCTTAGCAGTTAAGGTGCTTGCCTGGGAAGCCTAAGGACCTGGATTTGGTACCCCAATACCCACTAAGCCAGATGTACAAAGTGGCACATGCATGTGGAGTTTGTTTGCAGTGGCTAGAGACCTGGAATGCTCTCTCTCTCTCTTTCCCTCTCTCTCTTTCTCTAAAATAAATAAATAAAATTATTATTATATCTTGGTTTTTGGAGGTAGGGTCTCACTCTAGCCTAGGCTGACCTGGAATTCACTATGTGGTCTCAGGTTGGCCTCAAACTCTTGGCAATCCTCCTACCTCTGCTCCCAAGTGCTGGGGTTAAAGGGATGCCACCACACCTAGCTTTTAAAAATATTTTGGTAAAAGAAAAAGTAAAGAAATGGACTTCATTAGAAATAAGAATTTTTTTAAAAAACACTCAAATAAGATAGTGAAAAGGCCAATCACACAAGATTGGGAGAAGAATCTATATATGCATGCATTTTATAATTTATAGGATATATTTTTATAATTCATAGGATATATATATATATATATATATATATATATATATATCTTATAAATAGAGAAACTAGACAGACAGTACTGTTAAAAAGTGGGCAAGAAAGCTGGGCATGGTGGCACCCGCCTTTAATCCCAGCACTCGGGAGGCAGAAGTAGGAGGATCACTGTGAGTTCGAGGCCACCCTGAGACTATATAGTTAATTTCAGGTCAGCCTGGGCTAGAGTGAGACCCTACCTCAAATAACCAAAAAAAAAAAAAAAAAAAAGTGGGCTAGAGATGAACAAGCCCTTTACAATGAGGCCACTCCTGAGAAACCCTAACCTTCATGCAGTGACCAATAAACATACAGCAAGGTTATCAACATCATTATTAATCTGAGAAATGTTCAGTAAAACCACAGGTATATATATATATATATATATATATATATATATATATATATATATATATATCAGAATGCTAAATCAAGAAATATTGACAACAGGAAGCCTAAACAAGATTATGGAACAAATGGAACACTTCTGTTGCTGGCAGAAATGCAAAATGACACAGAAAAATTCTTTGGCAAACCTACTAAAGACCTCTAGCCATTGACCAAGAAGTTTCATTCGAGCCGGGCGTGGTGGCGCACGCCTTTAATCCCAGCACTCGGGAGGCAGAGGTAGGAGGATCGCCGTGAGTTCGAGGCCACCCTGAGACTCCATAGTGAATTCCAGGTCAGCCTGGGCTAGAGTGAAACCCTACCTCAAAAAACCAAAAAAAAAAAAAAAAAAAAAAAAGAAGTTTCATTCGCAGATATATGTGCAAGAAAAATGAGTGAAAATGTCTAACAAGAGACACATGCAAGAATATTCATAACAGCTTCAATCAAAGCTGTAATAGATCCAAGCTAAAAGCAACCCCAGTGTACATTAACAGTTGACTAGAGGAATAAACTGTGGTATATTTCTAAAATAGAATGCTATACAGCAATGGAAAAGAATGAACTACTTCTATATAATACCTATATCTTGTAGACATGGAATTGAGCAGAAGACAGAAAAGGAAGAGATCATATACAGTATCATTTACATGCAGTTCCAAGTACAGGCAAGACTAAGTGTATGAGAATAGAAGTTAAAATGTTGGTTGTCTCTGATGGGGTTATTACAGGAGAGAAATATAAAGGAACCTTCTGAGACACTGACAAGATTCTACCCATTGATCTGAATGGAGTTCCATAAGTACCTATGTGCAATGATTATTGAGAGCATGGTTTTATTTATTTATTTATTTATTTATTTATTGATTGATTGATTGATTGATAACCGAGCGAGAGAGAGAGAGAGAGAATGGGCATGCCAGGGCCTCCAACCACTGCAAATGAACTCCCAATGCGTGTGCCACCTTGTGCATCTGGCTTTACATGGGTCTTGGGAATAGAATCTGGGTCTTTTGGCTTTGCAGGCAAGCACCTTAAGTGTTAAGCCATCAATTCAGCCTGGGGGAATTCTTATATAATTTGTGTACGTTATAACTTACTGCAGTTTAAATATAAAACTCATTCACAGAGGATTAAAGTTGAAAAATTTAAATCAATCAACATTGAATAAAAATTATAAAACAATCAAAGAGAAATATTTTTAACTTTGGAAAATATTGGGTCAATTTACATAAAGTAAAACTGTAATAATTTAAAGAAATTTAAGGCCAGATTTCTATGAAGCCAAACATTGAAGTTTTTGGAAATATTCAAATCAACTTACTTAAGGTGGTCTTTGTTGTCATGATTTGTTTGCTAATATGTACAGCCAGCCTGCTGAATTGATGATAGAATGTTGGTACCCAAGAAACTCCTTCTTTACCTTAATAATAAATGAGAGTTTGAAACAAAAAGGAGGGATGCCTTGTTGAGAGAGGGTATTACTAATCTTGTTTTTGAAAGTCACTATATTTAGAATACTTTGAATTGACCTTGAAAGCAGGAAGTGTAAAGTTCAGTAAAGAAAAATGAGTGATTGAATTTCATTTAAAAAAATTGAGACAGGCTCTCACTATGTAGCTGAGGCTGGCTTGACACTCATGATCCTTCTGCCTCCATCTCCCAAGCACTGGAAACAGGAGTTCTCCACTTTGGAGAGTAATTTACTGTTTTTAATTTATTTCCAAATATAGAGAGACACACAGACAGAATGGACACACCAGGGCCCCTTGCCACTGCAAAGGAATTCCAGATGTATGTGCCACTTTGTGCATCTAGCATTATATGGGTGCCGGGGAATAGAGCCCAGGTAATTTAGGCTTTGCAAGCAAACACTTTAACCACTGAGCAATATCTCCAGGCCCTGAGAGTAATTTAATTTTAGTACACAGTTTTTAAAAGTTCTTTTATTACACAAATAAGATGCAGCAATGCTTAATTGTGAAAGGAGACCCTACCTTTCTTAACATTGCTCTTTTTCTTTTAGCAAACTTCGCAAAGATTATCCTTCCAAAATCCTGATCAACCTGTGTGCTGCACTACTGATGCTAAACCTGGCATTTCTGCTCAATTCCTGGATGTCATCCTTTCAGAAAGTGGGACTTTGTGTCACAGCAGCTGTTGCACTCCATTATTTCCTGCTCGTTTCTTTAACTTGGATGGGACTGGAGGCGGTCCACATGTATTTTGCTTTAGTCAAAGTCTTCAACACATATATTCCAAATTATATCCTTAAATTTGGCCTAGCTGGTTGGGGTAAGTATCATACCATTGTGCTTGATGAATGTCTTAACTTTATGCCTGCCTGTCTTTCTTATGCTAACTTCATCTTAGTCTGTTGTATGCTGTGCAACACAGAAACTTGAATGGTGACACTGGGTAATTTACAAACAGAAATATTTTTCTTAAAATCTGAAGGCTGGTAAGTCCAAGATCAAGGAACCCCCATCTGGTGAGGACCATTCTGCTGTGTCATAACATGGTGGAAAGCAACATGTGGCCAAGAGAGAAGGGAAGGGGTCAGAACTTCTCCTTTCATAAGGGACTCTCTTGTGAAAACAAGAATCCATTTTTGTAATAGCGCACCAATGCATCCCTAAGGACAGAACCTTTGTGACGTAATCAACTCTTGAAGATTATACCTCTCCACACTGGCAATGGGAATTAGCCTCCACTATCAAATTTCTATTGATTATGACTGGAGCAGCAATAAATATGGCTGAGCATGGATGTTTGTAGTACAGTACAAAGTCCTTGGGATATATGCTGAAAAGTGTTATAGCTGAGTCATATGACCGATCTATTTTTAGGTTTCTGAGGAACCTTCATACTGATTTCCATAGTGATTGTACCAGTTTACACTCCCACCAACAATGAGTAAGGAATCCTCTTTCCCCACACCCTCACCAGCATTTATTGTCATTTGATTTTTTGATGACAGCCATTCTGAATGGGCTAAGATGGATTCCCAAAATATTTTTTTTTATTTTTTGTTTATTTTTATTGATTTATTTGACAGCAACAGAGAGAGAAAGAGGCAGAGAGAGAGAATGGGCACGCCAGTGGCCTCCAGCCATTGCAAACAAACTCCAGATGCATATGCCCCCTTGTGCATCTGGCTAACTTGGGTCCTGTGGAATCGAGCCTCGAACCGTGGTCCTTACGCTTCACAGGCAAGCGCTTAACCACTAAGCCATGTCTCCAACCCCCCCCCCCAAACTAGTATTTGTTTAAGATTACTTATTTGTGTGTGTGTGTGCCTTTTCATGTGTGTGAGTAGAGGTGAACATGACACACGTGCAGGTCCAAGGATGACTTCTAAGTCAGTCTTCAACCTTCTGTCTCATTTTGAGGCAGTGTCTCTATTTTCCCTCACTGTTCCATTCATGAGATTCCCAGAACTTTTCCTGTCTCCACATTCTTTCTCACCATAGGCACACTGGGATGACAAAAGCTCACCACAACTTCTAGCTTTTACATGGAGGTCTTGGGATCTGAAATCATGTACTCAGAGTTGTGCAGCAAACACTTTGTCCCTTGAACCATCACCTCAGATCTCAAAATAATTTTAATTCACATTTCCCTGATAGCAAGGATGTTGAATACTTTTTAAAATTATTTATTTGCTGTTGTGTTTCTTCTTTTGAGAACTCTCTGTTCAGTGCCTTAATCCATGCTTTCATTGGTTAATAGAATGAGCCTAGGTGTCCATCAACAGATAAGTAGATAATGAAAATGTAGTACATATACAAAATGGAATTCTATTCAACCATAAAGAAAAAAATGAAGTAATGAAATTTGCATAAAATGGATGGAACTGCAAAATATTATATTAAGTGAGATGCATGTGCAGAAAGGCCAAGAATACATGTTCTTTCTCAGTGTAAATCTCAGCATTGGCTCTTTTTTTATTTTTTTAATTTTTATAATTAACAACTTCCATGATTGTAAACAATATCCCATGGTAATTCCCTCCCTCCCCCCCCCACTTTCCCCTTTGAAACTCCACTCTCCATCATATCCCCTCTCCCTCTCAATCAGTCTCTCTTTTATGTTGATGCCATCATCTTTTCCTCCTATTATGATGGTCTTGTGTAGGTAATGTCAGGTGCTGTGAGATCATGGATATATGCATGTGTATGGAGGAGTGAGAGTGACTGTGTAGACACTTCAAGGGAAAGGGTAAGGAAGGTAATATAACTTTTGTGATATGAAAGTCAATGGTGGTATACTGGGGTAGGAGGTTATCAGTGGGGATGAGAGGCAGGGAGATGGGGGAGAAGAGGGATCAAGGAGGGTCAACCAAAAGTAAGTACATGTAAATAAAACATTTTAAGATTTCTACCAAATGTCAAAAACACATTTATACTACCCAAGCTCCATTAGGCCAGTTATTTTGGACCAGAATCTGTTACAATTATACTCAAGGAATGTTGGACTTCATGGCTGGTGTTTTCATGCTTGCACTGTTATATCACTTCAACTTTTGAGCTTTAGAGTGAGCAGTTGGTGCACAAATATTTTTAAGCATATAATGTGTGTTATGCTAAATGCTGCATCTATAATATTGGGCCTATGAGATTTCATCTCCCCTTTACAGAAGTTCCATTCTCAATAACACTTGCTGATGTGACAGTGACTGCTCAGGTAGCTCCTACCCTTAATAAATGCTTTTATAAGTGTTTTGTATACCCACTGTGTCATCACAGCATCTGCATGGAATGGGTTCCATCAGTATTCCCACTGAAGACACAGAAGCACAAAGATTAGGTCATTTCATTCAGGGAGCCTGTTTCCATAGTTTGGACTTTTAACCTCTATGATCTTGCTACATTGCTTAAGAAGCAGGGAGAAGACCTGAAATTGATGGAATGGCCACAATATGACTCTTAGTATACCTTATGACTTTCATTATCACTGTTGTCCTTGGAAGAAGCCACAAATGGGGTTCAGCCCTAATATTTCCTAATACAAATGACTTTTTATATTGGCAAGCTCTCGCTCTCTCTCTTTCTCCCTCCCTTCTTTCCTTTCTCTGTCTTATACTGGGGATTGAACTTGTTACCTTGAGCTTACAAGGCAACAGATTTAACACTGAGCTGTATCCTCAGCTATCGTTTGCTGTCCTCTACTTCTAACTGACTTACTTAATCAGCTCCTTTCCTTTCCTCTGTCTACTCAAAACAGATTTGGTGTTCAAAGAATTCTGGGTATATCAGAGAAGTATACGAAGCAGGATGCAGAGTTCACAGGAAGGAAGATTTTTATCTTTCACTATCTTTGTGAAGTCAGTGCTTCTAATTAGCTACTCGTGTTTTAATAAGTGCATTAACATACTGCATGCCTTCATCAGATACACAGTCTGTATTATTATGTATGCAAATGTAGGGAGCTAGGCATAAGGCAAATATTAACACATAAAGTCAAAAATTGTTTCACTACATGTTGGCTTCATCAGCAACATAGCCAAATGTAGTTGTTATATTCCCTTTTATACCTAAAGTCTCTTCATTCGACCAGATTACTGAACAATGTTGTAGAAAAATCTTCATGGGCAGTCAAATAGTGAGATTACATACATGGGCCTAATTGAAAAGAGTTGGAAATGTCCTTCCATCTTGGCTTTCCTTCTTCCTCATCAACCACACTCTCAGTTCCCTTTGCAGATCCTTCCTCTTTCCCTTACTCCATGAATGGTAATGGTCCCCAGGGTTTGCTTCTCATCTCTCTGACCTTATTTCGCACACAATTCCTGTGGTACAGAGAGAGGCAGAAAGGCTAGGGGTTGTACTCTGTGTCAGGTGACTTTTAAGAAGTGTCAATTATACCCAAAAGCTAAGGCCAAGGCCAAGGCCTGACTGGCTCAACCAACAGAGAAAGAAGAGCCACATTTAGATTCATTTTATTATTTACAAACACAGTGGGTAAGAGATTAGGGAAAACTGCCAGGCCCCAAGTTCTTATCCAATCCACTAAAAATAATTAAGGATTATGCAATATGTCCATAAAGTAAAGTTCTCAGTTAATAAAACAAAATAAGAGCTGGGTGTGGTGGTGCACGCCTTTAATCCCAGCACTTGGGAGACAGCAGTAGGAGGATCACTGAGTTCGAGGCCACCCTGAAACTACATAGTGAATTCCAGGTCAGCCTGGGCTAGAGTGAGACCCTACCTCAAGAAAGAAAGAAAGAAAGAAAGAAAGAAAGAAAGAAAGAAAGAAAGAAAGAAAGAAAGAAAGAAAGATGTTCCCTATATTTGTGATATGAAGTTCTATTGCAGAACCCAGAAAAAGGATTGCTCATGTGAAACCTCCTATGAGGGTAAAAACAAAGAAAAGCATTACTCCAAAGCAAGAGGGAACATATGACTGCCACATGAATTGTGGGAGTTCCCATTGCTGAGGGGTAAGTTCCAAACAGAAGCTATGGGTTTTTCTGTTCCACAGCTCTGTTATGAGGGGGCAAGACCCAAAGCTTCATACCTCTGCAGACCCCAGAGGCGATGAGTGTCTCAAGATAATCTCCCAGAGGAAATGGGAAAAATGGGGATGGTATCAAGCACCACTCCACAGGCTCCCTCCAGTCTCCTCCCATTCATGGAGGCATATAGGGCACTCTGAAATTTAAATAAGCTGATATCCAAGCCTTTGCCTACATGGCCTATGTGGATACACACAGTTCACCAAGAGCTGCTGTGAGTTTCTACATAGAGGTCTGGAGCATTTACATATCAGACAAACGTGATCAACTGGAAGGAAAAAGAAAGCTAAGCATCAGTGTGGGTTTGAAGCTCTGCCTTCCTAGTGCCAAAGAAACCTCTGGCAAAGGGATATTCCTTTGATCTCTGTTCAGGACAGTAGATTTGTCCACATTCGAAAAAGAAAGAAAGAAAGAAGGAAAGAAAGAGAGAGGGAAGGAAGGAAGAAAGGAAAGAAGAAAGAAAGAAAGAAGCCAGGGCTGGGAAAATTGCTCAGTGGTTAAAGGTAGTTGCTTGCAAAGCCTGCCATTCTGAGTTTAATTTCCAAGCCACCAATGTAATCCAGGCACAAAAAGGGGTGCAAGCGTCTGGTGTTCATTTGCAATGGCAAGAGGCCCTGGCACTTCTATACACACATGTACACACAAATACACACATGCTAATAATTAAATATTTTTTTTAAAAAAGAAACTAAGAGTCTATGAATCTGTCATGGTGGCTTATGTTGGTAATCTCAGTATTTTGGAGGCTAAGGCACGAAGATTGCCATGAGTTTGAGGCCAGCTTTGGCTACACAGTGAGTTCTGGGAAAAGTGGAATACAGTAAGACTGAGACTGTCTCAAAGAACAAAAATAAGGACTGGAGAGGTGGCTCAGTGCAAGTATGAGGGCCTTAGGGAGCCTGAGATTACCCAACTTCAAATCTCCTGATTTCACATAAAACAGTTGGGCATGATCACATGTGTCTGAAACACCAGTCCTACAAAGGAGCAGAGACCTCGGAGAACACCCACACTCTAGATTCGGTAAAAAGAGGACTCAAGCTCAAAAAGAAGACTAGGTGGTAAGAGTGATGGAGCAGAATACCTGATGCTCCACTCTGACCACTGCCAGCAAGCGACCCCCACCACAGGCAAGCATATGGAGGTGCAAGAGCACAAACACGAGTACACACCCCCCCCACACACACACACTACAAAAAAGGAGACAAACCAACTCTTCAAACAATAGAACAACCAATAGGGGTAATTTTAAAACGTTATGAACAGTTAAACTTGAGAACTGCTACATAATTCCATTCCATCCTTCTATTCCTCCTTCTCTTTCATTGCCTACCCTTAGCACTCCTTCCTCCATCCAATAGTTCACTCTTCCACTTTCAGGTCTATAGGAGTACTGTTTTAATCTCCATAAGATGAGGCACCATGCAAGGTGTGGGTTAGTCAGATTGCAAGGGATTGATCTGTATGTCACAGAATGGGGCACTGGAGAACGTTTGAAGATGCTTGGCACTGTGGGGTTTGGAACAGCTTTGGAAAGTATCTTACAAAATCCCTAAGGTGTAGGTGCATACTCTAACATTAGGAGAAATGCAGTCTTGGAAATAAATAAATCGTTTAAAATTTGCAACTGTACATGAAATTGAATTTTTAAAACCTGGGTCTATACTCATATCACGTTTGACCACTTTAACTGAGCTGATGGCTTTATTACAGTGTGGATGAAATTGACTGGTGGGTAACTGGTCGATCTAGTCAAAATGTCAAACTAGTAACAAGTGTGGAAACAGCTTCCCTATTTAAAAAAAAAAAAGCAATGAGGGCTGCAGCTGATTGCCTGTGTCCTTCCTGCAAGGTGACCTGGACAAAGATAGTAAGGACAAAGGGCAGCATGGTAGGGAGAAAAAAGTTGGCAGCCCACCTTCTGAGAAGTGCCGGATACATACATTCTGATGAGCTAGATACTTCTGTCGTCAGTTTGAGGTTTTGGCACTCATGCTATTTTAATAACTGGTGGGCGTTGTTTTGGAGCCATTGGCATTGCTATTTAGTTTAGCAGATTGGAAAACTCCTATAAATGTTTGGCTTGGAAGAATGCACAAACATTTTGCAAACAATGGTATTTTGAGGCCCGCACATCTGTGATTCATTTAAACACTATCTTAAAGTATCAGCATCCACAGGCATTGATCAGGATCCCTTTCATTGGATTTAACAGATCCTTTGGCTTGCTTTCCCACTGTAGGAACCCCAGCAATCACAGTGGCCATCATACTCAGTGTGAGAAAAGATCTGTATGGAATTCTGAGCCCAACAACTCCATTGTAAGTACCAACATCTCTTGCTTCTCAATTGACGGTAGTGTGGCTCTGGGTATGGTGGGAAGTTCCTGACCTGGGTCTTGGTCTTGACACTGGCTTTAAGGGCAACTCAGCCTCAGCCTTTCTGCCTACGCCATCACTGCCACCCATGGAATGGGATGGCTAAGTGCCTGTGCTCTGAATGGCCTTCGGCTAGCCACTTTACCTCTTAGTTCTATTTCTTCTTCTGGAAAATGGTATGATAACACTTGTTCTCAAAGTCATGGGCAAATTAAAATGATGTTTTAGGACTGGAGAGATGTCTCAGTGGGTAAGAGTGCCAACCATGCAAGCATAAAGGTCCAAGAGGGCTCCATTAGCCCTGAGTTCAATTCCACAACACCCACATAAATAGCTGGGTGTGGACACACATGTATGTAAACTGTAGGCCTGTGGGAAACAGAGACCAGAGAATTGCTGAAGCTTGCCTGTCAGTCTGAACAAAAAGAAAAAATGGCAGCTCAAGGGTCAGTGAGAGATTCTATCTCAAGGAAACAAACAGATGGATGGTAGAGGAAGAACACCTGACATTCTCCTTAGGCCTCTGTCTATGCGCTCAAGGCAAGCATATCTACACACACATGCATACACCACAGCACATATAATACATACATACATACACACACACACACACACACACACACACACAAATACAAAAGATATCATCATGTCTATAAAGTGCTCTCTGCTTGTTCCCCTATCCATGGTAAGTGCTACATAATGGACAGTCACTATGTTTACAAAACTCACAGACATGGCTCAGTGGATAAAGTGCTTGCTGAGAAAACATAAAGACCTCAGCTGAAGTTCCAGGGAACCATGTAAAGCTAGAAGAGGTAGGATTGGTGTCTGCAATCGAAGTGTGCCTACAACAAGAAGGAAGGTAGAGACAAGAGCATCATCCAGAAACTCACAAGCCAGCGAGCCTGGAAAATGCCACAGTGAACAATGAGAGACGCTGACTCAAACAAAGTAGAAGGCAAGGACTGACACCCTAAGTGGTCCTTTTTCCCCCCACATGTGTGCTATGGCTGATGTGTGCCCACATCACACACATGAACACCTGCACACACATCATACATATTCCCCCCCACCACCAAAAATAAACCTTCACAGACCATTGGAAAGATTTAATGACCACTTTAAGAGTAAAGTGAAATCAGTTGGAAACATATTTTACCTTTCAACAATGGTGTTGCCAGAAGGAGATTCTGAAGTTTTCCTTGGTAGACTGACTCAGCTTTACTGTCTTCCTTTTTGTTCTTTCCCTCTCTTTCTCTTTCTTTCTTTCTACTTGTTTTTCACTGAAATATAAGTTCACCTCTCTGGTCCTCCCGAGCACAGCCACAAGAGAGTAGCCATTTACTCTACTCCATCTCTTCACAACCTTTGATTGCAATCATGTAATGCTTCAGGCTGCAAAATGTTTTTTTTTTTTTATTTACCCATGTCTACTCTCTTCAGCATTGCCACTCAAGATCATGTCCACTATAGATTTCCCCTCCCACTGGGCTGGAGACAAAACTAGGAGGTCCTGCTTCCAACATTCCTGTCTTTCATATTGTGATGACAGTTTCCAGAGGGTCAACATTACATTGCCCTTTGTAGCAGATGCTTTCTGATTAATTCCTTGTTATCTTCTATTTCTCTCTTTTCTCTTTCACTCCTTCTTACCTCATTCCCTGTACCCACTCTGCCTGTTTTGTGACTTAAAAGATCCCCAGTATCTGTCTAATGGTGAATCTTTTTCAAAGATCAAAAGCAAAAACAAAACTGGAACAAAATCAACTCAGCTCTCCCCCAAAAGAGCCTTTTCACATGTGAATTTGTTAGTAAGAAGCAGATGGCTCTGAGAGCTTTGTTTTTTAAATAATTATATTTTGAAAGGTAACTCACCGCATGGTACAAAATCCAAATGTACAAAAGGGAAGAGGCCGAAAAGCAAGTCCCACCCCAATCCCCAGCTACTCAGTTTCTTTTCCTTCAGGTAACATTATCACCAGTCAGACTTGTGTCTATTCTCTTGCAGATGATCATGCCATGTTTTTTTTGTTTTAATTTTTAAAAATTATTTTAGTTCATTTTTTTTTGTTTTTGAAATGATGTCTTGCTATGTATCCAAGGCTATCCTGGAACTCACTGTGTGGCACAGGCTTACCTCAAGTTTGCAGTAATCCCCCTGCCTCAGCCTTCCACAGTGCTGAGAATACAGGCGTGAGCTATCATACCTAGATAGTTATTTTATTTTTAATTGACACATAATTGTACTTATTGATGGAATATAGTGGAATATTTCAATACATAAACACATTGTTACATGAAGTATCATGTGTGTGGTGTATGCACATGTGTGTACAGATGTGTGTGTCCCATGGATGCAGGTGCAGAGACCATAGGAGAACTTTAGGCATCTTCCTCTATCACTCATCTACAAGTTTCCTTGAGATGAAAACTCCAGAGCTGCAGTTTTCAGTACGAATGGCTGACCAGTGAGTCCCAATGATTTTCTTATCTGGTTTTTGCTCCCCATAGGACTGATAGACATGTGTGGCCAATACCCAGCTGTTTACATGGATGCTGGGGAATTGAACGCAGGGTCCTCTCATGCTTGTGTGGCAAATGCTTTTACCCCCTGAGCCATCTGCACAGCCCTTTTAATTTATTTTCTATTTTTATTTTTTGCATGTGTGTAGTATGTGGGGTGTGTGTCATTTATGCACATGTATGCATGTGCAGGTGTGTGCATACATGTAGAAGTATCCTCTATTGCTCTTCCAGGGTCTCACTGAACCCGATGTTCATGCCATTTTTTAAAAGACTTAAATAGACTTTATTAGGTTAAGAGAAAGAAGGAAAGAGAAAATAAGGTATAGAGAGCTCCTGTCACATGGGAGGCAGAGGGTAGGAAGCCCACATGGGAGTAGGAAGCTGCCCATCTCAGCCCAGCTAGGCTAAGACAATGGGGACTAACCAGAGCAAGGACCTTAAGGTTCAAGAGAGCTAGAAAGCCCAAAATGAGCCATGGCTTTTTTTTTTGGTTAGACTGTCAGACCAGCAATTCTCCTGTCTCTGCCTCTCTAAGTACTGGGGTTGCAGGCATGCATAGCCACACCCAGCTATTTACGTGTGTGCTAGGGATGGAACCTGCTTGCACAGCAAGTGCTTTTTACCCACTGTGCGATCTCCTCAGGCCCAATATTTATCATTTCTTTGTGCTGCTAACGTTCAAAATCCTTTCTTTTGCCTAATCTGACATACATAATACATTATTGTTGACTATAGTTGCCATACTATACAATTGACTCCCAGAAAGTATTCCTCCTGTGTGTTGTAACTTCAGACCCTTTGGTCAACTTTTCCCCAACCCTCCTTCCCTTCTACTCTTCCCAGCCTCAGATCACTACTATTCTGGTCTCCAATTCTAAGTGATCAACTTTTAGACTCCACAAATGAGTGAACTCACACAATACATACACAGTTTTGTACATTAACCAAATAATAGATATACACCATTTTATACACTGCTTTTTTCACTGAATATCACTTGGAGATGATTCACTAGCCAAAAATATAGGGCTGCCTCCTTTTGTGAGTTTTCTATAGCTTCTTTCAAAGTTGAAGATAATATTATGTAAATCCTAATGAAATTAGGAAATCCTAAATGAAATGAAATTATTTTTTAGTCTCTTCTCTCATATCCATGCAAACACACATATATGAAATCATGCATAGCAATATGGACAGCATGTCCAAAAGTAATTTTTCTGCTTTCAGAAAAAAGGACCCAGCTACATTGACACACATTTGAATTACTTAAGCTTGTTTGTCTTCAAAAGTCACAGGCAAGGGCTGGAGAGATTGCTTAGTAGCTAAGGCACTTGCCTTCAAAGCCAAAGGACCCAGGTTCAATTCCCCAGAACCTACATATATCCAGATGCACGATGTGGTGCATGCATCTGGAGTTCACTTGCAGTGGCTAGAGGCCCTGGCGTGCCATTCCTTCAATCTCTCTAACTATCTATCTCTGCCTCTTTCTCTCTCCTTCTCAAATAAAATAAAATAAAACATTTTTTTAAAAAGTCACAGGCAATACTTCCAGTAACTGGGAATGTAGTTAAGTGAACTACCTGTTCATGTGGACCACTGTGTGTCTCATCTTTAATAGAACCTGTAGATCTATTAATCCATCCAGTGGCTAGTGTTTCCTTTTGTAGTTAAATTTCATATTTTCAAGCAGTACAGCCAGAGCTGTCTTGTTGCATTTTCATTAACTCTGATAATCTCATCATTGTTTGACATGCATCCAGAAAAGCTGTTTCTTGCTCATGTTCTTTTATTGTGATGGTTATCATGCAAAGCAGAATCCATCCTGCAAATAAAAGCTCAGGTTTAAGGTGTGGGTGAGAGCCACTTTGAGGGATATACATAATTTGTTTTTCTGTTCTTGAGGAAGACAATAGTCTCCGAAGGGAATTGACTGGGAGGTTTCTGCATATGTGGAGCAGAAATATCCTCTAGGATGCCAACTGCCACTGTAAAGTGCCCAGAACTGAGATGAGGGTTCTAGTCCAGCCCTGTCTCCAGTGGGTGTGAGTGAACTCTGTCATCATGCTTCATCTCTCTAGTTGTCCTTAGATTAAATGAAATGGACTAGATGACATTCACAGCCTTGGTAAAGTAGGAGTGTATGTCTCCCTACCTGACAACAGTCTTCTCTGTTTCTTACAGCTGTTGGATTAAAGATGATTCTGTCTTTTACATCTCAGTGGTGGCTTATTTTTGCCTCATATTTCTTGTGAATCTCTCCATGTTCTGCACTGTTCTTGCTCAACTGAATTCTGTGAAATCTCAAACCCAGAAGACTCGGAGGAAGATGATCCTGCATGACCTTAAAGGCACAATAAGCCTGACATTCTTACTTGGCCTCACCTGGGGGTTTGCCTTTTTTGCATGGGGACCTGTGAGGATTTTTTTCATGTATCTTTTTGCCATTTGTAATACTTTGCAAGGTAATGGCTGCACCTTTGCTATTTCTGTGGCTAGCCAGACCACTGACAAAGAAAGCTTTTACTACTTTGGAAAATAATCTCACCTACCAGAAATTTTAGGGAGAAGAAAAGCACTCTAGGAGACCCTGCTCCCAATGAGGGACAGGTAGCCATTAGAAACACTAGTTTGATGTTAGTAGCCCTCCTTAAATGGATAGAAAGCCCTCTCTTTTACTCAAGAATGAAAGGAGCAACACAAGTTAAGTAATACATTCTAGTAGACAATGTCTATATAAATCACAGAGATGTAAGACATCTTACAGTATTCATTGCACCAACACCCTGTTTGTTGATGTACAGATTTATACATGTGTTGATATTTTAAATTGCACAGTGTAGTTGAACATAGCAGTTACTGGACAGTAGAAACATTAAACTTCTAATCCCATAGATACTGTATATATTATATATCTTACTACTTTAGAAAACATCCAGCCTAGACAGTTGCAGAATCACAAAGGAATAAAGGTTAAGTGTAGAGGGCTGTAAGTCAAGGCAATAGACCAATGTTTTCATTTTGGATTTCCTGTAAGTCCTCCTTAAAAATAATCACTGCAACCAATTGAATTAAATGGTCCTATGCTAAGGGCTCTATAACCCTTTAAAATATTTTCTATATTCTGTTGAAATAACAAATAGTTCATGACTAATTAGTAATAGACAAAAGATGACATGAGAAGTTAAAGCTACGTATCTAGTTAATATACCTCTGAATAATTTGCTGGTTTTCATTTAAGCTACTTTTAACTATTAAAAAGTCTTGGGCAGGGGAAGAGACATACAAAATGATTTCAGAGGAGTATGAAATGCCACTCTTTTGTGCACATGGGTGTGGGAGGTATGTGTATAGGTATCTGGGTGTAGATATGCATGTCATGTGTGCGTGTGTGTGCATGTGTGTGTGTGTGTGCGCGCGCGCGCATGTGCATACACAGGTAGAGAGCAGAGGTTAACATCAAGCGTATTTCTCAGTTGCTCTCTACCTTATTTTCTTGAGACAGGATCTCTTCACAGACCCAAAGCTCATCAATTTAGTTAAACTAGGTGGCCAGCAAGACCTAGAGATACTCCTATCTTCACCTTCCCAGCACTTGAATTACAGGCATACCCCACTGCACCCAGATATTGCATGGATACTGGGGGAATTAAATTTAGGTCTACATGCTTGTATGAGTCATCTCCCCAGTCCCTGCTCCATTTTTTAATCCTCAATTTTGGCTCAGTCCATTTGGGCTACTGCAGCAGACAAGGAATCAAATTGGCATTCCATTTAATTAAGGTCTCCTTTACCACCCTCCATAATTTTTCATGTAACAAACCCCTTTTTTATAATTGTAGTCTGCTGATAGTCCCATAGGATTCTCTAGCAAGAAAAGATACCTATTCTTATAAATGCTTGGGAAGAATGACAGGCTATACTCCCTTATTCATGGGAAAAACTCTAAGACACCATTGGGAAAAATGTTTTTACCTAATACTTTATAAACTTTGGAACCTTCTATTAAAGTTGTTAGCATCTGAGGAACCTTGAGATACATAAATTGATATACAGCTATTACATGCCCAGCACTTGTAAAGTGGTACAAGGGTGTGGTGGTGAAATGTAGTCTAAAATATAGATTTTGCCTTCATGATATGTGACTCAAGAACTCATCTCACTGTATAGCAGTAAAGTGAATCAGCTAAAGTTTTGTGTCCCTTATCTACAATTTCATTGTCTTTCTATACTTTCAGTTACCAGGGGTCAACCATGAAATATCATATACAAAATTCCAGAAATTAACATGTCACGTACACCTTTAAAATAATTTTTTTAAATTAGTTTATTAGTCAGTTCTGTATTCAGCAAATACAGTCAGTTTGGTACCATTATTAGGCTCATCCGTGATCTACCCCCTCCCCTTGGCCCCTCCTTGTTGAGGTATACGGGTCATGCATTGTGGAGCTAGCCCACAGTTATGGGTAAGCTAAATGTCTCTGCATATCATGACCCAACATGTGACTCTGACATTCTTTCCGCCCCCTCTTCCGCAAAATTTCCCTGAGCCATGTTGGGTTCATTTTTGGTCTGCTTCAGTGATGAGGTGTTGGGGGCCTCTGAGGCTCTGGCTCTCTGATTTGGTAGGAGTTGATTTTTCTCTGTGCTGATCTCCTTCCCCCTTGTGCTGGTGTCCAGTTCATCAGGAAAGCAGCCCCCTTGCTTGTTTCTTCAAATTTTCTTAGTTTCAGCAGGGGCCCTTTTGAGGTATGATGGGGTGGCTCTCTCCTTAGGATCTACATCTATCTGAAAAAGAGAAGCAGATTCTCCAACGGAGAGTAAGTTAGCACCAGGAGAAATGAGATAACCCTTACTTTTTTTTTTGTAGAGAATTTAATAGGTGTAGGCCCTCTTGTAGCCCACAATTGATGGTAGCTTGATATTGGAGAGTGGGCTTATGTTTGGATATGGTTCTGACTTGTTTCCCAGCTTCAGCTATGGGTCCCATACCAGTGAGGGGATCAGTTAGCCAAATTGAGAGCAGTTGGTTCCCCACCATGGCTGTGTGCCACCACTGCACTTGTGTAGACATCACAACAAGTTATTTGCTTCTAAGTAGGTTAGACCATGCATTGCTTCGATAGATATTGGTCAATTTCCCCCAGTCGCCCATGTAGCACCTTCTGGCACTAGACACGCTGACTGTCTGGGGACTGACTCTCATCCAACTTCCAGCCATGCCATTCTAATTTACATGTCAATCACATAAGGTATCTTCAGCAGTAGGGTCTTACCACTAACCTTTGGTGGGTCATCAAGTACTCTGACAGAAATCTGTCTGTCTTTTAGGAAACCTTGTAGGTCTCTCTGATCAAAAGCTCATTAAAATAATTTTATATTACAGTATATTCTTATAACTATTCTACTTTATCATATTGTTAATACCTTACTGTGTCTAATTGAGAAATCAAACTTTATCATAGGAATGCATCCATAAGAAAAGAACATTATATTTGATTCATAAATTAGGTATTATGTGATATACAATTATATTCATTTTATAATATATTGTATATTATAATATACAATGTTATATATTACAGCATGATATATGTGTGGGGGGGTTAGTGTATCCATGGATTCAGGCAACCACTGCAGCTCATGGAATACACCCTATTGGTTGAGGAAACACTTACTGTATAGTCACATTTTGCATGGAATATGTAAAGAGAAAAAAATGTACTGATTTCCCTCATTTTCAATGCCTCTCATAGATGGATGTTTTGGGAACTCCCCACAAACGCTTACTTGGTGTCCTCTGTAGCTGGAAACACTTATAGTCTACCTTGCTGACTGAGGCTCTGATGATAGTCCTACACATTTCCTCTGCACAAAACCACCTTGTTCATACTGTGGTACTAATCTGACACTCTAGCATGATGCTGTATCCTCAGGAACTAACCAACCTTGGGTAGAGCATCTACAAAAATGCATTAGAATCCAGGCCCTGTGTAGACTGCTTTCTCAGGGACCTGCAGGCTGCTCCTAGACTCATACTAATCTAAGGAGAAACTTGTTCCCTATATCAAAAGAGGTTGTAGGAAGGCTGAGAAAATAACAATGCAGCACTTGAACTTGAAAAGGGAGGAGGTAGACTTTGTAAACAGTCACTGCTTCATTCCTTTGACAGACAGGGTAAGGAGTATATAGAAGCAGAATTTAATGGGGTGTTTTCTTGAGGACAGAATCCAAAGTCCCATAGACTCAGCGTCAACAAAGACAAACTGTCTGTCAGATGTGTTTTCTATCAATCAAGCACCAAGTGTTCCTACTATTGCTTAGCAAGATAGATTGTGATATCCTATAGAAAGAATGTTTTTGCAGCCTTGAGTTTCAAACTCAAGTCTCTCTCTCTCTCTCTCTCTCTCTCTCTCTCTCTCTCTCACACACACACACACACACACACACACACATACCTCAAACAACAATTCATGAAACAGGTTAACAAACTAGCCATTTAAATGACATATGGCAAACTTGCAACTCTGGCTGAAAGGGGGATGTCCTCTGGGCAAGTGGGAAGGAAAATTATTCTCACAATGAGCATGAATGTGGGACATATACATAAAAATTCAGATGGAAAACAACCTGATTCTTCTCTCATTCCTATGTTGTAGTGAGTAAGCAGATCAATCTGTTGTTGGAAAGAGAAAGGAAGGCTGCCAGGCAGTGTAAGAAAGCTGGCAGGCAGCTCATTGGAATTCACAGAATAACCTTTAAATCTGAGAAGGAACTAAACTCCATGCAGAAAATCAGAGCAGGTGCTTGATGCCACTGTTGCCCTTGCTTATGCTGAAGCAAGAGAAGTTCTATCTGAGCTGAGAATGGGCCTGGCTCTCCTCAGGTTGCTATGCTGCCTTTCAGGTGACTGCTTCCCAGAAAAATGTATGCTGCTGAATTCATCATCACAGTTATTTGGTTCCAAACAAAGATAAAGCCCTTGGGAGGGTTAGTGAGATATATCAATGTATTTAGCCTCCAGATTTCTGCCTTCCCATCCAGAATCAGGGAGTCTCAGGGCTGACGTTAGGCAACCAAGATCTGGAAATTCCAACTCTTCAAGTGAATGGAAGTCCTTTGCAGCTACCTGAAACATCCCTGAGACAGAAAGGATTCTGTAAAGCAGGGTTTGAACTTCTAATATCTGATTCTTACACCAGTCTTCCTACTCTAAGAGAAGGATAGTGCAATAATCAAGACAACTTATGGTCAGTCCTAATGTTGTCAACTCAAGATGAACTTTGTCACCAGGACCAAACTCACTAGACATCTTGGAGTCTAAAGTCTCTTATCTATAGACATATGTTATAAAACACACCTCCTGTCATACAATCAGTGCTTAGTAAATGCTAACTGATTTCTTATTACATGGTTGCTATATAGCCTCTGCTGTCTGCTCCCAATTCTAATCTGGCAACCACAGGAGACTAGCATAATTTGTCCTTTTTATGACAGCCTTTTCAGTTCTGTGAAAAATTCTATCACCTCTCCTCACCCTGCATTTCTCATTCCAGTTTTTTATTCATATACAACACCCGAACTTTTCCTCCAGTTCATCAGTGTCCTTGTTTGCTCTTTATTATCATCCACTTAAACAGAGCCACTCTTACACAAGATAAATTAGTAGGTGGTATGGGTGAAAGCAGGGCAGATGGAAGATCACCATCATTCACCTCAATCAAGACTCTTTACTTTGAGCTGGGCTTTATGGGATGCACGCTTATAATCACAACGACTGTGGAGGCTCTGAAGAGGAACACAAATTTCAAGACCTTACTTGGGCTACAGAGCAAGAGACTCAAGGGTATCCTGGAAACAGTGAGAATGTCTGAAAATAAAATGTAAGAAAAAGGGCCATAGATAAGTATTAGAGTGCTTTTCTAGCCTATATGAGGACCTATATTCAATCCACAGTAGTTAAAAGAATATTTGCTTCCAGTAAATATTGAAGGTGTTCTGACTTATGCTCAACTTGCAATGAATGAAGACCATGCTGCCAGGAATACCTTTGGAAGAGGGCTAATTGAGCCTTATGTAGGTAAGAAAGGTTTCCAATCAACATTTGTGCTAAAGTGTGTATGTCGAGGTTCCAGTGAGTATAGCTAAGACTGTAGATGACTATGAGAATTTATATGTCAAATTCCTTGGAGTTCAAGTCAAAAACAGTTTTTTGAGCTTCAAAAAATAGGTAGTGCTTGAGGCGATGGGAAAGATGATATAAAGATGGAAAAGAAATGTAACCCAACCCTTCAAAGATTTGACAGCTAGGGGCCAGATGGGCAATACATAGAGAATCATGTGTCTAGGTAAGACACATATTATGAGAAAAAAATGTTATGGCAGTTCAGAAGTGGGAAAGATGCTCTTCTGTTTGAGGCATTTGTAAAGGCTTTGTGGATAATGATTTTTGGCATAGATCATAAATAAAAGTCAGAGTATTGACAAGAGTTATTTCTGCCAATTCCACCTTCAACGTGAGGAAATCCAATTGGCCCTCCAGGGAATTTTCAGTCAAGATCATCTCGAGTCCTACTTTTATCTCCCAAGGTGTCATTTTAGAGGAAGGAGATGAAAAACAGCCCACATTGCCAATAGATATCATGCAGGACAAAGTCAGGGTTGTTAGTAGAAACTGAGGGTCCAAACACATGGTTACACATGCTGTAACTACACTTAAGATCACATATATGAGTTATTTACAGATGTGTAATAATCCACCCAATTTAAGCAGTTTAACACTACATGTATTCGTTCTTTCACACAATGTCTGGGGGTCAGGAATCCAAACACAGCATAGCTGTGTACTTTTGGATCAGATACTTGCATGGATTTGGAGTCAAGCTGTCTCTGGCCCTGTACACATCCAAAGACTTGACTGGGGATGAAGGATTTGCTTCCCAGAAGGTCTAGTCATATGGCTAGGGACTGGAAGTCTCCATTTCTCCTACCATGTGGACCTCTGCACAAGAATGACAAGCTGTTGCCAAGACAAAATACTGGGCTTCTTGAAGAGAGAGAGAGTTCAATGTGTCTTTTATAACCTAATCTTGGAAGTGATATGCTACATAAGGATGTAAATGCCAAGGTGTGGGGCTCACTATGAGCTGTGAGGCTGGCTATCCTAGCAACCCCTATGTCTTATGCTCTAGGATGGAAGGCCACCAAAGGGGGAAAACAGTGATGGATATGAAGTCTTAATGCTGAATATTGATGTCACTGCTGCCTTTGGGGAGATAATAAAAATAAGATCAGAGAGCCAGTAATGGCCATCGGTAGTTTGGAAGTAGATTTATGGTGACAAGAGCAGTCTCAAGTGTAGGGATTGGTTGATAGTTGTTAAAACAAAGCTGAAAAAGACTGACATCCTTCTATTGGCTTAGGATTCCTCATTTTCGTGTTTTACTGTGTGATGAAGGAGAGTGTGCGGGAGCAGTGGTACATACACCTCTGTTTCAGGTGGTTGCAACTGGATAATGCTTCTGGTAAGACACCAGTTTGGGTAAGCCTTTGAATTTCATGTATTTTACAAAGCTGATGAGATTAACTGATCTCCTAATGAGTTCATATAATAAGAACACCAAAATAGAGGCTGTTGTCATGTCATGAAAAATGTGGGGGGTTTTATGCTAAGATGAATGTAGTCAAGGGAATAATAAGACTTGGGCCATATTTTAACCTAGTTAGAGCATTTGCTTGAACCCAGATTTCTTGGACTGCTTGTCATCGATGTCATCTCAGTGATGGATCAACCAGAAGAATATTGATTGAGGTGCTGTAGAGATGGCTTGGTGGTTAAAGGCACTTCCTTGCAAAGCCTGATAGTCTGGGTTCAATTTCTCAGGTACCCATCTAAAGACAGATGCATAAAGTAGCATGTGTATCTGGAGTTTTCAGTGGCAAGAGGCCCTGGCATGTTCTTTCTATCCCTTTCTCTCTCTCTCCTAAATAAATGAATAAATATTTTAAAAGCAGAATATAGATTGAGTGCCTACTATGTTCCAGACACTGAGTTGCAGGACTTTCTGGCAAAGTAGCCAAAAGTATGTTGGGTGGATATTGAGAAGCAAGGACAGGATATATCAGCAGTACCAAAAAGTCTGGCCAGTGGCCTGCCTAGATGAGCATTCTCATGGGCCTCTCTACAAGTGGAAGATGAAATGAACTCAAATGTTGCCACTTAACACTGGTTCTTCCCTTAAAGATGTCTCCAGGGCAGGCAAACTGATGTTCTATGTATCACAAGGATTTTCCATACAATTCAGGCAGTTTGTCTCAGTCTCCACATGAAGCCCAGGCTGTTTACTTTAGAGAAAGCATCAATTGAACTTTAAGATTCCACAAGCAGCACCAAGTCCCTCTCCTTTATGCTAGGTATATCAGCAACCTTCAGGTCTTCTGCACTAGAGCAAACAAGCATCCCTAGTAAGGGCTTTGACTGTTCCTGCACTACACATCACAGTAAAAATTTAATGCTCCTAACTTCATGGAAAAAATGGACTCCTAGAATGAAGACACTGTGCATTGGGCTTCATATTTATAATGGGATTATTGAGGGTCATCTAATATGCATGTCATGAGCTCACTTATTTAAGCATAGTTTTATATTTTTATATTTTTAAGTTTTTATTTATATTTATTTATTTATTATATTTATTATATTTTTATATTTATTTATTTATGATATTTTTATATTTTTAAGTTTTATATTTTTAACTTTTGGTGTCATTCCAGATGGAAGCAGCAAGTATGGGGTAAATATTGGGTATAAACATGACAGACTGAGGAAAACCCTTCAGCACAAATTGTTGACATCATCCCTCAAGTCAACTGCAACTAGTTCTAGTTTCAAATCTATAGGTTCTGCACCTGGTATTCCTTCAGAAATAAGCTTCCCTAATGGTAAGGCTAACAGTGATGGTGCCTACATTTGTATTCCAGTGATAACTAATTTGAGCTCCAAACAAATATAAATGTGTATATACATATATGGGTGTGCATGTAAACACTGTATGTTTGCATATGTGTATATATATATATATATATATATATATATATATATATATGTGTGTGTGTGTGTGTGTGTGTGTGTGTGTGTGTGTGTGTGTAACTGTATGCCTGGACTTTCTCTTAGCTGAAAAAGTGTATTTAGAAGCACCTAATGAACTTAGGGTGTATAAATCTGATAGAATGTTAGACTAATGGGGGAGAGAGGAGACAGAAGTTTAAAAATACTTCAAGGGCTATTAGAAACAATTGTCACAGACCACTAAATCCAAAAGGAACCTTAAACAGCTTGATATAGTTCTCCCATTTTTCACACGTAGAATCTTAATCATGGTAATGGAAAATGCCTTATGGACCCATCACTCAGTCCATTAGCAGAAGATTGGACAGAGCTCAGGTTTTGTGGCAATCAAGAATACTGCCTCTTACCAAGAAACTCTTTGAGTTACATGTAACTCTGAGATATTTACTTTCTTTCACAGAAAGCTGTATTTCTATGTTGTGAGAGATATTGAGCTGGGGTGGACTTGGGAGGAAAACTTCATGGAAAGGATGAATCTACAGGATAAAAAGTAGAAAAGCAAAGTAAGAACTTAAATCCATGAAGTTGAAAGCTATTGAAAGCAGTAGACATGAAGAGCCAGGAGACCCAGGCCTATCTCAGAGTGCCCATTTATTGTGACTGCAACTCAGCCAGTGCAGTAGGAAGACAGTCACGGGTGCTAAAACTCAATCTGGATGCTTCCATTGTACTCGCGGTAGCTAAAATTTCAAATCCATTAACCACAGTGGAAAATCTTGTGCTCTACCAGATCAGGCACTTCCAGCTTGAGAAATAGTCAAACTAACTTTGCAAGCATATCAAGTCCATAGAAGATATACATGTGTTCTTCTAATTGGGTGCCTCTTAGCTTTCACCAGGAATATTCCCCCTTAGGTTAAGGTTAAGGCCAATAACACTGCTTGTTATTCAAATGAGGAAGATTGTACATACCCATTGCCTAAACATTACTGTCAGAATGAATTGATTTACACAATGTTTGTATTAACAATATCTACAAAAAATCACCATGACCTTCATGTCCTTTCTCTGTAGACCAGGCTGCATTTGAACTCACTGTGTTCTCCTACCTCAGCTGGGATTAAAGGTGTGAGCCACCATGCCCAGATGAAACATGGTTTGATGTTTCTGGGTGGACTTGGAGCTTCCTTTCCAACTGTTTATTCAGTCACTCTGTGGAATTTCCCTATGCTTCTATTTTGTGAATTCTTAATGTGCCAACTGAAATGTTCTTTTTTTCCCATTAATGCAGATAACTTTGATGAAGATTCCTTTTTCTCTTCCTTGAGTTGTGAAGTCATGCCTAAGTCTTATATAAGAAGAATATTACCTGAAGAAATCAAAGCAAATCCCGTTCACAAAAAAACAATCTTTTTCAATAAATCTCAGCAGAGATTTTCACCAGCCCTCAGCCCTGGATTGGGGAAAAATTTGAGTTTGTGAAGCAGTGTGCCTCAGCCTTGTATGCTAAATATTGTTTCAGGAAGGACAGCATGAGATAACATTTAGTGAATATTAAAGTCAGAATAATTCTCCTCTTCAGCGTTAATAGTTGTTTCTTTTCTGAGATAAAATTGGAACCTATAGATGATATATTAGGGGGAAAGTGTCTACAGGATTGGAGAGCCACATCCAAAAAGAAACAGAAAAATCAAGACCAGAATCCTAATTTCCCTGTCTTAGGAGACAGACAAATTCAGATGATCAAAGTATCAGAATCCCTGGCTGGCCTGACACACATAGAGAAAGTAGGGTGGTAGATTTACAAAGTCATACTTTCTAGAAAATGTCTCTGAACTGTTTACTTGTCATAACCTGTCATAACCTAACACTCCAAATCTCTATTATGCAAGTCTTTCTTTTGAGTGGTCCCTTTATTAAAATGCAAACATGTTTTGTGGAAAGGATGGATCATCAGTCCACACATGCAGCGATCCTTTGGTGGGGACTATTTTTTTCAGCCAAGGCAGCTTGTCCAGGGGGTTGCAAGCAGGGTCCTGAAAACTTTAGCAGAGCAGGAACTTTCTGAATCTAGTATCTCTCCTTAGGAAGCAAAGGTCCATCCAGGGCAAGCAGGACAATAGGGAATAGGGAAAAGAAGGATCACTTTAATGCAACACAGTGGGCAAAGCAGGTAAAATCTGGTAAGTTTGGGTTCTGTGGCTAAGCAGAATGAGAGACCTTTATCACACCCCAAATTCTGCTGCTAAGGTTTCCCAGACAATCAGGCAACACACCTTTGGCCTTGGATAAAAAGAAATAAAGAAATGAACATTCTGGAAGGATATATAAACCACTGTGATAGCCTTCACAAAGGGAGAGTGGGTATGTGGCAGCCAGAGAAAAAGTAAGATTTACTTTTTACTGTATGCTTCTTTGTATCTGTTGAATCTTGTGCTGACAGAATATGTTATCTCTTTAAACAATAAATAATGAACATATAAAGTCAACCAGACTCTCCCAATGAGAAAAAATAAACTCTCGAGTTTCCACTCTGTAAAACAAGTCTCCATTACCCTTACAAATGTGTAAGGTGCAGTAGCCTGTGGAGACAGCCAATCCAGGTTCAAAATCAGCTCTGCAACTCCCTATGTGTGTGATCTCAAGAAGTCACAATAATCATGTAGTCACCATGTAATTGATGCTTAGATGGGCTATGGTGTGGAATTTTTCTAGCACACTGAAACACAGCACATCTTAACTACTTTCCCTTTTTCTCCCCACTTGCTTGCCGTCACCTCCCTCCTGGCTCAACACAGCATGTCTACTCCATTAAAAGTACCACATCAGATCCTCTTAGCAAAATTGAACACTGACTACTAAAGAAATTGGAGCTGGATCCAGTCCATGGTGCAAAGCTCTCAGGTACCTCTTGGTTCCTCTATCAGTTCACAGACATTCACCCAGAATGTCAGTCAGTCGGCTTTCCTGTTAAATTATGTCTCATGGAAATTCCACACCCATTGCTTGCACTACATTTTCATGTGTACACTTTCTGTAAGAGGGAGAATGTACTCTCTCTCTCTCTCTCTCTCTCTCTCTCTCTCTCTCTCTGTATGTGTGTGTGTGTGTGAGAGAGAGAGAGAGAGAGACAGAGAGACAGAGAGACAGAGAGAGACATAGAGTTGTGTGTGTGTGTAGGGACTACCAAAAAAATGATAGCCAAAATGCCCTCAAACTGATAGCATTAAGTCACCATTATGCAAAACTAGATCTAAAGACAAGATTTGGTTGAAAGTCAGAAATCTACAAATAACATGCATTCTTAAAGTAGTTTGATGTTCAGGGAGGGGGTCTTTTAGCCCTTAAAATACCCATGACTATATTTCTTTGAAGCAAGTACTAGGACCCTGATTGTTCTGCTGCTGCTGGAATGAAGGATGTGCAGCTGCTTGTCTCTCATGCCCTGACATGCTGTCAAGAACAGAAACGTTATTTTATATAAAAGTTCACTATTACTGTCATGACTACTCCTGTTAATTAGTAAAACATGGGTTTTCTGCAAATTAGATGACAGTCTGAAATTGCAAGGAGAACGCAGTTTGAACTTCTTTAGCTTATCCTTTTGTCTGTTCTTTCTGCACCCATAAAGTGGTTGACACCTTTATGAAGACAGCTCAAGTTATTGTGGAAAAGAAGCCCTGGAATCTTTGGACTGCTTTCAACCATTACCCAAGTATTCAGTGAGCCTTGACATGGAAGGAGAGTGAGACATTTCAAACTTAGTCTACTACCTCCAGCAGCTGTTTAGCTGAGCAGACCTGGCATGAATGCTGCAATAATGAATAATTAAATAACAGTTATGGGGGAAAGATGGAGGGTTTAGTCAGGCAGGGAGTGGAGGGTGAGCAGCTTGGGTAAGACAGGACACTGTTTCTCAATACCATGAGAAAATGCTCATTATCAAGCCCTGGAAAACAAATTTATAAAACCCTCATTGCTCCTGGTGTGGCCTTCCATTCTCTGTCATGCCTGTGGTTCGAAGTAATCTCTAGAGCAATGCTGAGAAAGTTTCTACCAAAACTCCAATCTTTACTGTTTGGTCAAAAGTCTTAAAGAAGCCAGGCGTGGTGGTGCACGCCTTTAATCCCAGCACTCGGGAGGCAGAGGCAGGAGGATCGCCATAAGTTCGAGGCCACCCTGAGACAACATAGTTAATTCCAGGTCAGCCTGGACCAGAGTGAGACCCTACCTTGAAAAACCAAAATAAAAAAGTCCTAAAGGTGACAGTGACCATATGTGATGGCCCACCTCCCCCACATCCAAGAATATGTGAAGGTGGGGGTGAAAGGATCAGAGAAGGCAAGACTTGAGTTTTATACCTTCAACAATCTCTGCTTATGGCTGATTGATGTGTACCTGGTCCTCACCTTCATACCTATAAGGAACACAAATAGTCTAGAACAATGGAAAGTGTCCTTTTTATACCTCTGTTGGTTAGACCAAACAAAAAAAGTGGATTAAATTTATACTATCAAGGTCTGGCATTTTATAAGTACTCCACATAAATATTTGTCACACGTATGTCAGGATAAACATGAGGGAATTAATGGTCTAAAACTGTGTATTGAGGAAAAGGATGGGAAAATGATGTTTATACTACCTCAAAAGGCAGTGTTTCTCCAGGCAGGAAGGCTAATGGATTTTTTTCCCATAGACTCAGAGTTTGGAGGCCTGTGACAGTTAGTAAGGTAGACTACAGAATTTTATCTTCCCCTAACCTATGTTTAAATGAAGGGGCACATGTTAAGAACATTATTTTCATTAATTCTGGACAAATTTGGTCAATGAATAGATTCTATTTATCCCTACTTATTTGGAATTGTGGTAAATCATCATTTCTTCAGAGTGTTTGGAATTTTCACGAGAAAGCAGAAGGGGTCATATTAGGAGATTACTTGACAAATACTATTGTTAATCCAAATCATAAACTAAAATATGTTCTACAGAGGCAATTTCTACTCAAATCAACAAGTGAGTGGGCAATTTAAGTACCCAGATAAACCTCAATGTAGGGCAAACTAGTCTATAAACAGAAATTAGCTGGGTATACTGTAGACTTAATCAATTAGCCTAAACCCAGAATAGTTAAATGAAATAAAGTTTCAGCTAATGGGACACACAGTACTCTCCTAGCTAGCCTGAGATCCTTTTCCAGAGAGATGGCAGTAGACACTGAAAAGATTCAAAACTCATCAAAGCAGAAAATTAGAGGTTCCTAAGAACTCAACACTCAAGGTTTATAACACACTCTCCAAGGCTGAGGAAACTTCATGGAAATGGGACAAGAAATAATTGAAGAGCCACTGGGTGGGCAGGTGTTCTGTGGGACTCTGTCATCTGAACATGAACTGTCTGGTGCATTCATGACCCCACAGTGCTACCAATAACCTCACTGATGAGAGCTTTCAGTGGAATAAGGGTATGGGAGGGGAGACATAAGCATAATCTAATGATAATATAAATAATTTGTAATATATTCATATAATAAAGTTCTCAATAAAAATGGGAAAAATTAATTACAGCATAGGAGTTAATTCATATTAAAACTTTTCCTCACTTGATAGGTTTTATAAAAGGTGGTCTTAAAAGTCTTCTTAATAGGGCTTGTGAGATGGCTTAATGGTTAAGGTGCTTGCCCTAATGCCTAAGCTCCAGGTTTGATTCTCCAGTATCCATGTAAGCCAGCTGCACAAGATGGCTCATGCATCTGGAGATTGTTTGCAGTGGCTTGAGGCCCTAATGCACCCATTCTCTCTTTCTTTGCCTCTCTCTTGTTCAAAACTAGTAAAAAAAAAAAATAAAATATTAAAAATCAGAGAGAACCAAGGCCAACAAAATCTATCAACAGGACAAGGATCGCTGACTCCATGTCAGCAGGTGAACCACCCCAAGCACAGAAGCTAGGCTCAGGTGAAAATACAAAGGAATTGGTGAGATGAGCAAGAATGCTGCTTCCAGGGCAAGACAGACAATCTGTGTCAGGGTGATGGAGGCAGACACTGAGGACACTCAAAATGCACCAAAGCATAAATCCAGAAGCTTCTGAGAGCTTAACACTAAAGTAGACTTAAAACACTCCCACCAAGGCTCAGGGAATTTTGCAGAAGAGGGGGCAGAAAGAATGTAAGAGACACAGGGTAGGATGGAATAGCCAGTTATTGCTTTCCCCCACAATGACTGACTGCTGTTCTCACAACTCATAACCCATAACTCCATAGTGAATACCAGCAACCCTACTAAGGAGGGCCCTTGGTGGAGTGGGGGCAGGGAGGAGGGCAACTCAATGTATCCATACAAAGTTTCAACTTAGTTAAAAAAAAAAGATTCTTAAAAAAAGTATCCTTTTTGAGGACTGGACAGATTGCTTAGTGGTTAAGGCATTTGCCTGCAAAGCCAACGGACCTTGGTTTGATTCCACAGGATCCGCATCAGCCAGATGCACAAGGTGGCACATGCATCTGGAGTTCATTTGCAGTGGCTGGAGGCCCTGGTGTACCCATTCTCTGTCTCTTTCTCTCTCTCTCCCTCTCTCTTTCTCCCCCATCTCTCTCCCTCCCTCTCAAATAAATAAATATAAATAAAATATTTGAAAAAAGTCTCCTTAATGAACTTGGATGTGCATGTATCTCTGTGGGAGGATATAGAGTCCTTTGGGTATATGCCCTGGACTAATATAGCTGGGTCTTATGGTTGTTCAGTTATTAACTTTTTGAGAAATCTACACTGATTTCTATAGTAGCTGCGTCAGTTTACACTCCCATGAAGAGTGAATAAGAATTCCCTTTCCCTACAACCTCACCACCATTTGGATAAGGAAAATGTGGTACATGTACACAGTGGAGTTTTACTCAGCTGTAAATAAACATGAAGTTATGAAATTTGCAGGAAAATGGATGGAATTGAAAAAAAATATGTTAATTGAAGTAACCCAAGCACAAAAAGACAAAATGTCTTTTTTAAGGGATCAGTAGTCATCCCTTGGAAAGGAGTCAGGAAAGCTTTTGTTTCTATCTCCTAGTCTCTGTAGCAAAGTAGGAACCTAACTTATACAAGTGCTGTTTTGAAAACAGAGATGGCTAAATCACATTAATACTCTGTCCCATAATTCCCTCCAATGATTTTCCCTAGCTCATCTCAGCACTTTAAACCCTCCTGCCTGTTCTTTCAACATAATTGAGCTTAAGTTCTCTCTTTTAATGCTATTACTTTGACCTCCCATTGTAGTAGTCCTAAATAAATTCTTCCTTATCTATTCAAAAACAAAAATGTCTGGGCTACTGACTATATGAAAACAATGAAGAAATTTTCCAAACCTAGGGTTTATGTCAGGGTTGAGCATATACAATACATCTACTACACACAATCTAATTCTGAACATATTTGATTTGAATGATGGCTAGCTGAGTAACATACTTCTTCAGGGAGGATGCAATAGTGCTTAGAAAAGGAGTTTTCCCTCACGTTCATGCTCACATCTCTCATAGAATCACTTGTTTTACACAAGGCTGAGGTGAAGCAAAAAGTTTTGAGAGAGCTCAAGATCAGCTTCCCAGTGTGCTTGAGAAGAACGCTGTTAGAAACGGCAACCTCAGCCAGGTGCACACTTGTAATCTCAGCATTCATGGGGCAGAGGTAGGAGGATCACCAGAAACTTGATTCCCCTACATGTCTGACAGTAGATGTTATGTTGACCCTAATTTTTTATGCTTGTGTGCATGTAATATGGTGGTGGTGGTGGTGGTGGTGGTGGTGGTGGTGGAGGTGTGTGTGTGTGTGTTGTATAAACATGTATGGGCCCTTGCAATGAATGCTCTGTGAGTTCATCTGTGGTGGGCACAGTGGCCAAAGCTAAACATTAAGGGTCCTGTTCTATCTCTCTTCCACCTATTCTTGCTTAAGCCTGAGTGAATTATTGATACCAGAGATGGCTGTTTTTCATGAGCCTGGGTGATTCTCTGGTCTTGGCTCCCCCTTGCTGGACTGGAGTTATAGGCCAGCATGTGACCATACCCAGCTGTTTACATGGGACCTGGAGATTCAAACTCAGGCAGTTTCAGGCCCTCAACTTTTAAAATCCTTCAGATTTTATTAGGAAAGGCATCTCTGAGATGGAAACCTAGGAGGAATACTTACATTCTCCATCCTACTGTGATAATGGCATGATGCAAAATAAGATTCATAGAAAAGTGGGGGGGGATAGCATTTAGTGCCCTACATTGAAAAGCTCTAGTGTGGTATATGAAAATGGACTCAGTTCAGGTGTAGTGATACAGGTGTGTAATCCAAGAATCCAGGAGGTAAGAGGATAATGAGTTCAAAGTCTGTCTACACTACAGAGCAAGGTCAAGGCCAACCCTGACTACATACCAAGGTCCAAGACAACCAGGGATACTTAGACCTGGTAGAGCCAAAGTGCAGAACCCCAGATTTGATTCGCAGTACTGTAAATAAATAAATAAATAAATAAGCAGAATAAACAGGTTCAAAATAAATCAATAATAAATAGTAACTTCAAATATTGGAAACACCTGCCATCTAAAGGATTATGGAAAGTGCAGATGTTTCTTAAAATGTAGTCCTACACAAAAACTATGTAAATTAAACAAAAATTTGAACTGGCCAATTATTAATTTTTTTAAGATTTATTTATGCTGAACATCGTGGTGTACACTTTTAATCCCAGCACATGGTAGACAGAGGCTGAACACTGTGAGTCCGAGGCCAGTCTGAGACTACAGAGTAAATACCAGGTCAGCCTGGGCCAGAGCAAGACCCTTCATCTGAAAACAACACCAACAACAAATAAAAGACTTATTTATATTAACCTAGTGTTCATAATAAAAACAAAGTTGAGGCCTTTTGCTTACTTCTGACATTATTTAAATGTAAGGGGAGTCAAACTAAGGGATATATTATATTAATAGGGTAAAAGCATTCAAATCAGGAGAGAAGGTAGATAGGTGGTTAGATTAATAGATACTGCTTTCACCTTCAAAATGTTAGCCAGCTCATCTATTACAGTCACTTGGTTGTGGGCAGCAATGGGACGAGAAATGGAAATGAATCTGAGTTGTAGTGAATTTTGATGAAGATCTAGTTCATGCAAGAAAGGTTCTCTTTGAATCCTCACCCCACAAATTCTCTGAGGAATAGAAACTTTAGAGGCAGTTACAGGGAAAGAATAAAGACCTAGTGTAACAGGCAACATCAACATTTTATTCAGTACCTCTTTCAGGAGTATAGATGCATACATTATAGAGAACCATCCTTCCCCAGACGAAACCATATGGGTCTTTAGTGGATCTACGAAATCAGCGTGTGGAGTTGAAGTTGAGGGCCAATTCCTAGCTTTAGGGCTGGTGACTGTGGAGCTGGGGAGGAGTGCAAAAAGGAGCTCTGTCTTCTGCATCCTGTAGACCTCAGTCCAGAAATGTGAGCACAAAAGGCTTCAGAGAAGTTTGACTTTCTTTCAGTCTGTTAGCTAATCAAGTTTAGCATGCTACAGAAACTACTTTGTGCCCAAAATATGCTGAACCCCATAGAAAGGGTTATGAAGTTGTACAAGCCACTTTTCTACCCTTAAGAAACTGCCACTATACTTGAGGTGATAAAACATTAGTATCTATAACAAGTTCTGCAAAGTAATATATATGAACTCTTTAAGTTGTGTGCAAGAGAACTTTAGGCACAACCAACAACAGCTATTTAATTATTAATCCAATTCTAGAAATATTTACTGAGCAATTATAATGCTTGAGACACTGAGAAAGACAGACATAATTCCTACAATTGTGTGGGAAGCAGACAATTAAATGTGCACTGACAATACAGTGTGTGAGGTTTTCATACACCATTACTACATAACTGGTAGAAGTTCAGTAGTATATCAATTGTAAACCTTCTCTGTAGCTTCTAATCAAATTCCATGATACAATACTTCTATTCCTGGGCTGGAGAGATGGCTTAGCGGTTAAGCGCTTGCCTGTGAAGCCTAAGGACCCCGGTTCGAGGCTCGACTCCCCAGGACCCACGTTAGCCCAGATGCACAAGGGGGCACACGCGTCTGGAGTTCGTTTGCAGTGGCTGGAGGCCAAGGCGCGCCCATTCTCTCTGTGTCTCTCTCTCTGCCTCCTTCTTGCTCTGTCTGTCGCTCTCAAATAAAGAAATAAACAAAAAAAAATTTAAAAAAAAAAACAATACTTCTATTCCTTAAGCATGCACGCACATGGATCCACAAAAATATTTGTACATTAATGGTCACTGTTACTTTATTCACAAGCCTAGAGGAATAGCCCAAATGATCAGCAGGTGAAAGGATAAAAATTATGAGATAAAGGGTTGGAGAGATTCCTCAGTGCTTAAGGAACTTGCTTGCAAAGCCTAAGGACCCTGGTTTGATTTCCCAGTACCCACATAAGGCCAGATGCACAAAGGGGGCATATGCATCTGGATTTCATTTGCAACTGCTGGAGTCCATGCTGCACCCATTCTCTTTCTGTCTATCTCTCTTCTGTCTGTCTCTCTCTGATTGCAAAAAAATTAAAAAAAACAAAAAATAAATTATGAGATATGCTTATAACACAATAAGGCATAACAGTAAAAATGAACTATGGATATACACAAAAATATAAATAAATATAAAATTACCTTATGTCAAAGGAGCTTGACATCAAAGAGTATATTTTGTATGATGTCATTCATATTAATAACCAAAACAATGATTATATAAGTCAGAATAGTGGCAATCTCTGAGGAAGAGATATATATTGGACTAGGTTCAGAAGGGAAGCTTCTGGGGTGATGGAAATGGTATATATCTTTATGTAGATGGTGGCTGCACATGTATATACGTAACTAAAAGCTCATCCAATTAATTACACACTTAAAATAATAATAATTCATTTTGCAAAATATAATTGTCTCTTCGTTGAAAAATAGACGGTGATAGCCGGGCATGGTGGTGCACGCCTTTAATCCCAGCACTCGGGAGGTAGAGGTAGGAGGATTGCCGTGAGTTCGAGGCCACCCTGAGACTCCATAGTGAATTCTAGGTCAGCCTGGGCTAGAGTGAGACCCTATCTCCAAAGAAAAGAAAAGGAAAATAGAGGGGGAAACCCATACAGATTTTGCAAGAGCATTTTCGCACTGTCTTTGTAAACTTAAATGTATATGTGCTTAGCTCAGAAATCCCACTTCTAGAGTTGTATCCTAACACAAGGATACAAAGATGTGTGGGAAAGGGCATTCATTGCAACCCTGAAATACTGAAATCTGGAAATGGAAACGGGAACGAACTAACCATATTTCAGTGTCAGAGTTGTTAACGAAATGTAGGCTGTGCATAGCAGGGAGTAATAATACACAGCCAACAAAAAGACTGAGCTATGCCAATGTAATTAATAATTCAAATATAACCACAATGTATTTTCTTCATGAAATGAATTTGCATTACCACACATAGCATGATAAAGTAGATGTAAAAATATAAAACGCATGTATGCATATCCTCATATATATTTATATTAAAAAATCTATAAGAATGCACATTTCATTATTGATAAGTGTTTACATCTGGAAAGAGGTATTGGTTAAGCTTTCGTTTTTTGTTTTATATTCTTTTGTGTTACTTTATTTCTGATAGCTGGGATTCATAAATTCTGTACTTTAAAAATTCTCTGTTAAGAAAGTACACAGTATGATGAGTTTCCCTGAACAATTTTACGGATTATGAGAAGTACTTAGTAGAGACACAGATGAGCATCTTGAGTGAGCAAAGAATTCAGCCAACAAAGCAGAGAATGAGAGTTGGCATGCACATTGCAGATGGCAGGATTCCCCTTCACCAGAAGGTAGGCACCTCATTGTAACAAGAAAGAAGGAGGAAAGGGTGGGCATCGACATAGGCAAATTTATGTATTTGGTGATAAGAAGTTCAGGGAGCCTCATTTGATAGCTTCTATTTTCTCTATGAAGTAGGAGGTGAGGTAACTTGCTGAGAGTGGTGAGAGTAGTAATGAGATGGAGAAGATTTAAAATAGCTGCCATAGCAAACACGAAGACCGAAACAGGAAAACAGAATTGTAGGTGTCCTTAAAGATATTCTTGAGTCTAGAGAATGGTTCAGAATATTTATGTGTGTGTGGGGGGGGGTCGTTTCCTGGAAGTGAGGGTAGTTACAGAGCACCTAAACATGGAAAATCCCCTCTCAACTGAGTTAACTGATGCAATTCATTTTTAAGCCAGACATGGTGGGTTTACACCTTTAAACCCAGCAATCGGGAAGCTGAGGTAGGAGGATTTCCACAAGCTTGAGCACAGAATGGTCTACATAGTGACTTCAAGGACAGCCTGAGCTACAGAGCAAGAGCTTGTCTCAAAAGCACACACACACACACACACACACACACACACACCACCACCACCACCAACAACAACAACAACAACTACTACTATTATTACTACTACTACAAATCCTACCTAGCTAATTCAGTGAATAAAATATACTAACATAATGAGTTGGCACCACAGGAGCCCAACTTCTTCTTGCCCCAACTGAAGCATTTGGATGCAATCCCATCACCCAAGGTTCTGTAGCACACAGGAGCAGAAGAGACCCTAAGAGTACCACTTCATCATTCTAGCCACAGCCTAGAAGCAGCTGCTTTTCACACTCTCACCTACAATTCCTTCCTCTATTGGAATGCTTCTCACTGCAGCATTATTTATGGGAACAGGGAGTTGCTGACAATCTGGCATCCATCACCAAGAGAGTGGAGAGGCAAAGTGCGGTGGATGCACATTTTGGAGTAGTCCACAGCAATTGGAAACAAGGGATTTGTTGTGCATAGAAGAACGCATATAGATTTTTAAGTCATAGTGATGGGTTAAAAATAGCACGAGCAAGAAATAGAATGAATGTATACATACATGCAATATTTAATTTGCAGGAATTAAAAAGACTCACTTAAAATGACAATGCATTTTTAGTAAGAACATAGACAAATAAAATAGAATAATTAATCAGAAGATACAGGATGCTAATGAGTGAGCAAGAAGTTTTTTGAGTGAAGTGTGAAGACGCCAGGGAATGAATAAGTTAAACAAGATACCAATGACGATAAATGCACCATGAGCTGAGTTTGATGAATTCAACCCACTGCACATAAGGCACTAACTAAATACAGAAATAAATAAATGAATCAAAATGCTTTCCTAACCTCTTATAGACTTTCTTGCAAGCAACATATTTATCTTCAGCATAGAATAATAGGCTGACACAGGATCAGAACTGTAGGAGAACAGGAATGTTACAAAGGCTGCCCCCTCACCAGCTATAGTAATATAAAATTGGCAAACATTGTATGTTTCAGGTGTGAACCATGATGTTTTAATACATGCTTACATTGTGAGATGATCACCATAATCAAGATAATAAAATACCTCATTACTTCACATACTTGATTTCTTCATATGCTGAGAATATTTAAGACAGTACTACTTTATCAAATTTCAAGTACACAGTATGGTATTGTTAGCCTCAGTCAACATAAAGTATATCTTCAAAACTCATTCAACCTGTAACTAGAAATTTGTATCCTCAACTCCTGGCATGACCCTTTTTACTTTAGGGTTTTGTTAGTTGCATTTTTGGATCCTACATATAAATAGTATTCTGCAGTATTTTTTGCTACATCTGGCTTATTTTGTTTAAATAATATCCATTAGATTCATCCATGTTGTCATGAAGGACATGACTTTCTTCATTTCAAGGCTGAATAGCTTTGCATTGTGCACATAGGTAACAGGTTCTTTCTCTACCCATCCACAGACACTAAGGCTGTTTCCAAATCTTGGCAGTTCTAAACAACACTGCAACAAACAGGGAGTTCTAATGAACTATTTGAAATGGTGGATCTTTGACATGCTGATTTCATTTCTGTTAGACATATACACAGGAGTGGGATCACTGGATCCTATGGGAACTCTGATTCTATGTTTTTAATTTATTTATGTGTTTGCAAGCAGAGAAAGAGAGACAGAAGAGAGAGAGAGAGACAGAAAGCCTCCAGCCACAGAAAACAAACTGATACACTCATGAGTCCCATGAATAGCCAGTCTTTTCATGATACCTATATGACAGTGTTCTGTGACACTCATTTGATACTTATAAAAAATTTAAGAATAATCTAACAGCCTTATTGACATATAATTTGTATACAAAGAACAGCACATATTTACTGTGTCCAGTGTATCTCATTGAAATATATGCAAACATCCATGATATTATCACTACACTTAAGGTAGTAGACAAATCCAAGACCCTGCAGGTTCCCCAGTGTCTCCATTTTATTGTAAGAACATCTAACATGAGACTGCTAAGCCATCTCTCCAGCCCCCTTTACTATAGACTTCTAACACTTATCCATCTGGCATAAATGACACTTCATAGCCATTGACTATTGGTTCATTTTCCTTCCACAAACCTTGGCAACTTGTTCCATACTGTCCCATACCTCTTTCCTCTTACAACAATTGGACCTCTGAATTATATTGTATGACCTGCTCAACCCAATATTTGAAAGATCAACATTATAACAGTATGTTGTTTGTAACAATGCATTGAATTCTTACATAACAAGAGTTTCATACATACCTTCCGAGAACCAGGGCTCCCTCCTGCAATGGGAAGCAGTATGATGGAATCGTCAAGGGCATGGATATTGTTATCAAAGAGATAAGAGTCTAATATTAAACCTCTCACTGTGCAACCAACCAAATTGGCAAGATTCTTAAGCTGTCTAATTCCATCCAACAAAACTTTAATGGGGTTTCTGTATGATATGCATTGCCCTAGTTGCTTGGGATAGCAAAGTGAACAAAGCAGATGAAATCCCTTGTCTTAGCCGGGGGTGGTGGCACACGTCTTTAATCCCAGCACTCAGGAGGCAGAGGTAGGAGGATCACTTTGAGTTTGAGACCACCCTGAGACTACCCAGTGAATTCCAGGTCAATCTGGACTAGAGTGAAACCCTCCCTTGAAAAACAAAACAACAACAAAAACCAAACAAACAAACAAAAAAAAAAAAACCCCACAAACTCTTGTTTTCCTAAGGCTTATATTCTAATAAGATGAGATAAACAACAAATAATTAACATAATAAGTAAGGAGATTGTGTGATAGGTTTTTACCAGGCACCAAAGGAAAAGTCAAGCAGAGTGCTTAGATCCCTTAGGTCCCTATGGAGAGGATGTGGGTTTTAATATTAAATAAGGTGGTCAGGGTAGACCTGGTTGAGAAGGTGACATTTAAAAAGGGGGAAAGACCTAGCCACATGACTAAACATGGTCTACAGAAGCATCAAGGTGAGATCAAGGAATAAGGAGGTAGCAGTGGTAGTAATGAGGAATGGTTGGGTTCTGGGTATATGTTGAAGGTGAACGAACCGTGATTTCATCAGAGAGTGGGTATCATGAAGGAAAAGAAGAAAGGCATCAAGAATGACTTCAAGGACCAGAATGCATTCCCACCAACAGTGTAGAAGGGTTCCTCTTTTCCTGCATCCTCGCCAGTAGTTATGTTCATTTGTTTTCATGATGGCAGCCAATCTGACAGGAGTGAGATGGAATCTCAATGTAGTTTTAATCTGTATTCCCCTGATGGCTAGGGATGTCGAACATTTTTTTAGATGTTTATATGCCATCTGTTTCTTCTTTTGAGAACTCTCTATTTAGTTCCATAGCCCATTTTTAATTGGGTTGTTTGATTTCTTGTTTTTTTTTTTTTTTTTTTTTTTGAGTTCTTCGTATATCCCAGTGTGGAGGTTCCTGAGACAGCTAAAAATAGATTACCATATGACCCAGCTATAGCACTCGTAGGCATATATCCTAAGGACTCGTCTCACTACCTTAGAGATACTTGCTCAACCACGTTTATTGCCACTCTGTTCACATTAGCTAGTTAATGGAACCAGCGTAGATGTCCCTCAACTGATGAGTGGATAATGAAGATGTGGCACATTTGTACAATGGAGTTCTACTCAGCGGTAGAGAAAAATGAAGTTATGAAACTTGCAGGAAAATGGATGGATCTGGAAAGGATTATACTAAGTAAAGTAAGCCAGGTCCAGAAAACCAAATGTCACATGTTTTTTCTCATATGTGGATCCTAACTACAAATAACTGGACTTCTGTGTAAGTAGGAAGAAAACTCAGTAGCATAGGCTAGTAAGCTAGAAAAGAGATATAAAGGGAACAGAAAGGGAGGGAGGGGGCCCAAATAGGATGGTATTGTATATACGTAAGTAAAAGAACAGATTAATGGGGGTGAAAAGGTCTAAGTGAGGTCAGGGGAAGAGATTGAGTAAGAAAAGGTGGAGGGGGGACTAATCAAAATCTAAGAGGATATAAATAAGTCATATGGGAACCTACTTTGTTGGACAATGGAACATACAGGAGCCATAGATTGTTACTAGAAAATTTTCAGTGCCAGGATGGGATACCTTCCATTGAGTTGTTGGCCAGGGAGGTCATTGATGCCCCCCAAACATTATAGGCCATTACCAAGGCCCTTGGTTTCTCTCCAGGAATAGATGGTAAGACCCTATTACTGAAGACTCCACATACTTGGGCTGCAAGGTCACTGAGAAACCCTGCTGGAGCTGAGCTGAAAACCTCCTCCATGTAGACCAGCTGACAGAAAGCTGGAAAAAGACATGCTGCACGCAGTTCAATGGGGGAGAGAGAAAACACCAGTGAAGATACCCAACAGTGGACACTGCAAGCCTTATATTTGGCCAGCAAGGCCAAATGAGTCTATGGGTGAAATAGTGGCATGTCTGTTATGGGCAAAACCAACCACCCTCTAATTTGACTGGAGGCCTACTCCATGGAAAGGAATATATCACTGATACTGAAAACCTACAACAGGGGTAGTCATGAGCTCTAAGAATGTAACATCTGCTGCTTTCTGGCTAAAAGTATATACTATGCTCACCAAACTGCCCAGTAAGCGCTTCTCTTAATGTTCATACCCATATATTAATGCTACTCTCATTTTTGGCTAAAGAACCTTCTCTTTTCAGATGACTTTTCAGATGACCTAGGGATGACTCATAAGGCATCATGGTGCTGAGAAGAAGTGACAGGAGTGTCCAGCACTGAAATATCTCAATCACACCTTCTATGGCTCAGGGTCCATTGTAGAAAAGGTGGCAGAAAGAATGTAAGAGCCAAAGGAAGGGTAAGATTCCTTATAGCTGCTCCTCCAAACACAAAATGGCCTGGATATCCATGACCTCACAGTGCCTGAGACTACCTACACAAGACCATCATAATAGGAAGAAAAGATTATGATATCAAAATAAAAGAGGGCTGGAGAGATGGCTTAGAAGTTAAGCACTTGTCTGTGAAGCCTAAGGATCCCGCTTGGAGGTTTGATTCCCCAGGACCCACATTAGCCAGATGCACTAGGGTCGCACGCATCTGGAGTTTGTTTGCAGTGGCTGGAGACCTTGGAAAGCCCATTCTCTCTCTCTCTCTCTCTCTCTCTCTCTCTCTTTCTGCCTCTTTCTCTCTCTGTCTGTCACTCTCAAAGAAATAAATAAAAATAAACAAAATAAAAGAGAGACTGATTGAGAGGGGGAGGGGATATGATGGAGAGTGGAGTTTCAAAGGGGAAAGTGGGGGGAGGCAGGGAATTACCATGGGATATTGTTTGTAATTATGGAAGTTGTCAATAAAAAATATTTTTAAATGAATGACTTCAAGTGCTGGGGAAATGGCTTAGCAGTTAAGGTGTTTGCCTGCAAAGCCTAGGAACCCTGGTTCGATTCCCCAGGACCCACGTAAGCCAGATGCACAAGGGGGCACATGCATCTGGAGTTTGTTTGCAGTGACTAGATGCTCTGGTGTGCCCATTCTCTCTATCTCTCTATCTGCCTCTTCCTCTCTTTCTCTTAAATAAATAAATCAAAAATAAATAAATAAATAAATAAAAAGAATGACTCCAAGACAATCACTTTATCACTTCAAGGCCTTTTGACTAAGATCAAGTAGAATCACTGCAAAGTTTTAGTCTGAACAAAGAGAAGGATGCAGACATTTTCTACATCTGAGGAAAGGTATAATTTGAAGCAGATTTTCATTCCTTTTTAGATTTTAAAATATTTTAAAATTATAAGTTAGCAAGATTCTAATTGTGTAACTGACAAAATATACACTACAAATTACAAGTGCATAATTTATTAATTAACAATTTATGCCAAGTGCTGTTATGCTATATGTATATAATTTTTAATTAATTAATTATTTATTTATTTGAAAGCGATGGACAGAGAGAGAGAAAGAGGCAAATAGACAGAGAGAGAATGGGCGCGCCACGGCCTCCAGCCACTGCAAACGAACTCCAGATACATGAGCCCCCTTGTGCATCTGGCTAACGTGGGTCCTGGAGAACCGAGCCTCGAACCGGGGTCCTTAGGCTTCACAGGCAAGCGCTTAACTGCTAAGCCATCTCTCCAGCCCCATATACAATTTTTTTGAGCATAAAATTCAATATAGTTTTTTTTGGCCATTGCATCCCTCCAGTGCTGCACACCTGCTGCTTCCTTAAAACAAAGCAATTCCTGGAACCCTACTTTCTCTATTATCACAGGACCTTTGCCCACATTTGTCATTGCTTGGAACACCTTTTCCTCCAGTCTTCTGGGAATTTCAGCAGCATTCTTCAGGTCCCTGCTCAGTGGTCACTAGTCCAGACCAGGCAGGCAGGCTCCCTTCCTCAACTTGGGCACTCAGCAAGCTCCAGGAGACCATCTTTCACAGGGTGCTCCCTGGGGATGCGTTCCCTTTCCATCCATCATTGGACAGCCAAGATCTCTCAGATCTGACCCAGAGTCCAGGCGGCTCCAGCCCCTGGCAGGGAGGAAGCCCACTGAACACTGGACAGCAGCAACATGGACAAAACTTCCAGGGAAGATGGCCAGAAGCAGCAAGTAGGGACTCACAGGCGTGTGACTCCTGTATACAATTTTTATTAGGTTTTAATTGTGGAGAAAGATCAGGAGCATGAATATGTGTATTAGAAATCCTCATGGAGATAATGTTGAGTGAGAAATTTGATACTGGGCTGGAGAGATGGCTTAGCGGTTAAGGCGCTTGCCTGTGAAGCCTAAGGACCCAGGTTCAATTCTCCAGGTCCCACATAAGCCAGATGCACAAGGTGGCACATGTGTCTGGAGTTTGTTTGCAGTGGCTAGAGGCCCTGGCACATCCATCCTCTCTCTCTCTCTCTCTCTCTCTCATAAATAAATAAAAAATAAATCTTAAAAAATAAGTTTGATACTGGAGTTTGAAATAAAGGTTTAACTCCTAGCTGAAATATAAATTTGGAAGGCATGGTTATATAGGTGGCCTACAAAATAGTGTTAAGACCAGATGAGGCCACCTGGAGGATGGTGGAAATAGTGAAATGATTCATTGACTGATTCGTGACATCAAAGAGGAGGTACAAGCAACAAAGAAGACTAAAGGGTGAGTAGTGAAGCTGGAGGATAGTCATAAAAGAATAGTGTCCTGAAACTCAGGGAAGAAAGTACTTAAGAAGGAGAGAGTGACCCACTGTCTTAAATGCTGCTGCTGGGCAGAGAAACATTAAAACTGAGAACAGACCTATGGACTGAGAATATGAGGTGACTGCTGACAATGCATAAGCAGGCTTTGTATGGTCGCAGAGCCAAGGACAAAATTGGAATGACTATATTGGACATAGGAAGTAATGACAATTCGTTTTATGTTTTATTTATTAATTTTTTCATAATTTCATTCATGAATATAATGTATTTTATTATGTATGCCTCTCATTACCCATTATTTTCCCTCCCCGTCTTTTTCTATTCCTAGTTTGTCCCCCTTCTTCTGCTTTCATGTCTATTATTTTCATGTGAGTGTGTATATTCTGCGTGGTATGTGTGGTGTATGTGATGTTCAGATGCCCATGCCTCATGAACATATGGAGGTCAAAGGAGAATATCAGGTGTCCCCCTCCATCATTCATTTTCGTGTTTCCTTGAGATGGAGTCTCTTATTGATTCTGGAACTTGCCATTTTTGCCAGCCCCAGCCATTCTCTGGTATCTGGTTACCACAGGACTGAGGTTACAGACATGGACTGCCAAGTCCATTTATTTATGTGGATGCTAGGGAATCAAATTCAGGTTATTTCAAACTTTCATATTTCTGCAAGAAGTGATCTTACCCACTGAACCACTCATGTCTTTTTTGCAATTGTTTTTTTAAATATTTTAAAAAATTATTTATTTATTTATTTGAGAGAGAGACAGAGTTAGAGACAGAGAGAATGGGCACACCAGGGCCTCCAGCCTCTGCAAATGAACTCCAGATGCATGTACCACCTTATGCATCTAGCTTATGTGGGTTCTAGTGAATTGATTCTAGGTCCTTTGGCTTTGCAGGCAAACACCTTAAATGCTGAGCAATTTCTCCAGCTTTTTTTTTTTGTTTTTTTTTTTAATAGAAAAGTAATCCATAACCAGGTACTGTGGCACACACCTTTAATCCAAGCACTTGGGAGGCAGAGGTAGGATGATCACTGTGAGTTCAAGGCCAGCCTGGGCTAGAATTAAAACCTACCTTGGAAACCCACTTCCTAACTCCAAAAAAAAAAAAAAGTAAAGTAAAGTAATTCACAAGCATTGTTGAAAATTTGGTAAATTCATAACAAAGTAGAAAGGATACTAAAGTTACTCATAACCCCATATCCCAGGTGAAAAACTATTAACTTTTTTTTTTCAAGGTAGGGTCTCATTCTAGCTCAGGCTGACGTCGAATTCACTATGGCGTCTCAGGGTGCCCTCGAACTCTCAGCGATCCTCCTAGCTCTGCCTCCCGAGTACTGGGACTAAAGGTATGCACCACCACACCAGGTTAAAACTATTAACTTTTACTTCTGTCTTTTCTGTTTGCTTTTCCCTAAAAGTGATTACATAGCAAATATGCAGTTTGGTGCCTTGCTTTTTTCACTTAGAAATATTACAGAACTATTTCACTAGACCACTGAAAGGTAAAGAGAATCGTTTGGTGATGACTGCTAAGAAAAGGAACAAAGAGCTGTTGTAGTAGCCGTGAGAAGCTTCAGTTTTCTCCTCTATGAAAAGCATTGCTTATCTTTTCAGGTTATGGAAACATTAAAGCTAATTTAAAAGTCTTTGAATACTGTGATAACATAAGTAATGTGTGTATTACACAGTAGGTGCTCAGTAAATGGCAGTTATTTTCATAATATCTACCCTAGAGTTAAAAGTATATTCCAATGCCTTTACAAATCATATTGTTTTTAATGTCTCAGACCAACAAATTATTCATTATGGGGACCAAAATAATCTTAGAATAAGTTTTGATGTGGTACACCTCAAACACATCTCACTCAATGACCTCTAAAGAACACATCCCTAGGGCTGGAAAGATGGCTTAGGGGTTAAGGCACTTGCCTGCGAAGCCTAAGGACTCATGGTCAACTCTCCAGGTCCCATGTAAGACAGACACACAGTGACACAAGTGCACAAGGTCTCACATGGGCACAAGGGGGCTCACTTGTCTGGAGTTCAATTGCAGTGGCTGGAGGCCCTGGTGTGCCAATTCTTTCTTTCTTTCTCTCTCTCTCTCCCCCCTCTCACATAAAAAGGCCAGTCTATTGGACTTGCTTTAAAAAAAAAGAATACATCTCTGGTATTCGTTATATTTATGTTCCCTAAGATGTAATAAATATATGTAACTACCAGAGGCCTAGGGAAAAAAATGCCTTTTTCAAAAACACAGTCTTCTCTCAAAATGGGGCAAGCATGTCCATTAGCAAGCATATCTCTGCAATGTGACAAGGCCATAAAGTTGTCTTCTTCTTTTTCCTTCCATTTTTTTTCTCTCATCCCCTGTCATGTTAAATATATGGAAGTAAACTGATTTGAGAATTTTATCTTGCCCAACTCAATACTCCTTCTAAAATCTTTTGTAGGAAGAAAACAATATTACATAAACTACAAGGCAAGAAAATTGAGTAGACCTAAAGGGAGTTTGGTTTGGAAGTCAAATCAAACTTGAACCTTGCAAGTGTATATGGGTATTCATAATTGTTAGGGTACCATATGTTAATTGGACATGTTTGCATGACCTGTTCACATTACTCATTTTTTAACAGTCAAGTGAGATTACATCTTTCCTCTTTCTTTATTCTCCAGGGACTAATATTTCTATTACTGAGGAGGATGTTATAAAGCAGCACATTCTACAGCTTCGTTATTTGCTTATCTGTTACTTCTTGCTTTAAAACAAAAGGTACTCTTCCTCTTTAAGATGTATCTTTCTGTCACCTTAGCAGGGATCTACCTCCATCAATGCCCCTTTTCTTGTCTCCCAACCTGTCGCTCATTGTTCAACAGGCCCAAGCCTCTGACACACTAAAAGAGCCTTTCTCCAATTTGGCTACCACTTTATTCTTTCTCCCATAACAAAATCCCTAATAGTGTAGTCTAGTGTTCCAGTTTGAAGCCACTCTTCCTCTCCCTGCAGTCTATCTCTTTGCTGCCCTGTACCAGTTAAACTGCTCATATGGCCATTACCTGGAACCTACTCATTGACCAACATGATTTCCTTTCTGCCTGTGTCCTCTACAACCTCTTAATATCCCCACACAGCATCAAACTGCTCTCCACTAGCTTCCTTGCCACCCTGCAGTGATGGCACTCCTTGTTGTTTTTGACCCCCCCCCCCAAGTTCTATCTTTCATGTCTCTCTCTCTTTGCTCTGTATATTCTTCTGAGAGACACAATTCACTTCCATGACTTTCATTAATAATAGCTTATAACATCCATGTCTGTATCTCCAGGACAATAATTCCACTGCACTCCAGCTCTACCTACAGTTCCATCTGCTATTGGACATCTATACCTGGATGACACATAGGCACCTCCTTCTTAGTTTCTTCAGACTCAAATGCACTGCCTTCATCTCCTTGGACCCAGGCCATGCCATTGCTCATAGTAGAAATCTAAGTCATTCAATTCTCCCCAGTCTCTGGCCACCCACATCCCACTAGTTCTCTAGTTGTAAAGTATCTCCAGAATGTTTTAATGTCTTTCTGCCCCATGTCTCATGGGCATGGTCAAAGGCCTTTTAATCTTCTACATGGAGTTTTTCCTTTCCCATCTGGAGCCCACCATCTCTACTGACCTCATACCAAAGTAAATTCTTTAGTCCTTCCTGGATGCCTAGCAATCATTTTACATGGAAGAGCAGAGTCTAACTCACATTTCTAAAATGTTTTCCTTATAGTGAAGAAACTGCAATCTATATTCATCCTATGGCATACACAGACTGCAAGCCAATTATTCTACACACCCGAGGCAGATAGATCACAACATACTTGGTTGCATTAGGAGGGCTTTGATAAGCCCCTGTTGGTCCCTGGCTTGTTAGCCTGTGAACTATTCCCTCTGTTCCCCTCTGAAAGTATTATGTAGATTATAAAAGATAGGCTAATGACTGAATTTTATTCAGGGAACTCTTGCCCTGTTCCATGCAATGGGGATTTGTAAAAAGAAAATGCCCATTCTCTCACCCGAAGCAAAATGGAACCCCACAGTGTGCTGGAAAAAGCAGCAGCAGCCTTTCCAGGTGCCCTCCATTCAGCCCATTTGGAGAGAATGGACCTGATTGTAGATTTGCTCAGCTCATTATGAAAGATTATTCATGTTTAACAAAGCCATATTTTTCAAATGTTTCTGTCTCATTGTTACATTTTTCTTTCAAACATGAAATCTTAGCATCATACTCGATTCCTTAGATCTTTTCCTTGTTTCTCTAGCCATAATCTAAATGTGATATAGATTTTAACCATGTCACTTCTGGGTTCCATAAGCTCTCTCCACCTCCCATGTTAGTCTATATGCCCGTCTCTTTTCAATTTGTGCTTTTCAGTCAGCCAAAGTTCAGTGCATTGGCCACTGAGCTATGGCCTGGGATGGAGGCAGGGGAGGGCCATATAAACTGCACCAGAACCCCCTCCCCACCAAAGATCCATAATTCAGTGGAGAAGATAGATACCTCTGCCCAAAGGAGCATCCTACTCTCTGTTAATTCTTCATTTTTAAACATCTAACTCATATACGAGGCATAGTTGTTCACGTTCCTCTGTCCTCCTTCAGCACTTTCCATATACCTTTGGGGTGCGTATTGCGTAGGCTTGAATGTTCTCTATTATCTGTAGCCAGTGATCCTCCTGACAATAGGGACTAGGTAGGGGTCAGTGCACCTGAGATGACTCAAATGGTATGTGTCCAATAACAAGCCAGGAAGAGGAAGAGTTGGTGGTAACCTGAGGTCCAGGCAGAGCACCTCTTTCTCCAAACAGGCAGACCCACTTACCTTTTCAAAGATGACCTCAGAGTCACTTATCTCCAACTGTCAGAAATCCTGCCCTTGGCTCATCTTTTGTTTGTAGCCTAGGGCTTCTCAAAGTCATTGCGAATCTCATGAAGATACAGATTCTGAGCAAGTAGGTTTGAAAGTGAAACCCAGATTTTGCATGTCTAACAGGCCACTAGGTGAAAATGGCTGCCACCTCCTTAAGAGCCACACTTTGGGTAGCGAAGGGGCCACCCAATTTTCCCTATTCTGAAGTTGACTGGTCATGGAAATCAGGACCACCATGCACTTCTGTGTCTTAGAAAGGCCTAGTACCAAGATACTCACCCAAGGAAAACAGCTATAGCTGAAATGTAACCCTCCTGTCAGGTGCTATCCACATCCACTGAGAGGAAGAGGCACACTACCAACATTCTCCACTCCACACAAAGGTTCTTTAAGCTACAAGTAACCTCAATTCTGCATCTGTTCAAAAGTGAATACTTTTGAGCCAGACATGGTGTGACACATGCCTTTAATCTCTACCTAAGCTGAGGTAGGAGTTTGAGGCCACCCTGGGCTACAGAGTGAGTTCCAGGTCAACCTTGCTTCAAAAAAGAAAAGGTGAGTACATTTTGTTCTTTTAATTCACACAAAGGTGCCATCTAGTCTAGCAGCTCTGGCCATGAGTGACATCCAGGCCAACTTACCATTTCTCCTTTGCCCATTTCCTGCCGATCACTTAAGCTGCAGGTTTTCTATAGGATGTATTCTGCTCTGTCTCTTCTATGCCTCCTGCTCCACTGGCTGCTCTGGGAGAAGCAGCAGGGTGTAAAAGAGCACTCACTCTTCATCAAAGGGCTGGGGTGCCTGCTCTGGCTGCTGCTGCTTCGTTCTGTTAACTAACTTCATGACTTCAGGCAAGGCACATCAGCTCTCTGAGCCTTGGCTTCCTCATTTATCAAATGAGGATTGGGAAGATCCGCATTACTGGCTTCTCTGAGTTATTGTGAGGATAAAAGTGATAACCTAGGGGAAAGCCTTTTGTAAATTGTAAGGGTCTGTACAAATGTTAAGGATTATTATGGAGGGGTTAGGCAGCATGTCTTTAAATCCCTTTGTAATGCTTCCCAGCTCAAAAGCATGATGCCCTATACATGGTGGCTTCAGAGCCTACTACTGGGTGACTGACTGCAGGAGACCACTCTCTCTGAATTCATGCTAACAAAGCCCAGATAATGTTGGTGAATAGTACTGTGTGCCCACTTCTGTAGGAACTGTAACCCAAGTCCATCAGCTTCCCTAGTCATCAAGAGGATAGCATCTATAATGCAATCAGGATGGCTGAGCAGGAATCAGGCAGCATAGAAACACCAAAATGAAGAAACCAAACTCCTAAACGGATGGGCTCCAGAGGAAGCTTTCACTGACAATTTTCTTTTTCAAATTGGAAGGGTTGACTCACCTGTTTATATGCTAAAAAGAACCCCCTTATTTTGATTTCTGAATACTTTCTCTCCTAGTAGTCAAACTTATTATGGAATAAAACATTTTGATAATTGCTTTTTAATATGATGAAAGGTTGGAACCTTTCCCAATGACAAGGAAATGAGGGAATATAATGGAATGATGTCTTGTAATTTTTATAACTTCCAAATAGCAAATGAGAGTCGTTCATTTATTCACTGAAGTTTCCTTCCAAAATCACAGAATCACTCCTACACAGCAATTAGAAGGGGAAGATGAATGTTTAAGCATTAGCTGTAACTTGTCTTTCTGGAGAGGAGGGGACTGGTTTCAGCTGTCGGCAATGAGAAAAGTTCATTAACAAATTGAAAATTTTAGACATTCTATATATTCTGAAAAGATTTTCTACATTGATAAATTAAATAAGCCATGACTGCATTTTACAGGGATTTTCTTCTTAAAAGGAAGCCAAGGTAAATGGTCTAATGTTTATATTTTAACTGTCAATCTTTCTTTTAAAAATAGAGTAAATAGGGTATTGGTGCATGCCTGTAGTCATAGCTCTTGGTAAGACAATTAGGAGTTCAAGGTTAGTCTCAACTGTTTAGAACATTTGAGACCGCCCTGCTATGCATGAGACACTGACTCAAACAAAAGCTAAACAAATGTATATATTGTTTAGCTTCTTTGGGAGGAGAGATGATTTTTATTTTTTTAAGTTTTTTTTTAGTATCTAGCACTTTTCAAGGTCCATGGCTGGGCAGCTCAATGAGGAAGAACATAGAGTTAGTAACGCTCCAACATTCAGTCTCTTTCCCAGGCTCTCAGCTCCCTTCACCCTAAAGCCACAGTCAGCCTTGCCAATCTGTGCCATGGCTGACAAAGAGCACTAGCCAAAAGAGTAATTTCTCTATCTTTATGGTTCCAAATTCATTCTGTTCAGATAGATGTTCTGGGTTTTTGTATCATTCCCTTAACAATTAATCTGGATATTTTCATCTCTCTTTATCTCTTTCTCTCTTTCAAATAAAAAACAAGTTAAAAAATAAATTCTCCCTCTCTCCTTCACTCCCTTCCTCCTCTCTGTCTCCCTCACTCCCTCACTCCCTCACATGCCTCTACCCCTGTCTCTTGCAGTAAATCTCTCCAAATCCTCTTTAGAAGCTGATGGCCCTCAGATTTAAGGACAGCTGACTCACATAATAGCACATCTCAGTGGGCAAAGGTTACTTCCTCTTGTACCTTGAAACTTTATTTCTTTTTAACACTTTTCTTCATCTCCACTTGACATTTCTTTCTCACCTATGTCCTTTAACAGTTAGGTTGGTGGAAGGAACAACAAAAAAGTTAATGCACAAGGACATCGTGTCTGGAGCCTCATTGTTGTGCCAAGAGTGAGAAAACAGAAAACAGGCTTTGAAAATGTTCCTTTAAAAATTTCTTAACACTCTAAATTAAGAGTTTAGTTGTTAGAACAGAATCACTCACTTGCTCCCTCTGCAAAAACTTCCCTAATCCAAATATACAATTTTTAAAAAATGTTTATTTATTTGACAGAGAAAGAAGGAGAGAGAGAACAAGCAAGCGGGCCACATTAAATCCTTTTTGGGAAAAAGATTATATGTGTGGGGGGAACATATTTTGTTCTTCCCCACTAAATGTCTCATGTGTTATAGCATTCATTCTCTAGTCATTCATTAATTCAATAAGAATGTATTGAAAGCCTCACTTTATGCAAAGACCTTTTCTGGTCCCTGAGGATACAAAGACAAAGAAATAGAACAAAGATTAAAATTCTTGTCCTATGTATAAGGAGAAAACAAAACTGTCCCCAAAAGATATAGGCAGTAGAAAAGTGAGTTCAATCTAATATGATTTATGTGCTACGAAGTTTATGATAACACTGAGGATGGTTAATTTAAAATTGAAGAGGATGCGGAAAGTTTCACGGGGAAGGAGATTTTTAAGTTGATCCTTGAAAAATGAGTTGATATTTTTGGGCCAGAGTGTAGGGAAAAGGCATTCCTATATGAAGGAACTGTATAAGGGAAGGCTTAGAGGGTTGAGAAATGTCTGCTTGGTTCATATAGTGACATGAAAGGAGTAAAGGTGAGAGAGCATGCTGAAAAGAAAATTGAAGCATTCAGAAGACCATGCTGATGTTGGTAAGAATCACTCCAGAACCTTCTTGATTGGCTTCTGTCCTCCTTTCTATTCTTCCCCAGTTTTTGTTTGGCATTTTCTGATGCACTTGTCTTGGTGAAGGCTACCAAACTTGGTATTCAGTACTCATTATGACTTGTATTTCTCTCTTTCTGCTTTGGAATGCTTGGTCTCACTCCCACCTTAGCCTCCAGCCCTTGAGATAGAAAACAACCTCTGGCCCATAGCCTGGTCAATTTTCATTTCCCAGTTTCCCTGCATTCAGAAGAAGTGGAAAGGAGCAGACACCAAGGAATGTGTTCAGACAGGGTGTCTTCCAGTCACGTGGGGCTTTACAACTCTGACTAGACAGTCTGACTTGCTGTTGCTAGAGGCTGGTGGGTCCTTTTACCACAGATCACTGCAAAAAGTAGAATTAATTGTATACTTTGAAAAAGTGGGTTCTGAAACTTCAAGATTCTAATCATAAGGACATAGATCCCAAATAAGATGTCACAAGATCCTTCTTGCAAAAGGAAATAGGAAATGTGAATGACTGTGGAGAAATGGAGATAGGCTGATTGTTATATAAAATATATTTAAAACTCAATAGCAGAGGCCAGTAAGTTAAAAAAGGAGATAGAAAAGGAAGAGAAAGAAAGGGAGGAGGGCTTTTATTAGGTTGGTATTGTATATATGTAAGTAGAAAGATTGAGATGGGGAGGGGATATGATGGAGAATGGAATTTCAAAGGGGAAAGGGGGGAGGGTAATACCATGGGATTTTTTTTGTTATCATGGAAAATATTAATAAAAATGGAGAAAAAAAAATAAATAAAATAAAAAAAAATAAATAAAATAAAATATATTTGCTTTTCCTGAGCTCCTTAGTTACGTTTAGGGAGAAAAGTGTGAAGACTTTGATATTCTCAGACATTTTAGTATAATAGCTTATATTTTGTCCATTTAAGGTTTTTCTTTTTATTTCTTGTAGAGAATTACCTATAGTATGGGTGATTAAGACAGATCTGGGTTTGAATTCAGGCTCTGACATATGCCAGTCATGTGACCTCAAACTAGGCATTTCATTTCATGTAGCCTTAATTTCTTCTTTTCCAATAACAAATACCTGCTTATAAGGATGCTATGAAGATTAAATAAGATAATGTATGTAAGGCATTTGGAACAGTGCTTGATTATCATTTTGTTATGCTCCTTCTGATATCTTCATCCCTAATTTTATCTCAAAATGGTATCTCCTCAGAACCCTCAAGGTGATAGATATTATGGTGGTTGAGGGACTCACAAACCTCACAGACTGAAGCAAATAGAAGGGTCATTGGTTATCCGTACTTCAAAGTTCAGTGCTGCAAGTGACACAAGTAAAAGAACAGCCATTGATCAAGTTCCTATTTTCTTTTTCTCTAATCTTATCCCCAAAAGAGGTTCCAGGGGTGATGGATATCTAAAGTTTCTGATGACATGGGCTAAAATTTCCCCCACTACTTATATACCTAAAAGGTTTTGAAAGAAGGCATTCTAAACTTAAACAGGAAATACCTGTTTCATTGGCCAACGCAATAAGCTTATAAGGTCCTGTAGACTTAAGAGAGCTATTACTACACTGCAGGATTGCTCCCAATGGATCGATACCCTAACTATTGCACTGTTGCAGAAGAACACTGCAACTGACTTGTGTCAGAGAAGATTATTGTTTCATATAAAAGAAGAAAATTTGTGTGGCACAGATAACCAGTCTTAATAAAAGTATAGAATCTTCCCACACTCAAAAATATTTTTAAAATTCCAGGTCATTGCTAATTCAGCAAACGAGAGGACCACATTTATTTAGTGTGACTATTATGCCAGGCTTATTCAAAAGCCTTGGCAAACTAACAGAGAAAATACACTGAGCCATAACCACTTTTGAGGAACTGGTCACTTCCTTTGTATTTCCCCAAGTAAAGACTCATTATAAAGCAATTAGCATTCATTAGTAGTGATAGGCAGGTAGGTAGAGGTGCTTTTGCAGAATAGAGTCAGATACAGATCCCCCCCAACACACTCATGTCCAATCATCCAGAAAAGCATGATTTATGAAACATGATGGCTTCAATCATATCAGTTGTTTCTCCAGCTTTGCCAGCATTGCCAACAAGAAACTATATCTTTCTAGCTGCCACAGGATCTTGAAACATTTTACAAGATGTCTCACATGAACCCACAAACAATTCTATTTCCTTTCTAGACATCTGCTGGGCATCTCAGTCTATTCTGGATATCTCATAACTCTGGCTATCTCCCATAGCATCTGGAATATGGTCTTAAAGCACTCTGCTTCCCAATAGGAAAAGAGTTATCTATTCTCTTCTGATTCTGTTACTATAGTCATTGGGGAATTAAAGAAGAAACTTTTATTATCATATAAATGTTCCTATTAGTGTTGTGCTCATCTTTGATCCTAGCACTGGGGAGGCAGAAGTAGGAGGATGCTGTGAGTTTGAGGCCAGCCAGGGACTACTACCAAGTGAGTTCCAAGTCAGCCTAGGGTGAGACACTACCTCAAAAAAACACCCTGTTCTTTAAATTCATGAAGCCAGGCAATATTACCTAATGAGAGACTGTAGATAAAGAGAGCCTATGCCCAAACCCTGAATACTTGTGTTTAGAGGTCCAATAATATAGGAGCCTACAAAAAACACTGAACCAGCAAAGTAGGAAGAAAACCAGGAAATGTGATATCACAGACACCAAGGAAGTAAACAACCAATGGTCTATAATGCTATCAATAGGTCAGATAATCTGAGGACCTTAAAGTGTGTTGGATTTGACAAAACAGATTGTTGGTGAAATTATTCCAAAACTTTCTCAGTGGAGTGATGAGTAAAGAAGCCAGAACTGGGAGAGATAAGGAAGGAATAATAGGAAAGGAGGTGTGAGATGGTATAGAACGTGAAAGGGGCAATGAAGGGAAGATGGTAGGAAGTTGAGAAATTGGATAAAGTGGTGTGTCAACATGTTGACATTCTCAATGAAGCCAAAGAACATAGATATATCTGAATCCTAGCTTAGATCCAACCTTGACTTATTCTTCCTCTCCCACCATTGATAAAGCCAAAACACAGCACATATACAGGTACATTGTGCAGCAATTGACTGTTAATAGCATTTCTACAATAGTTGATACAATGAAATACTCTAAATTATCTTATATATTGTTATATAACCTTGGCTCTGTCTTATCTACATAAACACAGTTATAAGAGTTAAAGACCTCCTAAAGTCTGTTGAGAATGGATTTGGGGATAATCAAGTCTTTTTAGGTTTTGTAGTCAGGTTCCACAGAAGTAGGAAATGCACATATTTGAATAATAACAAAATGATTTGACTCTGCATTGATTCAGTTTTGCTACCAAAAGTATATGTGATTCTCTGCTTTACAGTAAACAGGAAAGACGTGTTATTTCAGGATCTGGATTAAAGAGCATTTGATTGAGAGTACTCTGGGGAACAAACAGTCTTGGATGACCTTGAACTCAAGACTTAAGGCGCAGGTATGTTTTATCGCTCTCTCTATCCTTAAGGCAAGTTATCTCTCATTCTGAGGCATGTTTTCACTTCCTCAGCCAGAAATCATGTAAGACAGTCTTTGGGATTATTTTTTTTAATTATTTATTTATTTGCAAATGTCTTTCTCTTTTCCTTTCTGTCTCTCTCTCTCTCTCTCTCTCTCTGTGTGTGTGTGCGTGTGTGTGTGTGTGTAATTGTTCCAGAGTCTCTTGATGCTGCAAATGAATGGTCCCCCTGGCTTTATGTGGGCTGCTGAGAAACTGAATCCAGGCCCGCAGACTTTGCAAGCAAGTGTCTTTAACCCCTGAGCCATCTCCCAGCCCCAGGATTATTTATTTTATTTTTTAACTTTCTGAAGATCCTGGACATTTTATTTTGTTATTATAATTGAAAATGTGATAACCCTAGGATCCAGAGGGATTAGCAATCCCAAAAATTCTCCTTTGCAATTCATGAGGCCCAAGGGTCATCATTTAGATAGGAATCCTTGTGTTCTAGCCTGTCAGCTCAGTTTCTGAGATTTGATCAAATTCATAACATTACCCTTGAGCTTCACTTCAAAAGGAAATAATAAAGTAGCAAGAGATTCTTTGGAACCAGTTCACTGTAACTGTATGCCAGCCAGTCAGTCAGTTATAAAGTCCTTGTAAGGGAACTGGAGTAATATCAGATAGCACAAGGACTCTGCAAATAAACCAAACCTGTCACTGGCTTTAAATTTTGGTGAATGCTGAACATAATTCTCAGTTTTCTCATCTGTACAATGGGCCTAATGAGAGCTGTTAAAAGAGACAGTCCATATAAATTACACAGTGCACTGTGGCCCATTGTAAGTGCACTACAAATGTTTCTTGTTATTATGCGTTCCAATAGGACCCAAACGATACAAGAGCATGGGATTTTGCCCATTGTATTCGCTGCTTACCTTTAGACATAGGAGCACAGATTGATACATTTGGGACACATATTATTCATGGAATGAATGGATCCAATTTGTCTTCCATGGTATCTTCTAATTCCCACAGCTGGGTACATGTAAATAAATATCTAGTAAGGCTGTAATACTATAGTAGGAACTACCTGAGGGATCAAGGCCAAGAATTTCATATTGTCTTCAAAATAATTGAATCAGTCTGCAGTAGTGTGGAGATCTAAGAACCTAGACTGCAATGCCTAGTATATAGATTGACTTTTTCTAACTTCCGATTTAGTAGTTGTATGATTTGGGCAGGTTGCTTCACTACTCTGTACCTCAATTGCCTCACATGCAAGAGAGGATGATGATAATAGTCCTGATTCATAGAGGTTTTATGAGCAATAGACAAACTAAAGCATGTGCCTGCCATATAAATGCTCTTTGTTTCAAATGTTGTTATTATTTATAGTTAGAGGACTTTCACCTTTCAATCTATGTGTCTCGGCTGAGTTATTTATTTCTCAGCTGAAATGAGTGACAGTCTTCTAGTCTTCTAGAAAATACATGACTGTTTCTATGAAAGACAGTGAATATTAGTCTGCCTCAGATCTTAGTCTGTATGCTTACATTTCAAATGTGTCCTGGTTTACCTCATCATCTGAAATGAGACTATGTACTTTTTCTTGTTACTCTGAGTGTGTTCTGCTTAAACAATATTCTGCACCTTTTAGTTCCTGAGTTCAGTGCAACATTAGTCATTTGTGGAGTGAATGCACCTTCGTCTGTATCCTTTTTGCATGTAATCATGCAGAAATAACAGGAGTCAGCAAACTTTCTATGAAGAGCCCATTAATGACTATCTCAGGTTTGTGGGTGATATGCTTTCTGCCACAGATCCTCAAACATACTATGAAAAGCAAAAATGCCATGGACAACACATAAGCAGATGGATGGGTGTGGCTGTATTCTCTTAGAACTGTACTTACAATGACAGGTGGTCGGCTCGTGGTTTATTGGATAGTAAGAGATCTGTAGTAGAAAATGAATAAAGCAGTATAACAAGTTAGGAACATGTACTCAAATGTATTGTCTCTGTTTCCCATTTAAATTAATGAGCAGGTTTAAGCCATAGGTAATTCGCCTCAGGCTAGAGAGAGATTGCTCAATGGTTAAAGGAGCTTGCATACAAACCCTGACAGCCTGGGTTCAATTCCCCAAACTCCGTAAAGGCAGATGTACAAAGTGGCACATGCATCTGGAGTTCATTTGCAATGACAGGAGTCTCCGGTATAGCCATACACACTCTTTCTGTCTCTCTACCTCAAATGAATAAAAATATATTTTTTAAAAAAGAAAAAATGCAATTCACTTAATTTTGTGTTTTTTCTATTGGATGTTATCTAGATTGGCTTTAGCTTTGTTAGTAAGTGAAGAAAGAGTAAATACCAAAACAAAATTAACAAACGAAAACAAGTTAGTGTGAAGGCTGACCATTAGACAAAGTGCCAATTTATTCTTTGGAATCCAAAATATTGACATTTTTGTGGAATGTCAGTAGTTGTAGGCCATACAGCTTAGGGTAGAGTTGACCAGTGAATGGTTGGAGACAGCAAAGTATAGCTTTGTCCGCTGCCAGTCGCTTCTACCCTGAACCCTATGCAACCGAGCTGTTCAAAACTCCTGCTTTAAAAACTGTGAGAGAAAATAGCAAGAAAAGATGCTTATTCATTCATTCATTCATTCACTCATCCAACAACTGACTGAGCAATTTTCTATGTCAATGTTTATGGAAATATAGAGGGGAAGGTAAAAGTGTGGTAAAACCGCACCATTCGTCCTTGCTTTTTTAAGCTCACAAGCTAATAAGAGAAGCAAAATGACACACAGGCAGCAACCAGCATGGCTGTAAGTGGTACAGTGTGGGATGGTTAGGGTTATTGGGGAGTCCGACAATTTTGAAATCACACAGACTATTATTTGAATAGTTGAGTTTCCATCAGAACTTGAGGGTAATCATACCTGAATGCTAATATACGTAAAATTGATTACTACCATGAAAGTTAATTTAATATGCAGAGGTACATACCTTAAATTTAACCCCTAGGAATGAACAATACACACAGAGAATAGTGTTTTATTTAATTTGGTTAGTTTATAAAGTAGTTATTAATGATCTCAGTTTCTCTTGACATTGGAAGTCAAGACTGTTTGAAAAGAGATGATAAACCAAAAGTAACCTGAGAGGAATAGAAGAGACCTTAATTTTAACATCCTTGCAGGGTATAGAAAATAAGGGGGAACTATCACTTCTTAGAAATATGTGCCATGACTAACCTCTAGCTGATGCATTTGGCATAGGAGAATAATTAGAAATTCTATTTGTAGTCCTATTTACACTTCTATTGTCAAAATTAATGATTCACCATAAGTGAGAAATTTTGCCTATGTACATTAGCATCATTGCCTGTAACTAAATTAGAATATGTTCATATTTCCACAACTCTTGCTTTTCATGGCTAAGTCCAAGATCAGTTACTTTTTATGTGTGAAAAAAATTTAAATCAATAGCCTATAGTCTTCCCTAAATTATCAGATCCTTACTCTTTAAAATAGACATTTATCTTAGGTTTGTTAACTACTGAAAATATAAAATAAATGCATAACAAAGGCATAATAAGTAATAGAACAAACTCTGAAGTATCCACCATAAAGACATAAGAAATAAATACACATTTAAATTAAATTGTTTTGTGAAGGTAATGTATCACATGGTAAAAACTCAAAATGTACAAAAGGATAAACACTGAAATTTTTACTATTTTTCTCTCCCTGGAGTATACATCACTCCCTTGTTAGTTTGTGTGGCTGCATAGCATTAGATTGTGTGGATTTAACAACTACTGATTTACATTTTTCTCCTAATATTTTACCAGTACAAAAATGCTGCAATCAATCTAGATTTTTTAAGACATGAAATTTTAAGATATGAAGAGGGAACATTTGGGGAAAAAAAAAACAGGAACAAAGGAAAGGGAAAGAGTACCAAAGAGGGTAATGTGGGATAAATATGAGCAGAATACATCATATATTTTTATGAAAATGTCATAATGAAGTCCATTATTTTATAAATTTAACAGTCATAATTTTTAGTGCCACAATGACTAACCTTGCATGTAGATCACTTCTTCATACATGTGAAGTGTACATTTAGAATAAATTCCTGAAAATAGGACTATCAGACAAAAATGTATGTGTATTTTCCTACAAAGAAAATTAACATTTCTACCAGCAATGTGCAAGCATATTTATTTCCCCATACCTTGCAAATTAAATATGGCATTAATTTTGCCAACATTATAGGTGAAAATGATACTATAGATTTTAACTTTGCATTTCTTACTATTGCAGAAGCTGGACATCTTTTTCACATTTCAATAGCCATTTGGATTTGATCCTCTGTGAACTGCTTGTTCATCACCTATTGCCATGCAGGAATTCTTTATTATTATCTAATTAAATTTTCCACTTTTTCTTTATGGTTTTTAGTTTTGTCATATTTAGAAAGATCATCTTTACTCCAAGAGTAAAATCTACACATATTTAAATAGAAGTGTGAGACTGGGGAGATGGCTCAGTGGTTAAAGGCATTTACTTTCAAAGCCTGCTATCCTGGTTCATTTACCCAGCACCCATGTAAAGACAGATACAGAAAGTGGCACATACATCTGGAATTCGTTTGCAGTGCAAAGAGGTCCCAGTGCACCAATTCTGTTTGCATTCTCTCTCTCTCTCTCTCTCTCTCTCTCTCTCTCTCTCTCTCTCTCTCTCATTCTCTTTCAATCTCTCTTCTCTGTCTCACTCAAATAAATAAAAATACTTAAAAATAAACAGAAGTGTAATGTTTGTATTTTCCTGCTACAGAGTTTAAAGGCAATTTTGCCTGTACCATCTTTACATTTGACCAGCCCTGAATGAAGTGGACTGGATATAAAAAACTTCAGAGTGAGCCTTCGGTCATGAAACCCAGTTGCTATGGAAATTTGATCTAGCTCTGTTGTTTTAAATACATTGATTATTTGTTCAAGTAAAACCCAGTGCTAGGCACTTCTTGGGATATAAATATGAAAAAAACAAAAAAAATCATTCCTATTTCTCCCTGCTGTGTGGTAGGGAGAAACAAGCATGGGAAGAGTAAAGAGGACAATGAGATGAGTGGGGTGTAGGGTTAGTAACTCACTTTGGGTTGAGTATAGCCCTAACTATTACTGATTACTGATGCTTTAATCATGTACAGCTAGGCGTGAGAAGCTTTATCTATGCAGGACCAAACAAACTATTTTCCAATTTACAAGTGGTTAGTGCTGCATGTATGAGGAGAGTGGCTGTGTTTTAATGAAAGGCTTTATTTATAGACACTGCAATGTGAATTTAATGCAATTTTATATGACATGATTTTTTTTAAAGAAACTTTTTTCCTAAGCATTAAAAAATGTAAAAAAAAAAAAAAGACTCTTAACTTATGGGTCATGAAAAAACAGATGGCCCACAGGTCATAGCTTGCCAACCCTGCTGTGGAGTAACAATTGTGAAATTTCATCCCTGGAGCAAAGATGATTTCAGCAAGATCTATCAGTTATTGAAAAACTTGAAAGATAATGAAAAATGCATCGCTTTATTAAAGTTTTGCAAAAGGGATCCGGAAGCAATGAATGAGGCAGTGATGAATATGTGACCAGTTGCTGCTCAGCTAAACACTGCTTCGAGGTAGAGAGGAGGGAGTTCTGTGAATCAAATATACGGATTCCTTCTGTTCAACTGCCTTTCACCTAATATTTCTGTCAGAGAAGCTAGAAACTATGGTGATTGATGCCATAGAAACACACAGCGAGTGAGCTGGGTGATGAGCTTGTGGATTGTGGCATGGCTGAGAGGCAAAAAGCTTTTTAGCTGCCAATCTAGAGAGAGCGTAATGGAATAAAATGCAGGGCAGACAGCATGCAGGGAGCTTACTGTTTACAGACTGCTTTACACATACATCATCAGCCTTCATTTCAGCCCACATTTTCAATGACCTTGTGTGGTAGGTACTTTTATGATTATACAGATAAGGGTCTGAGACATTCCTATAAGTATAGGGACCAGATGTCCCTCAATGCTAAGAACAAGCACCCAATTAACAAATAATACTGAAGAAGATGATGGTACTAAAAGCATATTACTCACTGGATACTGGTTGTGTTCCAAACGCCAAACTAGAAAACTGATGTGTGATACCTCATTTTGGCCTCACAGTGCCCAGGTATGTAGCCATGATGACCTTGTACTTAGAGTGACAAGCTTGCAGCTGGATAGATTTATATTGAACCCTCCATTCTGTCACAGCTTTCTAACCTGGGGCAAGTTATTCAACTTCCCTGCATATCAGGTTTCTGATGTGTAAAGCAAGGGTAACATAATACTACCTGCTTCTTATGAATATAGCACAATATGCTGAGTATAGACTAATCACAGTGTCTCACCCACAAAATGCTCAGTAAATCTTTAATATTACTACACAGGATTGATAATGCCTCTGCTAACCTCGCCAAAGATGATTAAAATTATGTAATAGAAATCACATACTTGGCATTGGAAACTTTTACTTTTATGTAAAATTTTTAAATTTAAAATAATTATACAGGTAGTTTCAAAAAAAGTACAAAATGGCTGGAGAGATGAGTCAGTGGTTAGGGCACTTGCCAGGAAAGCCAAAGGACCCAGGTTAAATTCCCCAGTGCTCACATAAACCAGAAGCACAAGGTGGCGCATGCCTCTGGAGTTTCTTTACAATGGCTAGCGGCTCTGTCCTGCCCATTCTCTCTCTATATCTGCCTCTGTCACTCTCTCTCTCTCATAAATAAATAATAAATAAGTAAATAAATGTACAAAAAGTCTTGTGTGCCCTACGCCCAGTTTCCCCCAATGGCAAAACCAGATGAAGATGCAATACATATCAATATCCAGAAAATTCACTTTGTTACAATACTGTTGGTAAATAACTTATTCAGTTTTTGCTGTTTTAACTTCTATTCACATATTGTGAATAAATAGTTATATAAAATTTTACCCCAAGTATACGTGAGTGCAACTATCTCCCTAATCAAAACTCAGTACTGTTCTCATTACAAAACCAATTGCCATGTGGTAACTCTTAGTATTTGCACATAAATTCAATCCTTATTCCACAAACCCTAATTTATTGTTTTTGTCATTCCAAACTGCTATTTGAATCATACATTATATCACCTTTTGAGATATATTGTTTTTATTAAGTATAATGTCATTAAAATCTACCCAGGCTCTCACATGTTATTGATAGCTCATTCTTTTTCATTACTGAATCACAGTCCACTGTATAGAAGTACTTGATATTTTGCAGCAGTTACCCATTGAAGGACATTTGGGCATTTTTCAGAATTTTGCTACAAATAACAAAGATCAATTTTTATGCGAGCATAACTTTCTGTTTCTGTCAGCTGATTGCTGGGCCATAAGGTAATTATATGTTAAAATTCAGGAGCACTTCCATCCCAGGCCCAGTGAGTTTGTGGCCACCTCCCCCCTTTCTGGTACCCAGATGCCTGTTTGTTATGTGAGCGCTTGAGGCCCACATGCTCTGTGTCACCCAGTGGAGCCACTGTTACTACATTCTTGACAAGACAAAGGGATTATCCCATAATGAGCAAACCCCAATGAAAACAAGTAACACAAGAAACAGAGCCAAAATGGAAAAAGATATTCCAAGTAAATGAAAATAAGAAACAAGCAGGTGTGGCTATACTAATATCTGACAAAATGAACTTTAAACCAGAAGAGATAAAGAGGGAACTTTAATACTGATCAGTGGAACAATTGACCCAGAGTATATTACAATCCCAAATATCTACATACCAAGCACACAGGTACACCAAATTTTATAAAGCAAAATCTACTATATATAAAGTCAGACATAAATCCCAATAGAATAATAGTGAGTAACTTAACTATCTATTATAGCCAATAGACAGATCATCAAAACAGAAAATAGAGAAACAACAGAGCTAAACAACACTATAGATCAAATGGTCTTAACAGATATCTATAAAACATTCCACCAAACTCTACAGAATACACATTCTTCTCAGAAGCTCGTGGAACTTTATCTAAAATAGATCACATACTAGGACACAAAGCAAGTCACTAAAATTCAGGAAAATTGAAATAACTCCTTGAATTATATCAAATCACGGCACCATAAAAGTAGAAGTTAACAATAAGAGAAACAACAGAAAATACATAAACACCTGGAAATTGAACAACACATTGTTGAGCAATGGATGGGTCACTGAAGAAATTTAAAGAAAAGAATATCAGGCCAGGCATGGTGGCACATGCCTTTAATCCCATCACTTGGAAGGCAGAGGTAGAAGGATCGCCATGAGTTCGAGGCCACCCTGAGACTACAGAGTGAATTCCAGGTCAGCCTGAGCTAGAGTGAGACCCTGCCTCGAAAAAGAAAAAAAAAAAAGGATATCAAAAAATTCAGGCTAGAGAGATGGCTTAGCATTAAAGTGTTTGCCTGTGAAACCTAAGGACCCATGTTTGAATCTCCAGGCCCCACATAAGCCAGACACACAAGGTGACACAAGTGTGCAAGGTTGCACATGCACACAAGAAGACACATGTCTAGAGTTTGATTAAAACAAAACATACCGGGCTGGAGAGATGGCTTAGTGGTTAAGGCGTTTGCCTCCAAAGCCAAAGGATCCCGGTTTGAATCTCCAGGACCCACATAAGCCAGATGCACAGGGGTACACATGCATCTGGAGCTCGTTTGCAGTGGCTGGAGGACCTGGCATGCTTATTCTCTCTCTCTCTCTCTCCCTCTTCCTCTCTTTCAAATAAATAAAATATATTAAAAAACAACCAAAATCTATGAGATACAATGAAGGCAGCCCTAAGAAGGAGGCTCAAATCAATAACTTAATGATCCACATGAAAACTGGGAAAACAAGACTAATCCAAACCCAAAAATACAAAAGAGAAAGGAAAGATAATCAATTTCAGGGCAGAAATCAATGAATTAGAAATGAAATCAATTAAAAACTGGTGAAACAGTTTGTTCTTTGAACAAATAAACAGATAAATGCACCCCTAGCCAGAGAGATTGCTTAATGGTTAAGGTGCTTACCAGCAAAGCCAAAGGACCCAGGTTCAATGTCCTAGTTCCCACATAAAGCCAGATGCACAAGGTGTCACATGCATTTGGCATTCATTTTCAGGGGCTAGAGGTCCTGGCATACCCATTCTGTGTGTGTGTGTGTGTGTGTGTGTGTCCCCTCTCTCTTCTCTCTCTCTCTCTTTCTCTAGCTCTCAAAAATAAATAAAAGAAAAATATTTAAAAAGAATCTCTTGATTTACAAAAAGATAAATAACCCCCTAGCCAAATAAACCAAAAGAGAGAAGACAACCAACAATAGTAGGGATGAAATAGGAAATATTATACCAGATACCAATAAAATTGAGAAAATCATAATATGTTTCAAAGATACATATCCCACCAAACTGGAAAATTAAGAAGAAACAGATGAGGCTCTTGATCTACCACAGTTAAACACGGAAGAGGTAAATGATTTAAATGTGCTATAACAAGTAATAAAATTGAAACAGTAATTAAAATCTCCCAACCAAAAAATGTCCGGGCCCACATAGATTCACTGCTGAATTCTACCAGACATTTATAGAAGTACTTAAACCACTGCTTCTCAATATATTTCATAAAACTGAGAAGGAGGGAATGCTCCCTAATTCCTTCTATGAGGCCAGCATTATGATAATAATAATAACAGACAGACACAATAAAAAAGAAAAATATAGACCAATATCGCTGATAAACTTAGAAGCAAAAATTCTCAATAAAATTATTGTAAATCAAGCCCAAGAACACATTAAAGATATTATCCACCTGAATCATGTAGATTTCTTTCCAAGGATGCAGGGATGATTCAACATGCAACATACAATAAATGTAATACGTCATATAAATAGACTTAAGGACAGAAATCACATGCTTATCTCAATACATGCAGAAAAGGCTTTTGACAAAATAGAACATCCCTTCATGATAAAAATGTTGGATAGACAAGGGATGGAGGGGTCATTTCTCTACATAATAAAGGTTATACATGATAAACCCAAGGCCAATACCATACTAAACGAGGAAAAATATGAAGCATCCACACTAAGTTCTGGAAAAGAGGAGCAACACTCTCCCCACTATGATTTAACATAGTACTTATGTCTTAGCTCAAGCAACAAAATGAGAGAAAGAAATAAAAGAGATGCAAATTGGAAAGGAAGAAACCAAACTAGCCCCATTTGCAGATGATGTGATTCTATACATAAATGACTGAAAAGACTCCACCAAAAATTATAGAGCTGATAAATTCTTTCAGCAAAGTGACAGGATATAAAATTAACATGTAAAAATCAGCAGCCTTCTTATATGCCAATAACAAACATAATGAGAAAGAAATCAGAGAAAAAGTCCAGTTTATAATAGACACAAAATTAAATAACGCTAACCAAGGAAGTGAAAGCCCTCTATAATGCAAACATTAAAACACTAAACAAAGAAATTGAGAAAGGCATGAGAAGATGGAGAGATCTCCCATGTTCATGGATTGGATGAACTAATATTTTGAAAATGTCCATTCTACCAAAAGCAGTATAGAGTTTTAATGCAATTCCATCCAAAATTCTAGAACCATTCTTCACAGAAAGAGAAAAAAATCTTAAATTCACATGGAAGCACAAAAAGTTTCAGATTGGCAAAAATATCCTCAACGAAAAGAATAACATTTGTAATTTCAAGTTATACTATAAAACCATACTTATAAAAACAGCTCAGTAGTGTCACAAGACAGACATATCAGTCAGTGGAATAAAACAGAAGATCCAGGTATAGATTCATGTAATTACAGTCACCTGAACTTTGACAGAGAGACCTAAAGCACACACTGGGGAAAAGAGTTTTTCAACAGATGGTTCTGGAAAAACTGGATAACTACATGCAAAAGAGTGAATTGAGACCCTTTTCTCTCACCCTGAACAACAACAAAAAAAATCAATTCCCAATGGATCAAATACCTTAAAATAAGACCTAAAATTCTGAGAGGACTACGTGAAAAAGTAAGCGGAACACACCAAGATACAGGTATAGGGAAAGACTTTCTGAATAGGCTTTCAGGAACACAGGGAATAAGACTCCCCAGATGGGATCTTCAAAATTAAAAGAGCTATAGTACAGTTAAGCAAACTATCAAGAGAGTCAATAGACAACCTACAGAATGAGAGAAAATCATCACTAGCTACACATCTGACAAAGGTTTAATATATATAATTTGCAAAGAACTAAAAACCTAAGCAATAAAACAGTATCAATCAATCCAATCAGAAAAACAGGGCAGGGAATTGAAGAAAGAGTTCTCAAAGAAATATAAATAGCCAATATACATAAAACATTGTCAGCAACTTGAGCCGCCACGTTAAATTAAATTTACATTAAAACCACTTTGATATTCCATCTTACTCTTGTCAGAAAATCTATCATCAAAATACAAAAGAAAAGGCTGTAGAAATGGCTTAGCAGTTAAGGTGCTTGCTGGCAAAGCCAAAGGATCCAGGTTTGATTCCCCATTACCCACATAAAGCCAGATGTACAAGGTAGCACGTGTCTGGATGGAGTTCGTTTGCAGTGGCTAGAGGCCCTGGTGTATCCTCTCTCTCTCTCTCTCTCTCTCTCTCTCTGTCTGTATATATATATATATATATATATATGTGTGTGTGTGTGTGTGTGTGTGTGTGTGTGTGTGTGTGTGTGTGTTAAATAAATAAAATATTTTAAAAATAAAGGATAACACATGCTGGCAAAGGGGTGGACAAACAGGAACTTTTATTCACTGTTGATGCAAGTGTAAACTGGCACAGCCACCATAGAAATCAGTATGGAGGGTTCCCAAAAATCTAATCTAGCACATGGATCAACTATTCCACTCCTGGGAATATATCCTGAACTTTCCACAGACTACTGTGATACTTGCTCAGCCATGTTCGTTGCTGCTCTGTTCACAATAGCTAGGAAATGACATCAACTTAGATGCCCATCAACTGATGAACAGATCATGAAGATGTGGTACATATAAACAATGGGGTTCTATTCAGCTGTCAAGAAAAATGAAGTTTTTAAATTCATGCGAAAATGGATGGATTTGGAAAAAGTTACACTAAGTGAGGCAACCTGGGATCAGAAAAAAAAAAGCACTGCATGTTCTCTCTCATTTGTAGATCCTAGTTTGGAATAGTTAGGTTTGTTTATAAGTTGTAATAAGCATCAGTAGTAGTTATCAGGAAGCTATAATGAGGCTTGAAGAGTGAAACAGGGAGGAATTAGGAGAGGAGACAGAAGAGAGACAAGTGGAGGGTCAGAGTACAGGGGGTGGAAAGGTCCAAGGGGTTGCAGGGGAAAGGGAAAGGAAGGGTAATAAAACTAGAGATAGTATGAATAAGTACTTTAGAAACATACTTCATCATTAGCTAATTAAGATATTTTAAAGAGAGAGAGAGAGAGAGAGAGAGAGAGAAGAAGGGAAGAGATTGGACAGAAATATCCTACTGGAGTGGAGAAAGCTTTACTCTGAATCCATAGGCTGTTACATATAAATCTCAGTGCAGGAGATAGATTAACACCTGCCCCTACAAACACAGTAAGCTATTGGTCAGGGCAGGCCATTAAGCCCCCAAAACAATGCAAGGCATTGCCAAAGCATCAGAACTAGATTGTAAGACCCTATTGCTAAAGACCATACAGTCTGTGGTTGCAGAGCATTGATAAATCAAGCTGGAACTGAAATGGAAACCATCTCTCAACTAGCTTTCATAGTGGTGGAAAGCACTACATGAGCTGCTGGGGGAGAAAAGACACCAACAGTCTGAACAAGCAGTGGATCCTACAAACTACAAAATCAACCAGTCAGGCAAGATGTTCCCTCAGGTGCAACAGTGGCACATAAGTTATGGAGTAATCCTCTGCCTGTTGATTGGATATGAGGACCTCTCAGAAGGAGGGAATTCATATCTGGTAGTGAGAACTGAGTCAAGTGCTTATGGCTTCGGAAGGTCAAATGACCCTAGAGGGAAGCTTCCACTGTTCTTTGGCTAAATGGAGACATTATACCCATCAAAAACCTTCTAGATGTATATTGTTTATGCCCTCTGATTAATTCTGTTCTCACTTTCCATTAAAGAACCTACATTCTACAGATGGCAGTAAATACTGAGGAAATCTGAGACTTATCAAAATGACAAGAAGAAGTGAAAGCATCTCCATAGCATGCTTCAGGGCTCAAGGACATTGAAGAAGAAGTGGCAGGATGACTATGTATGCTTTTCTCACTGCTACCCAGAGAAGCTTCTCTATGGAGATGGTGGGAGACACTAAGGAGACTTAAAACTCATAAAAGTAGAAAATAAGAGGCTATCCAGAGCTCAACACTCAATGAGCTCTTCATCAGCCCTACAAGGCTCAGGGAACATTGTGGAAAAGGGGATGGAAAGAATGTAAGAGCCACAGGGTGAGAAAGAGTATGTTGGGCAATGTCCTTTGGACCTGAACTGCCTGGTGCATTCATGAGCTCACAGTGGTTCTTGTTACCCTCACACCCTCTGCACTGTTCTGTACCCATCAGCATTTTGACAAAGAGGACAGAAAAGAACAAAAGGAATGAGATAGGAAAATAGAGGAAGGGCTACCAAGAAAAAGTACAGTCCTCAGTGGATTGGGAAGGAGGTAGAGGGGAAAAAGAGGATAAAGGAATGGGACCATGGTCAAATTGCAGTGTAGTTATATATTTAAATTGTCAGTTTAAAAAAAGAACTTCCAAGACTACAATGAATAATAGTAATAATAGCAGACTTTTCTTATCTTGTTATGATCTTTAAGGAAATGCATTATGTCTTTCAGAATTATGCATGATGGTGAATACTGGATTTTTGTTAGTTCTCTCTTCAAAGTTGAAGATGCTCCCTATTTTAAAAAATATTTTATTCATTTATTAATTTGAGAGAGAGAGAGAAAAGAGGGAAATAGAGAGAAAGAGAGAATGGGCATGCCAGGGCCTCTAGCCACTGCAAACGAGCTCGACCCATGCACCCCCTTGTGCATCTGGCTCATGTGGATCCTGGGGAATCAAACAGGGGTCCTTAGGCTTCGCAGGCAAACACCTTAACCACTAAGCCAATTCACCAGCCCAAGAAGCTCCCTTTTATTCTCGAATGACCGAGTTCTTTATTATCATGAGTTCATGTTATATTTTACCAAATGGATTTTGCGTATAAATTAGTATGATCATGTAATTTTTCTTCTTTAGCCTGTTAATTATGGTGTATTCAAATATTAAGTTAGTTTTGCTCTCTTGAAATAATGACCAACTAGTAATGTTATATGATTCACTTCATTTTCTTTGTTAATATTTTATTGAACATTTTCCATCAAGATCCAATAACAAAATCAATATAATTTCCTTTTTTGTTGTTTTTTGGGGGGTTGGTAGCGATCCCCCTACCTCTTCATCCCAAGTACTGGGACTAAAGGAATGCACCATCGTGCCCAGACTTTTTTTACACTTTCATAAATGTATATAAAGTAATTTGATCTTTTTCCCTCCATTACCTTCTCTTATCTACTTCCTATCAAACCCCTTATTCCTCCCAACTAATATGCATCCTAATTTCATGCTTTTTTGAGCCACTAGTAATTTGTTCATATTCCAATACATACCCTCCCACTCATGCTCATGCAATAAAGCCTAATTTAGCTCATTTATTTATAGTGATATATTCAAAATTATTTTTCTAGACTTTATGATACACAGTATTTTATTTTTATTTGTTCTCACTCTACTGAGCTATTTTACATTAGAACTCTTTACTGTATCTAAATTTATCTTAGAACACATTCATAAAATCCATCCTTTTGCTCCCCTACTACTACTCTCCTTAACCTCTGGTAACCACTATTCTTCTCTCAACATCTATAAGATCAATTTTTAGGGGAATATCATATAGCAATTGCATTGTGTGGTACTTATCCCTCTGTGTCTGGTTCATTTCACTTAACATAATCATCTGTAGTTCCATCTATGTTTTCATAAATTAGAAGATTTTGTTATTTTGTGGCAGGACTCTCTCTCTCTCTCTCTTTCTCTCTCTCTCAACCTATCTATATACATGGTATTTTCATTGCCAAATTACTTATGGGGACTTAACTTATGTACTGCAGGATACAAAATCAGCACAGAAATTAAGCAGTTTTGGTATATGCCAATAGACATTATTTGAAATAGAAATAAAGAAAGCAATTCCATTTACAAAAGATATAACAAAAATAATTATCAATAACTTTAAACGAAGAGGTAAAACATCTCTGGAGTGTTTACAATACTGTCTTCCAGACACATAGGGGCCTGTATGTTCATGACCTCACAGTGGCTGATGTTACCTATGCATACATTCATAATAAGAGGGGTGAGAAGGAAAAGGAAACAAATAATGACATCAAAAATAGAAGAGAGGGGCTGGACAGATAGCTTAGCAATTAAGGTGCTTGCCTGCCAAGCCTAACAACCCATGTTCTACTCTCCAGATCCCACATAAACCAGACACACAAAGGTGAGGCAAGTGGATAGAGATTTTGGAGTGGAAAAGTAAGGGTGGTGGGAGGGGTTATGATCATGTTATATTGTTTATAGAAGCTGTCAATAAAATATTTAAATAAAAAGAAAAGAATAATCTGTACAATAAAACTTTAAAACATTAATGATAGGACTGTGGAGATAGCTTAGTCAATAAATTGCCAAGAAAAAATACCAGATAAAATCAGCTTAAGGGAGGAAACGTTTATTTCAGTTGAATGTTACAGAATTTACATAAAAATAGCCAAACATGATGGTTATGTATAGGCAGAGATAGACAGACACCTGAATGTGTAGGATGTCTTTTCTTATTATTTGTGTCCTCAGTTTCTTTCATTAAGTTTGTATCCATATATGTATGTGTGATTGTTCCTGTTTGTGAGAGTATACTGTTTGTGGGGGTGCATATGTACTTGTGTGTGTATACATATGAAGGATAGAGGACAACCTCAGGTGTCATTTCTCAGAAATGCCTTCCATTTCTTTAAATATGTGGTCTTTCATTTGCCTAAGTCTCACCAGTATGCTAGACCAGTGATTCCCCAGGGAATCTGTCTCCATCTTCCCACTACTAGGATTACAAATGTGAGCCACATGCTCCTTGTTTCTATGTGGCTTCTGGGGATCAAACTCAGGTCCTCATGATCACAAGCAAGAGCTTTGCTAACTGAGCTATCCCCCCAGCCTAAACTGTCTTTTCAATAAATGATGCTGGGAAAATTGGGCATTCACATGCAGAAAAATGAAACTAGACCCCTCTCTCTCTCACTAGTTACAAACATCAACTCAAAATGGACTAGAGGGCTGGAGATATGACTTAGTGGTTAAGGTGCTTGCCTGTGAAGCCTAAGGACCCAGGTTCAATTCTCCAGGACTCACGTAAGCCAGATGCACACAGTGGCACATGTGTTTAGCATTCATTTAAAGTGCCTAGAGGCCCTGTCACACCCATTCTTTCTCTCTCTCTCTCTCTTTCTCTCTCTCTCTTCGTCTGTCTCTCTTTTCTCTCTCTCTTTCTCTCCCTTTCTCTCTGTCTCAAATAAAAATAAATAAATAAAGTTAAAACGGACTAGACTTAAATGTAACCTACTTCCTCCCTCCTTTCCTTCTTTTCCTTTCACCTGTCTCTGCGTGATTCTCGTGTTAGGACTCCATATATTGAGTTGGCAGCTATTCCCTCTTGCCTTGCTTTCTAGAATAACTTGTGTAGAATTTTTATTACTTGTTTAAATATTTGGTAGGATTTACCATGAAATTATTTAGGCATGAAGTTTTGTATTTCAGATACTTCAAAATTATGGCTCTAATATTGTTAATACTAAAAGAATAATTCAGATAATCTTCCCATGTTGAGTGAGTTTGGATGGTTTGGGCTTTTGAGGTGTCATTCTATTTAATCTAAGTTGCTAAATTTATGTGTGTAGAGCTGTTTGCAGTAGTCTCTTACTAGACTCTTAGTAGCTGCAGGATCCATGGTGAAATCCTGTTTCATTTCTGATTGATTTTTTTGAAAAAATATTTTTCTTTATTCCTTTGCAAGGAGGGAGAGAGAGAGAGAGAGAGAAAGAGACAGAGACAGACAGACAGAGAGAGAGAGAGAGAAGTGTGCCAGGGCCATTTGCAACTGCAAAGGAACTCCAGATGTATGCATCTGGGTTTACATGGGGAATCAAACCTAGACTGTCATGCTTTGCAAGCAACTGTCATTAATCACTGAGCCATCTCCCCAGCCCCCATTTCTGATTTTAATGGCTTCTCATCCCTTTACCTTTGTCAGTCTTACTAGAAGTTTATCAATTTTTGAATCATTTTATGAGCCATATTCTGCAGAACTACTTTCTTTTGACTTTCATGGTCTCCAGCAACAAATATATTGTGATTTCAATTGAATAATGCTTCATTTTTTTCTCTGCATTTCCACCAAGATTTTTCTTTGTCTTTAGTTTTCAGAAGTTCTATCATGATTTATTTTTTCATATAATTCTTTGGGTTTACCCTATTTGGGGTTTGATTAGCTTTTTGAACATACAAATTTTGGAAAAATTTAGTAATCATTACTCCTTTAAATATTTTTGAGACACAGTCTTGCCACATGGCCTAGGTTGGCATTAAATATATGATGCTAATGATGCTACTATCTCTGCTTCCCAAGCGCTGGGATTATAGGCTGTGCCACCAAATCAGACTTCAATTGTGCCACGCTCTCTAATCCTTCTGGAAATCTAATGATACAGATGTTAGATCTTTTGTTAATATTCTACAAGTCTCTGATGTGTTGTGCACATGCACACACGCACACACACACACACACACACACACACACACTTTTATGTTATTCAGGTTGGGTAATTTCTATTGATCTCTCTTTGATTGCACTGATTCAATCCTGGCTTGTCTCCAATCTACTTTTGAGCCTGTTCAGAGAATTTTTATTTTTCAATTCTATTTTGGTTATATGGTGTCCATTTAGTTCTTTTTATGAATTTTATTCATTTGCTAAAATTTTCTCCTTTTCATTTGGATGAAGTCTAACATTAATTTCTTTTTTGTCTCTGGCCTGTAATTCCCAGTACCAGAAATTGGTTGCTACCCACAATGAGCTGTGGTTTGAAGATAATTCATAATTGCTTGTTGAAGCATTTTTATGATTGCTGTTTTGAAACAATCCAGATAATTCCAGCATCGGAGTAATCACAACATTGGCATCTGTGTATCCTCTGTTCTCATTCAATAGCAATTATCCTGGTTCTTGGTATAATGGGTGGTTTTCTATTGTATCTTAGACATTTGGGGTATTATGTTAGTAGAGCATACTTCTTATTTAATCTTTTTTGTTAGTAGGCAGCATCCTGCTTAGGTGTAGTGTGTAGATCCATTTCAGAGTATACAGCTCCTCAATGGACCCAGCAAAAGTGAAGAATCACTTCCACTTCCTTATTACAGATGAGTGAGGTAAAAGTTTAACACGCACCCAGTTCCTCTGCGCTTGTGTCTATGGCAAAATATTACTGAATCATGCTGAATCATTTCATCTTGTTGATCCTGAGTGGAGGTGAGAATTGATCTTCCCACTGAGTCCCACTGACTTCATAAAGGATAGAAAATCAGATTGCAGACTATGTCCACTGTACCTCCAATTCCATTATTTAGTCTCACTGATGCCTAATGAGAGGTGGAGACTTGACTCCTTGTTGGGCTCTGTGGATAGTACCTTGGGAGGGGAATTAGAATACTGCCCCCTTCCCTTTGTAGAGGGGGTGGAAAACTTCCTTACTATTTCTTGGAAGAGAGTACAACTTTTTGATCAGTATCTGGCTAAAGTAAGAGAGGTATTTACAAAATTTTTCCTATTCTGTCAGAGCACTCATTTTCTGTTCTTTTGGGCAGGTGGGAGTAAGCTTTGCTTGGAATTCTTTTGGTCTGTGTGTGATGCTGCTGAGAAAATTCAGGGGACTCACTACCATGAGATCTTCCATTGCTGAGCTCATGAGCCAACTAATCTTTCTTTCTTTTTGAACCTTTCATCCTTATTTATTGTGCTATGTCCAGTATTTTTTTTTTAATTCTGAGAAGAAGGACCTAAAAGGAATATGCTACTCCATACCGGCCAGAATCAGAAGTCAGACCTTCAAATAAACTATTTGTTCTCCTAAATTCACTGCAAGTTAATTCCAGATGCATGTGCCACTGTGTGCCCAATTGTACATGGCTGCTGGAGAATAAAACCTCAGCCAACAGCCTTTGCAAACAAGTACATTTAATCGCTGAGCCATCTCCCCAGATCTTGCATGCATTTCTTTTAAATGTGACAGGACAAATACACTGGGGTGAGTGATCATGACAACAGAAACCTAACAGTTGTATAACATTTTCCAAGTGCCAGGCACTATTCTAAGCATTTTCCATTAAGGAACACCTATTATAGGCCTACAATCTCTTATCCACATGCCCAATATCCAAAACAATCTGCTAACTTTAGGATTTAACAACTCACTTGGTGGCAAAACCTGTCTTGAAATGACAATAGGTGTTTATCACATTTAATGTAAACATACATCCATTTCAAAGCAGAAATATTAATGTATTTTTCTATGGGATATTTCCCCAGGAGCCAATAGGGAGGTGAAGAACTATAGAGCATCTGTACCATATTATCTTCCTAAAATCTAAAATTTTCAGAATTCTGAAATGTAGCTGGCCCCCAAGGGATTTGGATAAGGGGTTACTGATTGGTTTCAGCTTATGTGCCTGCCTCTAAGATTCCATTAAGGGAACATTTTCACTGATGCTTTAAAGCTCTTTCCAAATTATAAGTAGAATAACACAAGTGAGCAGAAAAGTAAGAAAGACTTAGATAAACTCAAGCAGAGGCTAGGCAAATGACCATTCGATCAGGAACCCAACCTCCCTCCCTCTCAGATCATAGCCTGACCCAGTTGACTTTTTTTTTTCTTTTTCAATAATCAAGATAAAAATTTTCAGAGGTCTGGTGGCACATATTCAAGTAGGGAGTATCATATTATCAATAGATGAGTTCAATGCCACAATCCTAAGTCTTCTTTCATCATTCTTCTAAGGTAGCAGCACACATGAGGATTCTTAATTGCAATAAATTACTTTAAAATTAACATTAACCTATTAATATAAAGATAAGAGAAGCCAGGCATGGTGGCACATGCCTTTATTCCCAGAACTTGGGAGGCTGAGGTAGGAGAATCACCATGAATTCTAGGTTAGCCTGGGCTAGAATGAGACCCTGTCTCAATAAATAAATAAATAATAAGTAAACAACAAAAAGATAAGAAGTTGGGTGTGGTGGTGCACCCTTTAAATCCCAGCACTGGGAAGGCTCAGGTAGGAGGATCACCATGAGTTTAAGCCCAGCCTGGGACTACAGAGTGAGTTCCAGGTCAGTCTGGATCAGAGTGAGACTTTACCTCAAAACAAACAAGACAAGAGGCTTATCTTACATACATACATATCTACATTAGAATACAGCCTGGGAGTTAAACTCATTTCCAGTGATCTATGTGGGAAGTTATGTTCATTTCATTCATTCATTCAACAATTACTTAGAACCTACTGTGTATGGAGTACTGGAATAGATAGTGTATGCTCAGAAAGGAAGACAGAAATAGTCTCAGATTTTCCAAACGGCATCTTGAACTTAAAGGAAAAATACAAAGACGGATGCTTGTGTTGCTTCTAGTTGCCTAAGCTTGAATTATTCATTTCATTAACCAATGAGTTCCGAAAGTGTTATGATTGAGTAGCATTTCCACTGGGAAAAGCATGAAAAATAACACAATTGTAATAGTGGTTACAGTTATTGTTATCAATAACTCATTTCTCATACCACAACCCTATTTTGAAAGTCCTAAGTGGTTGCTAGAGTGTACAGGCTCTCCTTTGTGCCAGGTAGTAATAATTTGCCTCCTGTACAGACTTAGACCTATCTGAAGGCCATAATATTTGTTCTCAACCTTGTTACACATTGCAAAACACTTTGATTAAAAATTAGATGCTAAACCAGACTTGGTGGCACACGCCTTTAATCCCAGCACTCCGGAGGCAGAGATAGGAGGATTACCATGAGTTTGAGGCCACCCTGAGACTACATAGTGAATTCCAGGTCAGCCTGGACTAGAGTGGAACCCTACCTCATAAAAACAAACAAAAAAATTAGATGCTAAGGACTCACACCAAAACAACTGTTTCAGAACCACTAAGGCTAGGCATGTAGCTAAGCATAGGTACCTCTTTAAAGATGACAGATGACTCAGAGATTTAATGAGGACTAAAGGCCACAACACATATTGTTTTGCATAAGTCCAGTCTTGCAGACAAGACTGTATAACTAGATTTTATTAAGATTATATTTACTATGCATCAGGCATTGTAGTAAGAACATTACAAACATTTTTGTCTAATTCTCACAAAGTGTTTGTGTTGTGATTTGAGTGATGGGGAGCTTAGCCCACCTCCTCTATCTCTATCAGATCCTTGAAACAACTCCAGATAAAAAGAAACAGTGGAAAACTACAGGACTTGCTAGAATATTAAAAACAATGATCCCTAGATTGTGCTTTCATCCTTCCTATATGGAACTCCAGGGACTACTACTGCCTCAAAACAATCATGGGACATGAGTATGATAGTCGCCAGTATACAGTTGGAAAACTAAGATCAACAGATGGCTGAGTAGTTCTTCCAAGGCCACATTCCATAGACAAACACAGCCAGCATCACCCTACCTTAGCCATTACAGAGTACCCTAGGCTCTCTGAATGAAAGGAAAGACTGCAAAGCCACATCCATTACCACAAATCCCTCCTTGAACACCTGCTCCAGTCACTGGATCTGTGTCTCCATCCTGTGTCTGGTATCCTATCTAAAACTCTGGTTCTTATGCCTATTACCAGGCCCACAGAGATCCTTAGCCAGTATTCCAAAATTTACTCTCATGGGTTGGAGAGATAGCTCAGCAGTTAAAGGTGCTTGAAAAGCCTGGCATACCAGGTTCAAATCCCCAGTGCCACATAAATCCATGCACATAGAGTGGCACATGCATCTGGAGTTCATTTTCAGGGTCAGAAGGTGCTTATTATCTCTCTCTGTTTCTCTCTGTCTCTGTCTCTGTTTCTCTTTTCCTCTCTGCTTGTCAAATATATTTTAAAAGTTTTACTCTTATATGTGTATATACATAACAAAGTGTTCTCTCTCTCACCAGCTAGCCATTTTGCTCAGGAAATCTCCTTGCTTTGCCTATCATTACACTAGAGGGCCCACTGGCGAGAGAGAGAGAGAGAGAGATTATATAATCAGGAGACCACAGGCAGCATTTTGGAATAATTCCAGAAGTGGACATATTTCAGGCAATTATCCCATGCAGATGACTGGAGCTAAAATAAGCAGAATAGGTTACATCTTCATGTGGGCAGTGACTGTTGCTAGGACTATTGATGGTTTCTGTACCAGCAGATAAAATAATATCATTGTTATTTTTCTAGGAGTGACTTAATGCATTAATTTCTAATTTTCCACATGTCACCTCTGACATTTATTTCACTGTGACAGGAGCCTTCTAAGGATGCTTGTATGTGTGTAGTACTAGTTTGCCATACCCAGCTGAGTACAAAAATCTAACTGCTGACATGATGGACTGTGAAACAAGATGCACCACCAATCATCCATAGATGCAGGAGACACCCAGTAGAAAAGGTCCTCAGGAGTTCAGGACAATTTATTTAGACATTTGAGGTTCATAGTTTGTTTTGGCGTTACATCTGTGGGCTATTTATCTGGCTGCTTCTAAGATGTTCTGTAGTTCAAAGATGGAGTTTCTAGAGATCTAGTCACTGGGGAAGCCTAAAAGTCAAAGTTTCTGCTATCAGTAGATACACTAGTGGGGAAGGAGTGGTGATATGAGCTTCAGAGGTTCTGGTGAACACTTTGTTCAAGGTTTGTTAAGTGTCTAAATTTGGTCAATTGATACTGCAAGCTTCACAGCAACTTTAATTTCTCTAGGACTTTCATAGAACCTGCTTCTCTAATTAGGGGGAGCAGAGGCTAAGAAGGGGGAGCAGAGTGGGCTATTTGCTAGGCCACAAAACTTCAATGCAGAAGGAGATGCAGGCCTTCGTCAAGGAATACTATACTGTGGGCAAGGTCAGAAGAGGGCAGCAAGAGGTTATATGAGATGGTTACTATGTAGTGGATATTGGAAAGAGACAATTTTACTTCAGATTCGTTGTTAAAGAACTGTAATAGCCAATCAATCCCCTTTGTGTTCTTTCCTTGCATGTAAACGTTGAACAAATCTAAGATGAATTCTCAATAGGGTCTTCCTCCCAAACAGGGCCAGTCTCTTTGACAAATCAAACTGTGAGTTTTCTTTCAGCCCATCACACGAGGCAAGGATTAGTATTGATGCACATTTTCTACCACAAATTACCACCCACACTTATCCCTTCAACATAAAGTTCAGGGATGACAGCAAAGCTGTGAGAAGTTCCAGACACCTGCCTCTGTAAATGCACAAGCACAGCTGCCATTTCCCAGAAAAGGGATCTTCTATATCTTGTGTTCAGGGACAAAATGTATTCTCCACTGTTGCAACCATACTCTGGAGAATGAAGAACAGAGTTTCCTAGTTAGTCTCCTTACTGAGTACCCTCCAGGAGGGGTAAGACATAGGAATCAGGAGTATCCACTTTGTCTCTACTGTGGCCACTGTCTCCATGACAATGACAAATCTGTCTGTGTCATTCAATCCATCTTCCATCTGGGCTTCCTCCCAACCACTTAGTAATGGAAGGATGTCTTCACTGAAACCCCTTTTAGTTGGTGTACAATTGCTTCTATTGGAAGTTGATGCGGTTCTGGAAAAATGGAGAACCTGACAGTAGTTCAGTCCCAGCCTCTATGGAAGCTCTAAGGTAGCTAGCTGTTCCCTCACAGCTCCTCGGAGAGATTACTGCAGAGACCACAAGCACAGAGAAGTGGAGGCCTGTGAGATAAGCTCTAGACCTCATAAAGCAGTTATTTCATCCACTACTTCCTGCTTTCTCTAGGCCCCAGCTCCCCATAAGACTCCCTTTCCATAATCCTTTTCTTCATCAAGCATGGGGAGACTTGCTTTTGATCTATTTCCTCAAAGAATCAATGCACAACTGCTTCTATAGGAATTAAATGAAGCTCTGGGAATGTAGAAAGGCTGATGGTGTTTTCATATATGGCCTCTGCAGAGGCCCAGATGCAGCTGACCTGTCTCTGTCAATCCAAGAGAGAGGAGAGTCTAGGGAACTCAGAGTGTCTAGACTTGGGTGAAGAAAACAGAATAAAGAGGTGTGCAAAGAGTTTATTGATCCTTGTGTAAAAAGGATGAATCGCTTTTGGAAAAGTTTGTACTCTTGTTTTCTAGCTTCTGCTTTCATGCTTCTCAAATTTATTATTACAGATCCTTTTCAAGTCTCCATCATCACATTCCATTAAGTCACTATGAAGGGTTCAAGGATCAGAACTGGTTTGTCATTTAGAAATCAAGAGAAATAGCAGAGAGAGGAAAACATCCCCTAAATCCAATACCCTAGCTCTGTAAAGGCCAAACATAGCTACTTTTGTATAAAAGGGAGTTGATGAACAGAAGCAGAGAGCTCTAGGTACCAAGGCCTATGATAAGTGGAAGCTAGCCTCTAGGCAGGCATGCCCAGCCCTTTGGCATTACAACACAACATTGTCATCTACAAAGTTCATGTTCAAGAACAATGCAGTCTAATAAATTTTCACTTACCAAAATAATTGCACAGCAGCTGTAGTTTCTGATAGACCACCATCTATGGAAGAAGGATACATGAGTTGCTACATATCCCAGAGTAGCTAATGACACCTAATGGTTGCTATAAGAGGGAAATTAGGTTTGTCAGTGGGGTAGCCACTGGTAAATCGCCTATTCCATGGTAAATAACTTTCCACCCATGATCATGCAAGCAACACTAATTTAACTCAATGGACTACAAAAAAAGTATGAAAGTAAGTAGAGGATTAATGGGGGAAAGAAAGGTGTTAATGGGATGGGGAGGAAAATAAGAGAAGGTAATTGGGAGAATAAGATCAAAATAGATTATATACATATATGAAACTCTCAAAATTGAGAAAAGTATTTTCTTAACAACTGCAACCCCTCATAATGTCTTAAATAAGCTTACAATTTTGTGTTGGAATGCATTCATAGTTATCTGCAGCCACACAAGGGCAGAGGACACTGGGATGGCTATATTGGCTGATTGTTGTTTCTGCACTACCAATTTACCCCTTTGGTAGGGTTGTAGTGATGATATAACCTTTCCAATATCTTCCAATGGATCACCTTTGAGATTATATCAGAGCAATTCCTACTTGCCCAATGGCCAGAAGTCCACACAACCCTCTTGAGTAGTAAACTATGTGCCTTCCCAGGTATGTACCTCCTCAAGGAGTAGACCTGGCCAATTGTTCCAAGGGATACCAGGTGTGGTGGTTTGATTCAGATGTCCCCCATAAACTTAGGTGTTCTGAATGCTAGATTATGATGGCAATTGGAAATTAAAGTCTCCTGGAGGCAGTGTATTGTTGGGGGTAGGCTTATGGGTGTTATAGCCAGTTTCCCCATGTCAGTGTTTGGCACACTCCCCCATTGCTATTATCCACCTTATGCTGGCCAGGGGGTGATGTCCACCCTCTGCTCATGCCATCATTTTCCCTGCCATTGTGGAGCTTTCGCCTTGAGCATGTAAGCCAAAATAAACCTTTTTTTCCTGCAAGATGCTCTTGGTTAGGTGATTTCTACCAGCAATGTGAACCTGACTACCTACAACAGTAAAGTGGTTCCAAGGAGTGGGATTGCTGCTAGACACTTGACTATGTGGCTTTGGCCTTTTGGAGCTGATTTTCAAGAGGAATGTGGAAGGATTTGAAACCTTGGCCTAAGAGACCCCTTGCAGTGCTCTAAGTACAGCTTGATGGAATATTCTGGTCAAAATTGAAGAACGTGAATGAAGTAAGAACTGTGGACTGTGAGGTATGGCTTAGGAGGGTGAGAAAGAGCTTTGCTTGGACTGGGCTAGCACTTTGTGTGAGAAGCTTGCTGTTATGCCTGTGTCCTGAGAAGTTGTGCAGGGTTGCTTTGCGTAGAAATGAACTGGTGTAAGCAGAGGGATATGGCACAGAGAGAAAAATCTTTAGGTGAACCATCACCCGTTCAGCTGCATTTGAGAGATTACAAACTTTGAAACTGGGCTAGCTGACCTGCACTGGGGCAACAGGAAGAAAGTAAACTCTTTTGGAGGGACCTAAGTGCTTAAGAAGTGTCCTGTTCTTCAAAGTCTGCTTTATTTTCCCCTGGATTAACAAATTGGCACCCTACCTGGTATTGTGGAGTATAAGAAATGCAGGAAAGAGAGGGTCATTGAGTTTGCAACACAGTCTTGTGTTTTGGAAATGGCCATGGCCAGTGTGAAGCAGGTTTGCTGGATGCCTGCATGGAGACCCCATGGGGCCATGAGGATGAACCGTGGATTGCAGTGGAGACCCAGTGGAGATGCTGGGACCATGAAATGGCTGCCAAGCAGAGCAGGACTTTCCAGGACTTTGAGTAGCCTAGCAGAATTGAAATGTCAGAGACTTGTTGCTGCTTAGAATTATTGGACTTGGAGATTTGTCATTGACTAAAGTTGTTGGACTTGAAGGTACAGAGTTTGATATTTGCCCTGTTTAAACTTTGTATTGCTTGAGTATTTCTTTGCTCTGCCCAATGCCATCTTTTGCAGTGTGAATATTTATTCTGTGCCACTACGTGTTTTTTTTTTGTTGTTTTGTTTTGTTTTTTGTTTTTTGAGGTTTGGTATTATGGCTCAATTAAAAGATCTTGGACTATGGGGATGCATGAACATCATTGGAATTGATAAGAACTATGGGGACTTTTAAAGTTAGATGAATTCATTGTATTTTCTATCATGTATGGTTATCAGTTTGTGGGGGCCAGGGGCAGAATGTGGTGGTTTGATTCAGTTGTCCCCCATAAACTTAGGTGTTCTGCATACTAGGTTCCCAGCTGATGGCAATTGGAAATTAAAGCCTCCTGGAGGGAGTGTATTGTTGGGGATGGGTTTAAGGGTGTTATAGCCAGTTTCCCCATGCCAGTGTTTGGCACACTCCCCTGTTGCTATTGCCCACCTGATGTTGGCCAGGGGGTGAGGTCCACCCCTCTGCTCATGCCATCGTTTTCCCCTGCCATTGTGGAGCTTCCCCCTTGAGCATGTAAGCTAAGATAAACTTCTTTTTCCCCACAAGCTGCTCTTGGTTGGGTGACTTCTACCAGCAATGCGAACCTGACTGCAATACCAGGGATCTTTGAATTCAAACAGGATGAAGGATGGAAATCTTTGGTGTTTCTGTTAGTGCTGTACTAGGGAACTACTCACAGGTGAAGTCAGACTGGATGGCAAAGGTCAGGTGTGCAGTGAACACCCAGCTAGTTCTGACTCCCCCCTGCTAGTGCCCAGGCAAAGTGCTTCCCCTGCAGACAGAAAAAGGTAGGCCCTGTTGTATTTATAAGTGCTAGTTGATGCAGAGAGCTATACATCATATTGCTGTATTGGAAGGAAAATGGGTAGTGTGAAACCAAGACATCCTAGAAATAATAAAGGAATGAAAACATAAATTAAAGGATAATTTCAAGTGGCTGGGAGATGGCACAGTGGGCAAAAGTCCTCAATTACAAAATTTAAAGGCCCAGGTTCAATTTTCCAACCACCATGTAAAGCCTGGTTGGTATTTTCTTGCAGCAGCAAGAAGCCCTGTTGTGCCTATACTCACATGCAAATAAATAAATTAAACATTAAAAAAGAATGATTATACATTCTTAGTGCTACAGGCCATTTGTTTTGCTCATTAGGGTTCCATGGCCCACTTTTTTTTTTTTTTGAGCATCTTCAGTGCTTCAACTATCTTTAATGAGCATGACTAATCTGTATGTCTATTTTCCTACAATTGAGATTTCGCTTGTGCTAGAAACACATTATCAACACCTGAATTACAGGTGGTAGTGAAGACACCATAGGCATGGTTCTGAGAGCCTGGAAGTTTGTCTTCTAGAAGATTACTCTTCTGAGCTTGAACATGGCTCAGGAAAATCACTCTTTTTTGTACAACACTGTAAGGGCTTTACATGGCCTGGGAGAGGAACACTGCAGGTCCTGTCCAATTTGAGATCACACCATCCTTCTGTTTCCATTCTTGGGACCATACATCTACAGACCTATACCTTCAATCCCACCCATGCTCCATGTGGCCAGTCTTAGCTTTGAGACAAAGGGATTGAAGGAACTCTAGGCAAGTTCTCTGGTCTTTGTTTCAAACTACCTTTCTTACGTTTGTGTTCTCAACATTTAAGTAAAATGACTTCAATCCCACATTTTCCTACCTTTTCTAAATTCGGACTCTTAAGGAGCCTCATTACTGCAGTCAGTAGCACATCAGTCTCATAAACTCAGACCCAAATTCTACTCTTGATAATTTACAAAATCTGCTTCATCTCTTGGTTTATACAGACAGTTCCCTTGTTACTTGGTGGAGGGTGGAGGCAGGTGAAATCTGGAGCTGGTACAGCTAGATGTCACCGATCTTCATCCTTCCCATGCTGTATACACTGTGCACTCCGATTTACATATTCCTATGTTCTCCAAGCTCTAGCCACTTTGCTTTATTTTCTGCCCCTTCCCCCACCCTGAAAGTTGAGACCCAGTCACAGAAACATGGTCAGGTCCACCTAGTCAGAACTGTACTTCGAGGCCTGCAAGGTCCCAAAAGAATGCCAAACAATTCTTAAAGATCATTCAAGTTAGGAATCAGAAAGATCAGGGTCCCTGGGAACAGATCTTTTAAACAAGCCCACTTGCCCCTATACTGTGCCCCAGCACTGACACAACTATTAAGAGTCTTTATTCTTGAGCTTGGCATCTCCCCTGCCAGGTAAGGATGAAACTGGCTTTATTCTTTCTGTCTTATGTTGCCAGCTTCCACTTCATCCTTATGCTTTCTTTTCTTCTGTCAGGCTTTACAGGTAAACAAAAAGAAAATGATGATGACCACTGGGATGACCCAAAAGGCAACATAGTGCTGAGAAGAAGGGACAGATGAGTGTCCAACACTGAAACATCTCACACCCTCCAAGGCTAAGGGTCCATCGCGGAAGAAGTGGTGGAAAGAATGTAAGAACCCAAGGAAGGGTACCACTCCTTACATACAACTGTCCAAACAGAAATTGGCCTCGATATCCAAGACCTTGCAGTGCCTAGCAATACCCACACAAGACCCTCATAATAGGAGAAAAAGATGATGACATCAAAATAAAAGAGAGACTAATAGAGAGAGGGAGGGGATATGACGGACAGCAGAGTTATGAAGGGGAAAGTGGGAGAGGCGAGGGAAATACCATGGTTTGTTGTCTGTAAGTATAGAAGTTGTCAATAAATAAATAAATATATATATATATATATATATATATATTTTTTTTTTTAAAAAAAAGAAAATGAAGCTTGGTAGTAAACCATTCTAAATTTCAACCCTGGTTCTTTCACCCAGCAAGTTGTCTGACCTCAGGAACACTTTATTACTTTCTGAACCTAAGTTTCTTTGGCTCTGAAAATACAAAATAATGTCATCTACCTCTCAGAGATATCTTGAAGTTAAATGGGATCACAGACTCACAGAATACATATAGCACCCAGCATAGAGTAGGTGTTCAGTACACTGTGGCTGTTACTTTATCTATGAATGAGTCATTGAGATGGCACCTTGTTCTATAAGGCTAGTGGGGTCTGAGGAGAAGACAAAGAAAACTTGGACATTGCATAGTGCTCCACACTTGTAATCCCAGCATTTGGGAGCTGAAGCAGGATTATTATAAGTTCAAAGCCAGACTGAGCTACAAAGTGAGTTCCTAGATATCTTGGGCTGCAAAGTGAGTTTCAAGTCAGCCTGAGCTATATAGGAAAACCCTACCTTAAGAGAAAGGAAGGAAGGAAGGAAGGAAGGAAGGAAGGAAGGAAGGAAGGAAGGAAGAGAAATAAGAAGGAAGGAAGGAAGAAGGAAGGGAAAGGAAAGGAAGGGGAAAAAATGTTGTGTTTTCCACATTTGAGTCTAGCTTTATTTTACTTTATTTAAAATGTTTCCCTATAAAGTTATCTGCCTTAACATCCCAAGGCACAGTTTCTGCCACCAGGCTTTTAATTTGTCCATAGGAGCCTAAGTTTAAGTTCATCCTCATCCAGTCCTTCACATTACTCCAATAAGCACTGCTTGTACTAGGCCAGCCCCAAAATGGGAACAGGAAAAGCATACAGGATCAACTCTTAAAACTCAGTAACAGGGCTGGAGAGATGGCTCAGATGTTAATACACTTGCCTGCAAAGCCTAAGGACCTGGGTTCTAGTCTCCAGTACCCAGTGTAAAACTAGCTGTACAAAGTGGCACATGCGCCTGGAGTTTGTTCACAGTGGCCAGCCTGCCGTAGTGTAAACCTTGGGTAGGAATCAGTACAATTTTTGTGGTAAGGCACTCTACCACTGACCTACATCCCTAATCCCCTGTGCTCTTCTTCTTGTCTGGTACTGAAAATTGAACTGAGGACCTTGTGTATGCTAGGCAAGCATCCTACCACAGTGCTGAATCTCCAGTCTGCTTTTTACTTTAAAAAATTTTATTTACTTATTCATTCATGAATAGAGAGGGCAAAGGGAGGTGAGAGTGAGAAAGAGACTGAGTATGGACATACCAGGGCCTCTTGCCACTGCAAATGAACTCCAGGTGCCTGAGTCACTTTATGCATTTGGCTCTATGTGGGTACTGGGAAATCAAACTCAGGCTGGCCAGGTTTTGCAAGCAAGCACATTTAACTGCTGAGCCACATTTCTGCAGCCCTGCTTTTTACTTTTTGTTTTGAGACAGGGTCTTATTAAGTTTCCCAAGTTAGGTTTGAACTCACTCTGTAGCCCAAGCAGGCCTTGAACTTGCAATACTCCCAAGTAGCTTGGGTTACAGGCCTTTGCCACCAAGACTGCCTCCCAGTGTACTTCTTAAGGGATAAGATGTTCCCTGTATATGTTATGGAAGCCAAGCTGATACAGACACCTACTTTGGTGTCCAAAGTGTACAACTGAAACACAAATGTAAATGTGGCTACTATCTTCCTAAGTTATCTATGAAAATATATAAGACTGTCACATGCATACCTGATCTATAAAGAGAAGGGTCAAATCAATCACCTGCTTAAAAAAAGGAAACAGTTTCTTATTGACTATTGAATGAGGTATAAATACAGCCTGTAGAATTCAGAATTACCCACAAATTAACCTCATTCCTGGTTGCCAGGTTTATTTCACCTTGCTTCCCTGTTCACACCTACACTTCAGCAAAACTGGCTTGCTCTTCTGTGAGCACACCCATCCACTCCCACCTACTTGTCCTTGGTGTTTGCTTGTTTGGTGGTTTTGAGACAGGGGCTTGCTATATTGCCCAGACAGGCCTAGAACTCTTCATCCTCCTTCCTGGATCTCAGAAGGGCATGTGCTTTTACATGCTCCTGCTACTTTTCTTTACAACTTTTTCCTGCCCTCATCTTTCTGTACTGAAATCCTTCACAACCCCTGTGGGAAAAATAGACCCTCCCATGAATCCTTTGCTGATCCCTCAGTTCTCTTTCCTACTAAGTGTGATCTCTCTTCTAAACCACCGTAGAATTTAATTACTCTCTCACTTGTGGCTCTATGAAGTATAGCTTGAGCCTAGGTCACTGCTCTTGCTAAGGTTTGGCTTATACCAGGCAGATCAGGTCAATTGGGAGGATGGTGGTGAGGCTAAGGGCCTCCTAGGATATAAAATCTCCCAAGAGGAGGCAATAACAAAGCTTAGCAGGGGAGAATTGGGCATTAAGGGCTAAGTCTACACTAGGAAGAAGCAATTTAGAGTACAATACTATTGTGTGAAAAGTTTCCTGGAGAGACAAATAGATTTCTCTTTACCCCAGATAGGGTACTGACAACAGATCAAATAAATGATTTCACCAAAGTCTAGCATACTGAGCCAATGCCTCTACTGAGAATACTACAGAACATGGGTGAGGAGATACTTTCATCAGTATAGATGACTTAAAGGCAGCTGCACCACCAGAAATCCCACCACAACATGGGTGAAGACCCACACAAGCTGCATCTGTGGAGCTCTCTGCATGACTTGCAGGCAGTTCTGCTAATTAGAGAGTCTCCCATCTCCCCCCCAAATGTTTACTTCTTCTAGAACCTTGGGGATGGGCCTTGCAAATCTCATGTTTCAACTTTGCTTACTTCCTGAGTCTTATGAGTCTCCCTCCTCACCTAAGAGGGAATGCTTCAATTTGGAGAAAATTACTATATGACAAATACCATGCCTGTTTATTTATTTATGTTTTTTTTGAGGCAGGGTCTCACTCTAGTCTAGGCTGACCTGGAACTCACTTTAGCCTAAACTGGCTTTGAACTCATGACAATCCCTCAACCTCAGCCTCCACAGTGCTGGGATTAAAGGTGTTAACTACCACACCCAGCTAGCCATGACTATTATCTGAATAAGCCCCAGTACAATCTCCCTGAATGTGTGACTGTGTCCCACTTTGGTAGCTATTGCTACCAGCAAAGGGTTCTCATGCAGCAAAGGGATTGAGATCTGGACTTTTTAAAAACATGCACCACTGAAGCTGCCAGTATAAATGTTGTCTGATAGCCTGAGATGGTCCTGAGGTGGCCCAGTGGCAGAAAAGGAACAAGTGTGCTGCTCTAAGAAACCACTTTTGATAGAGAAAGATACATAAATACTCTTCAAAGGGAAGAGCTTCATCTAAGCTTTTGAAGAGTCAGAATCCTTAGGGATCCAGGTAGTTTTCCATTAGGACGTCTGTGCCATGAGTCTGGGAGAGTCCAGGGGACATCTTATGAAACCATCTTAATGAAGATGGGCCAAGTGGGCAGCTTACTGTGCTGGAAATAGTCAAAACTGATATCTTGGTTGAGGCTACTTCTGCTCAATAAGGTAGTGGTTAGGAGCACAAGCTCTGAAATCCATGCATCAGCATGACGCATTGATTTGCCTGCCCAGCACTTCAGCTTCCTCAAATATAAATGGATATAACAGAGCCAGTCAACTGAAAGCAGTGAGACCTCTTTGGTGTTAGCAGTTGTGAAGTCCTTTCCAAGAGATGAGACCAAGCTGCTCATTGTCCAGTAGATTGCAATGAAAATGTAAATGACTGGTTGGTGGGTGTGTGGTCAAATGGAAGCAACTC